>OW285244.1:28628356-29275856 GCA_935421215.2 Melolontha melolontha | reverse complement strand
GTTGCGTCTACAATCTAGGGCAAAAGTGATTTGCCGAATTGTAGAATTAAATGCAACAAATTATAGCGACAATCGCATGTAAAATGAGATTTAATAATTATTAATTCTCATACACATGAAGTTCATTACAGTTCGTATATATACACGTAGTATAGAAGTGAATATCATGTCTGTCTTCGGTAAGGTGCACTGATGATCTGTAAAAAACAGTGAAATATCGATATATGCACATTCCGCGCAGATAAGTTTTTCACAAAATTTTTCATTTGTACTGACAACTTGTACAGTTGATGTCGCGGCTTGTTGCGTCTACAATCTAGGGCAAAAGTGATTTGCCGAATTGTAGAATTAAATGCAACAAATTATAGCGACAATCGCATGTAAAATGAGATTTAATAATTATTAATTCTCATACACATGAAGTTCATTACAGTTCGTATATATACACGTAGTATAGAAGTGAATATCATGTCTGTCTTCGGTAAGGTGCACTGATGATCTGTAAAAAACAGTGAAATATCGATATATGCACATTCCGCGCAGATAAGTTTTTCACAAAATTTTTCATATATATATATATATATATGTATATATAATTATTTAGTGACCTTGGTATGATATGGTAAATTCAATCAGTTGGCGATTTAAAGTCTGGCTTTACTTTAAAGTATATATATTTAAAACAACCCTACATGTTTCGGCAATGAAGTCTTTATCAAGGATATAAAATATAAATGACAGTATACAAATGTCATATAATTGAGTTGCTATGGATAAAATTATTCAAAGATACATTCCAATTGAATAATAATAAATCATGCCTTAGTATTCCAATAGTAATAGTATTGGAATACTAAGTAATAATTCGTGCGTCAGTTTTGAGGCATTAATTATATGCACCATGTAAGATTGTTTTAAATATATACATATTAAAGTAAAGCAGACCTTAAATCGCCAACTAATTTAATCTACTATAACATACAAAGGTCAAGAAATAATTTTCTTTATATATATATATACATATATACATAAATTCGAATGTAAAAAGATCTACGTCTAACAACAAGTTCTCCTGTGTCTGCGTGAAAGACCTATTACAACAAACAGCACACTGTGCAACATTACCTCCTCAGTTAGTGAAAATAAAATTTTCCCGGTTAGAGTTGAGAAAATCGTGAGCATAACTTGAAACTTGAAACAACTGTATATTCAATCTTTCTCCGCTGTAATGAAAATGTTTTAGTCAGTAACGGAGAAGTTATAAAATAGCTTCTTTAATGAAGATACATCCGCCAGTGTTAAATTAAGGGAATACACTATTTACTTCTGGTATAGCATGAAACGGAAATATTAATAAGGAAAATATAAATGAGAATTTTACCTAATATAACAAAATTAATAAAAAACTATATAATGTAAATGTCGACATTCTACATTTGTATACTGTCATTTATATTTTATATCCTTGATAAAGGCATCATTGCCGAAACATGTAGGGTTGTTTTAAATATATATACTTTAAAGTAAGGCCAGACCTTAAATCGCCAACTGATTGAATTTACCATATCATACCAAGGTCACGAATTAATTATATATATATATATATATATATATATATATATATATATATATATATATATATATATATAAGTGTTTAGATCATTTCTTAGCCGTTTATTAAATATAACAATTGATAAATTATTATAAATATTTCATATAAAAGCCGGAAAACTCCAATAATTTATCAATTGATATATATATATATATATATATATATATATATATATATATATATATGTGTGTGTATTTGCTTCAGCCTTTTTTACTTAAACAGTTTTTTAACTAACTGTTCTACTTTTGCCGGTTTTATTTCTGATTATAGAATCAACCTCTTAATTTGTCATTTACATTATGGCTAAATTTGATTAGAAATCTATTGTAGTCTCCAAATTTTTGGGCTAAAAATTAAAAATTTTTTTGGGGCTTTATAATTTAGCAATTAAAAATCTGTTCAAACTTTTACAAGCGGCATGTCCGGCATTCGAATTGTATCTATTTCCTCTCAAATTCAATTTTGCAAGCTGTAAGTATTTAGTATAACGTCAAGTCTATAAACAGGAAGAGACAACGACGATAAATAACACATGATAGACGTGAAATAAATATACTATGTACAGAAGTGAGACGACAATTTTATATAAAGTATTTGTATTTAAAAATAGCTGCTGCCCCTTTAAAAGATCGACTTGTGTTACTACGGTCTAGTTTTACACGGTTCACGGATTTGAACGTCACGTAGAATTTATTGTGTCGTATAAACCAAACGCCTTTGCCTAAAATTGAACTTATTGAAAAATAGATTTTATTCGGATTTTTACACAGAATTCAGTGCTATTGACTTTCGAAGCGGAAATTGTATCACCTCAAATTAAAGTACATACACAAACATTATGTTTGATTTGTGTAAAACTAGTTTTCTTTAGAAAGAAAATAAGAAACAATTCAAAGGCCATTTCACACAGAAAAACTAGTAAAAGTATGTGAAACTATTGTAATTATCGCTTTTAGTTAATTTTAGAAAAGAATACGAGGTAAGTCCAGAAAGTAAGTTCCGTTTGGTAATGAAAAGAAATCAAGTAGAGATACAGAAAAACTATTTATTGCAAAACAATCTATAAAGTTTAAGCTATTTTTCTACATAAGTTCCCACCAACAAGTTTTCATATGTCTTCTTCAGAAAAGGTTGCCGTTTGTATTGTTAACCATGTGGTAACATTTTCTTTGAGCTCTTCATCATTGTTGATGTGTTGACCACCAAGAAACAATTCCAAAACTCGTTTGGGGCAGTCGTTTGGGGCAGTCTGGGTTATACGGAGGATGGTCAAACAGATTCCAGCCAAAGCCCTGTAAGAGTTGTCACACACAAGCTTGTTCTGTATTGCACGCCGCAGTTTCCTAAACGTCTCGCAGTAAACATTAGCATTGATTGTTTCACCTCGCGGTATAAAATCCACTAGTAAAATGCCTTGCCTATCCCAAAACACCGTACACATTATTTTTCAAGGTATCAGGATTTGCGTGGCTTTAGTTCTTGCTGGCGAAGAACTGTGCCTCCATTCCATCGATTGTCGTTTAGTTTCAGGGATGTCATAAGCAACCAAGTCTCATCCCCGGTCACTATCGCCCGCAGAAAGTCATCACCGCCATTGTCGTAAGGTGTTAAAAAGTCAAGTGCACTGCCCAGACGTTGTTTTTTGTGTTGCTCTGTAAGTGTTTTTGGTACCCAACGAGCACAAAGTTTTACAGTTACAACGTCATGAGTAAGTGATCTTGAAATTTGCGGAAAGTCCATAGAAAAACCAGAATTGTAAGCTTACGGTTTTCCTTAATATTTTCTTCAACTGAATGAACCAGTTCATCAGTAATCAAAGATGGACGCCCACTTCGTTCTTCATAGTGCACTTGATTACGTCCTTCAGTGAACTGTCGGACCTAACTTCTCACCATTGAATCACTTATTACATTTTTTTCCATAAGCCTCACATATTTGTCGATGAATGTCGACTGGTTTAATGTTTTTAGCAGTTAGAACACGAATTATAGAATTTTGCAAGCGGCGGGATTTTCAATCAACGCTATCTATTACAAATCGCACATAACAAATAGAGATCTCAAAATGGCGTCATCTCCTTCTCCTTGACTTATAGCAACTGCCGCGCATGCAAGGAACTGCGATCGCAGCGACGCTACGGGAAAAACTACAAACGGAACTTACTTTCTGGATTTTCGTTTTCAAAATGACAGAGAAGGACGTACGTCCTGTATACACTTTCATGTCAGAAGCGGGTGAAAATATTGAAAAAATCAGTAATCTGGTCCGATCTGACCATTAGTTAACATTTCGTGCGATTGCTGAAACTGTAGGAATTGGCAAAGGATGCGTAAGGCAAATTTTACATAAGAATTTAAACATGCAAAAAATGTGTGCGAAAGTGGTGCCGAAAATTTTCATAATCGAACAAAAAGACGCTAGTGAAAGTATTTGTACTGAAACTTTAAGTGCCATTGAAAATGACCCAAACTTCTTGGAAAGGGTAATAACATGTGATGAATCTTGGTTTTTCACTTATGATCCAGAAACTAAGCGTCAATAAATGCATTGGAAGAGCCCAACTTCACCGAGAGCTAAAAAAGCGCCAATGAGCAAATTAAACTGTTAATCAGCATTTTTACCTTGAGATTCATGCTGAATTCCGCGAGAAAATCAGAAAAAGACCCGAATTGTGTAGAAAAGTCATGTGTTCTCCATCAGGACAACGCACAGGCGCATTGGCTGCAAGATCTGGCAAGATGCGCCATTTATCTGTTCCCCAATGTTAAATATGCATTAAAAGGAACAAGATTTAAGATCGTTGAAGCTGTTAAAGAAAAAAACGATACGCGTTATGAACGATCTCACAGACGATGACTTTCAGCACTGTTTTGCACAAAGAAAAATTCAAATGGAGCCGTGTAGGGATAGAGGAGAAGTGTATATTTAAAAGGATAATAATTAAATATGTATAAATTTAAAATAAAAAGTTTTACAGCATCAATCTCTTTACTTTATAGGCACATATTTTATTCCTTATTTCGCTTGTATAATTAGCAGTTTTAATTAAATCCGCGATTAGTGTATATTTAGAGTATCAAGTGATTGTCTATTCTAGATTGCTAGTTCTGTTAGAAAACTGTAAGTACCTAGCTATAATTGGCGTCGTAACTGTTTCCATTAAAACTAACGTATTTTGAATTTCATTCATAATAATCTTCGTTTTAAAGACCCAATTTGCACAAGTTAATTTATAATCATTGATAATTAATTTGTATAAATTAATTCTCCCTATTCCAATTAAAGTATTAAAATATGTTATTTAATCTGTCGAGCTTGTTCGCGTTTCGATTTTATCAGCGCAGAAACAAATTGATCAAAGAATTTGCATTAAATTTTGTGTGCACAACAATATCAATGTTATATAGACATATTGAGGCAGCGCATGCGAAATGTTCATCTTTCTTTTTGTGGAGAAATAGTGAGCAATGTTGTGGGGTATTTACGATATGTAACCCTACATAGATTTAAAACTGAAAATTCGAACTGTAAAACATTTAACTCCAGTTCAAAAAGAAGACCACGTGGGATGGTGCAGATCTACACTAGATCACTTTGCAAATGAATCGTCTGATCTAGTATTACATTCGGTTCAAACATTTGTACAAAGATCAGCAGAAAACGAGCACTTGAATCATATATTGTATCCATAATAAAATAAGAGACAGGTGGCAAAATGGTTTAGGATTGCTTTGCTATCCATCCGTAAGCGATTTAGTGGAAATAGTAAGCTACAAAAAGGAATTACTGAAATTTAAAGCAAAGGATGCTGTAAGTCCTCATTAACTGTTGGTACCAGCTAGCGTCCATAATATTTAGTCGATTCAATCTTTTTGGCGCCGAGCACTGTATTATTACCGGGTGTCCTTGAAATAAAAGTATGAAAAATGAAAAGATTAAATTATATAGAATATATACACAAAACATTTTCCCAAAACTCCCTCTTATAAGCGAGAAAAAAAATGACAAAGATATTTAAAAATTTTTTGTACCGCCACTGTGCGATGGACTTTATTATAAAGGATGATACTTTAAAGTTGAACGCCAATAACTAAAAGACAGTTTTGTTTAATTGTCGATTGCTACGTACGTTCGATAAAATTTTTCGATTAAAGTTAGGGTGTTATCAATTAGATTAAAGATAAAGTGTTATCAAATGCCCGTAGAGCACACATCTTACATGTTCTTTTAATATGTTAACTTTAAAAATTCATAAGTATACATTTTTAACAGCTGATTCAGATTATCGAACTCTTACCATAACAAAACTTAGACACAGTGATATTTTCTAGCTTTTTTATAAACATAAACATTGTCATCTTTAAATTCAAAAGCGGCATTCTATTTCTTAATTCTCCTAACAAAAAAGCATTCTCGTAATATATATGAAATGATGACAGTTCTAAAAGTCCACGAATATTTAATTCCATTTTTCGACTAACTTGTCAACGTTGACTGTTCGTTATAGCTACAACACTACACATATCGCACTGAAACTTTGGATTTAGGATAACTAAAGACGGAGGTTAATTTTTAGTGCTGATATTTGATTAGTGGCGTCCTCTATGTCCCAGTATGCAAAACATAAAAGACAACTTTAGTATGATTTTTAACACCTTAATTTTTAATAATTCACTTAGCTTACAGGATATTATAGTTTTTATAATGTCAACAGTTGTTACGTATGTAAACATACGGTGTGCGTAACTTCAATAATGGTACATATTTATTATTTATGAATTACGGGTTTTTAATTTTAGGGTTCGCGTCGAAATTGTCTCACAATACTTTGGATTCATATTCCATATAATTACATCTTTCCATTTTTCATACGTTGTCTTTTTATTTCAAGGACAGTCTGTATATTATATTACAACATTGTATTTATTTAATTTTTATTATTATAAATTTATTATTAGTATTATTACACGAACTTTAATGGTAAAGATAATCCGATTGGATGTTTTTGTAAATAATTTTTCTTATCATTTTTACTTCTTCTAGGTTGAACTATCGCTTCTTAGATTAAAGCGTGATAATAATAATAATAATTCATGTCTTAGTATACTCAACAGCTTAAAGTCAGTTACACCGGACATTAGCAGGGCCATGTTATTATTACGAGTACTTCCGCGCCCGTCTACCTACTTAAGAGGTTTAGCTATTGGGATTCTCCTTAAACCAGAAGGAGAACCACGAAAACCTTCTCGGACAGCCAGGTCCCGGATTCGATCCCGAGATCTCCGACACGGTAGGCCAGTGCGTTAGCACTAGGCTATCGACCGAGTGTGAATGTTTGAATTGTTATGTTTTATATAAATACATTAAAGACATATTGATATTATTAAAATTCAATTTATTTTGAAGTTTACAAAAATTGCTCCTAGTATTAGTTTAATTCTACGCAGAGTATATAAACATTTAGATAAACTGTCACGCGTAAATTCATAAAATATAGAGATTTAATACTGAATCTCTTCTCTCCTTCTACCGCATTTAATATGTAAACAACGGGCGCCTACTTTGATGTTTTCCATGCAGATTTATGCAGATTATTTCATTAATTAGGTTTAAAATTAGTTTCAAAATAGAAAGGTGTTTCTGTATTTATAACGCTCCAACACTTACGAGTACACTCGCATAAAATTGACAATGTCGTTATGTGTGTAATAAGTAGATAAATTAGTGGGGTTACATAATCATTAATTATAATAGCTCTAATTGTATTAACGAACAAATATGTACGTACGTATGTGTATATACATAGATCTGCGCTCGGTACTAGATGAACATTATCGACATGAATAATAGCCGTTTTGACTTTAAATAAAGGCACTCCAATAATTCTAACAATAATTCAAATTCGTTATTGGATTTCTTTGAAGATAAAATTAATTATCTATTTGTGAATGCTTATCATTTACTATTAAAGTATGAGATTGAAATTATATATATTTATAAGTACTGTAATAAAGGGCGTGTAAATAGCAATTGGTTCAAAATTTATATTGCGATAAAACACCATTGATTGCGGCATAGATCCAAATTATTTATATCTTGGACCAATCACAGTAAACGATATAAGGAATGTCGTAGACAAATTGAGTGTCTCTATAGCAGTACATGAGAATGGAATATTACAAACAGGTGTTCTTTATTTACTTAACTTATCCGCCGAGCAGAGTATGTCGAAATAGAAAATTTCTCTTAGCAAAGTAATTTGAAACACTCTTGAATAGGCGAAACCTTAGTAAATTTTATATAAAATAAAAACATTTTTAATTATATAAAAATATTATTAAAAATCGAGTGCGAATCGTTCTTCCTGATTCAACATTTCTTGTTAATCTTGCTTCATTAACCCGTCTCTGCTTAATTTATATAGTAGTTTGACCCACATTGAACTCTAGGGCAATTCGTCGTAACGATTACCCGTTCTCTAACATCGCCACCACTGTAGCTCTATTAACTGTACTTAAATGTTGTGCGCAATGGTTTCCAAAAAACACCTATTCACAATAAGGCAATTTAAGTGTACCCATTTTTTTGTTGCCTATGGTAGACGAAGAAGGACATTTAAATTACCGGTGATGTTAACAAACAAACTGTTAAAATTTTAAAGCTGCCATCCGAGCGAAAAATCACCAAAATTTTGGTAAAAAACACATACTCATTCATTGTGTATAAGGTCCAAAAAGTTACCGAGGATATGGTTTCCAGGAGTTAAGAAATTCATTTAGCATCTTTTTTTCGAAGAGACGAAGCATTGGTATAAGTGGATAGATGTTGAAGGAACACATGTTGAAAAATATTTGTTTTCATTTCTCTGTGTCTTTTCTTTAATGTCTAAGTAGATTACATAAAAATTGCTTGTCGTATTTATGGGTTGATATTGTAATTATATTTCCACAACGGCAATAGTTAGATCAATAACAATGGTCATAGAGGAAATCTGGTATGAATAAACATGTTTACTAAAACAGTACAAGCAGTACAAATTAATTGCGTTTTCGCGAATTAATGTAATTGTAAATATTCTTTCTACACTTTACGATACTATTTTATTCGAATTTTTCATAGAAAAAAATTCGCCCTCAAGTAGGAATCGAACCCACGACCTCTGGCTTGCCGGACCATTGCTCGAAGTGGTCGAGAAATTTTTTCTATGAAAAATTCGAATAAAATAGCGTCGTAAAGTGTAGAAAGAATATTTACAAGTGCAAGCAGATTTGTATGATTTCCATATACTAACATTAGAATCAGAATTAATAACTTCATAATGGTCATTAAGCAATTACTTCCTTTTCAGTTTCCAAATTTTTTTTGTCCAGTATAATAATACTATAATACTAATAAAAGTAACAAATTTTTACTAAATATCTATGATTATAAAGTGTTTTTTATGTTTAAACGAAATTTAGCGGAATTATTTATTTAAATAATAAATATTATTTTTCTCAATAATGATACTTAAATATAAGACCGTTACCCTCAAGGGGCAAAGAAAGGTATTATTACATCAGTATCAATCAACTAATCAAGTCAACGTAAAAAAAAAATCAATTTTAAAACGTGACCAGGATACTAGGTACAACGAGGTATCTTTTTTAAATGATAGATATTATTTCTTTTTTACATTCGGTTCCCGGCATCTCTTTACCTATTCTAGTTTCGTGCGGATTAGATCATTATACCGTGATGATGTTAGGAGGTTAATAATTTACCAATTGGCACTCGGTAATTTGTGTTAGATGATGTGGCAGAATGTGTTTTGTATTTAAATGTTAACGCTTATTAGAATAGTTTGTCGGAGGTATTCGAAAACATAAAATGGGAAGTTGTTGGTTGGGTTGGCCGGCTCGGGAAAATTAATCGAATACATTGGGAAATATCCAAGCTGAAGTAACTGAGTAAGTAAATATAAGGGTGAATTTGCCAATTTTCACACTCTCTTCCTCAAAACAAGAAACAACAACAACAAAATAAGAGAAGAGTGGATGTTTTGGCTTGCTTGCCTGCTTGCTTGCTTACGTTATGTCGTTTAATATACAATTGTCCAATGAATATTTATAAATTGATGAAAAGCTGGATGTGATTCTGTATTTCCGTATTTCCCGTCGAAATAACTTTTACGCAATATTACAGTTTCTGATGTTTTGACATATTGTACCCAAACTTGAAATTAACATGCGACCCCGTTTATGTTAAGTGGTTGTAAAGGTTGCGCAAGTATAGCACTACAAAGGTGTCTGTGTGTAACATGTCGAGCTTTAATATTTCATAAACTTATCTCTTATGTTTTAATCAGAAAACAAAATAACAGTATTAATTTGTTTGTAGTTGCATTGCAGTCAAAATATTTTACGTTAGATTATGAAAAAAGATTTCGTAATGGACTAAACAGTTTTAAAGAAAATTCTGATAAGACTGGATCTTGTAAAGTAAAATACAATATAATTAAATTACTTTGAATTTTTTTCTAGGCATAAGTATTGAAGTTGACAGTGTTGAAATACTTGTTAAAACAGATAAGATTTGAGTTTCTTTTATTAAACAAGAAATGGTTCAAGGCAATGGAAGAGATTTAAAGTTTAAATAAAGTGTGTAACAAAAGTTTTGAGACCAATTTCGTAACTAATTTTCATCACTTAGAAACGATTTAGTTACCATTGCTAGGAGTTTATTAAAGAAAGACATACTAACAGTTACCGTAGATAAAAACTTTAAAAAAAGGTATATAACCCCTTACCACAATTATTAATCTAGCCTAAATACGTATTTCGACAACTAAGTTGTCATCATCAGTAAGTAAAACCACTAATCAAGGTATGCCAACTTAGTTGTCGAAATACGTATTTAGGATACGATTAATAATTGTGGTAAGGGGTTATATACCTTTTTTTAAAGTTTTTACTTAACCACAGTCTCCAAAGAAAGACTTTTTACCGTGGATAAGCTTTGGTTTCATGGTGTACAAAATCGAAATCTGAAAAAGCCTTTCTAATTTAGTTAGTCGAATGCGAAAACAGGATATTGTAAATATATTTTAAGGACTTAATATCTCCCATGCAACAATTTTTCTGAACAGTAAGGGAATTTGAGGAAGGGATACCATGTCTTAACCTACCAGAAAGCGGAAGGCCTTGGGTGTTGACTGATATCAGAGCAGGTAGACTGAGAGAAAGTGCAAAAGAAATAATGGAGTATTTATTCGAAGATTAGGAATGCGATATAGAGTATCACGCATGACTGCACATCGAGAAATTAAGAAAAGTGGAATGCCTGAAATACACAGCTGCGCAGTTGCAACGAATTCCACGGTGTTGTCGAGCACTACGAGTTCAACGCTTTTCAAACAATCGTGTCATTGAATGGAAAATATTTTACGTTATCTAAGTTTGAGGTAAAGGGTAATGAT
The DNA here is from genome assembly GCA_935421215.2 of Melolontha melolontha. NCBI lineage: Eukaryota > Metazoa > Arthropoda > Insecta > Coleoptera > Scarabaeidae > Melolontha > Melolontha melolontha. The sequence continues at coordinate 29,264,787 of OW285244.1, read as the reverse complement.
GGATTCTATACCGAGGATTTCAATGCAGCCTGGACAAAGTCAAATATAAAAGAAAAGCTCAATTCGAAGATAAAGTTCTGGCGTGGTACGCCATTTCTCCGGAAGGTACATTGTCACCATATGTAGAAGATCTTAGAGAAGAGTCCTCACTGCAGATCATTATATGCAAAGAAGCTTGCTTAAACTGTTGCGATTTATAACCGATCGTCACAATAATGATGAAATCATGTTCTGGCCTGACCTAGCTTCTTGCCATTATGCCAGGAAAACTAGAGAATGGTTGCAGGCCAATAATGTCTCATTTGTATCCAGAGAAGATAATACATCTAATGTTCTCCACGCACAACCCATTGAAGAATTTTGGTCCTCATTAAGCAGAAAAGTTTACGATAATGGATGGAAGGCCGATAACGAAGAACAATTAAGAAGTAGAATTAACCAAAAGATTCGGGAAATCGATGTTGCTATCATCCAATCATTTATTAGATACTTAAGCACAAAGCTCCGAAGCAATGAAGACCATGGGCCGCTAACTGCATTATAATATATTCTTATTATTTAGAAATGATATTAACCATTATTTTTTCACATAGTTTAATTAAAGTTAAAAATTTGAACGAATAGTAGTATTTCAATTTTTGTCTCAAAACTTTTGTTATACGAGGGTCACCTTCTATATTTTTACAAAATTTTGGAAGAAAACAAAATTTTTAGGAACAAACTATTTTATTATTTTTCAAAATATTCGCCTTTATGGTCTATATACTTTTCAATGCGTACGAACCAGTTCCCAAAACATTTTTTCCACTCTGAAGGTTGTATCTCAGAAATATGGTTTTCAAAGGCTTCGACTGCTTCTTGAGATGTTGAAAATCAACTGTTAGACGAGCTGTATGGGAACTCGCATTGTCGTGATGAAGAATAATGCGACGTTTTCGGTTGTTCTTCCTGATTTCGTCTATAACTTTTGGCAAACAAATTACTGTATACCATTCAGCGTTAACACTTTTTCGATCTTTTCAAGGAATTGTTGCGATGTGTCCGGTACAGCCGAAGAAACAAGCGGTCATTTTCTTGGAAGTGCTCCTTACAAGAGATCCATATAGTAGATTTTTGCTTGGTTTCCGGCTCATACGCATATATCCATGTTTCGTTATCTGTGACGATGTTGTATACGGATTTTGCGGTTCCAACGTCGAATTTTTTGCGCATATCATTACACCAATTGGCACGAGCTGCTTTCTGTGCTTCGGTCAAGTTATGTCGAATCCATCTGGAACATATTTTTTTTTACAAATAAATGTTCATGTAAAGTCGAATGAATTGCAGTATTCGATATGCCAAGAGATGCCTCTACCTCACTGTAAGTCACATGTCGATCGTGTTCTATCATTTTCCGCACAGCATCGATGTTATTTGGAATAACAAAAGTTTTCGGTCGACCTTTACGTGATTTATCACTCACTGAGGCACGACCATGACGAAATTCTGCAAACCAATTGTAAACTGTCTTCTCTGATAGTGCTTCATTACCGAAAGTTGACCGAAGCGATATAATGCATTCTTGTGGAGTTAGGCCTTTTTTATAACTCCTACGAAAACTTTCACGAGTTATCTCCATTATTTTACAAACTCAGTGTCTTAAAACTGTCACTGTCAACAAACTACTGACTCAATTTCTAAGCTATCGTGGATTTCTCATTGACAAATGTCAAATTTTATGACTCGTCACAGTCGTGCATAATCAACGAAACGAAAAATATTCGATGCAGGGTGGAAACTTAGAAGTTCCTCTTGCTGTACATTGGTAGTACAATAAAAGTTACTTCAGTTTCAGACTGGTTCCATTATTTTGCTTTTTCTTATTCTGAATTTATAGAGTTGGAGACCTTATATATAAATTAGCCCTCGTATCTTCCCGTAAATTAAATTGGTGAAGTAACACAACTTAATACTACAACTAATATGTATAATTAATTTTTATTTAAATTTATGTAAAGGCAACTTATTACAATTTCCATAATTTATTTTCCATACTATTTATATATTGACAATTTTTACATCTAACACCAGGCTTAATATACAGAGTGACCAAGATAAAAGAGGCCCGGCATGAATACAGTAGTACAAATACTTACAGAAAAGTGAATAACTAATATATACTGCGGAAACGGCGCTATCCGGTATCGGGTGTGATCCGTCGGTGTCGACAATGTACAATCGATCAACTTAACATGTATATATGTGAATGTTATAGCGCGATGGTATTGATAAAAGTTGTGTCTGTTTGTACGTCTTTTAATGCAACCAGACGAAGTTGTGAAATATATTTCGTCAGAGTCGTAATAATGGCAATGAAATGTATATACGGAAATTTGTTTTTACGAAAATAAATAAAACACTGAAGTTAAATGAATTTAAATTAACTTGAATTGAAATTAATTCCAGATATATGTATATACAAAATGCATTTACTTTATACAGTGAAAAAATTCAAAATATTGAAAAAATATAAACTTGAAATATTATATCACCTATAATTAAAGTGAATGCTTAGTTACACCACAGTAAACATTGTTTATTCACATTAATTATTACAATATATTCTAAACTTTGTTCTGTAAAGTGGATTTTTTATTCGGCAGTATGTCTTCAAATATAGAAAAACTTCGCTCAACATCAGAGCTAGCGAGTGGTGCATAGAAATAATAATCTTTAAATTTAATATATCTACCGATTTCCGTATTTTGAACATTACTACAAAAGCCTTTCAGGATAGTAAAATCAGGGCTACGAGCGAATTTTGCATCAATCCTATTATTTAAGCGAAACCGACTCTATCTCTCCGCCTGCATAACTCATTACAGGATAGCGTTTGTTCCGCAGTCTACTAATATATTATAAATTTTTATTTAAAATTAGTAAATACAGAATATTATGAATAACAACATAATGAACACTCAATAGTTCACAGGAGGTGTTGAATGTGTTCACCATGAACTTCGATACACAAATACACAAATCTCAACATATTTTGAAAAACTTTTGCCAGTACATTTGGTGTGATGTCAGCAATTGTATTGCGAATGTTCGTTTTCAACTCTTCAATTGTATGCGGGTTGTTACTGTACACTTTGCCCTTTAAGGAACCCTACAGATAAAAATCGCAGGTAGACAGATGGGGCGATTTGGGAGGCTATAAACCTGTGGAAACTGTACGTTCTTCTCCGAAAATTCGATAGACGTATGACATTTAAAACAGTGAAGTATGTGGCACGGCACATACTTCACGGTTTTCAATGTCATACGTCTATCGGTCACGGTGTTATTAGAGAAAATGGGGCCTACAATCCGTTGGGCTGAAACTGCACACCAAACGCCTATTTTCGCATCATGCAGAGACACCTCAAAGCGTTCCTTGGGATTGTTGACTTTTTAGCATAGTCTCTTGAACACGTTGAATATTTTCCGGTGAACAAACCACCTTTACACGGTTACCTTTGGCGTTAGCGGCTGAACCTGTAGCTCTAAATTTAATAATAATTTTCTGCACAATACTTTTAGAAGGAGCAGATGTTTGCGAATACTTTATCGTGAACCTTTCATTTAATGTTACAAACGATTTAACTATTAAGATAAAATAAAACAAATTTTATGAATTTCACTTTTTAATTATCACTGTAACGAGTCGTTTCGCACCAACCTGGGCTTCGTCAGACATATAACTAACTTATTTACAAAATATTTTTTATATTAAACACAAGTAAACAGTAACAAGCAAAATCACATGTTTTATTTTTAAAAAATAGTCAGAGGGATGGGTGCTTTTTATTACGGGATGTCTATACAAAACTTTCGCTACGGTTTATAAAAAAATGTACTGTTCTTAAGTAATAAAACTAAAGGTTTACATTATATTACAGGGATAAAGAATTCTATGGAAAAATACAAAAATACTATACACTATGTAACTGTCTGCAAATCAAATAAATAGATTAAGTAAGGGTGAATTATTTGTTTCTAATTGATCATTTAAGATCTTGTCAGTTTTCTTTATTTTATTGATTTCCAGTGACTCTAATAAATTAAGTTTTTTGCCCTTATTTTCTATATGTAATATTTTAAATTCTTTGTTAAAAATGTGGTTCATTGAATTGATATGAGACGCATATGAAGAGTCACTTGTATTATTTCTAAATGAAGAAAAATGTTCTTTGACGCGTACTTCAAACGATCTGCCTGTCTGTCCGATATAAGTCATAGGGCAACTACCGCAGGTTAACTCATAGACCCCTGACTTTTTATTGTTGTTTGTTAAATCCTTATTGTTTTTTATAAATTTGGATAAATTGTTATTAGTTTTAAACGCTGTATTAATGTCAAACTTTCTTAAATATTTACAAATTTTTGTGCTTGAAGAGCCTATAAACGTGATCATTTTAAATTTTTGGGTGTTATTATTCCATAGAATTCTTTATCCCTGTAATATAATGTAAACCTTTAGTTTTATTACTTAAGAACAGTACATTTTTTTATAAACCGTAGCGAAAGTTTTGTATAGACATCCCGTAATAAAAAGCACCCATCCCTCTGACTATTTTTTAAAATAAAACATGTGTTTTTGCTTGTTACTGTTTACTTGTGTTTAATATAAAAAATATTTTGTAAATAAGTTAGTTATATGTCTGACGAAGCCCAGGTTGGTGCGAAACGACTCGTTACAGTGATAATTAAAAAGTGAAATTCATAAAATTTGTTTTATTTTATCTTAATAGTTATAATGGAATTTCATCAAGTAAAGGCCGAAACAATCATATACAAACGATTTACATTCCAAATAATTTTCAACAATAAACACTCTTTGTTCGATTGAAAACGGCATTATGGAGAACCCTATTCACAACCACCATTAACAACTATCAACGCAACACTGGCAAACACAATGTGATAGTTAACACGGAATGGCCGCTAGACATCACGTGATGCCTCTCGAGCGCTCGATTCAAATACTACGTATAGTATGACTCCGGGCCTCTTTTATCTTGGCCGCTCTGTATTATCTATTTTCTATGTGAAGCTTCTAAATAATTCAAATTAAGTATAGACTAAATTTAAGTAGTAAAAATTTTCCTGATACGAGTATATAACATTTTCTAAACATTTTAAGTACTGTTAAGTACCGATTATATAACCTAACCGTGAGATGAGAAACCGTAAAATTATTTGAAGGCGGTCGACTGTTTAAACTTATGAAAGAGGGGTCGTGAAATTGGAGCAGTAGTAACTCAATGTCTTCTAACTCTCTTATTAAGTTCGAAAATTCGACGTGTAACTTTGATGTAATTGCGAAAATAATCTTGCAAATTGGGAGAATTTTTTTCTAATTTACGACGTTCCATATTTTATATCATAATTATGTAACTTGTTAATATAATTTAATTTAATTTACACGAGATTTAATAAAACAGAATATAATAATTTTTCTATTACAGTTACATGTTCTGTTCAAATTACACAATTAATTAAAGAACATTCTGTAGTTACCGTTTCACTACACCCTTTGATAAATTTAAATAGCCATGGATCTTCATATAACTTGATTGGATCACTATTTAACAAATAACCATATGGTTGATGCCTAAAATTTAGTTACATCTTCAATTGTCAATAACTAATATAACACTTATTAAATAATTTGTTTGGAATATAGAATATTGCATCAATTTTTGAGTTTTCTACAAGATCAAACAAAAGAAATTGCTTAATATGAAATTAATGTGAATCGATAAACAAATTTTATATTACCTATGGTATATTCCAAAAAGAGAGAGACAACTTTCTGAACAAACCCCCAGCCCTAATTACAACTTATACATTAATTTTACGCGGTAAATTTAAATTTGAAAATCTGTCTGAAATATGAAATCTGTAGCAAATTAAATTCTATATGGATTGTGTGATGGTTGATGCCTAAAATTTAGTTACATCTTCAATTGTCAATAATTGATATAACACTTATTAAATAATTTGTTTGGAATATAGAATATTGCATCAATTTTTGAGTTTTCTACAAGATCAAACAAAAGAAATTGCTTAATATGAAATTAATGTGAATCGATAAACAAATTTTATATTACCTATGGTATATTCCAAAAAGAGAGAGAAAACTTTCTGAACAAACCCCCAGCCCTAATTACAACTTATACATTAATTTTACGCGGTAAATTTAAATTTGAAAATCTGTCTGAAATATGAAATCTGTAGCAAATTAAATTCTATATGGATTGTTCAAGGATAAATCTACAGTTAAGACAGCAGAATGGTAAATGTAGTAATTATAGCACATGAAAATAAGTAATTTGTCTAAAAAACACATGTTATTTCATTTATTTGTTGAAAGAAAAAGGTCAAATAGTACATGTTCCTTACTGATAAACATTGTATGTAATACATATTATGTAATACAGTAGGAAATAGCTTAAATTCTACGACTGTAACAGTGTATGACAATTAATTCCAATTAAAGCAGATTAACAAGTTAATAACAAAAATATCTTATTTTATAAACTATTTGAAGATTGTTGAATTCAGTCTGACGTTGGTGAAGAAATGGAATCATCACTACCACTGTCGTTTCCAAGAGAAATTATGAATAGTTCTATAACTTCATTGATAATTCCGTCAATATCTTTCATCCGAGCTACTTCTTTAATAACATGATTTATGCATTTTTGCCAGTTTGTTGCAGTTACATTATTGATAGCATTATGTAAAAGTTGCTTAACTTCATTTAATTTAAAAGTTCTATTTTTTGCAGCTACCTCATTTTTTATTTGTGCCCACACAAGTTCAATCGGATTCAGCTCGCAGTGGTATGGAGGTAAACGAAGAACAGTCTTGTTTTTGACTTCGCAATTTCATCGATTATATATACATTGTATTTACTTTTGACCATATTTACCAAGTTCAACAATTCTGCTCTAACCATATCCTCATCATACTCTATCTCCTTATTTTGTTACCAATTTTGTATGTCTGCTTTTCTCCACAATGTTGTTGATCTTTTCAGCCTTGCGGCTATGATACGGTACATTATCCATCATTACCACGGTATTCCCTGGTAGATAAGGTAATATATTAGAGAATCAATCCTCAAACACTGTGGCATTCATTTCCTCATGATAATCAGAGGTTTTCATCCCCTCAAACAGTAACAAACCATTTTCGATGAAACCATCCGAACTGCCAATATGTAACATTATCAGGCGACGTTCCTTACCAGAGGGATTTTTAAATCCTGTTGTAAGTCCTTCCATAAAGGCCTGTCTATGGCTTAAAACACTTGTGTCCATCCATATCTTCTGCACTGTATGGTCCTCATTCAACCAGGTTTCATCTCAATAGAAAATTGGTCTATTCTGGGATCTGCATAATGAAATATCTCTCAGATATTATCGTCTCCATCTTATGATATCATCTCAGTAAGAACACTGATTCTGCCACGTTTAAGGTATTTGTAATATTTAGCACAGTTATATTTAGATATATAAATATACCTACTATAAATATTCTCACTTAAAATTTAGTTGCTTTATTAAGCGGTACAATGTTGAGCGATTCATATTTGGCAATTCGCTGTTATTATTTATTTGAGCCAGCACTTTATCTAGCGTGGGCAGTTCATTTTGTCGAAACATATTGTGAACAATTTGACGAAGAGTAGTTTTGACAGCCTCATCAAAAGATTTCAGTACAGAATATCTACCAGTTATCTTTTTTGGCTTTGAAGTTTTCCCTGTTTTCTTGTTATCATTGATAACCCGATGTACTGTAGGTCTTGAAATTCCTACAATCATATCTTGTAAGACGGGGATATGTTATATATGTAACATATATAACATGCAACATATAATATGTTGCACTCTATAAAGTTACCCAGTACTTGAGAAATCTGCTTAATCATGTCACCTTATCTCATGTCTGGTGTATCCGTCACAAGTTGTTTATAAGCATTTATTGCTGTTTGTTTTTCACCACTATTCAAATGACATGCTTTCTCTCGTTTCCTTGGAGGAGAACACACATTTGTGCTTTTAGCAGTACTGGTGCTGGGTTCTGCATCCATATTCGAAATCAACAGCTACAAAATTATAATTCTACAAGAACTGAAATTATCTTATTACTTATTACTTACATAATCTATTAATCTTCATATCGAAGCTATAAAAAAACAAATCTACACAGCAAAATAGTTAAAGTAATATAATAATGATAATAATTTCATAATATGATAACAAAACTCTAGAAACGTAAACGTAATATAAAAATGTCAAAATATTTGACAATTAATGGCAAAAAGCTAAGTTCTACGGTGTTATTTTGCCTTGCTCTGGACCAATAAGAAACAACTGTCACTTGGGTCTGTTCAGAAATTTGTCTCTCTCTTTTTGTAATATACCATAGTGTTTGTAACAGGCATTCTTATAGATTGTCATGACTGAGGGAGCAAGGAATGTACTGAAGTATAGATGATTTTTTGTTTGTTAATAGTCATTACTATCGCTAATAACACTATAATCCCAGATGTTATGTGGTTATCCTACAGTACTTACGACGGAACTTAGTAGAACTGTTTCTTAAATAAATTTTCGATTGTTATATAGGGGCATATGTTAATTTGTGAAATTAAGATTTTTAGCAACCTGGAAGATTTATGACTACTTTTCCAATTAATCCAGTTTTATGAAAAAAGCAGAATTTGTAGGTAAATTAGGATTGCTTAATATCGTTAGCACTTCTCTGCCTTTTTATATTTATGGACGTTAATTTTCCAAATCATATCTTCGATGTCGATTTTGCTATGTTTATTATAACAACTTCCTTTCTTCTTTTAGCCTCGAGTGGTGTACCTTACGTATCAAATTTTGGGTCTCTATTCTTCAGCATCTTCCTTATTAATCTTTCGGGTTGTCCGGATTGTAATATTTTTCCAAAATATCACATCTTCTACAGATCGTGCATTACTAATTTAATAATTATATGTCAATAGTGTACCACTAATAATATAAGTTTAAATATTGACAAGTATGCTGTAATGTCTTTTTTCTATTTTACGTTCGAAATGAACTCATTATGAAACCCAAAAGAGTATCGAAATGAGCTTCATTTCGATACGCTTTTTTTCATTTTTCAATGTTGGCGTTGTTCGAATACAGAAATAAATATCATTGCTGTCATATGATTTTAAGAATTTATGTACATTTGACAGATATGATATATGTTCGTATTTTACACAAACAACGTATGTTGTATACAATTGACAACAACATATATATGTTTCTATGTCACTCATGTTTATATTTTTAAATGAAATATCAAGTAATGTTAACGAAAATGAATAAATAATATGTAATATAATATACTTCGCGGATAGCAAGATTTAAATTTGAAAATGTCAAGTATCAATGTGACCAACTGCATGCTTTATATAAAAATTAAACTCTGAACTTTCAAATTAAATGATTCCAATTTAAGCAATTTATTAATGTAAAAAATGCAAAATAGAAAAAATAGTATAAAAAACTCGTTTCATAAGGCCTTTTGCCGCACTCGCTCTTTAGAAAACTCGCCGCAAGCGGCTCGTTTTCTAAACTGATCTCGTGCGGCAAAATGGTGCCTTATGAAACTCGTTTTTTAATATACTATTTTAAGGAACTATTTAAAATATAACTAATCTTGTGAATATTGAAATACTTTTCTAGGTCAGATTTCTAGTTATCTCTACCAATAATTATTATTGGGACGTGATCAGAAAGGATTTCTCAAGCAATATAAAATTTTGTTTTCGGATCTTATAAATGATTTCGAACTTGATTTTTTCTTTGAATATCCAGTCTTTGGACAACAGCTTATTTGGAATGATATAATAATACAGCAACGTTTCGTGTTTAACAACCATCGATATAACTAGTGCCGATTTTTCAGACAGATCATTTCAGCATATTTCTGATAATAATTGACTCTGTACTGCATTCGAATTTTATTTAATTTGTGGGATATTCACAGTGTATAAACCTTTTTAAACGAAAACCATTGTGCAGAATTTCGTGTGCAGTTAATTCTTTAAAATACTATCAACCTGTCGGAATGTAATACGATGATATTTATTTTCAGCTTTTTCATAAAAGCGATATTTTTTCGGTATTTTATACCTGGTACACGGATCACAATCCAATCAGGGCATAGGTGCAGGTATATGTGGAATGTACCCTGAAAGGAAGATATCATTAAGTGTGGGGAAACATACAACGGTTTTCCAGGCTAAACTGTTTGCAGTCACAGCCTGCGCGCAGGAAATTCGGGAAGCCGGCTGCGCAAATAAAAAATTAACATCACAACTGTGATCATCAGCTATTAAAGCCATTACGAATCTATCTAATTAGTCTAAGCTGGTGAAACATTGTAAACAGGTCCTCAATAGACTGGCATAAGACAATGATATTGGTGCCAGGACATGAGGGACTTAAAAGTAGCGCTAACGAACTAGCCAAGGCAGGTACTAAAAGGAAGTTGATAGGTTCAGAACCTGTTTGTGGAATGGCTAAGGATTCCGCCAGAAGGGAGATCTGGTTATGGCCAGAAAGAGAACATAAAAAGAAATGGAAGCTAACGGAAGGCCATACTAAAACACTACTAAGGGAGCTGGACACTAGGCTTTCAGACAACCTAATTCGTAATAAGAAAAAAGAAATTAAAATTATTACCGGCTTAGTAATCGGACATTGTCCATTAAGAAAGCATCTGTACAGCATGGGCTTGGTTACAGACCTATGGTGTAGATGGCGTGAAAAACAGGTGTAATATGTACTTGTAAGGAACTTGTAAGAACTCAGACATAAACGTTTTGGAAGAAATCAATTGGATCCTACGAGGCTACTCAAACTTTCCGTAAGGAGGATAGTGGCTTTTACCGAGAACAGAAGACTAACAGAGTGGGACTGAGAGATCTATTGGGGGTGATACAAAGAGCACTGTGCTTAAGTGCCTGGACGTGCTGGCGTTCAACCCAAAACTAGAAGAAGAATGGTCATTTATCTTGAAATACTTTATCTAGACAACATTGTGTTCGTCATTATTTCTGCCTTAAAATCCAAGTATAAATTAGAAAAAAAATAACACAAAAATATATGTTTTTGTTATTTTTCTCATAGTACGGCATAAAGTTTTTATTCAACGTATAGCATTGCTAATATTAATTAAATAGAGTATGAACACATTAAATTCACATAAGTTTGTGTTTATAGTAGTCGACTTTTACCAAAATTTTAACATTCTAAACACGTACATATTTTCCACACATGAAGAAGGTTATTTAAAAGGGTATCTATTTATCTAATTTTGTCTAACTTTTTCATTTAAGGGTAAAACCCGAGCTTTTATCTTTTAAAGTGGTAATGTTTAGGGCGTGAAGAGGTCGCTGTTGGTGTGGTGGTAAATAAGGCTTTGTTAGAGTTTACTTTTCGGTCGTGTTTAAGGTAGGATTGTTTAAAATGACGAAATCGAAGTCTGAAAAACGTTTACTTACATTCGACGTCGACGATGATACGTTTGCTGACGGATGGAGGGACTCCATTCGTTGCTATGCAGAGATAAGCTCCCATTTCCGTCCGGCTGATACGGGTCAAATTTAGTTGCTCACCGTGGTATACATTCACTGAAAACAATAAATTAAGTTACAGATCACATACTATCACATAAATTATATCGCGTAAGTAGTGTCTTTGATAAAATAAATAAATGGCGGTAGTTTGAGTAAGGTCCACCCTTATACAATATATTTACATACGATAAAAATCAAATTTCGATAGAGTGAGTCACATTTATACTTTCGTTTTTCAAATCGATGCGAGATTGTGTAAAAAAATAAATTTGTTAGAATATAATTTATTATTTTATTTAAATGTATGCTCCGTGCATACGTATTGTACTTATTCCTAATGAAAATTTCATTGAAAAACTTAAGCAGGTGAAGTTATGTATACTAAATATTAGTTCTATATTTCGACAAATTTTGAAGGGACTGCTTAATTTACAAATGTATTATATGGTATTTGTGGAAAATGGGTTTTCACGTGCAAGAAATAGTATCCATGTTTATAGGGAAAGGAATAATTGATAGACAAATTTACTACGATGTGACAACAATAATACCAAAAACTTAGTGAAATGCTGATATTGTGCATTCAATTTTAGAAAAAGGTCTTTTGCGAATCACCAGACAGCATATCCATTTCTTATTTTCAAGATCTGCAAACAATTATCAAATTATCTGGGATACTTGTGGTGCAATTGCAATAATTCGTCAAGCAGATTTTAAATTTAAATCATCCATTTTCTGGAATTGGCCTTCGAAAACTGCAGTTTCTTGCCAAAATTTGAACAACAGTTGACCTTTCAAGGGATGAAAATGAAATTGCGTCTGCTATAAATGATTTGCAGAGATTGCGCAATCTTTTTGAGACCAGTTTTCTATTTAGTATGCTAGTAATTACTAATAAATAAAGGCCGGATTATATGCAAAAAGAAAAACTGAAAATATGCGAATAAATATGCAGATGTTTTAGCCTAAATATGCACTTCCTTATGAAAAATATGCAGGTAAAAAAATACGAGGAATGTTAGAAAATGGAATACTGTAGAAAAAAATATTATATTATGTTTACTACAAGTTTATTTAGAACATTTTACAACATAATTAACTATGAAAACAATTTACAATCACATATTTCACAAAGTTTTCAACAGAAAAATTGTGACATTTGTCTGAAAACATGTATTTATATATTGGAAAGGTTCGTTCTACGTCGACGCTTGTTATAGGAGCATTTTTCAAATTAGAAATATCATCTATAGTCAACTCAATATTTTCCACTGAAACACCACACAAGATTTTAGCAATGTCCTTTAGCTTTTGAAAACCCTTATTTTCTCCTATTACACCTGAAAATTTTTCATACACGGACTGTCCCACTCCTCCTTTAACATCAAAACATGACTTTTCAAATTTGTTTATTATTTCAACAGTCTCGATTAGTGACATAAATTGTTTTTCCAACTGCAATATAGAAGTGGAAATAAAACTGTAATTGGCTTTAATAAACGCCAAATTTTAACATTTGTTTATTAGTAACGATATAATAAAATTTCAATATGTATCCCCTTCGACAACTCGGATGATATTCTAAAACTATTTGTTTATTTTATGTGCACATTATATATATATATATATATATATATATATATATATATATATGGTAAACCTAATCAGTAAGCGATTAAAGGTCTGTATATTACTTCAAAATATATGTATTTAAAAAATATGAATGTCATTCATATTTTGTATTCTCTTGATAAAGGCGTATACAGCCGAAACATGTAGAGTTTTTTAAATACATATATTTTGAAGTAATATACAGACCTTTAATCGCCTACTGATTAGGTTTACCATATCATACCAAGGTCACGAAGTTATTATATATATATATATATATATATATATATATATATATATATTTATATATATATATAAGTGTTTAGATAATTTCTTAGCCGTTTATTAAATATAACAATTGATAAATTATTGGAGTTTTTCGGTTTTTTATATGAAATATTTACAAATATCAAATTAGAATGTATGTAATTGCAGAGTAAGTGGGGATGTAAACATTGCTGTCTACAAATTACAAAGCAAATCATACGAAATTTTTATTTGAAAAATATGGTCTACGTTGGGACTCGAACCCAAGTCTACAGCTTGCCGGGCTGTCGCTTTTACCACTAAGCCACAATAGACCTAGGTTCAAGCTATTTAGAAATGCATTATAAAGTAACAGTGTTAATGAATCCGATGTCAGTTATTCAATGTAGATGTCAAGTTGAAAGCAGAAGTCAGTTTTGAAAGCTCATGTCAGTTTTGATAGCAGATGTCAGTTAGTGAAAGCAAATGTCAGTTATTGAAGCAGATGTCTGTTTTGAAAGCAGGTGTCAGTTATGAAAGCAAACGTCAGATTAGAAAGCAGATGCCTATTTTGAAAGTAGATATGAGTTATTGAAAGCAGATGTCAGTATTTTGAGAGCAGATGTCAGATTTGAATGTTTGAAAATGCTAATTATTACTCCATAGCTATATGAGTGTTTAGATAATTTCTTAGCCGTTTATTAAATATAACAATTGATAAATTATTGGAGTTTTTCGGCTATTTATATGAAATATTTACATACATTCTAATTTGATATTTGTAAATATTTCATATAAAAAGCCGAAAAACTCCAATAATTTATCAATTGTTATATATATATATATATATATATATATATATATATATATATATAAACTTAATAAGTCGCCGATTAAAGGTCTGGTTCATTACTTCAAAGTATATATATTTAAAACAACTCTACATGTTTCGGCAATGATGCCTTTGTCAAGGGAATAAAAAAATATAAAAATTTATATTTTATATTTATATATTAATCCTAAACTATTGTATCTATTAATTTCTAAGTTTTCTAACAAGTTAAGTTTTTTACTTTCTTCTTGAATGTGTAAAATTTTGAAATCTATATTAAACCTATGAAGAAAACTTAGAAATTAATAGATACAATAGTTTAGGATTAGCTTTAAATGACCAACTAGATTTAAACAACTCCCCTCTACTAAATTTAAGATTGTAAAATTTTTCCATCACATTTTTTCCCCAATAATTTTTACATAAATATTCAAACTTGTACAGTACATATTCAGTTTTTCATCCACCTGATGAAGCCATTGTATGGCGAAACAATATGGTGGTGTATTTACAATAAAAGAATTTTTGAAACTACAAGTTTAATTACTTATTCTTAGCGTTACAAAATGAACAAATAAAACTGTATTTCGTATCTTATAGATCACCACCAGTTTGTTTTCCAATTATATAAATCAAATTAAAAACTCTTTAAAGATACTAATTTTCAATAGTACTCCCGTGGACGATGAGTCATCGGCCTCTTCTGCCCGGTCCCTACTTATGACAGAGGCTATTCTCGAATTAAAGTATGTAACACAAATCTTTCAAATATATGCAAAAGTATTTCTGTATATAATATACATATATTAATGTTTACGTTCTTAAAAAACAAACATTTGATATGAATGAATTTACATCAATGAACAATAAACAACTGCTGAAAATTTTCGTTTGATGTATTATATTCGTATAAATCAGATCGAAATTAGATAAACAATAATCGAAAATTAATGATCGACGTTCGTTTTCGTTGCTCTTTGGTTTCCTGCGTTTTAAAACGTTGCCGTTTTATTGTCAAATGAAATTTTCAGATTATTAATTACCGCACCGTTAATTAATCACTAAAATTAATCTTTTCGTTAAATTGTTGATTCACGTGAAAGTAAATTAAAAAAATTAACTACCGCAGAAGTTGAAAACACTGTTGGAGTTCTTCATAATATAGAAACATAAGTTTTACACTTTCATACTATTGGAGAGGAAAACCCAATAAACTTCCTCAATTATAATTTACAATTAAAATTTTGTCTCTTTTTTTGTGGTATTAACAGGCCTAAAATTATTTGCCAAGGCATACATTATTTTATATTATTTTCTTTAAAAATGGATTACTTAAAATATATATTCCATATTGTATTCTTAAAATACAGGGTGAGTCAATATTCACTCCCCAGCCTTTGGATATATGTTCTTATATCCAATTAAAAATAAGACAAAAATGAACAATATAAAATCCCGAGAGCGAAGCTATTGTCAGATAAAATCGAAATAAAGAATTAACGAACGATTCGTTGACGGTGGTATAGATAATACCACGCACAAGCGGAATTCTTATTTATAGAAAGTGGATTCCTATCCAGGGTCCATAAGTATCGTACTTATAGCGCATACGGCACTGAGTAGCGTGTTCGAGTCCCCCAACTCTATCCAACGGCGGGCCAAAGCTGTGCGAGGCAGTGTCGATCTTGTTGATCCGAGTTGCCATGGATTTACTTGACTTTTGTGTTATTGTGTGTATTTGATTTGTATCATTTATTGAGTACTGAAAGCTTCAAAAATATTTTGAAATTCAAAATGGCAGGGTATATAAACAGAGAATACGTCGATATGATAAAGGTTTTAGGCGCTTGTTATGATAACGCCCGTGCTGCCCAGGGTTTGTACAGAGAACGATTTCCGAACCGCCGAAATCCATATCACAAAACAATAAAAATGTAGAAACAGGTGTTGTGGAGAAGACCGTATCGCTCCAAAACGTACTTTGAATGCCGATCCACCTCGAAAACTTACATAGAAACAGTTATTGCAGGATGTTGAGAATAATCCTAACACCAGTACACGTTTGTTGTCAAGAAATAGGCATTACACCCAATCCTCTGTTCATAGATGTCTTCGAAGATATAACTTGTATCCATTCCACCTACAGACTGTTGTTCTATTTCGGAGATGACCTATTGAGAGTAAATTTTGCACGTGATCAGTGCACAAAATTCAGAGAAATCCTGACTTTTTCCATAATATTTTGTTTACGGATGAAGCTTATTTCAACCAACTAGGAGTTTTCAATCGCCACAACCTTCATTCTTGACACTATGAGAATCCACATATTGTACGTCGGCGGAATCAGGTAAGACGTTGGTCTGTGAATGTTTGGATAGAAATTTTGAGAAAAACAATCAATGGTCCAAATTTTCTGCCGGGAATACTGAATGGTGAAAATTAGGGTAATTTTTGCAAACACTTTGCCAGGTCTGTTAGAGGCTATTCCTTTACAAGAACGTGCAACAATGTTTTTTCAAGACGATTGCAAATGCGAGAAATAGCCTTAGAAATATGAATAGCCGTTTTCCTAATAAATGGATTAGTCGAGGGTGGACCAATAGCGTGGCCACACCGGTCTTCCGACTTAAATTCAATAGCTTTTTGGCTGTGGAGATACATAAACGAAAAGGTTTATTTTACTGTGACTGTCGGAGAGGATGACGTTATTGCTCGGATTTACGAAGTAATGGTAGATATAAATAAGAATGATTTCAATTCTGTTGACAGAAACTTCGGCCATAGGTTACATACGTGTGGTATTAATTTTAAAGGCTTGTTAAGGAATTAGATCTTTTGTTTCCACTTCGCTTAGCTCGACCTAGATATTTCTTTTTATATTTGATTTATTTCGTTTTTAGGATTTTAGTATTCTTCATTTTTCTCAAAAAAGGTATAATTAATACTAGCATCCTAAATACGTACTTCGACAACTAAGTTGTCATCATCAGTAGGTAAAACCACTATTCAAAGTGTAAAACATGGGACACAGCAAAATTAACACAATGAATTCGGTGCTACTTTACAAAGCGTCCGCGTATAAAGCGCCAGTGTATTATACGTGGCGAATATGGCGTATGGATAACTGATTCGAAACTTGCTTGAGTTACTGCAGCTATTGCAATGGCGAACTGGTGACTGGGTTCGTTATCCTGATGAAGAGAACACTTTCGCGCAACTTCCCCCGACGTTTCACGTAATTTGGGAATTAAATCGGCATAATAAGCATGTGTAATTGTAGCCCCTTCCGCAAGAAATCTACTAAAATTACGCCTTCAGCGTCTCAAAATATGGATAGCAGGACCTTTCCTGCTCAAGGTTGCATCGGCGGTGGCGAAGCTCAGTGTGTTCACTCCTGACTCTGTATTTTGGTCTTTACATCACAATGATCGATCCAGGACTCATACATGGTCACTAATTTTACAAGAAAATTTCCTTTATCGTGTCTATACCGCGTTAAAAGACGACTGCAAATATTTTTTCGAGTTTGCTTGTGTGCATTTGTTAACATTCGTGGTACCCATCTTGTAGACAATTTTTTCATGTTAAATCCGACTGTAATTATATTATATATCACATGGCAAGAGAAATCAATATCTTCAACTGTTTGTCTAATAGTCACACGTCGATCTTGCAGCACGGGACTTTTTAACAGTTTCTTAGGTAGTGACGGTTGTGGACGCTCCGCTTGTACGCGTCTGTACACGACTATCTCCAAAATTTAAACTCACGACACTATGTCGCATGATATTGCAGATAACCCTAATGTATCCACCAAATGTTGATGAATCTGAGTTGGGGTCATCTCTTTCAAACGTAAGTATTTAATCACCGCTCGCTACTCGACACGATCCATTTTAATACTGAAATGTGACTCTCTGAACCTCGGGCGGCTACTGTAGGTACACTTTAATAGGTTCAGACTTCTAAGTTTCTAGCGCTAGTCTATTCATAGCAAGTTACAATGCGAGGTGAAAATAAATAATTGATTTGGTTTATAAATGGGTACTTAATGACTACATCACTATTTTATTACATTTCCCCTTTCGCAAAAATAAAAATTGATAAATCAGTGCTTTGTAGTTTTAGGATTAAAATTTAATTATTTATATAATAAAAGGATTTAACGGCTATAATCATTTTTGACTACGATATTCTGGTGTCAATTTGAAATGAAAAAACTATAAATATTAATGTTCTTTTGGAAGCTACTTGAATATTTCTACTTTATAAACAAAAGAATGATAGATTGGCACCCCATCGTGAATAAAACTAATATTAAAAGAAGACCAAATAGCTAGAAATAAATATTTAAATAAAGATAGAAAAGAAGACCCGATTTTTGGTAAATTCGTACGCCTTTGATCTTCCGAAATTAGTACTATTCGGTTATGTGTGAATATAGGATTGAATATAGAATATGGTTTAATATATTTGATATATTTCTATGAGATAGTACCACAATTTGTTTAGAAATATTACTACTATACAGCTGAATGTAAATAACATTCAAAGCAGTGGAAAGGACATTTCAGTGTTCAGCGATGCTTGATCTTCATTTTCACTACTTTCCGTCAATTCGTAATGGTAGGCGAAACGTATATCTACTGCTACGCAGATGTATCGAAATAATAGTCAGAGCGATGAATTGTGACTGGTAAAGATGGGGTAAAGTAGGTGAAGATCGTTTTATCGGAAGGAAAGGTTAAGGTTACTGTAAGGGAAAAACAATTACAAATTTCTGATATTGTTTCTCTCTGATTAAATTAAATTATTCTAAATTATTGGACGGTTTTAAAGAAGATCTGAAACAAAGGCGTTAAATGTTGGTCCATAGAAAAGTGCTTTTTCACCAAGGCAAAGCTCAATTGATTGTCGCAGTCGCAAAATTGCAGGAATCAGAGCTAGAATTGGTTCTCCATCAGCACTATTTTCATGATTTCGACTCGTTCGATACTTTGTTTGCAAACTGAAAAATATGGCCGAATAATGATATTGCTGCGGTTATGTATATTTTGCAAACTTTCAGAAAGACTATGTTTTTTTTTAAGACGAAATAAAGAAACTAGAAATTCGCTGGACAAATACTGCTTTTGGGAATCCGAGCTGTAACAAACCTGTATCCCAAAAGCAACCATGAACAATAAGCGTGGAAGCCTATAACCGTTAGACCAAGTGTATAGCTTTTAATGAAGACTATGTTGAAAACTAAAATTACTTAAAGAAAGTTTTTAATTTGCTTTTATATTACACAAGTCAAATCAATATTGTATATTGTTTCTGACACTAGCAAAAGAACACCTAGCATTTAGTTATTTAGCCCAAGTCATGTACACAAAAACCCATAACATAATACACATTAATAAATGTAAAAAAGTGAGCAAAGATAAAATGGTATGGAAAACTTTCATTAAGAAGTTAGCTTTGAAAAGATTTAAATTTGCCAAGTTCTTTTATAAGAATTTATAATTCTATTATTAGATTTTTTCTGTTAAAATTATAAGAGATGCTTTCAAAACTTAATATTAGGTCTGCCGTGAAGTAAACAGAATAATTGATTTTTTTTTTGTTAATACAGATATTTAAATATTTAAAGAACTAATTTTATACAGTTTTTATTACTGAAGCAGTTATTACAAACATCTAATTCCTCGTGCAGAACTATCGTACTACTTACTATTCACTACTATTGTAACAATTTCATTAAAAAAGACAAGCTACTTTTATATACTTAGTGTGAAACCTAAGGGTCCAAAAATATAAACGCGAGAGAGAGGAATACGGGTGTTATTTGTCCTGCCTCAATGCTAAATATTGCAGTAGCTAATCTAGCATTGGGGCCGAAGTGTAACAGAGTATGCGCACTCTGACACTATGCCGAACCCGAGCCCTTATCATTTATGCAGATAAAATGAAGAATCCACCGCATTTTATACATGCTCTCAAAGAGAATAACAATTATTTTTGTACGAGTATGCTGGTGCGAATGGCGCGATAATAAGTAAAAGTTTTTCGGCGGCACATTTCGATTGCGTTTAAATATAGAATTTTGTGTAAAATAATACTAAAAAGTACGTACATAAATTAAGTACAAAAAAATCAAAAACACCGAAGTTATTATTAGCTTTGTTTCGCTTGTACAGAGTATTTATTAATTTATGAACTTTCTTTACCGGATTTTATGTATATGGGCAAATGCCCATATACATAAAATCCGGTTAAATAACCGTACCAATTATTAATTTATGTACACATGTACAATTTAAAAGACTTTCAAATTAAAAATTGTTATAATTACTCAGATACGAGTGGCCGTTGACTCATCGCCCACGGGCGTACTATTTAAAATTTGTATTTTTAAAAAGTTTTTAATTTTATTTATATAATTGGAAAACAAACGGGTGGTGATCTATAAAATGCGAAATACATTTTTATTTGTTCATTTGGTAGTTCAAGTTGAGTAAAGGAGTATTAATAATAACTAGCAATGGTTTCTCAAGGTTCCCTTCTGTAAAATTTGTTCTTTTTGAATGAAATACATCCTTGTAGATAGAAATCGTCCTTTCTACATCGCACCTGGTTATATGTGCATACTGGAAATATTCTTTCATTTCAGCGTATTTAGCAGTTAGATTTTGAGGCATTGTCCCCATACACAATTGCCGCAATGTTATTAAATCTGGATTTCTATTAAAAACTACGTCTAGCTTTTGCCGAAGGCCACATCCGAAGTCACTCGGAATATTTTTCAAATTATTACTAGCCACATATAATGTGGTTAATCCATCATTTAATTTGAGAATTTGATTTTCAAAATAAGTGATTAGTTTTGGAAAATTTCCGAAGTGTTCTTGAAGAAAGTACAACGGATTTTTTAAATTTTGAATTTGTATTAGTTCGTTGCACTCAGAAATAGTTCGAGCATCGTTATTTAAACATATAACAAAATTTTGTAAACTATCCAAATTCTCTGCATAAAAACTAGTAGCTTCCAACCATGTTCCCCATGTAGTTATTACTGGAGAGGGAGGCAGTGACAAAGATGGAAGTTTTTCCCTGTAAAGAGCTACTCTCAATGGTGATTTTCTGAAAACTTTTTTAAAAGCGGAGTCCCGGAAAGGTGTCTCTGATATATTCACAGATTCTGTGGAGAGCATGTGCTACACAAGTAATATGCAGCATATTAAGATATGTTTCCTTTTCTAGTCTGCCTGTTTTTAACATATATGCAGCACTGTCACTGACAAATAAAAGTATTTCTTCGAATGAAGCATTTGGTGCATATTATCGTTTAGCTTCTGTTTCGCATCAACTGTATTTATAACTTTTGTTGCTATTACATATGTGCTATATGGAATAGTTGGATGTAGTAAATAAATCGCATAAATTAGACCTCCTAGAAGCCCTGGAAATAAATAAAAATAAAAAGTCTGGGAATTTACTGAATGACCAACTAGATATAAATAGTTCTCCTTTACTAAACTTATTTAATTAGGGTTTTTCCATGTGATTATTGTGTTTGAATGCCTAATCTCTTCCTTTCTTTGTTAACAGCTTATCGTTTCTTTCTTTATATACCTGTAATTACCAAATTTATGGGCATACACTCATTTCATTTGTAGAATAATCATTATACCATCGTCGTTTGATAAAGCTACAGTGTTAGCGAAACGCGTCACATTTTGTAAACGTTTAGTAAATATACTTTTTATATAGTGAATATTAAACAAATTAATTGTTTTGTTTTATTTTACATCGTATTAATATGGATCTTCACCAAGTAACAGCCTCATCTATTCAATTTTCCAATACATAATATTATGGTTGTAATTGCAATATATGCTAATTATTCTCGGTTAAAATGAGAATAATTTGGAAATAAAATAAAAGCATGGACTTCTTCAGGGCAGTGGCTGAAGAAATCTAATCTAAGAATGGAACAGAATCTTGGAAAATGATAATAGCTATTTATTTAACCAGTTATGAAATGGGTTATTTTGTGTAACGGATGGATCCTGCAAAATGACATGAGTTACACAAAATAACATTTCATAACGTGTTGCATGCAAGATTTTATCAAATTTTGACCAAAACATAGTTTTATAATTTTCCAGTTGATCTGACATTAAAGGTCATAACTAATTTCCTTAGAAACACCGTACGACATAAGTCGTATTAAATTAATAAGCTTTCATGCGATTGATAATAATTCACTTGACTTGTCAGGTGTTTGTTAATTTAAGTATAAATACTTACTTTTATTAGCTTAATATTTCGTTGCATCGTACGAATAAAACTGTCGGATTCAAATTCAAGCGGACTACTAAGTGATATAGAAGAGGCCGCACAAAGTGCATTATCGACCGTGATTCCACAAAAGTCGAAAGTCCGGTAAGATTTGGCTTATGAAAAATTTGTGAAATGGTTGAAGAAGTGGTTTGAAAAAAATGAAATGGGCTAATGAGAAAGTTTTATTAGCCTATGCCGAGTGAAGAATTAATCAAAAAACTTCAACACTCTGGACTCTTTATTCCATGTTGCGAAGTGAATTGTCTTGGAAGAATATTGATATTATAAAATATACCAGTTTACATGCATTTCTAAAAAGGCAATCAGAGGGATACCATGCAAAAAAGTCTGATATCTTGTTTCCCGGTTTATGACAGAAGCTGAGGATAAAACACACTTAATGATAAAGGTCACATTGATCGTTGGAATAACTGGTGCTTATCGAAAAAGGGAGTTAACTTTTCTGCGTGTGGGAGATATTTTAGACAAGTTTTCTCATTTTGTAACAAAAATCCTAATACAAAGACAAACGTGTGAGTTTGTGATCACAGAAGGAAATATTGAAGAGCAAAATTTTCTTGATCATATTAGACACTATAGGTTTTTCGTCAAATATAATAATGGGAAATGCGGCGCACAGCCAGTTGGCATTAATACAATCGGTAATGTACCGAAGAGTATTGTTCAGTTTTTTAAACTACCAAATCCTTTATAATTTACCGGACACTGCTTCAGAAGGTCGTCGGCTACCTTTTTGGCTGGTGCGGATATTTCGAAAGTTGAACGATATGGAGATTGGAAGTCCAATACTGTAGCGGAGGGCTTTGTAGAGAATTCTATAGAACATAAAAAGAGGATTGCCACTGATATTCCTGGTGAATCAAGCTCAAATGCAAGTTCCGTTTTGCATCATGAAATCAGAGCAGCTACCATGGATTCTACGCCTGCAGGAATTAACCTCACCAATTATTCATATTGTGTCATAAATGTTTATAATGTAAAAATGAAGATTCAACCAGTTTGTGTCATTAAACGTTCATCTTTTTTGTGTTGTCTTTATTAACAGGTGATGATTTGAAAGAATTTTTTGTCACTGGCTATGAAATATTTTTCATTACGTAACTAGTTACGAAAAGCATTTCCTAACGTCATACAGTCTTGAAAAGTGTCACTTTATGTGTCAAAATTAGATCAAATAAATTACATAATCATAACTATAAAAAGGTTAGTATGGAAAACACATAAAAAATAAAATATCAGCATTCGTAAGCAATCATCAATAACTTATCAAGGCTGTTCTGAAAAATTTTGATTACAAAAGAGGAAAACTTCTTTTGGTAAGTTATGAAAGTGCTGAAATTTGGCAATCACCATTGACGTTAGTAAATCTCTTACTACGCATTAAACATCGTTAGGGGCAAGCTCTTGACTGTATGGTGAATGCGCGACCAGTTGGACTTCGTGTAAAGAAATGATCGTATAACAAACATGTAAAATGATATCTGATTTAGATGGTCGAATGCCTAACTATTTTTGAATTTCAGTTATATTTCGACTTCTTTTAATTAGCTTTTCTATAGCAATATTGTTTTCAGCAAAAACAGTTGCTGCAGGGAGTTCTGGTCTTGTTTCATCTTACATTCCGCCGAATTTTCCTATTACATCCTCTTCAACATGCTTGAACTTTAGTTTTGTAAAATTGAATCTGAAAACTGTCGCAAATATTTTGCTTTTGTCCGGATCCTCGGCCTACTACTAAAAATGTTTAAAACATATATTGTCCTAGGGTGTGTCAAAAAGTGCCTGAAAATTAGAACAGACGGCGTTGCCACTTCAAATTCAACATAGTGCTTGTCAAGAAGCATTTTTCTCAAGAACGAACACTAATTTCCAGACTGATCTATTAAATAGTTTTGTTGTGATAGCCATTTGAAACAGACGTCTACGAGCATTTTCGTAAATATGGAAAAAAAGTGAATTTCGTGTGCTCGTTAAACAAACACTCATTAAACAAAAAAAGCTTGAAAAGTAATATGGGGACTCTTCACCATCGATTGGCACCATCCACTACTGGTTTATACAATTTCGCGGCGAACGTTCTGGTCGGTCATTTGAGGTCACCACACCAGACGATTGATGAGTGAAAGTGTCCGAACTTGAAGAGGCTACAGGGATATCACATGGAGCAGTGATTTAAATTTTGCATAATATTTGGATATGAAAAAGCTATCGGCAAGATGCTCATAATTGACAACAAACGCAATCGCTTGACAACTTCAGAGGAGTGTTTGGCGATGTTCAATCGCAAACCGAACTAATTTTTGGGCCGTTTCGTAACCGTGGACCAAACATGGATTCAATACAACACATCAGAGACCAAGGAACAGCTGAGACAGTTGACTTCTCGTGGTGATTCAAAGCCAAAGAAAGCTAAGGTGGGTCTGTCAGTCAACAAGGTCATGGCGACAGTTTTTTTGGATACGCGCGGTGTCATTCATATTGATAACCTAGAAAGGCTAAAACAATCATGTAAACTATATTAAAGTGTTGGATCGATTTGACGCCGATTTGAGGCAAAAATTACAGCATTTGGCGAAGAAAAAAGTTCTCTTCCACCAGGACAATACATTGGTGCACAAGTCCGCAGTCGCAATGGCAAAAATTGCATGAATTAGGTTATAAATTGCTCCCTAATCTGGCATACTTTCCAGATTTAGCCCCCTTCGACTATTTCCTGTTTCCAAATATGAAGAAATAACTCAGCGCTAAAAGATTTAGGTCGAATGAAGAGGTCATCGATAAAGCAAATGCCTATTGTGAGGGCCTCGAGAAATCGTATTATTTTGAGGGCATCAAAAAATTGGAGAAACGTTGGATGAAGTGTATCGAGCTGAAAAGAGATTATGTTGAAAAGTTAAACGTTTTCTTGCCGAATAGAGTGTTCCTTATCTCAATTTTCAAGGACTTATTGACCCACCACCCTCGTGTGTATACTGAAAAATTGATATCTGATGGTATCAACCAGTGAATAAATTGGTTTAAAGTCACAAAGAAAATGTATTTTTTCGGAATCTTTTAAACGTTTACGGTACGCTTAAATTCTGGCAAATTAATATAACGTAACTTTATATGAGTGTAGCAAAGAATAGATTGGAATAGTTGTATGTTCATTGATTGCTACAACTTGCATAGAAGAAGAGCCTCTTTTGACAAAATCAAATGCCATTGTTGATATTATTTTTGTATGTAACATTGAACAAGATTTACGAATAATAATAAAGGAAAGGTAACGGAAATATGTCAAAGGTGACTAGGTTAACAATATGTTAAAAATGAAGTTTTACGCGTATTTTTAATCACATTCAGATCTAAAAATAGAGTCAAAGATTTCAATCAACTGCTTTTTTATTTTAGTTATTATAAATTGTTTTGGTGGATTTAGTATATGTTTGTACTTTATCTTTGTTTTATCTTTATCTCATAAAATAATTACCCAAATATGTCGATGAAAATATAATGTTTATATTAACAACTTCATATTATTTAATAAAAATTCTTCGGGTTCCATTCATCTTGTTTCTTCAAGCGAACGAATGAATATTAAGAATTAAAATCTGTTAATATAAAAAATAAACTGTAGCCAAAAAACAGGAGTTAAGAGAATTCGGAATCATTAAGATACAGAAAGTTTGACATCGGAATTTCAAAACGAACAAAGTACTTATATAACGGCCTTTTGCTCTTTGCGTGCCAGAAATTGTTACCAAGACGTAAATTAAGTAAGCTGCCTGAAACGTTAAAAAAATAATCGTAGCGGAAATATGAACTTTTTTGTTTATGTAATTTCGCTTTTCCTGTGTTCGTTATTGAAATTGTAATTTTCCTCGTAGATATAATGCGTTATTTATGTTATAGCGTTCTTTGGTAAAACGATATATTTATTGTTGAAAATGCATCAGAATCATCCTTCACACGTGTAACCGATTTATTTTATTCCTTTTTTTTTGTTTCGCATAGTAAAATATGCGCCCAATATGTATTTATACATGTTGATACTGTTCACGAATTGTATCCAATATTGATTTTGCTTTCACGCTCATCTGTTGTCTCTGATTGATACATTTGCCACATTTTTTTAGAATTCAGGTTCTACCGCAGACATTCTTTCAGAAGTTTTTCATCATTTGCGAAAGTACTTCAAAAAAAGAAAGAAAAAAATGTAAGGCGTTCAGATTTTCTAATTTTCGCCGGAGAAAAAATATTACTTTTCTGTAATGATACATACGTTCGAGCTAATATTTTATAGTGTATTACATTCTTAGAGTTCTTCTTTCCTTGAATTACGATTGTTGTAAGGAATACAACCTATATTTATTTTTAATTGCTATCAAAATGATAACAATAACATATTTTTTTAAATAATTTTAAACCCGTAACTGATTATGGAGAAGAGGTTAGTTTTAGTATACCGGGTGTCTCAAAACGTACCGGAAATATTTCAAGGATGAATTGCAGAACTTATTTAGAATAAAAAAATTCATGTAAACATATTGCTGTGTATTAAATATGAATCGTTAATTAATAAACATGAATCATTATACACACATATTTTGTATTTTTAGACTCTTAAAATTGCTCTCAGGGTTTTTGTTTTACAAAAAAGGTTCCTTGCAACTAGACCTAGCATCTATTGTAATAAAGAGAGAAATAATACGATAGCATGTTAAGTTTAATATATTTAACAAATTTAGTATAAAAAAACACACTTGGCTATTTCACAATTTTTTATTAGATATATTTCTAACATATGTTTCGGCTGTTATGCCATTGTCAAAGAGGATCTTAAAACTAACTTTCAATACGTGCCCTTGTAACTTTTATACCTATTTTTTTAGTGCTAGGGTGATGGTTAAGACATATTTACAATCGTGTCTATTATGGGGGTGTTAATAAGTTCTAACTGTGTATTCGTAAGTATTATATTTTGTTTTTGTGCTTTCTTAATTTCTAGTATTTCTATTTTTTTTTATACTAAATTTGTTAATTACAAAATGTTTCACCAAGAAGTGTCTGCTACGTCAATTAATGAAATTTAATATATTTATTATTCACACTTTGTTAAAACATACATTAATATTCAATTGTATTAAATATCGTCAATTATTAGTAAAACATAGTACGCCAATCTTATATCTAGTCAAATAATATTCACATTTATATAGATGCATAAATAAAACTTTGAAGATTTAAATTCCAATATTAATATTTCAAAACACAGCTGTGTATTTCTTTAGACCAGTGAGTTTTTATATCCTACAAGATGCTAAAGCATGAAACAGTCTTTTTATTTAAAAATGAATAAATTGTAAAATTAGTATTAAAGGTAGATAATATTAGAAAAGAAAAATGTATTATTTCATATTTACGTGGCGAGACTTTAACCTGTTACATAAAATCGTCAATAACACGATATATTTTAATTAGTACCTCATATATTTAACGAGAGTTCAAAATTTCGAGTTCTAAACCCAGATATCTTTAAATGTTCGTGAGATTTTTTCCCTACTTACAAGTTTACAGACAGCTGTATTTTATTATCTGTTTTAATACAGAAATTGAAATTATACACCATCAAATAAAATATCCACATAAAACAAATAAACTTATAAATTTAAATTTTAGTACTTCAAAGTCTTGAGTGTCTTTGTTACATAATTTACCTGTTGAATTTCTTATTATATTAAACAAACTAAAGTAATAATTTTCTTTTAATTAAAAATATAAGAATTCTAAAGATGAATTAAATTCAATACAATATTCAAAGCAATATTTTATTTTGACCACTGCTTGAAAACGTTATTTCGATCAGTCTCTCTCTCCTTGAGAAATTTTCTTAATATATGTCCCGTGACGCCAATTATTTTTCAAATACATTTTAAGTTAAAATACTCTTCCAAATAATATCCCATATTTAAAAACTTTCGTTATTACGTGATTTACGTTTCCTTTAATATTTCTTTCTAATAATGTTTCATATTTGAAATGCGTTCTTATTTTCAAATGTTCCTATTTTTGCCGTCCGACGCCGCGTTTTCTTTACAATTCACGTTATCTTTGTATGAAATTTTATGTACATCGTAACTGTTACAAAAACAATATTTATGTGTAAATATTCTTTCTACTCTTTACGACGCTATTTTATTCGAATTTTTCATAGCAAAAAATTCGCCCTCAAGTGGGAATCGAACCCACGACCTCTGGTTTGCCGGACATTGCTCGACCACTGAGCTGTTGAGGCGTGAGTTAGAATCTGTTGTGGGGATGCCTTGAATTACATCAAAGGAAACAGATGAAATAAATCTTGCCCGTAGTATGGCAGTTGTGCAAATTTATTGCATTTTCGCGAAGTAATGTAATTATAAACATTCTTTCTACACTTTACGACGCTATTTTATTCGAATTTTTCATAGAAAAAAATTCGCCCTCAAGTGGGAATCTAACCCACGACCTCTGGCTTGCCGGACCATTGCTCGACCACTGAGCTGTTGAGGCGTGAGTTAGAATCTTTTGTGGGGATGCCTTGAATTACATCAAAGGAAACTTGAAAACAAAGGATGTTGTCATATTGTGTTGTCATAAATTAATATTACTACTCGTAATCTAGGACACAGTAGGGACATTTAATTCAGAATGGATCTGCTGTGGGGGTGTCCGAATATTAATATATCGCAACGCAATAGAAGCATTCAATTTAAAAGTAGTATTTTACAGAAACTTGTGAGAAAAAATATGTATTTATTTAAATTGGTACATTACAACAAGTAACATAGATAATGTTGTTTTCCCATTGCTTTGTCCAGGTTTACTGATGAGTCCACAGGCGGACGAAACGTGTCCTGTCTGTGTGTTCATGTCTGGATGACAATTTTTACATAAATATGTACTTGCATCGTGCTCTTCACACCCGATTCTTTAAATAATATTTTCTATATTATTAAGAAATGTTCTCGCTTATTTTTATACGAGCGAGTAAGGTTTTTTTTTACCTTAGTAATATTTAAAATTGTTTTTGTAAAAACTCGATTTTTGGAATTTTCACTGTTGTTATAAATAAGAAAAATTGAAAGTATGTGTCAAAGTTTGTATTTAGGGACTTAACTTGTTAGTGGATAATTTCTTTTTTATCCCTTCGCCTCTGTCTAAAATGGGGTTGTGTAGGAGAATAAGTACTCGAACTCATGTATTCAAAGTATCATTTTCCACTATATACATTTTTTATTTCGATTCATTCCCGGCCACTTCTAGACAAAATTAAATATTACTATCTCTGAAGTCGATAAGTATATTTTTTTCTAATATTAAATGTAGAATAACGAAAATATTTGTTTAATTTCTTTTGGTTTTATTCCTCTATAGGATATGGATATCTAACATGTACACATGCAAATGTATGCAAATATATTACATCTACCTAGTTTGAGATGCTGGAGTGATGATGATTAAATAGTAGTAATACAAGTATTTATCTTATGCAATACTTTGTAGTAACAAGGTAGTTGGTTGGATGGTTTACGCCAATTTAGTGTTTGCCAATATATCAATAAAAAATGAGTAACGTATTGCAGTGAACTTTTCCCCGAAGAACATTTTTAGAAAATGATTATTTATTATGTTAAACTTGTTTACAGATTCATATTTATTGATATTTTGAATTTTGTTTAAATATTTATTAAGGCTTGTTTTGTTGACCGCGCTTGTATACTTTTTATATTTATGTTGTTCACCGTAGTCAAATTGTACAGGAAGTGTATCGTCTAGAGTGATTATTTTGGATTATTCGTACTCTATGTCCGATCTATTTTTCCGGTCAGAGATATTTTGTATTGCAAGTGGAACAGTCGAAGAAATAAAAAAACTTCCTTTTTCATTTCTATATTTTTATAATTTCGGTTTATTTTGGTTTTGTGCTTTGATGTGAATTAAAATTCATTATCGTTTTATTACGAGTGTTGTTTTATCTCGTATTTTTATGAATATTTGAAATCCACTTGATATCTCTCGCATTAAGTTTTTGTGTGTGAAAAATTTTACGTTAACGTAAGTAATTTTCATATTAGTTTCATATTAATTCTTTTCTTTGTAATTCAATTATAATTGTGTCGATTTGTATTATTGATTTATCGTTATATTAGCTTAAAATATAGATGGTAAAGAAAACTATCATATTTTTTTTATGAGGGAGTTTTTTGTCACGTTATTCTAGAATATTTTGAAAGTCAGGTTTTGGAGGGAGATTTATGCTTGTGTTAGTGCGCACGAGTGAAAGTTATTTACGTGTGATTGGCAATTGGTCTATTTACGTTTTAAATTTTGGGGTTAATTATTTAAATTTTTTAAATTGAGAGTTTTCTAAACAATCTATTAGTTTTATTTTTGCTCGCGATTCATCAGTTTTTTCATTGTGTGCGTGTCTTGTATCACACAATTTTTTTACTCTATGCTTTTGTATAATGATGCATTAGCCCTCTTTATACTTAATAGAGTTTTTTTTTAAATTTTTTTTTTTCAATAAATATTATATTGCAAATTGTGAACTTTTATTGACTATTTTGAATTTTCCACATTCTTGTACGAGAAAGCCCCAGGATTAAGAAGTCTCAATTAAGAATAAAACCAGACTGAGTTTAGTTCGGACATATTGTGGTGAATAGTGGACCATCCTTCAATCAAACCCACTATTCATAGCAATATGTTAAATCTTATTTGTAAATATATTATAATATAACCGTCGCATTACTATTATACTCGTATATTACTTAGATAACTTCTATAATATCGTTCGTACATTATGAGAAGTTATCTATTGCCAGTAATTGGTTTGTGGCGATCCTTTTACTGTGGAAATATTTTATTACACGGTCTGCTCGCGATCTATTCGATAAATTTTGTTTTCATTTTCTTACTGACTATGTGTGAATGATGATAAGGTTTGTAATATTAGAAATAAACTTGGTTATATTGTGTTTGTGAGTTGGCTGTAAGTGAAAAATATATTTTTTTATATAAATATATTGGGGGTAACAGAAAGACAATACATCAGATAAAAAAAATCGAGAATTTGTGCTCTACAGAAGTGGAAATGAATACACAAAGCGAAATAGCATGAAGAGAAGATATTTCTATTCAAAGTGTACTGTAAATTGTTGATTCAAATAAAGAAAATATCTCTGGAATTAGGGTATCACTTCAATGTTGTGATAGAAAGATTAAGTTTTCAGGCCGAGATGATGGCCAAATTGTTAAAATAGCAACTTTCCAGTAAATCCGAGAGCGGGATATTACGAGAGCTGCTGGGAATATTTCTGGAAATGATGTAAAAAACACACAAAATGAATTTATTGTTTCTTAAAGTATTCGTCTTTAACATCAATACATTTTTGCATACGTTTTAATCAACTTATGCACAATTTTTTCCATTTTGATAAAGAATAATTCGCGGATTTCGATTAGGTATTTATTTTTATTTCATCGACTTCCGGCAAGCCAATTCTGCTGTATCATCTTTCACAGTTCTTCGATTCACTAAACTTGCGGTTGCCATATGTTTAGGAAAACGGGAGAAATAAGCAATCATTGGTTTTACAGTACTGCGTAACAAACAACATTCGTAGATATTGGGCTCGTTTTAAAGGACTCAAACAACGAATTGTTGTTTACTCCTAGGATTATGGATAAATACAAGTTTTGTCGTCAACAACGATGTCGTAGACTAAATTTTAACAACTTGGGTTGAATTTTTTTAGTATTTCTTTGCACCATTTGACATAACCTGGTTTTTGAGCATCTATCAAAAAGATGTTTGGTGACGTTCACTGTTAATTTTTAACTCTGTTTTTAGTCTTCTGAAGAAGTAGCTAACGGCAACGAAATATAGAGGTTAAAATAAATGAGTTTTTTAATTGACAGATCGCTTACCCGATTAATTAATTAATAAAGTGTGTATGTGTGTATTATGTTCCATCTAAATTAGAAAGAAACTTACTTATATAAGTGAAATATATTAATACGAGGGTATATCGAAATATAACGAGACTGGTGCTATAACTTCTTTCACAACTAGAATTTTATAACACAAAGAATAGAAATACAAAAAGCTTGTGTTTATGTATGACAATACGTTATGCACGTATAAAGCATTGTTACAATATGAAACAGACATGTACGAGGTGCATTCAAGTTCTAAGGCCTCCGATTCTTTTTCTCCAGACTGGAAAGATATAGAAGCATGTGCGTTGTTTTAAAATGAGCGTGCGTTCGTTGTCAATACGTCACAGAGATGGCAGCATTGTACAGCAGATGGAATTGTAGCGGCAGCATCGAGAATGAGAACTGTTTTAGATACTTAAAATGGCTACGTTTTCCTTACTTGAACAGCGTGCAATCATTCGTTTTCTGAATTTGCGTGGCGTGACACCAATTGAAATTCATCGACAGTTGAAGGAGACATGTGGTGATGGAGTTATGGATGTGTCGAAAGTGCGTTCGTGGGTGGGACAGTTTAATGAAGGCAGAACATCGTGTGACAACAAACCGAAACAACCTCGGGCTCGCCCAAGCTGATCTGACGACATGATCGAGAAAGTGGGGAGACTTGTTTTGGGGGATCGCCGAATGACAGTTGAACGGATCGCCTCCAGGGTTAGCATTTCCATGGGTTCTGTGCACACAATCCTGCATGACGACCTGAAAATGCGAAAAGTGTCCTCCAGGTGGGTGCCACGAATGCTGACGGACGACCACAAGGCATGTGGCATGTTGCCAAGCAATGTTGACGCGCAACCAAGGCATGAATGGGACTTTCTGTTCGTCGATTGTGACAATGGATGAGACGTGGATGCCATTTTTCAATCCAGAAACAAAGCGCCAGTCAGCTCAATGGAAGCACACAGATTCACCGCCACCAAAAAAATTTCGGGTAACCGCCAGTGCTGAAAAAATGATGGTGTCCATGTTCTGGAACAGTGAGGGCGTATTCCTTACCCATTGTGTTCCAAAGGGCACTACGGTGACAGGTGCATCTACGAAAATGTTTTGAAGAACAAGTTCCTTCCTGCACTGCAACAAAAACGCCCGGGAAAGGCTGCGCGTGTGCTGTTTCACCAAGACAACGCACCCGCACATCGGGCTAACGTTACGCAACAGTTTCTTCGTGAAAACAACTTTGAAGTGATTTCTCATGCTCCCTACTCACCTGACCTGGCTCCTAGTGACTTTTGGCTGTTTCCAATAATGAAAGACACTGTCCGTGGCCGCACATTCACCAGCCATGCTGCTATTGCTTCAGTGATTTTCCAGTGGTCGAAACAGACTCCTAAAGAAGCCTTCGTCGCGGCCATGGAATCATGGCGTCGACGTTGTGAAAAATGTGTACGTCTACAGGGAGATTACGTCGAGAAGTAACACTAGTTTCATAGTTTTCGGGTGAGTAGTTAGTTAGAAAAAAAATCGGAGGCCTTAGAACTTGAATGCACCTCGTAAATAATTTACATATCTGTAACTGTACACATGGACAATACACCTCGAATTTTCAGCATTTACTTCTGCTTAAGACATATGTTTCTGCCATCTAGGCGTCTTCAGTCAAGCTATTGAAGCAATGTATACACATTGATACAAATCAATTAAACTAAACAAATGATTTGTATCTGTATTTACATTTTACTGAAATCACCCAACAAAGATAAAGCAAGTTTCGTCCTATAAGGTGACACTATTTAATAAGTGACATCTTACGGAACGAAAGAGACTATGTCGGAAGGCGACCTTTTGTTCGAATAGCTATGCTATTACAAGAACAAAACAATACGTATGTTGGTGTAGTCCATTAACAACGTGCCAGATGGCGGTAAATATACAAAAAGCTTGTGTTTATGTATGACAATACGTTATGCACGTATAAAGCATTGTTACAATATGAAACAGACATGTAAATAATTTACATATCTGTAACTGTACACATGGACAATACACCTCGTATTTTCAGCATTTACTTCTGCTTAAGACATATGTTTCTGCCATCTAGGCGTCTTCAGTCAAGCTAGTGAAGCAATGTATACACATTGATACAAATCAATTAAACAAATGATTTGTATCTGTATTTACATTTTACTGAAATCACCCAACAAAGATAAAGCAAGTTTCGTCCTTAAATAGTGTCACCTTATAGGACGTAACTTGCTTTATCTTTGTTGGGTGATTTCAGTAAAATGTAAATACAGATGCAAATCATTTGTTTAATTGATTTGTATCAATGTGTATACATTGCTTCACTAGCTTGACTGAAGACGCCTAGATGGCAGAAACATATGTCTTAAGCAGAAGTAAATGCTGAAACTACGAGGTGTATTGTCCATGTGTACAGTTACAGATATGTAAATTATTTACATGTCTGTTTCATATTGTAACAAAGAATAGAACATAAAACCCCATATCTAATGTATTTATCCTCAAGTAAGCTTTGATTTAATTTTTGACGTGCATTACAAATTAATTACTCAATTATCAGTGTTTGACGCACCCACCGAAAAAATGAGAGTGGAGCAAAGATATGGCATGAAATTTTGTGTTCGGTTGGGTAAAATTCCAACTTAAACTTTTGAAATTATTAAAACTGCATATCCAGATGATAGTTTATCACCTATGTGGAGTGTTTGAGTGGCATAAGAATTTCAAAGCCAGTTGTGAATCAGTAGAAGATAAACCTCGACGCGGGCGACCACGTAGTTGCAGTGTAGTTGGTGGATTGATTAAAAAATTGCAGAAATTAACGACTTGATCAAAAATGATCGTCGGATTGGGATATATCGAATTTCTGACATTGTTAATTTGTCTTATGGTGTCACTCAAAAGATTATTCATTTAGGGTACCGAAAGACACGGAAAAATGGATTCCAAAAGTGATGACCGATGAACAAAAACCAATCAAGTGACAAATTGTCGGCAGTGGAAAAGGCAACTGTAACATAATCCAGAGTTTTCAAACAATGTAGTTACATGTGACGAGAGTTGGTTTTATCATTACGACTCTGAATTAAAATCTCAAAGTATGCAATGGAAGCTCAAAGGCAGTCCAAGACCACAGAAGGCGGAAACTGTGAAAGGCGTCGGTAAGGCGATGTACTTAATTTTTTTTTAACGGGGCGTTACTTATTATCACATTGTACCTAGAGAACATACAGTAACTGGAGAGTACTATTCTAATGTACTTCGAGGAACCCTAAAGGCAAAATTAAAGAAAAGACGGATGCTTTATCAAGACATCGGTTGGATCCTTCATCACGACACTGCGCTGGGCGACAGATCAGCGATTTGTCAACGAATACTTGAAGAAGTGGGGGTGGAAATTATGGTCCACCCTCCCTTCTCACCTGACCTTGCTCCATGTGACTTCCATTTGTTTCCTGCAGTCAAAACAGAATTGAGAGGTCGAAAATTTGAGTCGAATTTAGAGCTGAATTGATAGTGATAGGTATATTAAATAGACTTTCAAAAAATGGTTTCTCAGATGTATATGACAAGTGTATTGCACAAAATGGAGAGTACTTTGAAGGATAGTTCTTGTAGTTTTCTAAATAAATGTTTCATTTTTCTACTATAGCACCATCTCGTTATTTTCTATTTCCTCGTATTTAAAATGAAATGTATGGGCGTGAAAAGGATGTTTTGAGTAGATCAGTTACAATAAAAAACGATAAATACAAGCGTGTTTATATGTGGATAGGTTTCTAAGATATATAGATATATATATATATATATATATATATATATATATATATATATATATTAAAAATAATAGACTTTTTATTGGTTTAGCGACCTTTATTGAATTTTGATGTTTTATTCTACGACGTTTCGACTTTTATTATTATTCAGTCTTTTTCAAGTAACTAGAAACAAGAATTAATACAATGAAAAAGTGAGAACTATGTTTGTCTTTGTGAGATTGTTGTTTCTAGTTACTTGTTTCTAGTTACTTGAAACAGACTGAATAATAATAAAAGTCGAAACGTCGTAGAATAAAACATCAAAATTCAATAAAGGTCGCTAAACCAATAAAAAGTCTATTATTTTTAATATTAAGACACGGCCAATAAAATAAAAAAGAAAAACAAAATTCTTATAAACACTAAATATATATTGTATATATATATATATATATATATATATATTGTTATAAGTCGTGTTGAGTTGCTTCCAGATAAAGAGAAGCCTCTCGTTGTGGTGTCAATTAATGTTATAATGTTGAGTTGTGAAAAATAATGAATGGAAAAAAAAAAACAAAGAAAGAAAAACTAGCTCAGAAATGATAATTTTAAACTTAATAAAATAATATGCAGAAAATTCTTAATCTCAGGGTTACTAGCGGGATCCGAATATACAGACAGCAACACAGATATCCATAAAATAAAACGATTAAGTAAAATCAAATAACAAATAAATTTATTAAACTATATAGTTTCGACAGTCTATAAGATACAAAATCGTTTAATATGTTGGGTTTCAAATGTATACGTATGCACCCTACAATATTGCTATACACATTAGGTTGCCTACATCAATATTATGAATATTATTATATAGATAAATGGATCGTGTCAAAATTTTGAGTGAAAACAAGATAAGAACAACAATATATTGATAAATATGTTCAGTAGAATATTATTATTGAAATAACGTGAGTATTATGATTTAGAAATATGAGATCGCAAGAAATGTTATATCTTTAATTAATAATACAGGAATAAATTTTCTCAAGAATACCTGATACTAATGACCGTTATGGTAGTATCTAAATTTACGTGTTCTCTGGACGAAGAATACTCTGTAGAAATCCAACAGGTTCAGCAAGTCCGAATGTAATGAATCAGTCTGTTTCCTCTGATAGATATTCTAGCCGCAAATCTGCATACGTTCCTTGATACTTGTAGAACTCTGCTAGGTTATGTCCAAATTTGATGTCCGGAAGAAAGCGTAATTTATCCAAAAATAACCAAGAAAAGGTTCCAGTAGCTTCTTAAATATAGCTGCTTAAACGTAAAATTGCTATTAGCTTAATTGGAAATACAAAATGTAGATGATAAGGTTTCCTAGTATCTCCACACTCGAAGTATGTTTCTCGCAAGGTATTTATAACATGAAAAATAATGAATTCACTTTCTTGTTATTAGAAATATAGCCGTAGATAATTTTATTTAAATAATTTCGAAGAAGCAATTGAAAATTATTCTTTTCTTTACCACCGCATGCAAAAAACTCTCAATCAATAATAATCCTCTTTTTTTTTTCATCGTCTTGACTACATATCATATTTTGTAGAAACATAAATCAAATTTTCTTAGAAAACTTATACAATGAATTTCAAAATTATAAAAGATAATTTAGTCAGAATAGAAAGAAATAATTTTAAATATGTATTTCTTAAATATGACAGAGATGAAAATATCTCTGACAATCTAAAAATGTGATAATATATCCAACTCACGTAATTCCAAATGCACATTAAAAAGTGATGTTATAAAAAATGATAATAAATATCAGAGTTTATCGTAATTTGAACATACATGAAATAATCATAGTCAGTTTTAGAAATCTAGAATTCTCGCGAACATAAGTAGAATGAATTTAATTAAAGGACGAAATATAAAGATTAATTAAATATAACATAACATAGTAATCGGTAACATGATTTTTAAAACCAATTATGATTTTACATCTTTAAAATACAAAATTCTATCTATAAAGTAATGTTTCACAAATCTGATTATTCCAGATATAACATTCTTGGAATTGATATTTAATAAGAAGAAGAATACATAATGAAGAGTACTGACCCACATCAATATATATATATATATATATATATATATATATATATATATATAATGAACTTCATGTGTATGAGAATTAATAATTATTAAATCTCATTTTACATGCGATTGTCGCTATAATTTGTTGCATTTATAGCGACAATCGCATGTAAAATGAGATTTAATAATTATTAATTCTCATACACATGAAGTTCATTACAGTTCGTATATATACACGTAGTATAGAAGTGAATAACATGTCTGTCTTCGGTAAGGTGCACTGATGATCTGTAAAAAACAGTGAAATATCGATATATGCACATTCCGCGCAGATAAGTTTTTCACAAAATTTTTCATATATATATATATATATATATATATATATATATATATAGAAGATAATTATTTCGTGACCTTTGTATGTTATGGTAAATTCAATTTGTTGGCGATTTAAGGTCTGGTTTTACTTCAATATATATATATTTAAAACAACCCTACATGTTTCGGCAAATGATGCCTTTATCAAGGAATGTAAAATATAAATGACAGTATATTAATGTCATACATTTGAGTTGCTATGGATAAAATTATTCAAATATACATTACAATTGAATAATAATAAATCATGCCTTAGTATTCTAAAATAGATAGACAACAAAAACAGGGAAACGCAAGACATTACTTATTATTATGTATACATTAATATACTGTAAAGTTAACATCGCTTTGTAATACTGATTTGTTTCGAACAATTTTTACGATTGTTGGTATTTTTGGTAATTTTTATACTTAGTAACAGCAAACAACATCCAAACAAAATGGTATTATCTACAATATGGAATAATTTACTGAATTACACATAATCATTTTCGTTATTTCTCTGATAGACGAAAAAGATGAAATAATTACAATTACATATTTGCATTATTGGTATCAGGAAGCCTTTAAGTAATTTTAGTACAAAAATATCAAAGTGTTTTTATTTACTTCCGATATATCGTAATTAAAATCGTCAGAAAATCACAGAACGTGCCAATAAAAGAAAATGAAACAAAGCTACTGAAATTCCGAATTTAATTCTTTTTTTAATTACGTTCACTTTAATTTTATTAAGCAGATCGTGTCTTAAATTGTATTACGAATTATGGTCACATTCATATTGGTATTTTTATTTATTAATTTTTCTCTTTCGCCGAGCTAACTAAATAACCTTGGCGTTTAAGTCGTTTAAATTGATTTACACGGAGCGGATCTGATAAGATTCAGCAAAAAGAAGCAGCTAGCATTACATTCCAAGTCCAGTACCCATTACATTTTGCAAGACAGAGAGAATGTCAACCGAAACCAGGATTTAATCGAATTGCTTAATATTGACAACACGTGGTTGAATTCCAGTACTGAAATATCCTGATATCGCTCAATGCTTCGAATTCTCCATATATCTCATATATATATATATATATATATATATATATATATATATATATATATATATATATATCGTATGAGAAGATCGTGGAGTTAATTAAAGACTGCTTCACTTAAATGTTTGCCTACTTACTTTATCATCTGATATATATTCTCTACTCTGCACTCCTATTTTCCCGTTTACCACTGCTTTCGTCTTCTTCCTCTTATACGGTCGTCTTTCTCCTCTGGATAAATATAACCCTGTGCTCACTTCATTTACTGCAGTATTTATATCTTTAATGGCGGTCTTTATCTTTCCTGTTTTATTTAATTTAATATAAACATAAGCGTTTAACGCTTTACAATTTACTATATTCCGTTCCGCTATTGTATACTTCCTCTGCGTATATAAGATAGGCTTCTTCAATATTTAGTTGTTTTCCTTAACCGTTCACCTTTATCCTTTGTACATGACAAATAAACATTTAGAAGCGACTAATATATATTTGATTTCAATTTAAAGAGCCCTCTTTATTGATTATTTGAGCCTTTGGTGATGTGTATTTCTATTTTAGAAATTATCCTACAGCAAGGATTGAAACTGAAACATAATTACTAAGAAGGGATTTAGTAGCTGTACTAGTACAAATTATTAATATTTAAAATTACATGTTAAAACTCAGAGGGAACAATTAAGAATTAGAAAAAAAGGCTAGGCTATTTAATTCAGTTTAGAAAAGGTGAAATTGCAGCTTTGGATGTAATGAGCAGTAAACCAGCAATGATAAATGTTGTGTTTTTTAGACACGTGTAATGTCTTCCTTGACTTAGAAAAGAAGAACAAATATTCTGATATACTCCGAATTAATCGGCCTATCCTTGGTAGTTATATCCATATTGATGATTACCTTCTTGCTTTTTTGGACAAACTTTATCCTGTTTTAAACCTTCTGTTGCTATGCAAATATCTTCTTAGACCCCCCCCCCCGTGGTTTACTAAGAACATAAGTAAATAAGTAATATCTTCTGTTGAAGCCTCATTATCATAGGAAATGGAAATCTACTGATTATGATTACTACAAATCAGAATTTCAAAATAACTGGTCTACCGTTAATTCAAAGCGCAACATCTCTAAAATTCCAAGTAATTTACATTTTGATAATCAGGAATATTCGGAACCACAAACCACTGTTGACACTTTCGCATCCACATTTGTTGAAATTTATCTTTCTTAAAACTGATGATGCGACACTTGATTACAATACTATTTGTAGTTATCTGCTTATCGTCATGTCTTGTATTACACAGCATATTATTGAGGCCATTGGGAAACTGACGGCTAAACACACTGCTGAAGAGGATAATATTCCTACGTATTTGGCTAAGGAGTGCGCTAATATTTTTGCTCAGCCAATCTTCAAACTCTTCAATTTATCCATGAAAGCACCTTCATTCCCGTTTGTAAAATCGTTAGAATTTGTCCTGTATTTAAAAGGCACGATAACACTGACCATTTCTAGTACCAACAGCTATTATTTCTGTTTTTGCGTGAATTATTGAATCCGTCTTCATAAAATTATCTCGTTGAAATGTCTGTCCTTTATTTCTCCTTCACAGCACGGATTTGTGAAAAATTGTTCCACTCTAAAAAACTTGTGCTACATAATAATAATAATATTTGCATGAAGATATACAAAAATTATTCCTCAAAAATGAATGGATTATCAAGCAAGATCAACCCGACAGGTACAGCTACAATTAAATTTGTGCAAACAAATACACTTTGTATCCCAATCTCCAAATTTAAATCCATCTGTACGCATATGGGACTATCTCGAAAGTAAAATCAGAAATAAAAATATAACCAATAACAAACGCTTGAAGGAAGCATTACTGGAAGAATGGTAAAATACAGGGTACGGCAACTGGTATGACACATTTTGATTAGGTTGCTATGAAAAACCAAATAATGTGATGTCAGTTAGCTTGACATTAGACTTCATGCGTATAACATCCAATTTTGATTAGAATGTAGAAATTTCCACTAAACCAACGTATTTATGCAGTGAATGAGTTCCGTTATTCAAGAACAAAGAAGTTTTTGGCGGGAATTTAATGTTGAAAAACATGGGAGAATTCCATGGCCGAAGACAATTTTAACGTGGGTGAGTAATTTTAATGAAAGAGGCAGTGTTGCATCAAAACTTAAAGGTGGTGTTACAACAGAAAACATTAACATAAGTGCGACGCGATCTGAGAAAAACCATTCATTGGCTCTGAAAATCTCTGAAAGAAGTCTTCATAGGATTCATAAAAATGATTGACGTTTTCACACCTATAAAATTCAGATTGTGCAGTCTCTAAAGGAGGCCAATAGAGTACTTTGCATGACATTTTGCAGAGAGTTCTTAGTAATCTTGAATGAAGATCAAGATGCAGTTACATAAAAAGCAGTTACATAAAAAATCTCTACATTACCAAAAAGTGACAGTATGGGGACCATACTTTTCCGAGGGAAATAATCAAGCAGTCACCGTTAACTCCCATCGTTATATACACATGCAACAGAATTTTTTGGTAGGAGAACTACGAAGATTTGGGCAAGACAACGTATGGTTTCAGCAGGATGGTGCGACAGCCCATACAGGGAGGCAGACTCTTCTTACTTTAAGTTAAATGTTTCCAAAATAAAATTATATCAAAAAATGGTAACATAAATTGGCCGCCAAGATCTCCGGATTTATCGGCTCCCGATTTCTTGTTATGGGACTTTTTGAAGGATAGGGTATGTAAGAATCTACCGCAAACTATTCAGGGATTGAAACATAACATTTTTCAAGAATGTCAGGGTATATTAATGCTCAGGAATTGAGCATATATGGTGCAGTTGAGATACTGCACCATATATGGTGAAGACAGCTTTCAACTAGAAAATCTTTTACCAAAGTTTAATTCACACAACTTGCTTGGCGCACGGACTAAATCGTGTTGCAGAAGAAGTCATAAACCATTTTCCCTTAGTAAATACTTTAATTAGTAGAGTTAAGAAAGTACTCTAAAAGGCCTCATTACGAGTTCGGTTTTACAAACAACATCTACCCAGTGTTCCGCTTCCTCCTCAACCAGTAATTACACGATGGGGAAGTGGTTGGAGGCTGATATTTTTCTTACAAATCATTATGAAGGAATAAAGACAATTATTATGGATCCTGATAGGGATGCACAATCTGTGATAGACGCCCAAAAGGTGTATACGAGTAAAGAAATACCTTAACAGTTGGCATTTATTAAAGCCAATTACAGTTTTGTTTCCACTTCTATATTGCAGTTTTAAAAGCAATTTATGTCGCTAATCGAGAGTGTTGAAATAATAAACAAATTTGAAAACTCATGTTTTGATGTTAAAGGAGGAGTGGGACAGTCCGTGTATGAAATTTTTTTAAGTGTAATAGGAAAAAATGAGGGTTTTAAAAAGCTAAAGGACATTGCTAAAATCTTGTGTGGTGCTTCAGTAGAAAATATTGAGTTGACAATAGATGATATTTCTAATTTGAAATAAGCTCCTATAACAAGCGTCGACGTAGAACTAACCTTTTCAATATATAAATACATGTTTTCAGACAAGCGTCACAATTTTTCTGTTGAAAACTTTGAGAAACATATGTGATTGTAAATTATTTTCATAGTTGATTATGTTCTAAATAAACTTGTAGTAAACACAATAGAATATTTTTTTCGACAGTATTCCATTTTCTAACATTCCTCGTATTTTTCTACCAGCATATTTTTCATAAGTAAGTGCATATTTAAGTTGAAACATCTGCATATTTTCAGTTTTTTTTTGCATATAATCCGGCCTTTAGTCATCTAAAGACGGCAGACTATGTGCCCACACTGTTAAATTTAATAAATAATACACATAAGGTGTATTAGATAAAAATGTAGATTTTACAAAATTAGGGCAACTTTTTACCAATACTGAAGATCCATTGTACAGATATAAAGAGCGCTTTAACTATGCAAATATAACATCTCTCAACGTCGAACAATCCTTCTCAGTATATAAACATATATATATTAAATTTATTATATTATATTAAATTTGACAGTGTGGGCACATAGTCTGCCGTGTCATAACACTCATAACTAAAGAACGGACGCAATTTCCATAAAACGCAATCGGCAATTGGAGTTGTGTATAACGTCGCTGAGTACATCCCGGCGTAATTCAATGAAGTATTTGTTTGACTTACTCGGACACCTGGGCTCGAAGCGATAACAATGGACAAGCCTGCTATTGTATTAGGAGAATATAGTGCTTTTTATAGTGTTTTCATGAGCGTAGATAGAAGCCGGGTTTTTATAATATATCTTATTTATTAGTTTATATTTCGTAAGATAAATAAAGTGCTGTAAGTTAGTTTCTTGTTTTCGTAGTTCTAACTGTTATTTACATCGTAATTTTTGTGATAGATCCTGTTTAATATCGTTTGATTGAATCTACTTCTCCCATATTATTTCGACGTAAGTGTGCATTGAATTTCGTTCAGTTTCAATAACTTCAATAACGCACACATTTTTAGTTCTCATTTATTTAGATCTAGAGCATTGTTTAAGTTACTTTTTCAGACATGATATGGAAGAATGTCGAGAACGGCATTGTAAAACAATGGCGAGTTGGATTGACGGTCATACTGATTGTATGTCCATTGTCAGTGATTCCGAAATTTATTACAAAATCCGTAAAATATCGTCAAAAATTCGTCACTTAGGATCGCAAACACATCTGAACTCT
The DNA here is from genome assembly GCA_935421215.2 of Melolontha melolontha. NCBI lineage: Eukaryota > Metazoa > Arthropoda > Insecta > Coleoptera > Scarabaeidae > Melolontha > Melolontha melolontha. Next base: position 29,220,039 of record OW285244.1, on the reverse strand, counting down.
GTAAAACTTTTATGGCGGCTAATATTCCATTAAATAAACTTAGCAATCCCAATTTAAAAATATTTCTGAAAAAATATACTAGTCGAAATGTTCCTGATGAATCAACTTTACGCAAATATTATGTTTCTAGGTGCTATACGAGAACAGTAGAACGCATTAGAAGCCATCTTGTAAATCAATACATATGGATAAGCGCCGACGAAACGGTGGATATGTTAGGACGCTGTGTGGTAAATGTTGTAGCTGGTGTACTACATCCAACTATTCCCTATAACTCATGTAATAGCAACAAGTGTTATTAATAGAGTTGATGCGGAAACAGTTGTTGAAACCATTAAGGAGAATATGCAAAAAATGCTTCATTCGGATGCCACGTACAAAGAAAAAATACTTTTATTTGTCAGTGATAGTGCTGCGTATATGTTAAAAACAGGCAGACTATTGAAGAAAACATATCCTAATATGCTGCATATTACTTGTGTAGCACATGCTCACCACAGAATCTGTGAATGTATCAGAGACACTTTTCCGGAAGTTGATAGACTTGTACCAGCTTTTAAAAAAGTTTTCAGAAAAGCACCATTGAGAGTAGCTCTTGTAAGGGAAAAATTTCCATCTCTGTCACTGCCTCCCACTCCAGTAATAACTAGATGGGGAACATGGCTGGAAGCTACTAGTTATTATGCTGAGAATTTCGATAGTCTAAAACATTTCGTAACACTGCTAAAGTAGGATGCTAGAAGTATTAGTGAGTGCAAGGAGCTCACACAAATCCCAAATTTAAAAAATCAGTTGTACTTTCTTCACGAACACTTTGGAAAATTGCCAAAACTAATCACTTATTTTGAAAATCGAAATCTCAAATTAAATGACGGATTAACCACATTAGATGTGGCTGTTAATAATTTGAAAAGTATTCCAAGTGACTTCGGATGTGGCCTTCGGCAAAAGTTTGAAGCAATTCTTAATAGAAATCCAGATTTAATTACATTGCATCAATTATGTATGGAAACAATTCCACAAAATCTAACGGCTAAATATGAAGAAATAAAAGAATATTTCCAGTATGCACCTATAACCAGTTGCGATGTAGAAAGGACGTTTTCTATTTATAAGGATGTACTTAATCCAAAGAGAACAAAATTGACAGAAGAAAACCTTGAGAAACTATTGCTAGTCAATATTAATACTCCTTTACTCAACATGAACGACAAAATGAATAAATAAAAATGTTCTAATTATAGAAATAAAATTAAAAACTTTAAAAATACAACTTTTCAGCAAATACATATGTATTTCGTAATTTTATAGATCACCACCCGTTCGTTTTCCAATTATATAAATAAAATTAAAAACTTTATAAATACAACTTTTCAACAAATAAATATGTATTTCGTAATTTTATAGATCACCACCCGTTCGTTTTCCAATTATATAAATAAAATTAAATATTTTAGAAATACAGCCTTTTGCCAGTACTGCACTGAGTGGTAAGCGTGTCCGTTCTCTACTCATAACTAACCAGATTAGAAGTTTATAAATATGAACCTAATAAAAAATGGATTTACCTTTTTGAAAATTTATTATAATTTATTTATTATTACCATTATTATTATTATTATTATAATACAGTATCTACCACACATTTTGTCTTATATATTTCAAATCTGTGTATAAATAAAATGTATTTTTTGCGATTATTAAATGCGCGATTTAATGGAAAAATAAAAAGGAATTACGAGGCAAATATTATATAGAGCAGTGAATTTATTCGAATATAAGCCACTGTGAAACTATATCTACTGTATAACTACATACAGTAATATCTTTCAAGATATTTGTGCACGAACAAGATGAAATATCTCTTTTAGTAGATGGGGATAATGGAAACCTGTAACCAGGGCAAGTGAACGAGTCGATAATGACTGACTATTGTTGGTTTTTGAAAAGGAATTCCTTCAGTGAACATCGGAGACTTCAAAGAGACGCGTATTTTTCACTAGTTAATCCCTTTTAATGTCAGCAATTATACCTTTTTGATCAATACACTTGCTTCTTTTTGTGTAATAGAATTTCTATCGTTCTATCTTAACAGATCAGTAAGACGTTACTTTTGTGATTTTCTAATTTTACATCTTAAAAATATGCAATTTCCCAGCTTTTGTTTCTTTTAATCAAGTTTATATAACAACGAAATTTGAAACATACTTGAGTAAGTAAAATCTCACCAAATTTTGTATAAAACCAAAACATTTTTAATAATATAAAAATATTATTAAAAATTGGGTGTGGAGAGCATAATACAAGTTCATATTTGTTATAAAGACAGCGATGGTTGTTTCGGCGTTTGTAGTGTTGACATTAGCCAATGAACGGCGCTTTTTCTACGCTCTGTCTTAATAACTTTTGTAATATGGTAAGGGTGTTATTTATGGTGAAAGTATCTCTCCAGCAGAATGTACTGATGATTCTGTAGTAAAATGAAACACGTGTCTATATGTCTGGAATGATACTTTCACACAAATATGAATTTGTATTGTGTTCTCGACACCCGACTTTTAATAACATTTTTATGTTATTAAAAATGTTTAAGTTTTAATCAAGTTCATCTCTACAACATTTCCAGGTATCGCGACGATTACACAAAATATTTAATACTGGCGTGGAAAAATGAAAAGATTAAAGAGCATAAATATTTCATGGAAAACAAAAGTAAGATATTTGGAGATTTTGTGTCTGTTTAGACGGCATTGATAAAAACTGATTTGACTAAAACAAGTAGAATACAATTGCAGTCCCTTTGTGTAAACACGATAAAAGTTAACAGGAGAGAAGAACTGAACAGTACTTTAAATGTATAGAACCGGAAAAACCACTGTCGGTTATACTCGTGTTCTGTGTTCCCCTAACACAATTAACACTTTTACAATATTGAACATTTTAAAGCTACGAGCTTCATTGTTTTTGAACTCCCTGCTACTTTTTATCATACGTGTATCTTTTACATTTATAAAATAAACACTTTAGTTATTTTAGTTTATATTTCATTGAGAAATCAATGCAGATTATGTATAAAGTGTGGCTGAAAAATATTAAAACTTTTTATTATAATCGTTACAATATTTATAAAATGCTTCGGTTTTATCTTGATTTTTTTATTGAGACGTGAAACTTTAAAAATATTTACACTCATATTAATGATTTAAAATTCTTTAGAAGTTTATGCCTTCTAAAGAAATCATTTGACTGTTTTATGAGCTAATAGCGTCATTGTTATCCTATTAAATGCCCCCGTAAAAATATTAAGGAATGACCAAGAATTACTGGCGAATTAAAAAATATATATTTATTGATCAATTTTAATAAAAGATAGCTTAGATAATTTTTTATATCAATGAAAAAGCTCGAAAATGCAAAAGATAACCAGATATTATTATATTTTCGTAGTTTATATTGCAGCCTGAGAATATCGGCTATAACGAATAAATATTTTATATGAAAATTAGGGGCAAGGTTCTTACTCTCTGCATCTGATTCCTTGTTTTCATAGCATATTTCCTCATTATTAAACTTAAATAAAACACCTTATATTTCACAAACAATAGTATATTAACTATATGTGCATTTCATGTGCCCTGCACACATCGTCAGTAGTTACTAAATTTAAAAGTATTATTTTTTAAATACATGTAAAGTAAAAATCTCTATCTATTTTTTTGGTTAGGGGTGTAAAAATTACAATTATAAATGGTCAACAAATGGTCAAAAAACCTGCATATAAAAATATAAAACTAAAAATAAAAATAAAAAATTTTGGTCGTATATTGCAATAGTGCCTGTTAAAATCTATTGAAATTCCAAGAAAGGACAAATTATGGGAAAGACCGTTACCTATGAAAAACAAGACATCTGACTGTGTTTGGCATGTCGGGTTCTATTAAATAACACTATAGTAACGTGAAAAGGAAAATTAGTTATTAGATACTGTAGGTATACAATTTAAAAGTTTATTATTAATAGGTGAAATGTCATTGTTAAGGAGGTAATTTTTGTATTTTTTCATATATATGGCTTCCCACATGTCTAAATTTTTGATATTACATTTTTTAATTAATTTTACATTATCTAAGCTGAAATTATGTCCGGTATCTAAATGATGTAGAGCTAATGCTGATTTATCTACATTGTGAAGTTTTACATGAGCTAAATGTTCTTTGAAACGGGTTTGAATATTTCTTCTTGTTTGGCCGATATATAATTTTGGGCAGGAATTACAGTTAATTCTGTAAATACCTGATTCTTTCAGTGGGTCTGTGTTAACTAACTTTGTTTGAAGATGTTGTTGTAACTTATGAGTGTTGGAAAATGCAGGAGTTAGATTATATTTTTTTAACAATTTAGTTACGTTATTCTGCCAACTTTTGTGAAAAGTAATTTTGCAATATTTTTTGGTATTACTCTTTGTATTTGGAGTTAATCTGGTTTTAAAAGTTTTTAGCTTCTTCTTTTCTAGTTTGTTTTTGATTTTATCCACCAATTGTTTATCGTATCCGTTGGATTCTGCTACTTTTGTTATGTGGTCTAGTTGTTTCTAAAATTCACTGGTGGTAGAGGGATTGATAATAATCTATTAATTAAAAAATAAAAACTACTTTCTTTATATTTGTTAAAAGTGTCTGATTGTTTATGTATGTAATTGTCAGTATGTGTTTCTTTTCTGTAAATGTCAAATTCAAACTTCCTGTCTAAAATAGTAATTTTTAAATCTAAGAAGGGTAAAGATTTGTTTTTATCCAACTCATACGTAAACTTGATTGATGGATATTGGGTATTTAATATATTTAAAAACGAAACTATATCGAAAGAATCAGGTATCACTGCCAGAACATCATCTACGTATCTTGCCCAAAATTTGGGAAAAAAATTGCACATGGTTTTGACTTTGTTTTCAAAGTTGTTCAGAAATAAATTCGCTAGGAATGGTGATAAAGGGTTGCCCATGGCTGTGCCGAATGTTTGTTTATAAAAATTATTATTAAAAGAAAAAATGTTTTGGTGCATACAGAGAGTAGTTAATTTTATGTAGGTACTCCTCTATTTGATTGGTAGAAACTGCATTAAACTCTAAAAATTCTCTGAGCATGTTTAGGGTGGAATCTATGGGTACACTTGGAAATAATATTTCCTCATACATAGCATACATGTCACTGTGGTTGCTTAAATGTTTAAAAAGAAGATTTAAAAAATCTGAGGATTGCTGCCTGAGTAGGTTTTCGTCGTCTTCCTCCACGTTTAAGATGAATGCCAACAGCCTAATATCTTAAATCATTCCACGGATGTGAGCGTGATAATAACATGTCCTGCACATGCCCCCTGTAATAGGCGTTAAGCTGTTAGGGTAAGTTATGAATTATTATTATTATACTTGAAGTAGCAGATACAGATAACCCTTACATATGGTAGTCAATTCCATTTAGTTTATGTTGGTCTTCGAAACAGTAAACTAATACTGTAATAGTATATTAAAAAAGAAGTTTCATAAGACACGTTTTAAAGCACGAATTCAAGTTTAAAAAACAAGTTCTTAATGAATGAGTACTTTAATGTCTTATGAAACGTCTTCTTCTTCTGTTTTGGGTTGGACGCCAGCATGTCCAGGCACTTGAGCACACTGCGCTTTGTACTATCCCAAATAGATCTCTCAGTTCCACTCTGTTAGTCTTGTGTCCTCGATAAAAGCCACTATCTTCCTCAGGGGAAGTTTGAATACACTCGTAGGATCCAATAGATCTCTCCTGAAATATTTTTGTCTGAGTTCCTTCAGTTTCTCACACGTGCATATTACATGAAAGCTAGTTTTCTCCTGTTTTTCGCATCTCCTACACCAGGACTCGCTAACCAAGCCCATGCTGTACAGATGCTTTCTTAAAGGACAATGTCCGGTTATTAAGCCGGTAATTATGAGACGTGTTTTTTATACTAATTTTTGCAATAAGCTTTGCTAATGTATAGGGCAAATGAGAAAAAATTTAGGAAAATTTTATGGCAGTTGGTAACGTCCGCGTATGTTTAGTATAAAATTTTTGAATTTAGTTGCCTATGGTTGACTTAAATTAACTCAAATCAAAGAACGCTAGTTTCTATTCATAATAAAATATTTGTTATTGTTTTGTAAATATAATTACCGTATAATAAAATGTTTATTAATTGTCAATTTAATCATAACCTTAAATTATCACTATGACTATTGGCTTATAGACGTGACCAACTTAATACTGAATCTGCTAAATGATCCATGCTTTAATGATATAACTCATTTTGAGTGCTGTAATAGGACTCTTAGCAACGCTAATTGCAAAAAAATTATAATTAGAATTATAGCAGTGTTATTAACCATTAAATAATATATGATTTTATGGTACAGAACTAAATCTTTAATATAAGGTTGTTACTATTAAGATGTCTCTGGAAATAGTTTTAGAGAAACCGTCAGGGAAATGCAGGGATAAAATAAAGCAATTTACGTTGTCTTTGTTGCAAAAAAATAATGAAATCCAAAATATGTTATTAACTATTTAAAGGGATCTGTCTCTCTCAGTTGCATCTAAATAACTGTTTCAGCAATTTTTATATTACAGTAATATATGCTTCGGCATTTACTTTTTACGTCATCTTTCTTTATTTATATTTATTGGTTGACGTCATATATACAGATTTTTCTAAAGCCTCTGATTCCATAGACCACACCTCTTCACAAATATAAATTAATTTGGTTTTTGCCCTGCGCTAGTTAGGTTAATGTCATCATGCCTTGCGCGAGGCTGTGTTTTACAATGGATTTTCGTCTCAAATTTTTCCATTGACTTCAGGGATACCTAAGGGTTCAAATCTTGGGTCCCTGCTTTTCAATATCTTTATTAATGATTTCTCAGATAAATTAAATTGTAAATTTCCGGGGTATGCTGATGATTTTAAAATCTATATCATTATTTGCACACACTCTGATTGCATCAAATTGCAAATTAATCTTTTCATACTTGAAGAATGGTAATAAAATTTTATTGAATATCTCAGTGTTGTGTTGTTTCTTATAGTGGATGTACTTGCCCTAAAACATTCGATTATTCTGGCAAATCAGAGTTAGTGACTAGAAAGTCGGAGGTATATGATCTGGGCATATTTTTGACTCGCAACCTACATTTTTTTAACATGTCTCGTGGCTCTGTGCCTCAGCTTCAAGATCATTGGGATTTCTTATTAGGTCGTGTAGAAACTTCAACTACATTGCTTCCATTAAGAATTTATATAAGCCCTAGTAAGATGTATGCTGGAGTATGCCTCTTTAGTGTGGTTTTCTTATTTCACCTATCAACAAATTTCCGTTGAGAGGATTCAGAAGAGGTTCCTGAAATATCTTTCTTCCAGAATGACTGACACTTATCCTGAATGAGGAACGGACTACAATAATCTCTTGGAGTGCCTTAGTATGCAATATTTATCTTGTAGTCGGGAGATGTCTAGTGTTAAATTCTTACTAAATCTTTTATCAAACAAAATCGATTGCCCAAAGATATTAACTTATATTGATTTCAACGTACTCACTTCTAACACTTGAAAATGCACTACTTTTAGATTACCCAGAGTGAAAGCAAACTGCGCTTTTAAAGTCAGCGGTCTATATTATGTGTAACACTCTCGACAAGATTTACAGTATGTTTAAATTTACTCTTACTTATTTTTATATCACGAACTATACACTATATTATTGTCTTGTTGGTAGGAACCGCTGCTATTACTATTATTGAATTGATTCGGCATTTACTTGATGAAGATCCATAATTAAGAATAGAAATAAAACTACAGTTTTAATCTTCACTTTTAATCATTACTCGTAAAACGACAATTGTTTCGCCAACACAGTGGCTTCCTCAGGTGTTTACATCTAAACAGTACGTTACAAACTAAATAAAAAATAAATAATATATCTATAAAATCAAGAAGGATGGTATTTAAAATATTTTTAAAGAAATCTATGAATTACAAGTATTGTCGGTAGTGAAAGAATTAAACAAATTTATGCGTAAACACGTTTAGTACCCTATAATATACAGTTAGGGCCGACCAGATGCGCTACATTCTTTCACTACCGACAATACTTGTAATTCATAGATTTCTTTAAAAATATTTTAAATACCATCCTTCTTGATTTTATAGATATATTATTTATTTTTTATTTAGTTTGTAACGTACTGTTTAGATGTAAACACCTGAGGAAGCCACTGTGTTGGCGAAACAATTGTCGTTTTACGAGTAATGATTAAAAGTGAAGATTAAAACTGTAGTTTTATTTCTATTATTACTATTATTATTATTATTACTTTTATTATTATTATTATGAATGTGAAAGCTCCTTTCGGGAGAAAGGGAAAAAGTTGATACACGGCGGCGAGGCAAGCATATCAACATCTATCCTGCTTGATATGGATGGAAACATTGGTAGAATTATACATGTATATTAAATATAAATTTTTTTTTTGTCTTTGTTGTTCTTTTGCTTTTTTTTTCTCATTAATCGACGCAATAGATCGTAGGAGTCGTTTAGTTCGTGTTTTCGGAGATATGGTGTTACGGTTTGAGATGTGTTCGTGGTTGTTTTTATCATTTATTCTGGCTCAGCACCTGCCGCACAATGCTCGTTGACTCTAGTATGACAATTTTTTGAAGCTGTTTATATGTCATAGGATGTATATTTAGGGCCTTCAGAGCCTCATGTAACTTCAGCGGTATTTCTCCTGTAGCACCGATGATGATGGGTACTACAATCACTTTGTTTTGGTTCCACACTTCTTTAACATCTTGGGCAAGTGGTAAATATTTGTCGATCTTGTCTCTGTGCTTCGCCTGGATATTCGCTGGCGCTGGCACAGAGATGTCTATGAGGTATGTAATGCTCTTGTTATGGTCTCGTAACGTAATGTCTGGTCTGTCGTGTTGGACAGTTCTATCAGTTTGTATTGTCCGATTCCAGTAAATCATGGCCTCAGGCAACTCCACTACATTTTTCGGCTGGTACTGGTAATATGGCGTTATTCCAGTGGTTCCATCATACAGTTTGCATATTGCCTGGTGGATCACTTTCGCAACATTGTTGTGGCGTCTGGTGTATTGTTTTGGGGCTAAAATGGAGCATCCGCTGAGTATATGTTCTATGGTTTCCGGTTTCTCGCCACATACTCTGCATGACGTTGATGCGATGTTTTATTTTAGTATGTGTTTCTTGTAGGTGCGAGTTGCTATCACTTGATCTTGTATAGCCATTATAAAGCCCTCTGTTTCGACAAATAAGTTGGTGTTACAAAGCCATTGTAGTGTCGCTTCTTTATCGATGTATTCATTGTATGCAGCGTGTATGTACCTGCCGTGTAGTTCTTTGCTTCTCTACTCGTCAATTTTTTCGTTGTCGTGTACATTTTTTTCTTGAATATTGTTTTGCGTGTCCTTTAAGTTGAGTGGAGTGAAACGGTCATCATTGTTGCACACAACTCTGTGGATGTTTGATGTTTGTGCCTTTACAGTGAAGAATTCTCTGAGGTCATGTATCTGCTCATAGTAGATGTTTTTAATATCAATTATGCCTCTGCCTCCTTTCTTCCTAGGAAGGTGGAATCTCTCGTTCGAACTTCTGGGGTGGTGGGCGCGGTGTTTAGTGAATGTCATCCGTACTAGTCTGTTTATTTCCTCTAATTCCGTTGCGGTCCATCGCACTATACCGAACGTGTACATTAGCACTGGTAGTGCGTACGTGTTTACTGCGGTGGCCATATTTCGGCCTGAAAGTTTTGTCTTTAGGATCAGATTAATTCGGCGTTTGACCTCTTGAGTTATTTGTTCTTTTGTGCGGTTCTTGTCTATCCCTCTGCTCTGTTCGAAGCCAAGGTATTTGTATGTGTCTTGAGGTTGCATTGTCTGTATAAATTCTTGTGCGTCTAGTGTGTGTTCTAATGTATAGTTCTTCGAATCAATCCAGATGCCTTTGGTCATTGCGTTTATGCGACATTTGTCTAGGCCAAAGTTCATTTTTATGTCATGACTGAAAGTTTCTGTTGTTCTCAATAGCTTTTCGAGATCTTTTCTTGTTGTTGAGTAAAGTTTCAAGTCATCCATATAGAACAGATGGGATATTTGCAGCCCACTTCCCATAATTTTGTAGCCTCTCCCGTCCGCATTGAGCATAGTTGTTAGAGGGTTTATTGCCATGCAGAACCAGCGAGCGCTTAGCGAATCGCCTTGAAATATTCCTCTTTGAATTTTTATTTTACCTACTCCTGCTGTTTTTCGGTTTATGTTGATTGTCAATGTTGTTTCCCAGTCCTTCATAATATGTTTTAGCATTTGCCTTACTTGTGGATCTATTTTATATATCTCCCGTGTTTATAATAGCCAAGTATGTGGAATGTTGTCAAATGCCTTTTGGTAGTCTATATAGGCTGTGTGGAGGGGTTTTTTGCTCTTCTTTGCCTCTCCGGCAAAAATTATTATTATTATTAATATTATTATTATTATTGGCTTGTGGGATATATGCATGTTGTTAATGTTGTCTGCATATCGTAGATTCTAATAAAAAGACTGGCTATAATTGATAGCAATAGGAAATTCATTGTAATACTTTCAATTTGTTTGGGGGGCTTATCGTTTTAAATAAAATACATAACGTAATTGTAATTTTGAGAAAATCAAAATTCTGTTTTTGTAATGGTAAGATTAATTATAGAATAGAATATATGCGTAAATCAAAAATTTTTATAATAGTTGTCGTTCCACTAGAATTATCAAAGTTTGACGAAATCTCAAATCAAATAAATTAGTATTATTACTACCCAAAATTGTAGTTCATTAGATAATTAAATAGTTAACCGAGATTATTATACCTAGTGGAATTTCTCAGACGTTAAATTATAGATATGAAGCCGAGGGTACATTGTTTTGTGAATTAGGGGACCAATTGTGTTAATTGTGAATTTGAGATCTCACCTTTCTTCCGACGTTCAACTAAAATAGGTTGACCGTCTTCCTTTCTCCACATAATTTTCGGGGTTGGAAATCCATCGGCCTTGCAAGTAAGACTAATATTCTGGTTCTCTCGTATGGCAACCGTGGATTGCGTGCTTTCCCCATCTAAGATATTTGGTGGAACTGAAAAGAATAAAGAAACGAACTGGTAGAAAATTATTATTTTACGTTATATATATATATATATATATATATATGTATTTAATTTAAGAAATATCTATTATGTTGTACTGAATATCGTACTGAAAAGGCTATACAGATAGAAAAATAACAACGTTTCAACAATACAATGTAGGGCTTTATGAATTTATTTGAGTTTTTTCCTCTTAATTCACAAATAATATAATATTCTTTCATAATTCTTGCTTATATTATTTTATAGTGTATTAAGATATGTACATAAATCTATATAATTTTAGACAATGCATATATTTAGTCTACGCATTTATAAAGTATTTGTCATATTTGGATATTTCATATTTTTCATCTTTTCAACGAAATAAAAATAGAATATTCAATTATTCTAGGTCAAAATTCCTTTATTAGATATATATATATATATATATATATATATATATATATATATATATATATAATAAAGATAATTATTTCGTGCCCTTTGTATGTTATGGTAAATTAAATTTGTTGGCGATTTAAGGTCTGGTTTTACTTCAAAATATATATATTTAAAACAGTCCTACATGTTTCGGCAAATGATGCCTTTTTTAAGTAATATAAAATATAAATGACAGTATGTATATTAATGTCATACATTTGTAGTTGCTATGGATAAAGTATTTAAAGATACATTCTAATTGAATAATAATAAATCATGCCTTAGTATTCTAAAATAGATAGACAACAAAAACAGGGAAACACAAAACATGAGTTATTATGTATGCGCCCGTGGAGCGTCTTAAGATGTAAATTGATAACGTTTTGTTCCAAATGTTCCATTACCAGATTTGCAATAGGAGCAGCTAAAGGAGCTCTCCTTTAGCTGCTCCTATTGCAAATCTTGCGTGTGTTTCTAGCAAAATCAGTGTTGCCTGTGCTACTACAGATCAATTTTAATACAAATAAAATAACTATTCTGTGAATCCGCTACTCTTAGTTCAAGGGATCTACTATTATTTTTTTTGTATTGAAAAATTAAACTTTTCAAGATACATAAATGAATGGGTAAGCGGTCTGTCAAACAAAAAAACTCATTTATCTCACTCTATATTTGATAACCATTCGTTACTTCTTCAGGAGGTCAATTAAGAGTTAAAATTTAGCGAAGATGCCACTAAACATGTTAAAATTAATTGTCTACATTAAAACATTAAATTAACTAGTTGGTTTCACGTCAACTTTTAAAAATTTTATAATTTTAAATTACAGATCATTTAAAATTCTTTGAAAAAGGCAGTAATTTCCGAAACATGTAAGATTATTTTAAATATATACATATTAAAGTAAAACGGACTTTAAATCTCTGACTATCTATATATATATATAAATTTATATATATGTATATATATAAGGTAAACTTAATAAGTCGGCGATTAAGCGTCTGGTTTACTTAAAAGTATATATATTTAAAACAACCCTACATGTTTCGGCAATACGCCTTTGTCAAGGGAATACAAAATATAAATGACAGAACATAAATGTCAAATAATTAAGTTGCTATGGTTTAAATTATTCAAAGATACATTCCAATAATAATAATAAATCATGCCTTAGTATTCCAAAAAATAGATAGCAAGGTGAGAAAATATGTGTTGTTCGCTGCCAGAACACCTTGCTATCTATTTTTTGGAATACTAAGGCATGATTTATTATTATTATTATTGGAATGTATCTTTGAATAATTTAAACCATAGCAACTTAATTATTTGACATTTATGTTCTGTCATTTATATTTTGTATTCCCTTGACAAAGGCGTATTGCCGAAACATGTAGGGTTGTTTTAAATATATATACTTTGAAGTAAACCAGACCTTTAATCGCCGACTTATTAAGTTTACCTTATCATACCAAGGTCACGAAGATATTATATATATATATATATATATATATATATATATATATAATTTTCGTGACCTTGGTATGATATGGTAAATTAAATCAGTTGGCGATTAAAGGTCTGCCTTTACTTTAAAGTATATATATTTAAAACAACCCTACATGTTTCGGCAATGATGCCTTTATATTTTATATCCTTGATAAAGGCATCATTGCCGAAACATGTAGGGTTGTTTTAAATATATATACTTTAAAGTAAAGCCAGGCCTTTAATCGCCAACTGATTGAATTTACTATATATATATATATATATATATATATATATATATATATATATATATATGTGTGTGTGTGTGTGTGTGTGTGTGCGCTTTAGGTACACTCAGTTTGAAGCCGAACTTAATAGTATTAATTCGGAATTTGTTGATATCGATGGCGCGTGTTTCTTCAAAATCAGAACTTCTACATGTCGTTCAGTGGTCTAGTACTTCACATGCGGTTGTTTCAAATGAACCTGGTATATTCGCTTGTATTTTAGTAGTTGCAGTCTTTTAGATTTCTTTCATCTTCTGCCCATTATTAATTTAATTACCTTCCAGTATTCGGGAACCTCGATATCACTGACCTGGTACTAATTATTTCATTGATCAAATCTTACAAGATGCCCCTACCAAACGTTGATGTTTTCAAGAAACTTGTCGATTTCAGCTTTATTGGTAATAGGTGTTCAATGGCCATATAAACGACGGACTTTTTCGTTTTTATTTTTGACTATTTTCTGTTAAACGACGACATTTTGAAGGCACCATATCAGCTTTTTTACTGACTTGATTTAGTTTAAATCGATTTGTAATTAAACCAGCAGTTTCGTTTAATACTATATCTGTCTTTGATGTTTTGACCTGGCATATTCGTAATATATTGCCGATGGTTAAATTTTCTCAGTTTGGGGTCATATTCCCACTGAATTCCTCTTTGTTTTCGATGAATTTCTAGCAAAGGCCTCTGTCTTGCGTTTACTCTTAATTATTAAACAAATTAAGAATTTTTTTGTCCCTTTGTGTTTTAGGATAAGCTTTAGTGTCTTGGATATACTTGATCTTCCGTCATTATTAGTGTAATTTCTTTACAACATTCAGTAATAATGGGTTATCGTGTTATTTTCTCTTTTTTTTCTAACTATTTTTACTCGTTGATCCAATTCATTAGTTTAATCTCATTATAATAGATAATTTTTTTATCATTGGTTGGAAGTATGTAATTGTTTATTTTATGAAACGAAAAAAATATTCCCAGGTTAATAAAAGTTTATTAAAAAATAGTATTTGCTTTGAAATTAAATAATATCTATATTTACTGTTTATGAATGTGGTTTATTTTCAGATGAGTATTTTATGATAGATTTTTATGGAAATACTTTAAAGTATAATGACTAAATTTATTTAGATATAAAAACAATATAAATACAGGTCTTTGTAACAAGACATTTCAGTAATAAAATAATTACAATAGCAAAGTCTTGATATAATGATATGGGTACATCCCCGAGTTCTTTTACATGTCCAGTTCACAATTCCTTTGACATATACCTTTACGTGTTAGGGTCTTGAAACGAGGAGATCAAGTAATGTGTATTTCTTTGTGTGGAAATAATGCCAGAGATTTTTGAAGCAAACAACAATTTATTCATGCTGGTTTAATCTCCGAAAAGGTTTATTAAATGTATTCATTAATATTACAAACAGAAAAATAAAACTATTTATATAGTAGATGTTTATCATTAATCAATGTAAAAACAATTATAATTTTCTACAACTTTTCTTTTGTTTAAAATTGTATTTCAGATCTCAATGTGAATTATTTTTTCTAAATTGTGTTGTCGCTTCAATAGCTATTTAAAATTTGGTATCCAGTACATCAATTATATATTTCTTTATTCTAAACAGGGCTAAAGATAAACTACGTGGACTGGTAGAATATATCAAATTTCAATCTAATTTTAAATACTTTATTATTAAACCAACAACTTTCAATAACAAATTTAAGAAAATTATTTTCGAAATTCGAAAAAAATTTTTACATATCTGTAACTGTATACTTGGACAAAACCTCGTATTTCCAGCATTTACTTCTGCTTAAGACATATGTTTCTGCCATCTATAATAGGCGTCGTCAGTTAAGCTAGTGAAGAAAATTTGATGAAATTTGCTTTATCTAGTAAGGGATTCCGGCTTAATGGCATATACAGATACAGATCTATTTATAAAGATTTGTATCATTTGTATACATTGCTTCACTAGCTTAACTGACGACGCCTATTATAGATGGCAGAAACATATGTCTTAAGCAGAAGTAAATGCTGGAAATACGAGGTTTTGTCCAAGTATACAGTTACAGATAAAAATTTTTAACATGTCTGTTTCATAATGAAACAAAAGCGTTATACGTGCATATTAACGTATAGATATATTTAAAACCTTTTTTGTATATTTACCGCCATCTGGCTTATTTATGGACAACCCGTATTATTTAGTTTTTTGTATCAGCATAGCTGGTCAAACGAAAGACCCCTTTTTTCGGCAAAGTCTCTTTCGTCCGTCAGATGTCACTTATTAAATAAGTGCCACCTTATAGGATGAAATTTGCTTTATCTAGTTAGGGATTCCGGCTTAATGGCAACCCAAAACAACCCCACCAAAGTGTGCAAACTGCGGTGGTCCTCACTTATCCACTTTCCTTAACTGTCCTAACAATCCAAACAACCCTGTAAACAAAACCACACCCAAACCCGAATACATACCAGCACCACCCCCAACAACGAACCCATGGGCACAAAAACAAAGAAACACAACACCTAACACAACTGACGAACTAGCACTTGCCTTAGGCAATATGCTAATAACATTACACTACACAAACGCAACAACAGAACAGATACAATACTTCGTAACGCAAACACAGAAAATAATCACACTCTACAACAACAAACATTTTAAACACACACATGACTGAAACGCAAAAAACCGATGACCAGTGACTTAAACGCAATAAGCGACAAACACACAGACAACACATACGCAACACAGGACCACTCAAAAACACAGAACACACGATTATTTATTAATCAGACACAAACACGTCACAACCCTGGGAAATACAAAACAATGGAGTGGAAATAGAGGCAACTCCGACCACAACAAAATTCAAGTCTCATATAAAAGGCTTAATGGCATATACAGATACAGATCTATTTATAAAGATTTGTATCATTTGTATACATTGCTTCACTAGCTTAACTGACGACGCCTATTATAGATTGCAGAAACATATGTCTTAAGCAGAAGTAAATGCTGGAAATATGAGGTTTTGTCTAAGTATACAGTTACAGATAAAAATTTTTTACATGTCCGTTTCATAATGAAACAAAAGCGTTATACGTGCATATTAACGTATAGATATATTTAAAACCTTTTTTGTATATTTACCGCCATCTGGCTTATTTATGGACAACCCGTATTGTTTCGTTTTTTGTATCAGCATAGCTGGTCAAACGAAAGACCCCTTTTTTCGGCAAAGTCTCTTTCGTCCGTCAGATGTCACTTATTAAATAAGTGCCACCTTATAGGATGAAATTTGCTTTATCTAGATAGGGATTCCGGCTTAATGGCATATACAGATAGAGATCTATTTATAAAGATTTGTATCATTTGTATACATTGCTTCACTAGCTTAACTGACGACGCCTATTATAGATGGCAGAAACATATGTCTTAAGCAGAAGTAAATGCTGGAAATACGAGGTTTTGTCCAAGTATACAGTTACAGATATGTAAAAAAATTTTTACATGTCTGTTTCATAATCAAACAAAAGCGTTATACGTGCATATTAACGTATAGATATATTTAAAAACCTTTTTTTTAGACAAAGAATATTCATATATTTTGGTTGCATAAACTATATCAACTTATATATTTCTAAGCTTTTTGTCGTACATAAATTTTACATTAATATCAGATTTTTAAGTTATTGTTAAGCGTATTTACATGATTTTTCTATTACTTTACTGTCTCATATCACCTTCTATAAAAGCATAATGCATAATTTCAAAGACGCCATCATATCGTTATGAGTGAATAAAATTTTATTTTGATGTGAAAAGACAGCAACATTCGATTTCCCCCGTTTTATCACATCATAGTCTCTCATCACCTGTTCGAAAGATCTTTTTCATGTTATACGTTCCGCAACTATAACAGACTCCCTAACCAATTTAAAAAAAAAAACTCTCAGAGCAAAAGACATTTCTGCGTTTTGTTATTCAATTCATACGTCCGATTTCACAATACTTACTAAGCTCATGTATGTTGCCTATATTTCAGTCGAGGAGTTTAGACATGGACATAGTCTATATATTTCGACTAGTTGCCGTTCATTACTCTTTCGACTAGATTTTTAAACAAATATTTATGAGATGGATGTTGATGATACGAGAGATATTTGACGAGAACGTGACTTTTAAATGGAAAAGTATTATTGGTACAGTAAAACATTTTATCCTTCTATCTAATCGCCTTTCAACTCTATACACTTATCCCAGCGATATTCTAAATATTATATGCCTTTCAAAAAGTTGGATCATTGAAATTCTGCAAAGTATTCCACTATTTTTGCGATATCTTTCTCGTTCAATGTGAATTACCGCCTGCTAAGCTCTTTTTGCAGATTTAGGAATAAAGAAGTTATTAGGGGCAGTTAAGGGGACAGATTAAGGGTATATGGGAGAAGAGACAGCAATTCAAAATGTAATTCTACCAAATGAGCAGTTACAATTGTAAACAAATGAGCTGGTGCATTATCATGGTGAAACAAAACTTCCTTCTTTGCTAAATGTGATTGTTTTTTCTTTAATGCAGAATTGAAATGGTTCCAAATAATCGATGTAGATTATATCCTGCAAATCCTAAGACACTAGAGCCATAACCTTTCTAGCACATGGAACCGCTTCTATCTTTTGGGTGCTTGTTCGTCAACGAAAGTCCAGTGTTTCCGCTGTTCTTTCGTTTCTGGCGTGAAGTGATGGATCCATGTTTCGTCGATTGATTGTACATATTTAAACATTGCATTAAAATTGTCACGCCTTTTAGTTTTTGCTCGTGCTGTTTGACAGTAAACGCGGCACCCATCTTGCCGATAACTTTTTCATAACCAAATATTCGTGCAATATATGAGATACATGAAATACAATAGATGTTTACGATGTAAGCTATTTCACACATTTTCAATAAGCGATCTTTCAACACCATATAACGCACGACTTTGTTAATCATTTCCTTGGTAGTCACTGCAAACGAAGAAGACATTAGACATTCTGCATCATTCGTCCTCATATAACCACAACGAAATGTAACGAACCACTTTCGCGTAGGGCAGATTCCCCATAATACCTTTTTAACTTTTCTTTGGGATTGTTAATAGTCTTTGCACGCAAAAAGTAGAGTTTTACCGACACACGAAATTCCTTTTTTTTTATATTCACAATAAACTACGAACTTATTCGGTTTCAAAGCGCGTGAAACAGTAACTGATTTTTAATGATCCTAGCGCCCTCTATCGAAAAGTTTCAGTACCTTCAAACAGACCTCATCAATAAATTTCGTGAAATAAGCTGCATGATATACAGGTGTCCTTGAAATAAAAAGACAGCTTCCGAAAAATGAAAAGATGTAATTATATAGAATGTAAATCCAAAATATTTTCCCAAAATTCCGTCTCGTGAGCAAGAAAAAAAATGACAAAGATATGTAACAAAATTTTGTCACGCCACGTGCGATTATAAAAAGTATTAGAGATGATGTCTTAAATCTGACCGACAAGAACAAAAATAATAGTTTTGTTATTGCTCATCTCGTTCAGCTGTCACGTATGTATACATACGCTATAGCGCACGTGTGTGTGAAGTATTTATTATTTATGCACATTCTGATTATTATGAATTCATAGGTGTCACGTAATACAGTTTTCTATGTACATTTAACCTTGGCAATAACTTTTAATAGGTATCGCCTCAATCCCACCATGATCGGATATTGATAGGATGTTATGCACGCCTTTCCTAATTGTCTCAAAGCCCTAACGACTTACCCACTTACCACACACCAATGCCCCGGAGACCTTAGGTTGAAATGCTAACCAGTTTTGAGGCGAGCTGGGGATAGTTCTTTTTAAAATAGACTCCACCGTGTTTATAATCTCAATCTGCACAACTAACACAGAAGCTGCCGAAGGTAAGCCAAATAAATCCGAAGGGATCAAGCAAACAATAACCAAATAAAATCATAGAATCGGAAATAATTCATTCGTATATTAGGAAAAAATCAGCAAAAAATATATATAATAACAATATAAAAGGCAACAAACTTGCTTGAAATTAAAAGAAAAGAAAATCACATGAGCTATACTGATTCAAATTTAAAACTTCAAAATCAGATAAATTTAAAATTACTCCGCAAAGTACATCAAAATTATGATAGGTGTTACACACACACAGTATATATTGCGAGATTAGTAATAAAATTTATTAGAATTTATTAGAAAAACATTGTAAAATATATCTCTTAGTAATGGTGAGAATTTAACTAATTAATCATCAATTTAAAATTCAACAATTAGTATTACGTGAAACAACTGAAATGAGATATTAATTTAATATAAACAATAATACAAATAATAAAACAAAAATAAACAATATTTTTTTTATAACGATAAAGAATTAACAACTTTCGTGAACTATTATAAAAAAAGCTATATAGGAAGAAATGCTTATAGCGATAAAACGTTCGTGAATTAAATTTTATAAATGTTTAAGTACGTTAATTTCTAAATAAAGGAACAATAATCAATTAAAGTCTGCTACAAAATGACGTGTATCACGTAAAAAAAAATAGCGGAATTTACAATTAAACTACACTTTATATGCTGTTTAAATAGCTTCAAAATTTCGGAATCATGATTATAATGATTAAAATATATCTGCGAAGTTTTTTTTCCAAGTTCACTGCATGGACGAAAGTCTTATACAAAAAAAATACAGCACAGATGGTTATCTTCACCGTAGAAACGTCATAAAAATAAATATCGCCCAAATTAGGTTTAAAATGGTTCCTTCCAAATGGAAGCCAGTATGGTATATAAAAAACGGCGGAGGCTAATCACTCCTTACTAAAACCCTTCAAAAGAATAAAGAAAACACAATGTTGCAAAATTCTTGCTAAATGTACCATATCAGTAAAGATGAACACAAAAACAAAAGAATTCACCTACAAAAGGGAAACCAAGTTTCTTAAAACAGAAAATGAACCACGTGTTTGATAAAGACTCAAATCCGCTAAATAGCGTTAAGGGCAATCAGGTACTCAAAAAAAAACAATTCTACCCCAAATACTTATAATTATTACTCTAAATCCGGATACCCGCAGCACTCAAGGCACTCTTATTCAAGCCATAAACATTTTTACAATATCGAAACACGTGTTTCTTCGTTGACAGACCAAGCGGGAAGAACGTAAAAATACAAAATGAACTAATCTCCACATATGTATTTCCTCAAACAGTTAAAAGTTACCGCTGACATTCAAAAATGAATACACAAGAGCATGCTACTCTGATGGCAAAGATAAGTTCATTTGGATTCAGTAAATCTTTACTGGTATTTATAAATTTCTACTTTCAGAATAGACCTAACTATGTCTATTACAATGGTTACATATCGACCACTTATATTTCAACATCAGGTGTCCCACAGGGATCAAACCTCGGACCATTGTTATTTAATATAGTTATTAATGACTTAATTACTTCCATCAGCTGCTATGTGCTAGCCTATGCTGATAATTTAAAAATTTACGATACTGTTGATAATAGGCAAGATGTGATTAGCAACCGGTGTTCATTAAACAAACTGAATCTAAATATAGAGAAGTGCTATTTTGTATCCTTCATTAGGAAAACAACCCGATATAATTTCAGCTACCTGTTGAAGAACATTGAGACCAAACGTGAAACACAAGTGAGAGAATTATATTTGATGAAAAGCTGAGTTTTTCGGATAACATCTTTTCTGTTACCGATTCTGCGTTTCGAGCATTAAAGTTTATTATTCAGACATAAATTAAAAAAATGGTACTGTAGTATGGTATCCCATAATATACTCGTATAATAGACATATTAATATAATTTGAATTACGGCTGAAAGAAGGCAGATTATTAGTGGGAACTTCTGAAAAAAATTAATACCTAACGCAAAACATTGATTTATTTGTTGTCTCGGGTTGGTTTTTGTGTACCGCGCTTGTCCGCAAGAACGTTTGAAAAAGTTGCAACAGCAACTCCTAGGACTAATTTGCGTCTAAGAGTAAACCAACTTGCTTAAAACAGAAAATGAACCACGTATTCGATAAAGACTCAAATCCACTCAATAGCGTTAACGGCAATCAGGTACCCCCCCAAAAAAAACAACCACCTCCAACCTACCCCAAATACAAATAATTATTACTCTAATTCCGGATAACCGCAGTACTCAAGGCACTCTTATTCAAGCCATAAAAATTTTTACAATATCGAAACACGTGTTGCTTTGTTGACAGACCAAGCGGGAAGAACGTAAAAATACAAAATGAATTAATCTCCAGATATCTATTTCCTCAAACAGCCTAAAGTTACGGCTGACATTCAAAAATGAATACACAAAATGAAATATACTAGCTAGGCAACAATAAAAATGCACTAGATAAGACGAATAAATAATGAAAGAAATATTAATTACATCTTACTCCAATATCCCTAAATAAATCGTCTTATTAAAAATTCTATTCAAGAAAATAGTCTCGTAGGCACAATTGTGATAAATTAATAATCGACGAAGGAGATACTTGTTGAAACTTCATTATATAGATATAATAAAACACAGTTGTATAGTTTCAAAATAATATATATGCACTACATATGTTTCACCACACTGTGGCTTCATCAGGTGGATGAATATACTAATTCAAAATATTAATTAGATCTTATATATATCAATACAAAGTACAGAACTAATCTTATTCTAAGAGGGGGTGGACATGTATGAGTTTTAAGTTTAGTAGGGGGGAGTTATTTATGTCTAGTTGGTCATTTAAAATTATACCTAATTTATTATATTTGTTAATTTCTAAACTTTCTAACATATTAAGTTTTTTACTTTTATCTAGAACATGCAAAGTTTTAAAATTAGTATTGAATTTGTGATTATGTTCTAGGCAATGATTGGCAAAAGTTGAGTCTGTCTTCTTGTCTCTGTGGCTTCTTTCATGTTCCTTCATTCTAATATCAAATGTCCGTCCTGTTTGTCCGACATACACTTTTTTACAATCTTCGCATGTCAACTTGTAAACCCCTGAGTTTAATCTATTGTCCGTTTTATCTTTGTTGTTTTTTATAGCGTTTTGTAAGGAATTGTTGGTTTTGAATGAAATGGTCTCTTCTTTACTTGTTTTTATTAAGTTTCCTACTTTGTTTGAAATTGTACCGATGTATGTGATAGAATTATAACTGAATGTTTTATTGTTTTTTACTGTTGGGTAAATTGAAGATATCGTTTTAGATTTCTGTAGTTTTTTTAGAATATTATTAATTAAATTTATGGTGAAACCGTTATTTAGCGCTATAACGTGTATTCTATTTAGTTCTATATCGAAATTTTCTTTACTCAACGGGACGTTAATTAGTCTGTGAAGCATTGATTGATAAGCAGATAATTTGTGTGTAATGTGATACTAAAAATGCATTTATAAATAGGAAACAATTATACCATACGGAAATTATGTCTGTATATCGAACCGTCCAAAAGAAAATAACAAAGTGAACAAAGTGAAGGAAAGAACAACCCGTAACAGGGAGCAAATATAAAAAAATTAATTCAGTTCAATGTTCTTTATTAATATTTCCATGACTAGATTATCATCTTCAGTATGAAACAAAAAAAGAATTATAATTAGAGCAACAAAAACTGTTTCATGAAACAATAAAGTACAGTTTTTTGTGAAGTGATTACAAAGGTGTCAAGCTTTTGTGAAGTGGTTACAGACGATTCAATCAAACAGCTTTTTTTATTTATTACCAAAGATGGAATTTATGAAAATTCACATATATTATATAATATTATGTACACTACCAATTACAGTTAACGAATTAATTTTAATTAAATAAATCTATTGCAACGTTCTGCATACATTGCAATAAAAAGATCCACAAAATACTGGTGAATTCTTAATTGAATTTGTTGACATAAAGTCCCAGTTCTGTAGTTTGCTAGTGGTAGCTACAAAAGTATGAGATAGGAGTTAGAATTTTTAGGTATGAAGAAATTAATGCACTCGGCATTACAAAAGTGCTGAAATTTACATATTTTGTGTTGGTGGTATATAACTGAACAAAAGAGTCATAGCTTGTGCTTTTTTATCTTTACTATTCTTCATACTCCAAATAGGGCAGGATTACAATCACGGTTCAGCGTTGATGAATGATTTATGTCCTTGATAAAGATGTCTACCCTTCCTCTGTTTTCGTTTTCTGATTTACGGATTAAAATAGTCTAACTTGATTCTCTTTGCTCGTTCACGGTTGTTAGCAAGTGTTCGCACTACCTTTCCATATTTTTTCCTTGATTTAACAAAATAATTTGAAACATAGGTTTAACCTCGCCATATTTTGTACAAAACAATAACATTTTTTATAATATAAAAATCTGGATATTGCTGGAAAGACACTCTCACCATAAATATCACCCTCACCACATTACGAGTTATTACAAGTTAGTAAGACATGTAGAAGAACATACAGTATCGCTCATTGTCTAATGTCAACATCACGAATGCCAAAACAACCATCACTGTCTACATAGCATGTATAAGACTTGGCCAGAGGTGTCCATCTGACGGACACAGTCGCAACCTGGGGAAACTATATTAATGAGCCTCTACTCTATATTGCAGACAACCGATAAGGTATATAACAAAATAAATTTAAACAATACGAATTCATATTTGCGTGAAAATATCTTTCCATACACGCAGACACGTGTTTCAACTTACTATAGAATTATTAGTACATGTTACTGGAAAATACTTTCTACATAAATAACACTCTTACCGCATTACAAAAGTTTTCACATAAATATGAACTTGTATTGTGTTCTAGGTATATACCCAATTTTTTATAATATTTTTATATTATTAAAAATGTTTTTGCTTTTCTTGATTTACTAAAATATTAATTTCTTTAAACGATGATCTTTTAAATTTTGGTATCGATTCAATACACGTTTATCCGAGATTTCATATGAGCAAGAAAATTTAAATCAAATATTAATTCTTACTGCATATAATATTCACATAATTTTTTTTTAATTCCAGGCTAATTATAATCTTCTTTCACTTTATTTTGATGTTAAAATCTGCACTGCGTCCATTATTGTTCATAGCCAAGAACTAAAATACATCTTTTTTATTCTACGGTACTATAGCTTTTATATAAAATAATACTCCTACTTTCCAACCAGGTAGAAACTTATGTACGTATATTTCATTGTGCTCAAGTTATACATGTATATTATAAAGACACGAGATTAATTTTAAATGGAATGTTGGAATTCATTTTTAATTTTTAATCTGAAGTATAGTACGTTATGTTATTATGAAACGATTAATATTTTAAAAATCTGTTCGTAGCTCTTATTCGTCTATTGATTCGTAGCTCTTATTCGTCTATTGATGACACACAATCAATAGCATTTAATAAAAATAAATAAAGAATCCCTTACTAAAGACATCTTAAATGAAAATTGCTATTAGATATACGAACATATTTAATACAATTTACAAATATCGACCAACGATATGCAATTAAATTTCACGTTAAACTGGAAAGAACTGCTTCAGAGTCACTTAAAATGTTAAGACCAACATATGGAAATGCTGCTTTGCCTTCAACACAAGTTTTCAGATGGCTCCGGAATGCCGTCCACATCGAAAATCGATGAAAGATTCGAAGCTGCGTTCTATGTTAGCATGAAGTAGACGGTTAACAATCAGGATGATTGCACATCAGGGAAGCATGAATAAAGATACTGTCCATCGAATTTTGACAGAGGAACTAGGCGTGAGAAAAAAATTGTACAAAGCTAGTTCTCAAGAACTTCTCTGATAAACAAAAAGAAAATCGCTTTTCCATTAGACAAGAACTGTTGGATAACTTGATAACCTCATGCATAGAGTGATAACAGGTGACGAATTATGAGTATTTGTATACGATCCTCAAACGAAAGAACAAAGTACGGTGTGACACACCATCATCAACGTGACCGGAGAAAGCTCGTATGAGCAAATTCCGAATCAGGTCCGTGCTTATCATATTTTTTTATTGTCGTGGAATTGTTCACAAAGAATTCGTACCGCAGGGCAGACAGTGAATCAAGCCTTTTATCGCGAAGTCTTTGAACGTTTGAGGAAAAGGGTTTCGCATGTGCGACCCGACCTTGCTAGTTCTTGGATCTCCCATCACGATAATACCCTCAGTTACACCTCATTGTCGGTTAGAGAATTTTTTTTCAGAGAAAAATATTCCAATACTCCCACACCCATCCTACAGTCCAGACATAGCCCCATGTGATTATCTTTTTTTCAACACTTAAGCGGAAGTCGGAAGGTTACCATTACGGAGCAATAAACAACACCCAAAGAGTCACGAGGCAAGTTGTAAACAGCTTAAGGAACAATACTTCCAGAATTGTTACCAGGAACGCTAAAATCGCTGGAGGCGCTGTACGCATTAACAAGGAACATACTTCGAAGGGGATCATCTTACGTTGTAGATACATTCTATAAGAAAGCTTTAAAACAGAACATTTTCATTACTTCTGAAACATACCTCGTATACTTAATGCAATGTAACTCTACATTTGAACAATATTTCTTTTAATATGACAACATGATTCATAATCGTTGAACTTTTTATATTCCCTAAGGTTTAGGAACGCACACCCAGTGTTTTAGTTTTAATTAGATGGTACAGTTTACACACTGACTACATTTATACATTTTGCTACTTCATAGTTAGGTAAAACTAGTAACCATGCATGTACGTACCTACACAACTTTAGTTCGTCTCTTATTATGCATTTATTTTTATACGTATAATATTCTTATGACGAGAATGAAATTTTAAATTATCTGGAAAAGAAAATGAAGAATTTTTCTACATCTGGACACGATCATATTCCAAATTTTGTTTTTCAGGACGTTCGTCATATTTTGCGATCCCTCTGTGCAAAAATATCTAATCTATATCTGCGAACATAGATTTATGTGAAAATAATTCTCTAACTTAGCTATATTGTTTAAGGATTTATCTGTAGCATTAGAGGACGATAAACAAGTGGATGCCATCTGTACCGACGTCTCCCATCCTTTTGATACGTTAGAGCATTCTACTCTGATGACAAAGATGAGTTCATTTGGATTCAGTAAATCTTTACTGGTATTTATGAATTTCTGCCTTCAGAATATACCTAACTATGTGCACTGCAATGGTTACATATCGACCACTTATATTCCAACATCAGGTGTCCCACAGGGATCAAACCTCGGACCATTGTTATTTAATAAAGTTATTAATGACTTAATTACTTCCATCAGCTACTATGTGCTAGCCTATGTTGATGATTAAAAATTTACGATACTGTTGATAATAGGCAAGATGTGATTAACAACCGGTGTTCATTAAACAAACTGAATCTAAATATAGAGAAGTGCTATTTTGTATCCTTCATTAGAAAAACAACCAGATATAATTTCAGCTACACTGTTGAAGAACATTGAGATCAAACGTAAAACACAAGTGAGAGAATTATATTTGATGAAAAGCTGAGTTTTTCGGATATCTTTTCTGTTACCGCTTCTGCGTTTCGAGCATTAGAGTTTATTATTCAGATATAAATTAAAAAATTTTCTGTGAGCAAGTTGGAGTATGATCTTGTAGTATGGTATCCCATAATATATAATAGCTATATTAATATAATTTGATTCACTGGCTAAAAGAAGGCAGATTATTAGTGGGAACTTCTGAAACAAATTAATAACGAACAAAATTGATTTATTTGTTGTTTCAGGTTGGTTTTCGGTCAGTAGGTACGTTTGAAACAGTTGCAATAGCAACTCCTAAGACTAATTTGCGTTTAAGAGTACCTTTACTGCATTTAGTTAGAAATTTGGATTTATTTTTCCCGATGTGTGTTTATAATTGTGATTTGTATTTATTTTGTATTAAATAATTTAGATACTCTGTTTATTTACTAACCGTATTTTTGTATTCATCACGTGTATTATATTTTTGCATTACCCATTTTGGGATTTCTATTGGGCAATATAAATAATAATAATAATTATTATTAGAATTATTACTTTTGCCAACATTTTATACAATTTCTTTATAAGCAAATTACTAGGCAGTAGATTTTAATAAAGGCAGAAAGACCTTTTTTATTTTAATACTTAGATTCCCTATCGACTATTTGTTCTGCTGTTAAAATGCGAAAGAAATATTCTACTTTTACTTCGGGAATTTCAATATTCAAATATCTCTTGCATTGACGCTACATGAGAGCGGATATAAGTAGTTAAGCTGCAGTTTTAGTGTGCTGTAATAGGAATTAATAACGAAAATAGGATATAGCTAATACGTAAAATTAGATACATATATATATATTTATCTGTATCTGAATCTAATCGAGTATAGTTTCCTATTGTTACATGAAACCGATTATTGATCAGAAGATTCCGTCTGTTCATTAATTTCATGGTTTCCGGACCAAATTGTTCTTTAATAACTTTGAAAGATGACATTATGTATAATCCTCTAATAATCTGGTACATCTTCATTTCGTCGTTCCGACTCTGTCAAAATATTAATAATGTTATTTTTCGATTAAATGTTTTCTTCGCTCTTGCAATTCTTATTTTAATTTAAGATATTTAACTTTCAGAAGTATAACTTCGATGTAACATTCAAATTAGTCTTTACGCAACATAGGTTTAATGAATAATATTTCTACTACGTTTTAAATTATAACCAAACTGGAAACAATTGCATACAATTGATACATTTTGTAATATATAAAGATAATATATAATATATAATATATAATATATAATATATAATATATAATATATAATATATAATATATAATATATAATATATAATATATAATATATAATATATAATATATAATATATAATATATAATATATAATATATAATATATAACACTGCACAACAGCATTTCTGATGATTGGGTTATGTTGTATGATATTAGTCCAATTTTTGATGAGGATTTCAATTCCGTGATTGAAATTTTTGTATCAGCTCTAGTTAAAAAAATATGACACGGGTGTTTTTTTATAATAAAACACTATAAATTTAGAGATAATTTTAATTTATTTAATTCTTATAATGAAAAAAACTTTCTCTTATATGATTTTCTTGCCGAACCTGAAGGCAGAGAGCTATTCTGAATGCTCCAACAATAGTCAGCCATCATATGTGCGTTCCAGTAGCACTGATAGCGTTCCTCCATGGTACGCAGGTCCTGGTGGAATCGCTCGCCCTGTTCTTCACTTAGGTCCCCAAGATTGGCGGGAAAATAGTCCAGGTGGTTGTGAAGAAAGTGTAACTTAGTGTTCATGTTACATCCAAGCCTTTAAAAGTGACTCATCAGTTGTTCGACGTGTTGAGAAAATTCAGAACTTTTCTTATTTCCCAAAAAATTTTTAACAAGCCAAACAAACTTATTCCATGCTGTTTTCCCAATCTCTGTCATAGTGTCCGTAAAATTTGAGTCTTTTATTAATGATCTTATTTGTGGCCCATCAAAAATTCCCGCTTTTATCTTTTCTGCACTCAGTTTTGAAAACTTTTTTGATAGGAAAAGGAAACAATTTCCCTTTTTGTCAAGACCTTTTACAAATTATTTTATAAGTCCTGGTTTTATATGTAACGGAGGCAAAATTATACGATCCCTTGATACTAAAGGTGGGTTTATCACGTTCTGTTGTCCTGCAACTAACGCTTCCCGAGGAGGCCAATCTTTTTTAATCCAATGTTGATATTTAGCTCTACTGTCCCACAAGCAAAGAAAACAGGGATATTTTGTATAACCACCTTGTTAGCCTAAAAGAAAGTTGACCATTTTTAAATCAACATATATGAGCCAATTGTGTTCCACGTATTCAATTTTGTCTAAAACCAGAGCAATAGTTATATATTCTTCTTTTACTTTTGTGGAATGTGCAATAGGCAACGACCCTAATTTATTCCCATTGTGTAAGAGAACACATTTTAGACTATGTTTTGATGAGTCTATAAATAGACGCCACTCACTAGAAACGTAATTTTTAAGTCCCATTGCAGCCATTAAACCAGGTACATCTTTACAAAATACGAAATCATTTTCTTCAGCAAAATATTTGAGGAGATTTTGTTCTCTTGTGCGGTAATAAGAAATTTTCGTTTCTTTTGTTACTAAGTGTCTTTCTTTTAGCCTACAAGCCAAAATTTCTGAAGCAGCCTTTGACAGTCCCAGATCTCTGACAAGGTCGTTTAAATAATCTTGATTGAATAGTTTTGGCGTTTTCAGGTCACATTCAAAGTTACATCACTACTGTCAGTCTTCGCCTCAAAATGCATAGGCCCCTCATGTGAAGCATCAGCTTGAGGTTCAAGTGATATTTTAGGACTTAAAACACGTCTATGTGCCGACCGTATGGAAGGATATTCCCATTTGGCTCAATTTTTTCGGTTAATGCCGGTTATGTTCACCAAACAAAAATAACAGTCGTCGTGGTGGTTCAAGGGTTCAGTCCAGATCATAGCGGTTTCGTACCTAAAGCTATTCCTTTTCTTATTTGCCCACAAACGTAGAAACTCAACGCACGTTTTGCATACCTTTTGCGGAATCCAAGGCTTGTCTTTCATTTCCAGTGTGTGACCAAAATAATTTTTGTAAGCCTCAATCACGAACGCTGTCACATTCAAACGGTATTTTTTAAATATATACTCTCCGCAAATGAAACAAAAATGATTTGGATCATTGACACAAACTCTTCTTGACGATGTCATATCAAATTATATTAAGAAAACTTAATCTTTTCTTAATTACAAGCAAATTAACACACTAACACAGCAATTTTTTCGTGAAAGCTATATCTCGTAAACAAGAGCTCTTACAAAAAAACTACAAACTGAAAAATAATAAAATTGAAGTACAAAATATAAAAATGATTGATCATTTTTATATTTTGTACGTCAATTTTATTATTTTTCAACTCTACATTTTTTACCTCAGAAGAAGCGACAAAGTCTGTTGCGAAATATAGGGTTATTTAATAAAGGAGTTTTTTTCTTAATTGACCGCTTACCCGAATTTAAATTAATTATATATATATATATAATGAATATAAATCACAGAATATAAATCATTTATATTCTGTCATTTATATTTTTTATTCCCTTGACAAAGGCATCATTGCCGAAACATGTAGGGTTGTTTTAAATATATATACTTTGAAGTAATGAACCAGACCTTTAATCGCCGACTTATTAAGTTTACCTTATCATACCAAGGTCACGACAATATTATATTTATATATATATATTTTAACTCTACATTTTTATCTCCTGAAGAAACAACAAAGTCGTTGCGAAATATAGAGATAATTAATAAATGGGTTTTTAATTGACAGATCGCTTGCCCGCTTTTAATTTAATTTATCTTATATATATATATATATATATATATATATATATATATATACATATATAAAATAAACCCAAACAGACATAATACAAATTAGACAAACAATATAGATCATCTATAATACTTCAACAGTATACAGGGACTGCTCCGCAAGCTATTTCTTCATCACAGCATGGAATTTTCGGCAATGCAGGTCTCTTATTTAGCTGGACAGTTTGTTATATAATTTAACGCCCAAATGATTCGTGCCTAATTGCGTTTTATTTATCCTATAAAAAGGAATGGTGATGTTTCTTCCATTTCTAGTGTTATAATTGTGAAGGTCGTTATTTTTAGTAAAAATTGTTTGCTTTTCATGGATAAAATCAAGACAGGAAAGTATGAAAAGGGATGGCATAGTCAGTATGTTGTTGTATTTGAATAGGTTTCTGCAGTTTGTTCGTCCGGAAACTCCATTTTAGGCTCTGATTTTTGTATTTTGAACACTGCTTCGGTTTTGTATGAAAACCCTCACAAGAAAATTCTGTATGAAGCTCGACCCTGAAAATTTCTGAAATAAGCAGTTCTTGCTCCTTCATAAGTCACAGTTAGTTTTAACCTTCTAATAGTGTAAGCGGCAATTGCTAGTCGCCGACAGAGGTGGTCAATATGGCAATTCCAGCTAATGTCGGTGATAACACGCATTTCTAAAAACATAAGTGTAGGTTTGGGTTACTTCTCACTTTTCAAAATCATTTGTGTTTAGTCATCATTGAGTTTCAGAGAATTGCTATTAAACCAATGCTTGGCTTCCATCAAGCTATCTTCCACTGTATAGCGCCATTTCTTCGACTCATTCTAGCCAGTATCGATACATTATTGGTAAATTGAATTACTTTACCTGCAGAAACGCAGCGAGGCAGGTGATTTACATAAATGAGAAAAAGAACGGGACCAAGAATCAATCCTTGAGGAACACCAAACTTGATGGCCATAGATCTTGAACGGTGATTATTCCATTGTACAACTTGGAACTATTTTCAAGATACGAACGAATTCATTTAATAGCCATTGCTCTAATTCCATTTAGGTCGAAGGGCTTACTCAAATCACAACTCGTCAAAACCACGTCCTCATTATCATCCGAAGCTCTCGCTATATAATGAAGCACTTCCACCATTGCTGATGTTGTTGATTTGTTTTTGAAATAACCATGCTGAGCCGTGTGGAACAATTCATGTCGTTCAAAAAAATTGATCAATGTATTTTTAATGATGGTTTCTAATATTATTGACATAACCGGCAATATAGATATAGGTCTATAGTTTGAAATTTTTTCTTCTTCGTTTGTTTTGCAGACTGGCATTACTTTGGCTTTTTTTAGTAGATCAGGAAATATTACCTGAGACAGACATTAAGTGCTTTTAGTCTACTGCTTCAATTCTGTGTTTAGCGGTTCTAATAGTCTTATTTGAAGCTATTGTGAATAATAAGGAGCCGAGGACACAACCTTATTTTAATTAAGCACCTCTTTATTTGGGATTGCTTTTGTATTTTTTAGACTTTGCTGCTTCAAAAATATAATTAATTATAGATCAGATTTGTATAGAAAACACGTTATAATTTTATTAAGTGTCTCTATATTATGAATAGGGACCGGACACGAGAGGCCGATGACTCGTCGCCCACGGATGATGATCTATAAAATATGAAATACATTTTATTTATTAATTTTGTAGTTCAAGTTGAGTAAAGAAGTATTGTTATTAACTAACAATTTTTTCTCAAGGTTCTCTTCTGTAAAATTTGTTCTCTTTGAATGAAATACATCTTTCTAGATAAAAAACGTCCTTTCTACATCGCAACTGGTTATAGGTGCATACTGGAAATATTCTTTTATTTCAGCGTATTTAGCAGTTAGATTTTGACACATTGTATCCATACACAATTGCCGCAAGGTTATTAAATTTGGGTTTCTATTAAACACTACGTCTAACTTTTGCCGAAGGCCACATCCGAAGTCACTTAGAATACTTTTCAAATTATCTAATGTCGTTAAACCATCAATTAATTAGAGATTTCTATTTTCAAAATAAGTGATTAGATTTGGCAGATTTCCAAAGTGTTCCTGAAGAAAGTCCAACTGATTTTTTAAATGTGGAATTTGTGTTAGTTCCTTGCACTCACAAATACTCCGAGCATCGTCATTTCAACATGTAACGAAATTTTGTAAACTATCGAAATTCTCTGCATAAAAACTAGTAGCTTCCAACCATGTTTCCCATCTAGTTATTACTGGAGAGGGAGGCAGTGATAAAGGTGGAAGTTTTTCCCTGTAAAGAGCTACTCTCAATCGTGCTTTTCTGAAAACTTTTTTAGAAACGGATAAAAGTCTATCAATTTCCGGAAAGGTGTCTCTGATATATTCGCAGATTCTGTGGAGAGCATGTGCTACACAGGTAATATGCAGCATATTAGGATATGTTTCCTTAAATAGTCTGCTTGTCTTTAACATGCAGCATTGTCACTGACAAATAAAAGTATTTTTTCTTTGTACCTGTCGTCCGAAAGAAACATTTGGTGCATATTCTCGTAAATGGTTTTAGCTACTGTTTCCGCGTCATTTGTATTTATAACATTTGTTGCTATTACATAGGAGTTATATGGAATAGATGGATGTAGTACATCAGCTACAATGTTTACCACACAGCGTCCTAATATATCGACAGTTTCGTCGGCACATATTCATAGGTACTGATTTGAAAGATGGCTTCTAGTGCGTTCTACTGCTTTCGTGTAGCACTTAAAAACATAATATTTGCGGAAGGTGGATTAATCAGGAACATTTCGACCAACATATTTTTGGGGAACTGTTTTGAAGGTGGGTTTGTTAAGTTTATTTAATGGAATATTTGCCGCCATTGAAGTTTCACAGAGTTCTTCGTTAAAATTGTGAGATTCCAACAGGTCTAATTTCTGTGTATGTGTTTGCGATGGTAAGTGACGTTTTACGTACGATTTCTTGGAATTTTTTAACGATATTTTACAGACTTTGCAATAAATTTCGGAATCACTACATACAATGCTACATACAATCCGTTTGACCCTTAATCCAACTCGCCATTGTTTCATTATGCCATTCTCGACGTTGTTCCCTAACATATCTGAAGAAGTACCTTAATTAATGTTCTAGATCTAAATAAATGAAAATTAAGAATGTATGCGTAAGTTATTGAAACTTAACGAAATTCACTGGATATTTACGTCAAAATAATTGAGTGAAGTAGATTCGATGAAACGATATTAAACAGGTTCTATTACAAGAATTACGAAGTATGTAATTAACAGTTAAAACAATGAAAAAAAACTAACTCACTGTACTTTATTTATCTTACGAAATATAAACTAATAAATAAAATAAATTATAAAAGCTTCTATCTACGTCCATGAAGAAAGGAATTTGACTGTAAAATTGAAGTAATTGCGTCACAATTCAACGACAAAAAACAGATGTGCGGTTAACCGAATGAATAGTGCTATTCAATAACTGCGTGTTGTACTTAGCGATGTTATAGACTATTTAAATTGTCCATAGTAATTTCGGCCTGATGCGTCCGGTTTCTAGTTATGAATTTCCTCGTTTTCTTTCAATAAAGTCCTTAGCTTCTTGCTTTCGTTTCAACTACGTGTTTTATTACAAACAATAATCTATATGTTAACTAATAAAAATGACTAGAGTTTGAAATCTTTTATATTTAGCTGTACTGGTAAGAGCGCACGCCGCGCCGCCACGTACATTGTATATGTACGTACCCTAGACTATTGAACTGACACAAATCAAGTGTGTTCTTTTTTTATTATTCCCGTATGCAAGATATATCGTAGGTATGTGTAAAAAAATGATTTATAGTTTGCAGGTGTCATGGAAGCAATAATTTCAAATTTTGCGTTAATTTATTTTTGGTATTAAGGCAAGTGCAGTAGTTTTGTAAGGGCGTACATATGATCAGGCATTTTTCACTGCGTATCAATCAATTTCTGGGGTCGGGTGAAATAGCACGTTTGAATTGTTATAATAGAAAAGTAGGAAAGTAAATCCAATTTGAATCTATATACAGATAAGAGAATTTTTTTATTCTTTAATCGATGGAATCGAATGCGCTTGGTTTCAGCTTATTTCATTCTTGTTTGTATTATAATTTGCATATTTGAAGCGTCGGCAGTCGGTAGAGATTTTAGTTGTTAAATTAAACTCTGGTTATGGCGTTTTATAATTTAACTAAATTTACAAATTCTCTTTTATTATTAATATTATTACACTTACAATGAAATATTTTAATATTTACTTCGTTAGATGTATATGTATTTTAATAAATTTTCTTTGTTTACTTAAGCTATTTGATAATTATATAAAATATTATTAAAAATGGGGTGTGAAGAACACAATACAAGTTATATATTTGTGAATGTATCTCCTCTCGCATTCGCATTCGGTTCGCCCGACAAGTAGTGAAGACACGATAATACAGTTTTCTATAGATATGGTATGTTACCGTCTAGAGAAACACGTTGCTTAGTTCGGCAGTTGTTATCTAGACAGCGCTGAATATTCTTTCACGCTCTGTCTTAATAATTTCTGGTTGATAGCAAGGTAGTTATATTTGGTTGAATGTATCTCTTCTCCAGCAAGGGCGTACCGACGATCCTGTAGAAAGGTGAAATACGTATCTGCGTCTCTGGAGAGGAGATACATTCACAAATATATAACTTGTATTGTGTTCTTCACACCCCATTTTTAATAATATTTTATATTATTAAAAATACTTTTGTATTATACAAATTGGTGTGGTTTTTACCCACTCATGTATGTTTCAAATTATTTTGTTATAAAAATGAAGACATAATTATAGTTTGGGTTAGTAATACGAGGGAAATTCAAATTTGACCTGTATTTTATTTTTTTCTGAACATATGAGGGGGTACTGATATATTCTTAGCCTCCTCTTAAATGAATACACATAATACAGCGATCCTACAACGCCTTTAACCCTTCTAAAAAAATATTCTTCTTGGTCTGCAAGACAGGCCTCCACAGCTTTGATTACGTCTTCGTTACACAAAAATTGACGTTCTTTAATATTTTTTTTTCAATCGAGGGAACAGATAAAAGTCCGAAGGGGCTAAGTCTGGGGAATAGGGTAGGTGTTTCAGTAATTCGAACCCTGGATCCCGAATTGTATTCATGGTAATGCGCGATTTGTATGCAGGGGCATTGTCCTGCAGAAACAACTTAGTTAGTAATTTAGAATTAGAATAAGAATCTACAGTGATCATCTAACCTTTTTTAGGTAATCAATTATAATTATTCCACGGATATCCAAAAAAACAGAAGCAAGAACTTTTCTAGCGAATTTTTGAATTCGAAATTTCTTAGGCCTTGGAGAACCATAATGCTTCCACTCCATCGATTACTGTTTTGTTTCTGGGTCGTAAAAATGGACTCATGTTTCATCCATAGTCACAACACGATTCAAAAATCTGGTTTTCCTTCAAAAGGGGCACAGACTGACCGTGATGCTTTCACTCTTGCTCGTTTGTGTTCGGCGTTCAAGCATTTAGGAACCCATTTTGCAGAAATTTTTTTCATATCTAAGTCGACGTGAACTATATGATGGACGCGTTCATATGACATCTTTAGTATCTCAGCTATATGTTTCAGCCCAATTCGACGGTCTGATAACATCATTTCATGAACTTCGTCAATATTTTCAGGGGTGGACACCGAAATTGGTCTTCCTGGTTGCTTCTCAACTTTAACGGAAAGTTTTCCTTTTTTGAATGACGCAATCCAATTTTGACAGTCGCATATGATGAACATCGACAAGTGTGTTAAGCATATCTTCGT
The DNA here is from genome assembly GCA_935421215.2 of Melolontha melolontha. NCBI lineage: Eukaryota > Metazoa > Arthropoda > Insecta > Coleoptera > Scarabaeidae > Melolontha > Melolontha melolontha. Next base: position 29,183,226 of record OW285244.1, on the reverse strand, counting down.
AAATCTCTTCAAATATAAGTATTTGATGATGCCTCGATACTCCAATTTATCGATTTTCACATTTGCATTCGACATGCTTTCTTTAAAAATTTACTGCACAGCAATACTTCAACTTCTTGACGTAAGATTTTACAGTGACACTTTTAAAATGTGATTATTTCTTGCCATTATAACAAGATTTTGTTTTGCTCCCCCTCGTAATTGAAGAGATATTGCAAAGTGGTTTTAGATTCATTTGAAGTAGGCATGTTAGCTAACTCTATAAACAACTGCAACTTGATTGTATCAATACTTTCAGTTGTATTAACAATGCCGTGCAGCAATGTGTCAAATTCTGTTACACAACGTATAATTATTAGATTTTGTTTTCAATGAAGTTGTAAAAGCAACTGATATTCATCGGAGACTTCATAAACAGCCTGAAGAAGAGTGTTTATTACTGAGAACAGTCTTTGGATGGTGTAAATCCTTCCAGGATGATTGTCAAGAAAATTTGCCGCATGCAAATGCGGCAAAGCCCGTCCAGCGTCTACTGTGAATCTTGGGAACATTCAAAGAGTTGACCTAGTTCATCCGGAGCTATAGACGAATATCTGCGAAGGAAACTGCTAGAATTATAAACACTAGTGTTGGTAGTGTTCACACTCATGTTACAAACTTAAATTTAGTAAAGTTAGCATCAGGTGGGTTCCAAACCAACTTTCCGTGGAAAAACAGCAGAAACAACTTCAGATTTACAGAAAACTCTGGCTTCGCTACGTGTATGAAGGCAATGACTGTTTGTCACGTATCATAATAACTGAAGCGACCTGGGTATATCATTATATCCCAGAAGATAAGGATGTTAGCATTGAATGATGTCACTAAAGCTCAGCTCCGCCCGAAAGATTCAAAACACAACAATAGTCTGACAAAGTGATAATGACTGAATTCTGGGACGCTATTGGACCCATTTACGTCGATTTTCTCGAGGAAAGAAAAAAAATATGATTTCAGTTTATTACAGTGAGCTTCTTGGGAAGTTTAAGCTGGCCATACGAACAAAAAGACATCTGAAGCAAGAGCGTTATTCTTCTCTACGATAACGCTTGCCCATTTACAGTTCATCTAATGAACAATACATTGCCTCATTTGGATTGGGAGGTACTGCCTCACCCACCATATAGTCCGGACTTGGGTCCAAGTGACTATCATCTTATTCAAGCGACTTGCCTCTAGGAGGAGGTTAAGGATGCGGTGCAAAATTGATTACGTCGTCAATTGAAAGAATTCTTTCAACGGGAATAGAGAAGCTACCGGAACGATGGGACCAGTGTATTTTAAAGGGGGGTTGTTACTTAGAAAAATTATGCATATGTAATATCGTATCGATCAGAAAAAATAAAATTCAGGTCAAATTTGAATCACCCTTGTTGTTTCATTTTCATTATTTAAGAAAATGAGAGTTTTTACAACTACCATTTTATCAGCATTCGGATTAGATAGTATGTTAATATATACAACTTAAAAATTTGTCTTAGGAAATATCTTTAGAAGATGAATTTGAGTCAGAAGAACCTTCAAATGTAGATACTAATTAATTAAGTATTCTTTAAGATTAAAGTAGTGAATATTGGTTTAACAATTATTTCTTAAACGACGATGATGATCAGACGGAAAGTGAGACTCATCTGTCCTTGCTTTTACACGAAGATATTTAAATTATCGTTTAGTTTGACAGATACACTAGCCCAAAAGAAGACATGTTTAGTGCACGTTTGAAGTTGTTTTTTTGAAGATTAACACAACAGAGATTTTGGCGGATATGAAGCAAATATTAAGCAATCATGTTGTTCCGATGGCCACAATTCCTCGCTGAGTTGCTGGTTTTAGACGTGGCTACTCGAGCCTCGAAAATGAAGAACATCCTAGACTTCCAAAACATGTTACCATTCAGAAATTATTGAAAAACTTCATGATATTGTGTTACGCGACTGAAGAGTGAAAGAGGAGGAGATTGTCAAGGCTGTGAGCAGGTCCACTGAGCATGTGAGTTAATTTTCCATATAGCATTCGGCATGTCTATGCCCTCTGCTAGATGCATGTCGCGTTTACTGAATGTAGATAAAAAACGTGACACCGCGAATTTCCAAAAACAATTTAAAGCTTTTTATGCATCAACCCATTTTTTGCCTCGCTTTGTTACAATCGATGAAATTTGACTTCATTATTATGTGCCAGAATTGAAACAGTAATCCTAGCAATGGAAATATCGCAGCAGTTCTCCACCAGAAGTGAAAAAACGTTTCCTTCCACAGAAAATCCACGAGATAACCACGAAGGGGATACTTCTTATCGACTCTCTCAAAAAGGGCCAAACTATCAATGGAATATATTATTCTGGTATTATTCATGGCAATGCATCGTCACACATCATTTGTATTATTCGGGAAAAACTATATGAATTACGATTCAAGGTTGTGCCCCAACAACTTCACCGGATCTATCCCTTTCAGACTTCCACTTATTTCCAGAACTCAAGCTGTTTCTTACTGGAAGGAAATTCAAAACAGACGAGGAAGCAATTGCAGAAGTAGGCCAGTATTTTGGCGGTCTTAATGCTGTTTATCAAACTGATATAATGGCATTCTAATACCGCCCGTCCAAGTGTATTCATGTTCAAGAGGAAATAAAAAAAATAAACTTTTCCGTAATTCAAGGGCTTCATTTTAAGTCTTACATAAATTCATCCTCGTATTAAAGACGTCTCTAAGCCTAGAAAATTTTATCACTATCCAAATCGTTCGTTTTGTTACGCTATATGAATTCGTTTAATAATTTCAGAGTCTAGATTTTAATATATGCAATGCAATCCGATCTTTATACAGATTTATGTATTTGAAAATTTAAAAGTATTTAGTGATTTTTTACTTACCAACTACTTGTAGATAACCCACTTGACTAATCATAGGATTAGTATTCACTTGACACATATAATAGCCACGGTCCTCCTGTTGAACGCTACTAACATGTAATAACCACGTTTTAGCATTATCGTGAGATACACTGAACCTAGGGACCCTCGATATAACGTGTCGATGAATCGTCAGTATCATTTGCCTGTCTATGTGAATCCAGGCGACCTGAAACAGAAAAGATTTTTACCGTTAAAGGAAAACTGTGAGAATAAGCGAACGGTGAAAGAAGGTGGATATGAATTGGCCAAGAGCCAATCGGTACGTTTCATATAATACATATCGGTGTAGTGTTATTGTTGAGCTAAGCGCATCAACAGATGTTCTTTTTTTGTTTTTTTCTTTCTTTTCGCTTAATACTATAAACTTACAGCTAACAATATCAAGAGAAAGAAATATGATGAAAAGGCCATTTTACAATAATACATATATATGTAAATAGGCTGCTAGCTTGTACCAAATAAAATTTTCCGTATGAAAGGTAATTTTCCGCGTTATTTCTTTTATTTTTGTATTTTATTTTCCTCGTCTTTTTTACTGTGTTCGAATAAAAGGTTTTTAAAATCTTAATGCAAATATTTTGAAGTGAATCTACTTAACTTCTACTACACAGAAATCGACATTGTGTTTCTATTAAAGTAATCAAGTTCACGTTTAGGGTTTTATCACCCGTAGAAATACTATCCAATTGCTCCCCCTCCTCCACGTTTTCTGCAAATCCCATTCCGAACGCAGCACGAATATTAAAGAAGTAACCAGTAAGTTTCGTACGCTTTATAAATGTGCTTAATTTAATTAAGATATTATAGATATCATTTGTATGGTGACGAATTTTAATGAGTGGACAGTATCTAATGAGATGAACTTAAAATTTAATCTATTTTTTTTATTTATCTGTGACGTAAACTAATGTGTGTTTTTAGAAAATTTGGGAGTAAATAAATAGTTAAATCTGTTAATAACAAACACATCAAATGATGAAGATTGAAAAACACATTAAAATGAAAATTGACAAACTGACTTTATCGGACTCACATGTGATTCGGTGGTTATATGTGTCATTGTAATAATTGTTGTTTTAACAGATAATATGTTAAGAGTAATATGGACGTCATACAACATTTTACCTAAAACATCAATACGTGCCTTATCTCGACGAAGAGATAGAAATTGTTCTTGTAACACTAATTATGAAATGTAGTCATTCGTTTTGTAACCTTTGCTTGAATAAGTAAATAAAATTACTTTTTAAAAACAAACTTTTCGTTTCCAAACTTAAAACTAATCCTTAAGTTTTATATTAGAATAATTGAAACATACATGAGTAGGTAATAATATAAAATATTATTAAAAATACCTTTGTATTATACAAAACTGGTGGGGTTTACCTACTCATGTACGTTTCAATTATTCTGATACATTACACATGCGGTTAGTCCGTAGTATGAGTGAAGACACAAACAAAATGCAGTTTCTAGAGAGATGGCTGTGCCACCTTTGGAAGGGCGTCGTTACTTCACATTGGTTATGTGGACGGGGCGAGGTACTTCGGCTGTCTGACAACAGGCAGCGCTGAATTTACTTCTACGCTCGGTCTGGATAATTTCTGTGATGTGGCGATGTGGTTCTTTTTTGTGAATGTGTCTGAAGATATCCTTTCTCCAGCAGGGGCGTACCTGTGGAAAGGCGAAATACGTATCTACGTCTCTGGGGAGGGATATGTTCGGACACGTTCACAAAAATATTAATAGTGAACCTGTATTTGTGTTCTTCACACCAGATTTTTAATAATATTTTATATTATTAAAAATACCTTAAGTTTTAAGTTTGGAATCTTAATGTCTTTTTCAATCTTTATAATTTCATGCATTTATTATTAACATATTCACCTGCTCGTAAGTATATACTTTATAATTAATTATTCTTTCAGTGATGAATTAAATGTATTTCGAAACTCAAGGAAACATAAAAAGAATCTTTATTTTGTAACTTTTTCGTCCTTATTTTGGGTGCATTCTTCATAACGGTCTCAAAGTGTACAGCATTACTTCTAAACTTAAAATCAGTGTACGTTATTTTATAACGGGGCAAAAACTGAATTTTTCAGTTCGATGTATACACAAGTAATAGAAATAAGGATACTTTAGGCTTCTCTAGAAAGTATTTTGTTTATAAAATTAAATTAGAGACGGTGGTTACAAAGTAGAGATCGATCCTACATACACATTTCTATAATGTATTCATTTTAAACAAAAAAAATTAACAGAATCAGTTCTAACAATATTTTAGCTTCGTAAAGCAATACACAATATTTTGATAAAATACATTTCTTTATACATTTTTAAAGTTCTTCCCTTCACGATGAATGTATTTTCGCATCCATAAAAACCATTCTTTAATACATTTTTTCCAATATTTCCGTGTTTGATTGTTTATTTTGTTTTCTAATCGTTATATACTAAAAAACTTTTATATGTGCGTAAAGGGAGTGAAGTTCTCGAGCAGTTGAACTATTGGTTTCAGTACGGCAAGTTGTATATGAACCTAGCGAAACGCATTTTCTGGTTTTTCATACAGCGCAGTCTAGGGAAGATTTTAGTCTGGATATTAATTTGGATAATGCGATTATTAGTCATGAATAGAGTGGACCAATCCGGAGCGATATTGGTAAATATTTCACATAAAAGCCGAAAAACTCCAATAATTTATCAATTTACATATATATATATATATATATATCTATATATATATATATATATATATATATATATATAAGTAAAAATTCATTAACGGGTGAGCGGTCTGTCAAGTAAAAATAAAACTCCTTTATTCCACTCTATATTTCATAACGGATTCGTTACTTCATCAGGAGTGTAATTGAGAGTTAAAATTTAGCAAACAACGGCACTAAACATGTTAAAATTCGTCAAATTCAAAACATCAAATCAATATGCTGCTAGTTTGTCTCACCGCTCACCCGTTAATGAATTTTTACTTATACAGTACGGTCGATAATACTTAATAGTCTATATATTTAATGTTATGGTTCAAACTGCACTCATATATCTGCATCTGAAACGGAAAAACAGATAAAACAATGCATATAACAATTATAAAAAAAGGTGAAATTGGCGAATTAAGATTGTAAAATTAGTATCAACATGTTTATAAATTAATACAACGAGAACAGTAATTCAAATTAACTTATTTTTATTTTTTATAACTTATTTTATATTTCTATTTTAAATTTCATAATTCAAATATTTCGCGCGATACTACCGGTATCTAATTTATCCACATTGAAATATTGTATTGATACTGATTAGACACGCCCCCTTTTTAAATTTAACCTAAACACGCAAGAATGCAACTTAGAACACATAATAATGACATAACCTACATTTAAAAGTAAACAAAGTGTATTAGAAAATTATTTAAAAAATTTTATAATTTGATTAGAAATGTAATATCAATTTAATTCAAAACACCAGCGATGTTATGATAATAAAGTTTCGAGGCTATTTGCCAATATAAAAATAGGCCATGAAAAATAAATGAACGTAGAGAGACGCCGAAAAAGAATTTTACAATATATGGCCGCGTTTGTGCAATTATCCAAGTTAAAAATTAAATTACCATAATCAAACTTAACAGATCTCATCGAAAATATCTATATTTGAAACGCAGAAAATTAGCCAACCTTTTTAAGTAAAAACCAGCCTCTCATCATCGAAGATACGCCGAATATTGACGATAGCATCTTTACAAGTATCCAAACTGCAACGCTTGGGCCATTTGGACGATCGGACGACGCCAAACCCATATCAAGAATTCTAACGCCGAACTTGCTGCTGCTCGACTACAACGCTTCCAGCTTGAGCCAACACGCAAAATCTTGGAACACAGGTTCTTGAATGACCCATTTATAATTTCATTGCCTATAAAATTTACAAATCAATAAACAAGTTCATAATAACCTATATAAACTTGAATAAAACTTCGGTATTTATTATCTATGTATCGTTTACCCTAGCTTCACAAATACAAGCATAATTTAACATCCATATAACACCGTAGTACTTACCAAATTAGTATAAATAATCCAATATATTCTTTAACTTAGTTTTCTTTGTTCACCAACACTATATTTAGTAATATTATATTTACACCTGTTTAGATCGTAATTCTCTGTATAGACACATGTCTATGTTATGATAATTGTTACAGTTCTCTAATTTTTGTTTCAATATATTTTATTTTTATCACTTTAAACTGTTTTATTTGTTAGCATTTAGTTGTTGAGTTAAACATATTATATAGACACCTAACTACAATTAGGGAGATAATTCACAGACCGACTGTGAACCTGAGGTATTTTATTATCTAATCTATTTTATAACCATGCTTTCCGACTGCTGTTAGTGCATTTGTATGTACACAGAGGACGTAGTTATATTTGTGATTAATTTAATCACTGGCGCCCATTATTTTAAAATTCAACATTTACAACATTACATATCATTCATTATTATAATTATTCTACATAACGACCGATCGCAATATATCAATATATATATATATATAAATTGATATATATATATATATATATATATATATATATATATATATATATATATCTATATATTAATTGATAAATTATTGGAGTTTTTCGGCTTTTATATGAAATATTTACCAATATCGCTCCGGATTGGTCCACTCTAGTCATGAATCATCAGGTAATTTGTTGGGGTTGATGAATGTTTGAGTTGGAAGCATCACTGTGAAAAATTGACCAATAGTATCAGATCCACATGTTATCAAATTAGAATTCTAAAACATGCACTACGTGCTGGGGGCTTGATCAGATTTTACTTTGGGCAGGTGTATTTCAAGATTTCGTACGGAATTGTTGTGTGGGAGTCTTCACGGCATGCTTATGATGTGTTTCTCGCACAAAAGCACCATAGTTCATTGCATTGCTGGTGTTCCTTCCTCAACTTCCTTCAGGCCTTATTTCAGACAATACAATATTTTACCTCTGTCCGAGGTGTACATATTAGAGCTGTTAATGTACATTTTTAAAAATCAAAAACGATTTAGGAAGAACTCCGATTGGCATGTATCTAACACCAGGCACAGAAATAATTTCAGGTTGCCATACAATAAATTAAACATAACTAAAAAGTCCCTAGTCTCAATGGGCCTAAATATTTTTAATCGACTCCCTGAAGACTTTCACCAGTGCCCGGGAGTTTAAGCTGAAAGTTACGGGATTTTCTATTTCTTAATTGCATATATTCCATCGAGGAATTTTTGACAGTCCTTGAGCGATGACTGTTTTTATTTATTTTTTTTTTAATTTTAAGTTATACGTGTTTATATTATTGGACAAGTCCATTGTACAATTTATGTATTTTAGTGGACGATAAATAAACCTATCCATCTATCTATTGGACGTATTTACGCGCGTTTTTTTTTGCAAAATGCAAATTCTCGATCTGACCAGTAAAAAGAATGTTAGGGGCTAATAAAATAATATTAATAATAGCAGTTCTATTACATAAATGCAGATGGCCCCACGAGACAGTACTTCTCACATTGAAGTTAACGAGGTAAGGAATGCTGATGCTCATGCGTAGAAGTTACCTCGAGTTCTTTTGGTAATTGTATTTATTTATTTAAATTCTTACTTTTATAAAGTGAAAGTTAAATTTGGTGTAAATCAAATTTTAACTAAATACAATAATCGATATCAAACTTTCAATTGTGTTCCTTTAATCTATATATATGAGGGTGGATTCCTTTGCTCCACCCCTGACTCACATAACATGACCTTCCCTGCTGAAGGTTGCACCTTGAATTTTTTCGGCGGTGGTGATCCTCAATGTGTCCGCTCCTACTCTGTATTTTGGTCGCCACATCATAATGATGGATCCAGGACTTATCCATGGTCACTAATTTTGCAAGAAACTTTCCTTTATCGTGTCTATACTGCGTTAAAAGACGACTGCAAATATTTTTTCGAGTTTGCTTGTGTGCATCTGTTAACATTCGTACCCATGTTCAATTTGGTTGTAATTATATTATATACCACATGGTATGAGAGACCAGTATCTTCAACTATTTGTCTAATAGTCACTCGTCGATCTTGCAGCACGAGATCATGTACCTTTTTAACAGTTTCTTAAGTAGAGGACGGTTGTGGGCGCTCCACCTGCATGTTCGTCTGTACATGACTGTCTTATCACATTTAAACTTACGACACCACCTTTTAACTGTGTCATATGATACTGCAGATTCCTCTAATGTATCCACCAAATCTTGATGAATTTGAGATATGTGACTATCTAGATCTCGGGCGTCTACTGTAGGCAGGCTTTAACAGATTCAGACTTGTAAGTTTCTAGCGCTAGTCAATAGATAGCAGGTCACTATGCGACGTGAAGATATATAATTGTTTTGGTTTGTAAATGGGTCAGGGGCGGAGCAAAGGGATCAGCGCTCGTATATACTCAAATCTAGCCGGGTTTAGCTAGTTCTTTATAAATGGAAACAAAAAAAAATCAGACTGAACATCAAATGAACAATTATATTCAATCTGTTAGCAGCAGTGAGTCCGAGCATTATCATGAGGCAAGATGATCCTACCCTCTTGTACGATTTTTGCTGACACTTTAGAGAACTTGAGGCAAACAAACTGTGATGTACTACTCTGCATTAACAGTACGACAGTCCTCCAGCGTTATAGCGGAAACATGTTTATTAATTATAAAAGAAAATGGTATTGGAGCTGACTCATTTTCAAAGATCTAAGCTGCTGATTATTGCTTTTTTAGTTAATAACAATATATTAAAGTTTTCTCACCTGTAAAGGTGTACCCTAAATCAAACGTTCTGTTGATAAAGCGATCTAGTTTAGATCTGCGCATTTCACATCGCCTGCTTTTTGAACTGAAGTTCAATAGTGGGGAGTGCAATAGTAACAGAGCTTACGTACCTTCAAATGTTTGTGTAAGGTAATACTAATTACCTTCACACCAATCTTCAGAGTTGCTTGAATATCCCTTACAGTAATGCGCCGGCCCTCTTCAATCATGTCCCGAACAAGACCAATATTTTTTGCCGTTTTTTGGTTTAGGAAGTAGAAACGTATAGTTTAAGAAAAATCTACCACAAGAAAATCCATTATACTCCCGCTTTATGGTGGCACAAATGCCTTACGGCTGAAGCTGAATGTTTGAAATTGTAAAAAAAACACAGGTCGAGAATGTTATTAGTTAAATTCCATAATTTATTGTCCTTGAACTTTCGTTTTTTGTTGAAATGAAAAATGCTGAGGTATATTTTTCAATTGTCATTGAGCTTTTAAATAACTACTCTAAAATCCAAAACAAAATTTGAAACTAGAAGAGTGGCTCAGGCGAAAGAGAATAGTTCTCGTATATTGATAGTAGTAACTAATTATGATTTGAGTTAATCTTGGAAGGGTTGCACGTACTTTTCTTTCAATTTTATTGGAACAAGACTGACTGAAATGACAATAGCGTATTGCTAATGTTTTTACGACAGCTTTATAATAAATTAACTTGACTGATAACACAAAATATTAATGGTAATTTTGTCGTTCGTTTCGAAGAAAATGGAATATTTATTTATTAGGAAAATGGATAGACAACTGAACTAAAATCAATCTTAAAGGATTGCCAATTTGTATTTATAAAAGGAACTGACATCGGACGAACTATTGCGTATGACATTTAAGAGATATGTCAGTCGGTCCGTTTTGCAATTAATCAAGTTTTACTTTTACATCATTCACAAAACATAACAAATGAATAAATAACATTCATTAAAGTAAAGCATTCTATATAAGATACGCGTATTCTTGTTGAGATATTGTATTTCATGCTATTTATATAACCTACGACAATCAATCAAATGAAGTAATTTTAGTACAATGTTTTATATTTCGGGAACAAATAACAAAGAATGTTACATACGAAAGAGAAACGTAAAAATGTCAAGTCTAGAGAAAAAATAATATATAATGCAGTGACAGTCAGATAACATATTGTGTGTTTTCCAATTCGATATAAACACCGAAGAATATATAAGCAATTTACAAAAAAGAAGGAGAAGAGGCGCATATTAAACATTCCTATTTTCAAATACTAAATCGGATTCATCTAACACTGTTTGAAATAAATTTTGGTTTATATGTCGTTTGCTTTTGTGTCATCTTACAAGATTCCTTTATTTTTACAGCTTCATTTTATTTTTAGTTCGTTCATTAAAACTTATGTAAAGAGTTTTTTAGCTGGTATTACATTAAAAAACCTTAAAAATTGTAAACCTGTCTAAACAAGTTACATATAAGCTTGTTTTCGATGTGCCACTGCCTCGACTAAAATTGGAACTTGTATATTTTAAGGATTTGCAAGCTGAAAGTTGGGTAATTTTGTGAAGTAAAATCGATAAAGATACCTTCTTGTTGCTGTATATGTGTGTATATATAAAAATATATCGGATAACTTAACTAACATAAATAACAAGAGTCAGCATGATTGGTGAAAAAATACCTTTTAAGAAAAGTACCGACACATTGTTTGAATACTATGTGTAATAATTAGAGTTGCGATATTTCGTCCGACATCAAAATCCGAGCAATTCATTTACGGCTTCGGACTAATTCAAACATGTGAAGTCCTTTTCAAAGAAATTAAAAATATATAAGGCAGTATATCAATGTCAAACTTATAGATATAAGTTTGACATTGATACTGTCATGTATATTTTAAATTTCTTTGAAAAAGACACTATGTGTCGAAACATGTAAGATTGCTTTAAATATATACATATCAAAGTAAACCAGACTTTAAATCGCCGACTAATTTAATCTACTTATACAATCCAATTCATAACATGTTCCTAATATAAATTACACTTAAAACTAACACGATATATTCTAACTAAGGATGTGGTATAGAATATAGTTTAAAAGAACCAATAACAGATAATCAAATCTTAAAGAAGTGATTAAATTTCGCTTAAAACTAACGATACATTACAAAATACATAATAATATAAAATTCAATAAGAAAAACTATACATTCATCATACGTAGTGAAGGTTGGTTGTACATTCTCTTAGTAGCATCGCCAATGAATCAAAATGAATATGAAGGGAAGTATTCGACAAAGTATTATAATAAGTACAGATTCTCTAGAGAGGTAACTTAATCATCATATTAATATTCGGTTTATTGCTGTAAAACATAGTAGTTAACCTGGAACCCACACGAGCCACAAGAAAGTTAAGTTGTTCTAAGATTTTTGGCGGGTCCAACTGATGGTTAATCAAGTCATATAAAAATTTCATACTTGCATGATTACGACGAAGTTCCAGAGAATTAACTTTATATAAAGTGAGCAACATTATACTCAGAATTATCAGAATTATCGCATTAATATGACGATGTAGTTTGATAACCGCATTAGTGACGCGTACTCCAGCTTGAGCGCACAGATGAAAAATACAATGGTAAGACAGAGCTTGAAGATATAATGTTACGTGTAATTCTTACAATGAAGCCTAACATACCTAAGGACGAAGCAGTCATGGTGTTGATATGTTCAGCAAATGTTAGTTGAGAGTCAAAGATTATGTCCAAATCTCTCATAGATTGTGTACGTTTAATAACTGCTTTGTCATAAGTGTAGTTATAAGTAATATATAAATAATTTTACGTGAGAAGCTGATACAACTACACTTAGCGACGTTCATAATTAATTTGTTTTTGGAGCTCCAGATCTGTATTACCTCAATCTGATTCTGAAGCGTTATGCAATCGTCGACAACCTTGGACAATTCAGTTCAAGAGCCAAGTCGTTAATGAATAAGAGAAACAATAAAGGACCTAAATTAGTTCCATGAGGAACACATGAAAATGTCGAAAAACTATTGGAAACATGAGCCCTATAAGCTACATAATGATGGTATGATTTGAAGAATGTAACCAGTGACAGGGAAAAGCCAAGAGCATCGAGCTTAATTAAGAGTAGAGAATGATCAATGTGGTCGAAAGCTTTTGTTATATTGGTGTAAATAACGTCAAGATTGAAATTATTTGGCTACGTTATTAATAATAGCTGTAGGTTCTATAGTTTTCAACAGAGTAACGATCACCTTTCTTGTTAACAGGAGTAAGTCTAGCAAACTTCCAGATATCGGGGAAAGTACAAGTTTGGAGCGATAAGTTGAATAAACAGCGTAGCGGGTTAGAAAAAACAGCAACACAGTCCCTTAAGATAAATGAAGGAATGCTATCATAACAAACAGTAAAATTCACTTTTAATTTCTTAAAAGCTTGGAATACCTCGGTTTCAATAATACATACTAAATGAGAATTTTTAATAACAGGAGTACCTGAGTACCTAATCATAATCACCGAAAAATTTAGCTTCGAGCATAAAGGATTCATTCGCCGATTAAAAAAAGAATCTTTTTATATCCTGTACTGTCGCACAGTATAATGATTAAGTAGAAGTTTGAATAATACAAATATGTCAGTTTTACTGTTTCCATTCTATTCTCATTCTTTGGGTTAGACGCCACTAAGTCGAGGCACTTGAGCACAGTGCTCTTATTACCATTCTCAATAGATCTCTCAGCTTCACTCTGTTAGTCTTGTGTCCTCGATAAAAGCCAGTATCCTTGCTCCTCAGGGAAATTTGAGTACCCTCGTAGAATCTCAGAGATCTCTTTCGAAATGTTTCTGTCTGAGCCGCTTCAGTTGCTCAGACGTGCATATTGCATGAAGGCTAGTTTCCTCCTGTTTTTCACATCTCCTACACCAGGGCTCGCTAACCAAGCCCATACTATACAAATGCTTCCTTAAAAGACAAATGTCCCGTTATTAAGGCGGCAAGTATTGCTGCCAATTAGGTTGGTTGAAAGCCTAGCGTCCAGCTTCCCTACTAGTGTCTTAGTATGGAGTTGACCTTCTGTTAGCCTCCATCTCTTTCTAGCCATAACCAGAATCTTCCTTCTAGTGGAATCCTTGGCGATTCCACATACATGTTCTGATCCTATGAAGAACCTTCCTTGGCCAGTTCGTCAGCTATGTTATTGCCTTTAATTTCCTCATGTCCTGGCACTCATATCATATGACACAGTCATATTTAACAGTTCGTATATACCATTTTAATCAGTTTTTCTATTCTAGAAGTGGAAAACAATAAAGCAATCTGCAAACATTATTGCTTTGCACATTTTTAAGTTTTGCACTCGAATCATTCATAGAAATGAGATAAACTGAGACTTTATGGTATTTAATTATTTATTGATTGTTTAATTAAGCAATTTCTTTTGTTATGAAATAATTTTCAAGGTTGTCTTTTGGTTTCATAATATTGTATTTATTGTAGTAAGATATCATGACAAACATAATAAAGTATCTTAGATAGATCTAGTAATATTGCTTTTAATTATGTTATCGATAGCTAAAATCATGACATGTACGTACTGTTGTAAAAGCAAGTGTATTATCGAAGTGACTGAGTAACCTATATTTTAATATTTCCTGAAATATCTTTAATGTAATAAATTGTATGGAAAAATATTTATGAGATTCAGGCCATTTTCAATATAATGAAAATGGACTGACTTGCCCACTTTATCTAGAATGCGGGGATACAGCCGGCCGATGCGAATAGTAGTAGTGAGAGTAGTTAGGCCTGAGCTGTAGTATTATGCGAATGTACATTTCACAGATCGATAACTGTTAAGCGGTAAATATAATAATTATTAAAGCTATATTATGAGGCACGCGTACTGTAGTAAATTAAGTAATAGACATTTAAGATTCGTTATCTCATAGTGGATGAGATCTGAGAAAGAATTACAGTATCAGATGTTTCGACATTTGTTTCAGCGAGGCGTGTTCTTCGCGATAAGAATATATTCTTACATGCACAAAACGATTTTATTTCTGATATGTGCTCCAGTATCTCAAATATCTTTTGTAGACTCTACATAATATTTGAACACCATTATATTTTAATTCAGGGTATTTTCCGATAAACTTGTTTACTTCATCGGCCAATGGCCGCTTTCTAAAATGTTATTCGTCAGGTATTACCACGGAGCGTAATACTGTTGAGTATATCGAGTCAGACTGTCGTTCCCGGCTGTTATCGAGTTCGCCCGGCTGCCCCTCACTACAATAATCCCTGCATTCCGGACAAAGTGGGCAACACTAACAATGAGTTAATTAAACATTTTTACCGGCTAAAGAACCGACGGCCTGACATGCTGAGTGAGAGCTGGTGTTGTTCTGATAAAGCATAATTCTTATTCCATTGATGACATTCGACAAGAAAACTGTAATATACCAATCAGCATTCACGGTTCTTCGATTCTTCTAAAGTCACAGTTGCCACATGCCCAAGAAAATCGTAGAAACAAGTAATCATTTATTTCGCAGCATTTCGTGAACATATAAGTTTCGTAGATTTTGGCTTATTTTGAAAGACTCAAACGTTGGATTGTTTTTACTCTCAAGATCGGATCGAATAAATCCAAGTATTGTTACTTGTAATAATGTAGACTAAATTTGAACGACCTCGACTGAATTTTTTCAGTATTTCTTTGTACCATTTGGTATGATCTTGTTCTGAGTTTCTGTCAAAGTGTATGGGATCCAACAACTGTAAACCTTTTGCACGTTCAAATGTTCATGCAAAATCGTATGTATTGCTTTCATGCCAATGCCTAAGAATGCTCTAGTCTCGCGGTATGTGGCATGCCGATCTCGTCCAATCATTTCACGCACAGCATCAACATTAGTGGCGACAACAGACGTCAATGGACGACCTTCACGAAATTCTACCCTAAGAGTGATATACTAATTGACGCATTGTTTCGTCACTAAAAAAATCATTGTTTGAAAATGTTTATGTGAAGGTTCCATTTTTACACAAAACTACTTTAAATTCTATGTAAATAAAAGTAGTTCACTTACGTACGAACTGTCAACTGAATTTTTGATTATAAATCCAAGATTTTACGAATATGACAGTGGAAACACTTACAGTAATCGATTTCAGAGATTTTCCAGCAGCCTAAGTATATGCTGCTGTCTTTCTGAATTGCTGATGACGTTTAATGAACATATACATATCTTTGCCAGAGGAGTTTTTGCGATTCATAGTAACCTGAAAAACTTAACTTTCGAAAGTATAGTCTATAACAAATAGAACGATCTAGATTGATATTTTTTTATTATGCATAAAAAAGAACCTGAATATAACTCGTTATCTACAATTTCTAGCAATTATCTCAGATGTGATAAAATAGCAGATACTAAATTCATCGAAAAATACTTCTAGACTCTTTGTTCTTTGGGATTTGCAATAATCTTCCAAGCAGCCCTTGACTTATTTTTAAACCATTTTATAAGTTCATTCTTTTAACTATTCATTCATAATTTAAATGCATGTTATGTTACAAAGGTATTTTTAATAATATAAGATATTATTAAAAATCCGGTGTGATGAACACAAATACAGGTTCACTATTAATATTTTTTGTGAACGTGTCCGAACATATCCCTCCTCAGAGACGCAGATACGTATTTCGCCTTTCTACAGGCTCATCGGTACGCCCCTGCGGGCGAAAGGATATCTTCAGACACATTCATAAAAAAGAACCACATCGCCACATCACAGAAATTATCCAGACCGAGCGTAGTAGAAGTAAATTCAGCGCTGCCTGTTGTCAGATTTTTAATAATATCTTATATTATTAAAAATACCTTTGTATTATACAAAACTGGTGGGGTTTTACCCACTCATGTATGTTTCAATTATTCTCATGCATGTTATGTTCTTTAAATTCTAAAGAGCTTTTGGATTTATAGATTATTTTTATAGGCTAATAGCTGCCTTAATTTTCTTTAAATTGCTTATATACCAAATTGGTGTCCTTTTTGTAAGCATTTTTGTGAAACAATTAATAGACTTCATAGAAATTTTCGAACCATATCAAGCAGTATTTTATTTAAATATAATATTCCGGTTACAGTTCACAATATTTAAAAGCTCACTTATACTTAGTTCAACTGAAACGATTATTTCCTTGAAAAGATGAGTATACAATTCAAGATCAGGTAATAAAAACTAATAGATTTCAGTAAAGAATTTGACACAAAATGATGAGTGTAGAAAATGTCTGTCACCTTTGCTATAAACAGTTGTAACAGGTTTTGTATTTGGTGTTTTCCTAGCCTTCATTGTACTTTGTTCTATTCTTCTACTGAGTTTATTTTGGATTCATTTCATTTTGTTTCTTGCAGAATATACTTGATATGGTACCAGATCGTAAATTCTTTTCTTCGAATTGATCTTTCTTCTCTAAGATATGTTTGTTGCCTTGGTCTTCCTTTCTCTCTCTCTCTCTCTCTCTCTCTCTCTCTCTCTCTCTCTCTCTCTCTCTCTCTCTCTCTCTCTCTCTCTCTCTCTCTCTCTCTCTCTCTCTCTCTCTCTCTCTCTCTCTCTCTCTCTCTCTCTCTCTCTCTCTCTCTCTCTCTCTCTCCCTCTCTCCCTCTCCCCTCTCTCTCTCTCTCTCTCTCTCTCTCTCTCTCTCTCCTCTTTCCCTCTCTCTCTCTCTTTCTCTCCCTCACCCCCCTTCTCCCTTTCTATATATATATATATATATATATATATATATATATATATGTATGTATATATGTTCTCATTATTATTACTTTTGCATTTTGTAAATACTTTCCAAAATATATAATATTTTTGTGTTATATTGTTATGATTTTTATAAATAAGAAGGGGTTATTTTGCGATGTCTTGGGGTGTGGGGATGTTTCTGATAAAAGAAGCTTGCACTTATGTTATAGGAAAAATAAGTATAGTTAAGAGTTAGTTTGTCCTGGCCATTATTTTTCCCTGATGTGTTTACTAAAGGCAGGCACCTACATAGCGCCATTTCCCCTGTGAATGCCGAGTACCCTCGAAGTTGCCACGCAAGAGCCGGCTGGCCTGGAGGCAAAGCGCACTGAAGCATCTATTTCCTTTCGAGAGACAATACAAACTTCAAATTGCTCAGTAAATAGCTTTACAATCTGTTTATACAAAGAAATAAAACTACCTTCATTTTGTTCAATCTTATTATTCCGACTCTTCAGATTTTGAGGGACCGAGAACGAGCCCGAAAATGTATGCAAAATTTGTTTTCTTTTAACCGAGAAAGTGGTTCTTCGCATATAGCAAAATTAACTCGCCGAATTTCACATTTAAATTCCCGGAAACAAATTATAATAATGAAAAATTTAAATTCATGGTAAAAAATGGTTTTGCTGAAACATAATATATTTCTATATTTAAATCTGTTTCATAACATGAAATACGTCTTAATATGTTTCGTATTTACCTAATATTATTACAATAATAGTAATTAATAGATTGAAACTATAGAAAGAATTCAGGTTCGGGAAAAATATATTTAATTTTGTATTTTTAGTTTCATCTAGATATAAGCAAACAGATGTAGGTATATTTATGTTAATGTAATCAATCCTAGTTTTAAATTCTAAATTGTATATAGAAAAGATTCTTGGAGTTCGGATATATTTAATGTTGTCAATTACCTTAGGCCTGGTCAGGTATTACATTTCTTTATTCATTGTCTTGTTTTGTCCGGTCATAAAAACTATTTATTTTATTACAGGCACAATCATTTTGTTACCCCATCCATTTAGTAGTTGTAAATGTGTTGTATAATAGAATAAGTTTTATTGACATATTTCCTGTTATAGATAGATAAAGTATTATATTATTATAATAGGTTAAACAGTTTTGGTTCGATGCGATTCTGCAAACTATTATGTTATCTCTAACGCACTTCCTATGTATTGTATATTTATTATTTTAAGAATTATTTTATTTTCCATAATTAAGGGTTTCCGGCGTATATTGTTTATTTTAATACATTTATGACGTTGGAAACTACAGCATATACTTTCTTGGAAGGAAGGTAAAATAATTGTATTGAAATTTCTGTATAATAAATTTCCTTGTTTTCTCCCTCTCTTGTAACTGGCGGGGACAAAACTTTCTTGCCGAAAAATAAGTAAATGAAGAAACAGTTCCAAACAAGATCTCTTAGAGCTCACTACAGTTTCAAGTACGATCTCTTCGAGTTAACTACAGTTCTAGCTTACGTCTCAGTGATCTAACTAACAGTTCCTACTAAGATCTCAGTGATCTAAATAGGAGGAAATATTATTTATTAGCCAGTTTTCTCGGTCTTTAGTATTAAGACCAGATACTGCATTTGTATTAAGTTAACGGAACTCCAAGACTAAATTTGTAAATATATTAGTGTTATTCAAAAACTATTGCATTATTTCAACTCACACTTCGGTCGATACATACTGAACTTCCTTCAAACCAGGAGAAACAATAATACTAAAATGATTTTAAAAATATAGATAAAATCAAACACAAGTTCAGTTGCATTTGAAGAATAGAAATTGAAGAAAGTCAAATTTCAACTACAGTAGATACTCGATAGTGTGAACATTGCATAAGGAGAACAACATATTAATCCACCGTATACCGTGAACAAACCCGGCTCCCAAAAAATATTACTTTTATCTCGTATTATAATTACGGCCAAGAAAATAAGAAATTCCTTCTAATATGTATATATATATATATATATATATATATATATATATATATATATATATATTTATATATATATATATATATATATATATATATATATATATATAAATATAATATTTTCGTGACCTTGGTATTATATGGTAAACTTAATCAGTCGGCGATTAAAGGTCTGGTTTATTACTTCAAAGTATATATATTTTAAAAAACCCTACATGTTTCGGCAATTATGCCTTTATCAAGGATATAAAATATAGATGACATTTATATTCTGTCATCTATATTTTATATCCTTGATAAAGGCATAATTGCCGAAACATGTAGGGTTTTTTTGAATATATATACTTTGAAGTAATAAACCAGACCTTTAATCGCCGACTGATTAAGTTTACCATATATATATACCGTATGTCTCCGGATTGAGTTTACAAGAGGAAAAAAATTTTTATTTTTGATTTTACAAAAAAGTGCTAAAGGAATAAAATTTTTTGCTTAATTTCAAATGACCAAATCTGTAATTAGAATTACGAAACTGTCAAACCCCTATTTAAAATTACAAATTTTTATTTTTTATTTTCAATCACAACAATAAAAAAATAATTAGGCTAGAAACAATAATGTTTAAAACTATTCTATTAATTCGCCACCCCTTTCAGCACACAATTCGACTCTAAGCCGCAGTTCCTTGTAACTATTGCGAATTTCTTCAAGCGTCAAGGATGCAACAGCATCTCTAATGCGATTTTTTAATACATCCACATTGTTAGGCAAGTTGTCCATGTAGACTAGTTGCTTTAACCGTCCCCACAAATAAAAATCTAAAATATTTAAGTCAGGGCTTCTTGGAGGCCACAAAACAGGACCATTCCAGCCAATCCAATTATTTTAGAATTTTTGATTGAGCCAGGCAGCTACGATGCGCGAACGGTGGGCCGGACAACCATCCTGTTGAAAATACATCCTCTGCCGATAAGCAAGTGGGAGTTCACTTAAACCATCCCAGAAAAAATTGCTCAATATTTCCAAATAATTACGCTGATTTACATTAGCATCAAAAAAATATGGCCCTATTATTCCATGATAAGAAATAGCACACCACACGTTTACCTTAACAAAGTATTGACGTTTTGATGCAATTCTAAAGTGAGGATTAGTATCACTCCAATAACGAACATGTTGACGAAACGGTACCATTGCTAGAAAAAGTTGCTTCATCGGAAAATACAATGCTTTTGTGAAAATTTTGGTTCTCCATTATTTCATCTCCCATCCACATGCAAAAATAAAGACGCTTCTCATCATCTCCCGGTTCTAACGTATGATTAAAAATCGGTTTATAGGGGTATAATTTACGTTCCTTCAAAACTCTTTGAATATGGGATTTGCTCATATTCAGTTGAAGCGCCCGTCTCCGCAATAAAAGTTTAGGATTATCTTACACCGAATCCAAAATTAAAACTGTAGTAGCATCATCTTCATCACGTACTATTTTCTTTTTCTTTAAATTCAGAACAGAACAAGTTTCCAAAAATTTTTTCACCAACTTCCTTATACCCAAACGGGAAACAGTTACTTCGGGAAATTTTGTATTAAATTCTTCAGCAATACGACGATAGCTCTTTTCCCCAATACCGTAACATTGTATTAAATATATTTTTTGTGATAACGTTAACATTTTCACCAAAACTTACAGAATTACAGTTTGAAGTTATTTTTGACAAATAAATTAGTGTATGACATTTTCAAGTCAAAGGCTTCTACCATTAAAAAATAATAGATGTACTGCGATGAAAAAAATTAAAAAAAATTTTTTTAGAACATAGATAAGTGGTACTGAAATTCTAATTACAGATTTGGTCATTTGAAATTAAGCAAAAAAATTTATTCCTTTAGCACTTTTTGGTAAAATAAAAAATAAAAATTTTTTTCCTCTTGTAAACTCAATCCGGGGACATACGGTATATATATATATGTATATATATATATATGTATATATATATATATATATATATATATATATATAAGTAATAATTAATTAACGGGTGAGCAGTCTGCCAAGTAAAAATAAAACTCCTTTATTCCACTCTATATTTCATAACGGATTTGTTACTTCATCAGGAGTGTCTACATGTTTATCAAAACCACAATATATTAAACAATATAACAATAACTAAATACTTACAATTGAGAGCTAAAATTTAGCAAACAAAGGCACTAAACATGTTAGAATTCATCAAATTTAAAACATCAAATCAATATGCTGTTAGTTTATCGTCAACCTTTTAAAAACAAATATACATAAATGTTAAAATATTAAACTAAACTTACAAAACACACACCAAAAACTGATGTCATAAAGAATCGAAACCAACCACAACTACAAATCAAATGATACAAGGACTGGTTAAGGCTATTTAAAACCTCGATCTGGCCAGTAGAAACAAAATTAGGGGCCTAAAAATATAATATCAGTATTATTATTTAAATGTCGATATCGCCAGGATACAGTACTTCTCACATTGAAGTTCACACGGTAAGAAATACTGTCGCGCATGTGTAGAGGTAAGCTCGAGTGCTGATGTCTTGACGATTGGATTTATTTACATTCTTACTTTTATATAAAGGTTAAATTTTATGAAGTTTCGTAATATGTAGAGGGCTGCTCCGCCTTTGACAAATTTTTATAAACCAAAACAATTATTCATCTTCACGCGCCATTGTAGCCTGCTATGTATAAATTAATGCTAGAAACTTACAAGTCTGAAACTGTTAAAGCGTGCTTATAGTAGACGCCCAATGTTGAGAGAATCACATATCAGTATCGAAATGGATCGTGTCAAGCAACGAGCGGTGATTAAATACTTACGTTTAAAAAAGACGACCTCAACCTAACCAAAAGTTAGTGGATACATTAAGGGAATCTGTAGTATCATATGACATAGTTAAAAGTTGGTGTCGTGAGTTTTAAATGGTTAACATTCAGTCATTTACAGAAGAACATGCAGGTGGAGTGCCCACAACCGTCACTACCCAAGAAACTGTTAAACAGGTCCATGATCTCGTGTTGCGAGATCGACGTGTTACTATTAGACAAATAGTTAGAGATACTGTTCTCTCATACCATGTAGTGTATAATATAATTACAGCCGAATTGAACATGAAAAAATTGTCTGCAAGATGGAAACCACCAATGTTAACAGATGCACACAAGCAAACTTGAAAATACGTTTGCAGTCGTCTTTTAACGCAGTATAGACACGACAAAGAAAATTTTCTTACAATATTAATGACAATGGTTGAGTCCTCCATCCATCATTACGATGTAGAGACTAAAATACAGAGTAAGGAGTGGACACATTGAGGTTCACCACCGCCAAAAAAATTCATGATGTAACGTTAAGCACGGAAGTTCATGCTATCCGTATCTTGGGATGCTGGAGGCGTAATTTTAGTAGATTTCCTGTGGAAGGGGGCCACAATTACAGGTGCTTATTATGCCAATTTAATTCCCAAAATATGTGAGTTGATAAAAGAAAAACGGCGAGGGAATTTACGCAAAGGTGTTCTCTTGCATCAGGATAACGCTCCTAGTCACAGGTCCGTCATTGCAACAGCTGCAATAGCTCAAGCAGGCCTCGAATTAGTTGAGCATCTACCATATTCGCTAGATTTGGCCTCCAGTGATTACAGACTGTTTACAAAATTTAAAGAACACTTGCGTGATAAATGATTTTCGTCAGATAATGATATGATTTGTGCGGTAAATCAGTAGTTTGCAGAGGTTGAACAATCTTTTTTCGAGAAGCATTAGAAATGCTAGAACATCGATGGTAAAAATATGTTAACCTTAATTGAGACTATGTTGAAAAATAAAAGTAAGATATTTGCCAATTTTTTATTGTGAGTGGGTCAGGGGTGAAGCAAAGGAATCCATTCTCGTAAATGTATAATTTTAACTAAATACAAATTGATATGAATTAATCAAACTTTTAATTGCGTTCATTTAATCTAAAATATACTAAAAAAATGCTAGATTTGTTTTGCTATTGCTATAATAGCAAAACATTGCCGGGTTCAGCCAGTAAAAAATAAAACTTCACAAACCTAATTTATAAGTTAGTAGGAGTTTCGAAATGCGATTCGAAGAAACTTCTACATAATTATTAGAGCTGGGGATGTTTGCGGTGTGCCAGGATAGTATTCAGTTAAACGCACGAATATAATGACCTTGTTTCGATCGGTGATGCATGCGTGATTTTATTGCTTTACATGCATTCGCTATTTATATCACTTAGGTATGTCAGTTATGTGTACTGTATATAAATAACACACTTACCTTATTTACGATTATTATAGCATAGCGCCAAGTGGAT
This sequence comes from Melolontha melolontha, assembly GCA_935421215.2. NCBI lineage: Eukaryota > Metazoa > Arthropoda > Insecta > Coleoptera > Scarabaeidae > Melolontha > Melolontha melolontha. The sequence continues at coordinate 29,159,202 of OW285244.1, read as the reverse complement.
AAGACTTGCAGTAAGTTTGTAGCATTAGATACGTTTCCATATTTGTAGCGGTGAGCGATGTACGCCGTGATGAATAAATTTTTTTATATTTTGAGAAAGACCGCTCGACATCTACGGATGTAACACACGCACAATTAAAATAATCTTTATAGATAGAAACCGAATCTACACTTGCACCATTACTAATTTGTTTTAATCTGGTAAAATCAAAATCATTGTTTATCACACTCTCGAACTTTTCTATTACATTAACATTTTTGTTGTCATTTACTGCGCATAGCTGGGCGTGTACATCGTCCAGTATTTGCAGTGACTCTGCTAACGATAATGCAGTATTTTGAAATTTCTCGATTGCGTTAAACAATCCTATATGATTGGTATAAATAGTTTGTAAATCTGCATCAAGGGAAGGGTTTTGAAAGAGTCTCTGGCTTTCCTTAATGGCTACAGCTTCGGCAGGATTGAATTGTAGAACCACAGATTTTATTTGTTGGAAATACTTGGCATAATAAAATGCCGCCTTTAACCAACTTCCCCAACATATAAGGATTGGCTCTGGTGGTTCGGGAATACCAGGGCACCGACAGTGAAACTCTCGAATTCGTTTGGGAGATTTTAGAAACACTTTTTTTGTGGTTGCTATTAATGCATCCACCTCTGGATAACATTGCCGAATAGTTTGTGCCACAAGGTGTAAAGCATGAACTTTACATGTCACATGCAAAAGTCTCTCACAATCTGCTTTAAGAGAACGGCCTACAGAACGCATTGTCGCATCACCATCGCTCATAAACATCAGGAGTTGATTAGTTGAAACTTGAAATTTTTGTAGCGTATCGAGCACTACCTTCGTAATTACTTCGCTAGTGCACTTTTCCAATCTTTTGCTGGCTAATAAAATGGGAAATGTTGATTTGACAGGATCTAGTACACGCACTATAATATTCACAATAGAATGTTTTTTTCGATCTGTCGTTTCGTCGACACATACCCATAACTGTTTATCATTTACTACTGCTTTCATTCTGTTTTCAATGTCCTCACGCACAATTGGTAAATAGGTGAGTAACGTTCTCCGTGACGGTAGCTTTTTGTTGGAATTGTATTTATTCCAAAAGTCGTGAAAGGCTTTTTTATCTAGCAGGTGAACTGGCACATCGCAGACGAGTAGCATTGTCAATAAATCGAAAATGAATTGCGTTTTAGACAGCACATTATTTTTTTTGTCTTTGTGGTGTACACTTTCAACATGTCTTTTACAGTCGTATTTGTCCCAGCAAAGTAACTGTTTATCGCATAATTTACAAACCACTTTTGCTCCATTATAATACAAATCGGGAAAGTCTCGGATAAATTTCTTCACGTCGTTATACAATGGGCGCTTTCTTGGCTTGGGCACGTCCGTCATACTTATTAAATAGAGCTCAAGACAACACACGATCACGTTGCCAGTTCACGACTAACTAAAGTGTTTCGCTGCATCGTGTTTATACGCTGGTGGGGATGCACTACATACGGTCCTGCCGTACCGCAAACATCCTCAGCTCTACTAATTATGAATTACGTTTGCAAATTTTATTCATTATTTAGAATTTTAAATATGATTCTAGTTTATTATAGCCAAATGTATTAATCAAAAGGAAATATTCCAGAAAACAATGCGTGTTTACGACACACAACCAAATAGTAACAAAAGCGGATTGGTTTAACCATTACGACTATTCAAAGTTAATTAGTTGTGCATATTTGAATGTTTGATTTTAAACGTATCACTAAGAATGAGTTAAAATCGATGTGTAATTGACGATTAGTAAACGCGCGATTAATACTTTCATATACATCAAATATAACACCCTAATTAATACAAACTACAATTTTGCGAAACTCCTAAATATTATGTAGACCCGGAAATGTATAATTTAAATATATTGCAATCGATGGCAGAAATATGTATATATTGAATTGACTAATATATCACTACTGCTACAAATCGTACGAGAGATACATGTACCTTCCCCCTAACTTTATTGGACACTTGTACAGTTTATCGTTGTTGGTGAGTAAACCTTCATTTAGAAAGATTTGCCTGAAATTGTTTCAGTTGATGTAAAACAAAATCGATGGCATGAAGAAAATGTAACTGTAAATTCAAACGTCAAATGCAGGGTTTTGTGCCTGTACATATTTGTTGTACGCTTTTTTGTTTTCTATTTTAAACCGTATTTTTGTGGTCAATTTAATAACTTCCACAAACGTGTTCTCACTGTAGAAACATTCCATTGCAATCTAGTACATCAAAACATTACCTGTGGGACATTAAAAGAAAAATATCTGTATGATATACAACGTAGTTCATTTCTATCGAATTCATTCGGAAAGGATTCAGCGCATTTACAAACGTAGATAAAAAGTGAACGACAAATAATGACGACCTTTTTTTGAATTGGCAGTTTTTATATTCGCCGAGTACTCGTATAAAACGTAAGCGACAACGTTTGAGGTCTTTTTGTTTCCTCTTTTCGACCTGCCATATTTTCCGTAAAAATAAAAGGACAATAAAGGTATTCTCTTGTAAATTAAATAGGAAAAAATCACTTTTTGAGGGCCCTATCGAAATCAACGACGAAAGGGGTGCGTCAGTTATGCTTGGAAGGCATATAATAACTACAGTGGATATGACGGATCAGATTTCTAACAAAAATGTTTTTGTTTACAACCTGATAACAGCATTAAATACATATGTTGATAAATTTCTTTAGAAAATATATCGTTTTGTGGTTGGGTTCTTTTAAAAAATAAGGAAATATAAAATTGTTTTATTCATAATTAAATATTACTCTTTAAAAGAAATTGTAATTTTATGCTTATTTATTTTATGATGTATATGTGTCCTTTGTTAATATGTTTTTTAAGATATCATAACCTTCTTTCTTGTATAGGTCCGTCCAGAAATTCATAATGGCATATAATCTTGTAAAAGTGATATGTTAAAATCGTTTCTAAAATGCAATTTTGAACTATTTCTTGTTGTTGATTGTTGTATTCACTGATCACTAGAGCTGAGGAAATTTGCGATACGGCAGGACCGTATGTAGTGCATCCCCACAAGCGTATAAACACGATGCAGCGAAACACTTTAGTTAGTCGTGAACTGGCAACGTGATCGTGTGTTGTCTTGAGCTCTATTTAATAAGTATGACGGATGTGCCCAAGCCAAGAAAGCGCCCATTGTATAACGACGTGAAGAAATTTATCCGAGACTTTCCCAATTTGTATTATAATGGAGCAAAAGTGGTTTGTAAATTATGCGATAAACAGTTACTTTGCTGGGACAAATACGACTGTAAAAGACATGTTGAAAGTGTACACCACAAAGACAAAAAAAATAATGTGCTGTCTAAAACGCAATTCATTTTCGATTTATTGACAATGCTACTCGTCTGCGATGTGCCAGTTCACCTGCTAGATAAAAAAGCCTTTCACGACTTTTGGAATAAATACAATTCCAACATAAAGCTACCGTCACGGAGAACGTTACTCACCTATTTACCAATTGTGCGTGAGGACATTGAAAACAGAATGAAAGCAGTAGTAAATGATAAACAGTTATGGGTATGTGTCGACGAAACGACAGATCGAAAAAAACATTCTATTGTGAATATTATAGTGCGTGTACTAGATCCTGTCAAATCAACATTTCCCATTTTATTAGCCAGCAAAAGATTGGAAAAGTGCACTAGCGAAGTAATTACGAAGGTAGTGCTCGATACGCTACAAAAATTTCAAGTTTCAACTAATCAACTCCTGATGTTTATGAGCGATGGTGCTGCGACAATGCGTTCTGTAGGCCGTTCTCTTAAAGCAGATTGTGAGAGATTTTTGCATGTGGCATGTAAAGTTCATGCTTTACACCTTGTGGCACAAACTATTCGGCAATGTTATCCAGAGGTGGATGCATTAATAGCAACCACAAAAAAAGTGTTTCTAAAATCTCCCAAACGAATTCGAGAGTTTCACTGTCGGTGCCCTGGTATTCCCGAACCACCAGAGCCAATCCTTATATGTTGGGGAAGTTGGTTAAAGGCGGCATTTTATTATGCCAAGTATTTCCAACAAATAAAATCTGTGGTTCTACAATTCAATCCTGCCGAAGCTGTAGCCATTAAGGAAAGCCAGAGACTCTTTCAAAACCCTTCCCTTGATGCAGATTTACAAACTATTTATACCAATCATATAGGATTGTTTAACGCAATCGAGAAATTTCAAAATACTGCATTATCGTTAGCAGAGTCACTGCAAATACTGGACGATGTACACGCCCAGCTATGCGCAGTAAATGACAACAAAAATGTTAATGTAATAGAAAAGTTCGAGAGTGTGATAAACAATGATTTTGATTTTACCAGATTAAAACAAATTAGTAATGGTGCAAGTGTAGATTCGGTTTCTATCTATAAAGATTATTTTAATTGTGCGTGTGTTACATCCGTAGATGTCGAGCGGTCTTTCTCAAAATATAAAAAAATTTATTCATCACGGCGTACATCGCTCACCGCTACAAATATGGAAACGTATCTAATGCTACAAACTTACTGCAAGTCTTATCCACTTGGCGCTATGCTATAATAATCGTAAATAAGGTAAGTGTGTTATTTATATACAGTACACATAACTGACATACCTAAGTGATATAAATAGCGAATGCATGTAAAGCAATAAAATCACGCATGCATCACCGATCGAAACAAGGTCATTATATTCGTGCGTTTAACTGAATACTATCCTGGCACACCGCAAACATCCCCAGCTCTAATAATTATGTAGAAGTTTCTTCGAATCGCATTTCGAAACTCCTACTAACTTATAAATTAGGTTTGTGAAGTTTTATTTTTTACTGGCTGAACCCGGCAATGTTTTGCTATTATAGCAATAGCAAAACAAATCTAGCATTTTTTTAGTATATTTTAGATTAAATGAACGCAATTAAAAGTTTGATTAATTCATATCAATTTGTATTTAGTTAAAATTATACATTTACGAGAATGGATTCCTTTGCTTCACCCCTGACCCACTCACAATAAAAAATTGGCAAATATCTTACTTTTATTTTTCAACATAGTCTCAATTAAGGTTAACATATTTTTACCATCGATGTTCTAGCATTTCTAATGCTTCTCGAAAAAAGATTGTTCAACCTCTGCAAACTACTGATTTACCGCACAAATCATATCATTATCTGACGAAAATCATTTATCACGCAAGTGTTCTTTAAATTTTGTAAACAGTCTGTAATCACTGGAGGCCAAATCTAGCGAATATGGTAGATGCTCAACTAATTCGAGGCCTGCTTGAGCTATTGCAGCTGTTGCAATGACGGACCTGTGACTAGGAGCGTTATCCTGATGCAAGAGAACACCTTTGCGTAAATTCCCTCGCCGTTTTTCTTTTATCAACTCACATATTTTGGGAATTAAATTGGCATAATAAGCACCTGTAATTGTGGCCCCCTTCCACAGGAAATCTACTAAAATTACGCCTCCAGCATCCCAAGATACGGATAGCATGAACTTCCGTGCTTAACGTTACATCATGAATTTTTTTGGCGGTGGTGAACCTCAATGTGTCCACTCCTTACTCTGTATTTTAGTCTCTACATCGTAATGATGGATGGAGGACTCAACCATTGTCATTAATATTGTAAGAAAATTTTCTTTGTCGTGTCTATACTGCGTTAAAAGACGACTGCAAACGTATTTTCAAGTTTGCTTGTGTGCATCTGTTAACATTGGTGGTTTCCATCTTGCAGACAATTTTTTCATGTTCAATTCGGCTGTAATTATATTATACACTACATGGTATGAGAGAACAGTATCTCTAACTATTTGTCTAATAGTAACACGTCGATCTCGCAACACGAGATCATGGACCTGTTTAACAGTTTCTTGGGTAGTGACGGTTGTGGGCACTCCACCTGCATGTTCTTCTGTAAATGACTGAATGTTAACCATTTAAAACTCACGACACCAACTTTTAACTATGTCATATGATACTACAGATTCCCTTAATGTATCCACTAACTTTTGGTTAGGTTGAGGTCGTCTTTTTTAAACGTAAGTATTTAATCACCGCTCGTTGCTTGACACGATCCATTTCGATACTGATATGTGATTCTCTCAACATTGGGCGTCTACTATAAGCACGCTTTAACAGTTTCAGACTTGTAAGTTTCTAGCATTAATTTATACATAGCAGGCTACAATGGCGCGTGAAGATGAATAATTGTTTTGGTTTATAAAAATTTGTCAAAGGCGGAGCAGCCCTCTACATATTACGAAACTTCATAAAATTTAACCTTTATATAAAAGTAAGAATGTAAATAAATCCAATCGTCAAGACATCAGCACTCGAGCTTACCTCTACACATGCGCGACAGTATTTCTTACCGTGTGAACTTCAATGTGAGAAGTACTGTATCCAAACTATTCGGCAATGTTATCCAGAGGTGGATGCATTAATAGCAACCACAAAAAAAGTGTTTCTAAAATCTCCCAAACGAATTCGAGAGTTTCACAGTCGGTGCCCTGGCATTCCCGAACCACCAGAGCCAATCCTTACACGTTGGGGAAGTTGGTTAAAGGCGGCATTTTATTATGCCAAGTATTTCCAACAAATAAAATCTGTGGTTCTACAATTCAATCCTGCCGAAGCTGTAGCCATTAAGGAAAGCCAGAGACTCTTTCAAAACCCTTCCCTTGATGCAGATTTACAAACTATTTATAACAATCATATAGGATTGTTTAACGCAATCGAGAAATTTCGAAATACTGCATTATCGTTAGCGGAGTCACTGCAAGTACTGGACGATGTACACGCCCAGCTATGCGCAGTAAATGACAACAAAAATGTTAATGTAATAGAAAAGTTCGAGAGTGTGATAAACAATGATTTTGATTTTACCAGATTAAAACAAATTAGTAATGGTGCAAGTGTAGATTCGGTTTCTATCTATAAAGATTATTTTAATTGTGCGTGTGTTACATCCGTAGATGTCGAGCGGTCTTTCTCAAAATATAAAAAAATTTATTCATCACGGCGTACATCGCTCACCGCTACAAATATGGAAACGTATCTAATGCTACAAACTTACTGCAAGTCTTATCCACTTGGCGCTATGCTATAATAATCGTAAATAAGGTAAGTGTGTTATTTATATACAGTACACATAACTGACATACCTAAGTGATATAAATAGCGAATGCATGTAAAGCAATAAAATCACGCATGCATCACCGATCGAAACAAGGTCATTATATTCGTGCGTTTAACTGAATACTATCCTGGCACACCGCAAACATCCCCAGCTCTAGTGATGAGTTCTATATTTTTGGACTTCTACTCTTGTCTTGATCTGTTACTTTAATTTTCATGCCTGCCAATTATTCCAAACACACAAATGCATACTGATGTTGCAAAACTATTGATTGCTTTGGATATATTTCTTGCAGACAATCTCGTTTTCAATAACGATCCTAGAGAATATTTTTCCTTCACAAATTCTTTTGCAATGTTGGGCTCTTTTCCCAAAGAGCTTCACCTTGTCCCCTCCTCCCACTGTTAACCCGCGATGTTCAACCCACTATCTTGGAGTTTATATAAACATAAACAGTGCAGCGTGTAAAATCAATATCGGTGTTCTGAATCCATATATTTATTACTTCTCGTAACGAAAAAATGTTACAAGTTATTATAATATCGGTATATTGTTACGAATAGAAAATCACTCGGCGTTGTGCTGGTGAATTCTTATTCTTTTTACTCTTATTCTAGGCTCTTCAAGTCATCGTGATCCGCTTATTTTTCAATTGGTTCAAATTACTCTATTTTATATTTTTAGTTTATTAATTATCAGGTCGTTTAAGGACACAAATACCCAAAAAATCAAACTGCTTTAAAAAAAACACCAATTGACACTAAAACATAATTTTGATTTTGAAAACACCAAAGTAATAACACAAAAAAAGAACACAAAAGCTAGAGGAACGAAATCGATGGGCTTTGAAAACTTTATTACCCTCTCATAAAACAATAGAAAAATAAAAAAAAAAAAAACCCCCCCTGCACGCACAAGACAAAAACGGGAAAAAATATCTCCCATTAGAAATAACAATGTTAACTTATACCCCTAAATACGGTCCTGACTACCATGCTCATTCCAAAAAACAGAAATTAAACCCCCGCAAACTAAAGCATTAGTTCACTTACAAAATCCGCACAAGCATGTTCGTTCTAAGAAAATTGGTCCTGGGTGTCCAAACACATGTGGCACATGAATGCGTACCCGTGTAGAAAAAACAACAATGTGAGTTTTATTTGACTTTTCTTTGTTCCCTTTACGTATTGTATTGTAATTCAACTTTCCTGTTCATTTTAGCCATTCTTATTTTTATTTTATGTAAGTTTCAACGTTAAATGTTAACTCAATTTGTAATCATCTTTAATCTAATTTTAAACTTAAAAATTGTTAATATTTGTTAAGTCTCCAATTAATCCATACAGATATTAATCACATAAATGTCCCCCTACCATTCTAAGCTATTTTAATTTAATGTTATTTAATTTTCAACGTAAAACACTAACCTAATCCGTAATTCATTTCTTAATATAATGTTAAATTTAAAATGGTTAATTCAATTGTTATATCACACAAAAAAACACAGTTCTCATGTTCATTGTAATGACTCTTGTTTCCAGATGCTTGAAAAAGACTGAATTGATAAAAGTCGAAACGTCGCAAACAAACATCTAAATTCAATAAAAGGTCGCTAAAACCAATAAAAATCTATTATTTTTAATATTAAAACACGGCCAATAAAATAAAAAAGAAAAACAAAATTCTTTAAACACTAAATATATATATATATATCAACTATTGGTAGACTAATACTACTACTTGATGGTATAAGTAAATTAATCGTGACATGACATCTAGAAATAAACGTATACTCAATGAAATAATTTTTATTTTACTAAAATTTGATAATGGCTTTATAAATTTATATTTTAACTGATAATTTTGAAGTAAATATTTAAGAATCTGATGCGAATAAATTAAATTTAATGTAATTAGCTAATATTTATGTATAATGGAGTCAAATGAAAGAGGAAAATGCATTGCGTTTTCCTTTGTTTGGCTGCTATTGATGCCGATTTACACATTTTAATGAAGTAAATATTTCTATTTAATTCTTGGGTTGGACGCCAGTCAGTTCAAACGCATGAGCACAGTGCTCTTTGTACCACCCCTTGTAGATCTCTCAATTCCACTCTGTTAGACTTGTGTCCTTGATGAAAGCCACTACATATTCTCCTCAGAGTAAACTTGAATATCCTCGTAGGATCCAATAGATCTCTTCCGGACTGTTTCTGCCTGAGTTCCTTCAACGCGGTCTATTATTATACAGACGACTTTTTAGATATCCCCACAGAAAAAATGTCTGGCGCTGTTAAGTCAGGCGACTCAGCTGACCAGATTATGTCCCCGTTGCGAGAAATTAAACGACCAGAAAACATATCACGGAGCATATTAATACCGATTCTCGCCGCGTGGCTCGTTGTCCCATCCTGCCGAAACCAGTAATTACCATCAAGAGTTCTTCATACCTTGGCTGGAAAAAAATATCACTGACAATCAATATGACAATATTTTCTTGATCTTACTATTACGTGGGCTAATAATTCCTGTGGCTTATAGCGCACACCAAACCGTTACTTTCTCTGCGTAAAGTGGTCATTCGTGAAGTTGAAGTGGGTTCATAAAAATGAGTCTCGTCGCTCATAAACAGACAACGTGCAATATTGGATTCACCAGCAAACAGATCTAAAAATTGTCTGCAAAACTCAAGTCGATTTTGACTATTACACGCTTAATATTTTCAGCAGTCGTGCTATGACTGCTGAAAATATTAAGCGTGTAATAGTTTCCTTTATGAGGAGTCCGCAACGCTCAACTGCACAACATGCATGTGCCTTAAATTTAAAGAAAACCAGCGTTCATAGAATACTTATGCGCATAAAATTCCACACCGATAAATTGGCACTTGTTCAAGAACTGAGCCCATTAGATAAACAAAGTCGACTTGAGTTTTGAAGACAATTTTTAGATCTGTTTGCTGGTGAATCCAATATTGCACGTTGTCTGTTTATGAGCGTGTCTCCCAATGGGTTGTTTGTTCACAATATTACCTTCACTAAGCCACTTCTGATACCTGGCCAAAAGGGTATTGCGGAATGGTGCATTGCGACGATTAAATTGGCGACGGAATGGACGTTGGGTCGCAACAACCGATTTCGTACGCAAATAATGCGTAACATAGGAACGCGCTAATGAATCGTGTAATTGTTCATGACAACTAATTACACTTAATGTCAAACAAAATCCAATGCTTTCTTGATTAGAATCCGCAAACAAATAAATCCATAAATAAAAATATTATTCCATACCAAAAACCATCAGTGCATTATGGTATTCTCTGTACTTGTATTCTTCGGGTAAAGTTTGGCGGGTAAATCAAATATTCCTGTATTAAAACGTGTAACTAGTCAAGCGGTTCCGAACTGTTTGCAACAAAGAAATTGCTAAAAATGCAATTATTGTATTACACGCCATGAATAGGTTAAAAAATACCGAAATGAAACGAGCTGTTGATAGGAGGGGGATTTTATTTGAAAAGTGTATAATAATGTAAATATGCTTTCTACATATTACCGGGATGCCTTGAGTTACATCAAGGACACAGATGAAATATATCTTGTCCGTAGTAGGCCGTTGTGCAAATTTGTTGCATTTTTTGCGAAGTAATGTAGAAAGCATATTTATTTTTCGAAATCACTGCCTTTCATAGCTTAGTGGTTAGAGCGATGGTCCGGCAAGCAATGCACGTGGGTTTGAATCCAACTTAAGGGCGAATTTTTTTTCTATAAAAAATTCGAATAAATTAGCGTCGTAATATGTAGAAAGCATATTTACATTACATCGTCGCGAAAAATGCAACAAAAGTGTATAATAATGTTGGATAACTTTGTTAGGTTGCTTGTTTAATTTATTTGTAATATTTTTCTTGAGGAAATTTCAGTATCCCAAGAGTAGAATAGCTATTGAAATTATCGTGACAGAAATAATTTCTAATATCTAACTCCTTCGAAGCACGCAACGGTGATAGAAACTCAGTTTCCTTTAACAAGCGGGCTATAATCGAATACCTTATTGAAGTGTAGTTGTTACAAGTTTCCTATTGAGTATATAATAATGCAACTGTTATGAAAATTTAATAATTAATGAGACGGTACATAATTAACTGAATTGGAGTATACCAAATCCATAATCCATTTAATAAAAAAGAAATTTGAAATACATAACATGTAAATTAAAATAAACAAGAGGTTTTGTTCGGAACAGTATACGTAATCCGTACCGAAACTTACTGCACTGTTAAACCTGAAAATAAAAAGACAACTAGTATTTATATGTGTTACAAAGGCGTATATTTTTATGGCTCTCAAAGAAACATAAATTACCAAGAGACTTAAAATGTTTCCTGTTTACATAGGAAGAAAAACTCCTAAAGCTAAAACTCCGGAATAATATATAGATATTTACATGAACAAAAAAAATTAGTGGGAAAAATCATTATACGAAAACGAAAAATAATTCGTTTAAAAAATTTGTAAATTACAGGTATATCGGTGATAATAACAGGCAATGCTAATATTTTTATATTATTTAGTCAAAGGTATAAATACATAAGTGCAGAGCTTAAAATAAGTAGTTAGAAAAAGGTTTATAATTCGTTTCTTTGGGAATAATATTTTCCAGGAGGTGCGAGGAAAGAACTGAAGCTTTGAAAAGAATTATAAAAGGCACAAACTGTAGAAGAACTTAGATATTAGGAGCCAAAAATATCGAAATAAAGTTGACAAAAGGAGTAGATATTGCAGACCTGTAGTTCTTGCATGACTCCAGATAACTATAGATAGTGCGTGACTTTTCGAAATTGGGCAAGACTTTCGTCATGATTAGTATATACCTGACTTCAGCCACGTTTTAGAAGCCTACTGTAAAAATTTCTCTCAAATCCGTCAGATAGATAAGTTTTTACAATCGTTTAAAATAAACTATTTGTTGTTTTTGTATTAATATCCAGAAAAAATAATTTCGTGTGTTGATTAAACATTATTTCTTACGCGGAAAAACAATTACAGAAACTGTTTTAACTGTTGATTACATACTTCGTAATTTTTGTAATGGATCCTGTTTAATATCGTTTCATCAAATCTACTTCTTCCAATTATTTTGATATAAGTGTCGAGTGAATTTCGTTAAGTTTCAATAACTTCGCATACATTTTTAATTTTCATTTATTTAGATCTAGAACGTTGTTTAACTTACTTAATTACTGTGTAGCACATGCTCTCCACAGAATCTGTGAATATATCAGTGACACCTTTCCGGAAGTTGATAGTCTTGTATCCGCTTTTAAAAAAGTTTTCAGAAAAGCACCATTGAGAGTAGCTCTTTACAAGGAAAACTTCCATCTTTGTCACTGCGCCCCTCTCCAGTAATAACTAGATGGCGAACATGGTTGGAAGCTACTAGTTTTTAAGCAGAGAATTTCGATAGTTTACAAAATTTCGTTACATGTTTAAATGACGATGCTCGAAGTATTTCTGAGTGCAAGAAACTAATATAAATTCCAAATTTAAAAAATCAGTTGTACTTTCTACAGGAACTTATTACAAATTTGCCAAAACTTATCACTTATTTTTAAATCAAAATCTCTAATTAAATGATGGATTAACCACATTAGATATGGTTATTAATAATTTGAAAAAGTGACTTGGGATGCGGCCTTCGGCAAAAGTAAGACGCAATTTTTAATAGAAATCCAGATTTAATAACATTGCGGCAACTGTGTATGGGGACAATGCTTCAAAATCTAACCGCTAAATACGCTGAAATAAAAGAATGTTTCTAGTATGCAGCTATAACCAGTTGCGATGTAGAATGGACGTTTTCTATATATAAGGATGTATTTCATTCTAAGAGAACAAATTTTACAGAAGAGAACCTTGAGAAAGTATTGCTAGTTAATATTAATAGTCCTTTACTCAACTTGAACTACAAAATGAACAAATAAAAATGTATTTCGTATTTTATAGATCACCACCCGTTTGTTTTCCTATTATATAAATAAAATTAAAAACATTAAAAATACAAATTTTCAATAGTACGCCCGTGGGCGATGAGTCATCGGCCTCTCGTGTCCGGTTTCTAATTATTATGCTCCGTCCCATGGAAGGAGAGATTCGCTGCTTTCAAAAGTAGCTGCTACATGTACACAGATGTTGAACGTCCGGGGCGTTTAGCCTCTCAACAGAACGCTTATATAAGATTTCGCATCAACATGTAAATATGAAAAAACTAACTCTAAGATTGGTGCCGCGTTTGTTTGCTGGTGAATAAATTCGAACTTACTGTTACAATTTCAAATAACTGTATAGCTAAGTTTAAACACAATTCAAGGGAATGTTTTCTTCGTTATGTCGCCATAGATGAAACCTGGTAATATAACTGTATTCCAAAGCCAAAAACACAGTAGACGCAATGGATTTCTCCTGATGATCGTGTTCAAAGAAGGCAAAAACCGTTTTTTTATCCAATAAGATTGTGGTCCACATATTTTTAGAATTTCTTTATTGACTATTTTCGGAAGGGAAGCACAGTAACTGGTTAATTTATTCAGAATATGTTGAGCAATCGCCAAATTGCAGTCTACCTAAACAAGCGAACTAGAAATGGAAAAGCCTTGAAAAATAGCCATCCTTAAGGCTCGGTTCTGTCTCCTCCAATGTTCAACATTTATATCATTGATATCCCTCCCATAAAATTGCGAAAATTGATATATGCAGATGACCTGACTTCATGCACCCAAACCAATAATTTAGAGTATGGAGAATTACACTTTAGACAAATATTATAAGAAATGGCGCTTACAACAACACCCTTCAAAATCCGTATCATGTACCTTTTATTTGTGTAACATAGAAGCCAATAAAAAGCTGAATGTTGAATTTGGTGGTGGTTAAACAACCTCCACACTAAGTATCTGGGCGTACCGTTAGACCGGTTTCTGACATTCACGCAGCACGTCTATAAAATTAGTCAAAGTGAACACCCGCAATAATATAATAAACAAACTTGCCAGCAGTCATTTTGAGCGAATGAGAAGGCCTTCCGATGGATAGCCATTGTACTGGCTTACTCTTCTGTTGAATACTGTGCTGCTATCTGGTATCGAAGTTCTCACACCAAGGTAATAGATATACAACTTATCGATACAATGAGGATTGTCACCGGTACTGTTAAATCCACTCCTAGTCTCTGGCTATTGATTCCTTCTAACATTGCTCCGCCGGATATCAGACGTCTCACTACAGGACAAAATGGATGGGCTAAGATTACCAACGATATTGATCTTCCTATACACGATGATTTGAAGAGCGTCATCAGGACCCGACTAAAATATAGGAGACGGATTTGGCTGGATATGAAAGATCAGCAGCCCATCAATGTGAGTGATTACTGGATACTTCTTCTCGAACATCGCCCTGAATTGAGGAATAGAGATTTAATTTCTAATCCTTCAGAAGCTCTGGCAGGCGTAACTCTCACACGTAGACATTGGTATCAATTAAATATGTTCAGGACAGGCCACGGAAGGTACAACTCAATGCTGTATAAATGGACTGCTGTATAAACTAGCAGATACTAACATTTACAATAAAACACTTTCAAACAATCAACCCGAATTAATTAATTAAATATATTTAATATAATTCACAAAACAAGCAACCTTCTCTTTCAATAGATAATTTTCGTCTCCCAGAATTGACCTCGGTCTCTACAACACATTTACGCCGGATAACCAGTTTTTCTATCTCGTTAAATTTATATACATTTTTAATATACAATTCTATCCAAAATAATAGTAGATTTTTAATTAAATTATTTTTAATTAAAAATCCATTGCAATATGTACATATAATACATGCGTGTGTAACCGAATATCCTTTCGCTGCGACAATACATTTGCTCTCAAATGGGCGTCCTTATCAGTAGAGCTGAGGATGTTTGCGGTACGGCAGGACCGTATGTAGTGCATCCCCACCAGCGTATAAACACGATGCAGCGAAACACTTTAGTTAGTCGTGAACTGGCAACGTGATCGTGTGTTGTCTTGAGCTCTATTTAATAAGTATGACGGACGTGCCCAAGCCAAGAAGGCGCACATTGTATAACGACGTGAAGAAATTTATCCGAGACTTTCCCGATTTGTATTATAATGGAGCAAAAGTGGTTTGTAAATTATGCGATAAACAGTTACTTTGCTGGGACAAATACGACTGTAAAAGACATGTTGAAAGTGTACACCACAAAGACAAAAAAAATAATGTGCTGTCTAAAACGCAATTCATTTTCGATTTATTGACAATGCTACTCGTCTGCGATGTGCCAGTTCACCTGCTAGATAAAAAAGCCTTTCACGACTTTTGGAATAAATACAATTCCAACAAAAAGCTACCGTCACGGAGAACGTTACTCACCTATTTACCAATTGTGCGTGAGGACATTGAAAACAGAATGAAAGCAGTAGTAAATGATAAACAGTTATGGGTATGTGTCGACGAAACGACAGATCGAAAAAAACATTCTATTGTGAATATTATAGTGCGTGTAGATCCTGTCAAATCAACATTTCCCATTTTATTAGCCAGCAAAAGATTGGAAAAGTGCACTAGCGAAGTAATTACGAAGGTAGTGCTCGATACGCTACAAAAATTTCAAGTTTCAACTAATCAACTCCTGATGTTTATGAGCGATGGTGCTGCGACAATGCGTTCTGTAGGCCGTTCTCTTAAAGCAGATTGTGAGAGACTTTTGCATGTGACATGTAAAGTTCATGCTTTACACCTTGTGGCACAAACTATTCGGCAATGTTATCCAGAGGTGGATGCATTAATAGCAACCACAAAAAAAGTGTTTCTAAAATCTCCCAAACGAATTCGAGAGTTTCACAGTCGGTGCCCTGGTATTCCCGAACCACCAGAGCCAATCCTTACACGTTGGGGAAGTTGGTTAAAGGCGGCATTTTATTATGCCAAGTATTTCCAACAAATAAAATCTGTGGTTCTACAATTCAATCCTGCCGAAGCTGTAGCCATTAAGGAAAGCCAGAGACTCTTTCAAAACCCTTCCCTTGATGCAGATTTACAAACTATTTATAACAATCATATAGGATTGTTTAACGCAATCGAGAAATTTCAAAATACTGCATTATCGTTAGCGGAGTCACTGCAAATACTGGACGATGTACACGCCCAGCTATGCGCAGTAAATGACAACAAAAATGTTAATGTAATAGAAAAGTTCGAGAGTGTGATAAACAATGATTTTGATTTTACCAGATTAAAACAAATTAGTAATGGTGCAAGTGTAGATTCGGTTTCTATATATAAAGATTATTTTAATTGTGCGTGTGTTACATCCGTAGATGTCGAGCGGTCTTTCTCAAAATATAAAAAAAATTATTCATCACGGCGTACATCGCTCACCGCTACAAATATGGAAACGTATCTAATGCTACAAACTTACTGCAAGTCTTATCCACTTGGCGCTATGCTATAATAATCGTAAATAAGGTAAGTGTGTTATTTATATACAGTACACATAACTGACATACCTAAGTGATATAAATAGCGAATGCATGTAAAGCAATAAATTCACGCATGCATCACCGATCGAAACAAGGTCATTATATTCGTGCGTTTAACTGAATACTATCCTGGCACACCGCAAACATCCCCAGCTCTACTTATCGGTGACTATTCTAGATATTTTAACAGACAGTGCGGTAACATAAAAAACAACTGGTCTGATGGGATAGTTTTATTCATACAATTGAATCAATAAGTATAATATTATAATATTAATAATATTTTATATTATTAAAAATACCTTTGTATTATACAAAACTGTTTACCTACTCATGTATGTTTCAATTATTCTGATATCAATAAGTATAATTTAGGAGGACCACACGTTTTTTACTACAATATTTGTGCAAATTCTCACATTTTAAAGACATTGTAAAATAATATTAACATTTTTAATTTTCTTTTTTAATGTATACCGATATTAGTTTGTAAGTTGCTCTAGTAAATACTTGATGAAGCTACTGTGCTAGCAAAATAATTGCGAACAAGTATTAATAAAGTGAAAATTTTAACTATTAGTTATAATTTGACCTACTCGTCCTTCTGAGTTTTAATTCTGTATAAATTAATTTCAAGACGATTTTGTGTGGTAAAAGTCGGCTATTATTTGATAATTACAATTTCTCTCTCATCATCCAGTAAATCTTTCGATATTACAATCTAAGTTGTTTCCTTTTCGTACAGATGAGATCCTCTTGGGGGTTTAATAGAAGAACGAAATTAGAACCACTTCCTGACGAGACTATGAAAATATATTTGTTTTGAATTTAGAATTACGTTTGCGTTTATCAAAGCTTATAAGTAGAGAACGGACACGCTTACCACCCAGTGCACTACTGGCGAAAGGCTGTATTTCTAAAATATTTAATTTTATTTATATAATTGGAAAACGAACGGGTGGTGATCTATAAAATTACGAAATACATATTTATTTGTTGAAAAGTTGTATTTATAAAGTTTTTAATTTTATTTATATAATTGGAAAACAAACGGGTGGTGATCTATCTATCTAAAATTACGAAATACATATGTATTTGTTGAAACGTTGTATTTTTAAAGTTTTTAATTTTATTTCTATAATTGGAACATTTTTATTTGTTCATTTTGCCGTTCAAGTTGAGTAAAGGAGTATTAATATTGACTAGCAATAGTTTCTCAAGGTTTTCTTCTGTCAATTTTGTTCTCTTTGAATTAAGTACATCCTTATAAATAGACAACGTCCTTTCTACATCGCAACTGGTTATAGGTGCATACTGGAAATATTCTTTTATTTCTTCATATTTAGCCATTAGATTTTGTGGAATTGTCTCTATACATAATTGCTGCAATGTAATTAAATCTGGATTTCTATTAAGCATTGCTTCAAACTTTTGCCGAAGGCCACATCCGAAGTCACTTGGAATACTTTTCAAATTATTAACAGCCACATCTAATGTGGTTAATCCGTCATTTAATTTGAGATTTCGATTTTGAAAATAAGTGATTAGTTTTGGCAATTTTCCAAAGTGTTCGTGAAGAAAGTACAACTGATTTTTTAAATTTGGGATTTGTTTGAGCTCCTTGCACTCACCAATACTTTTAGCATCCTCCTTTAGCAGTGTTACGAAATGTTTTAGACTATCGAAATTTTCAGCATAATAATTAGTAGCTTCCAGCCATGTTCCCCATCTAGTTATTACTGGAGTGGGAGGCAGTGACAGAGATGGAAATTTTTCCCTGAAAAGAGCTACTCTCAATGGTGCTTTTCTGAAAACTTTTTTAAAAGCTGATACAAGTCTATCAACTTCCGGAAAAGTGTCTCTGATATATTCACAGATTCTGTGCAGAGCATGTGCTACACAAGTAATATGTAGCATATTAGGATATGTTATCTTGAATAGTCTGCCTGTTTTTAACATATACGCAGCACTATCACTGACAAATAAAAGTATTTTTTCTTTGTACGTGGCGTCCGAATCAAGCATTTTTCCATATTCTCCTTAATGGTTTCAGCAACTGTTTCCGCATCAACTCTATTTATAACCCTTGTTGCTATTAGATATGAGTTATAGGGAATAGTTGGATGTAGTACACCAGATACAACATTTACCACACAGCGTCCTAACATATCCACCGTTTCGTCGGCGCTTATCCATATGTATTGATTTAAAAGACGGCTTCTAATGCGTTCTACTGTTCTCGTATAGGACCTAGAAACATAATATTTGCGTAAAGTTGATTCATCAGGAACATTTCGACCAGTATATTTTTTCAGAAATATTTTTAAAGTGGGATTGCTAAGTTCAGATGTGTTTGCGATCCTAAGTGACGAATTTTTGACGATATTTTACGGATTTTGTAATAAATTTCGGAATCACTGACAATGGACATACAATCAGTATGACCGTCAATCCAACTCGCCATTGTTTTACAATCCCGTTCTCGACATTCTTCCATATCATGTCTGAAAAAGTAACTTAAACAATGCTCTAGATCTAAATATGAAAACTAAAAATGTGTGCGTAAGTTATTGAAACTGAACGAAATTCAATGCACACTCTTACGTCGAAATAATTGGTATAAATAGATTCAATCAAACGATTTAAACAGGATCTATCACAAAAATCACGATGCAATTAACAGTTAAAACTATGAAAACAAGAAACTTACTCACAGCACTTTATTTATCTTACGAAATATAAACTAATAAATAAAATATATTATAAAAACCCCGCTTCTATCTACGCTCATGAAAACACTTTAAAAAACACTATATTCTCCGAATACAATAGCTGGCTTGTCCATTGTTATCGCGGCGAGACCAGGTGTCCGAGTAAGTCAAACAAATACTTCATTGAATTACGCCGGGATGTACTGAGCGACGTTATACACAATTCCAATTGCCGATTGCGTTTTATGGAAATTGCGTCCGTTCTCTACTTATAAGTAAAGTAAGGTTCGACTTCGAAGAATGGTAATCATATATAGCGACATCTAAACTCAATCCGTGATAATGCATACCTACGGGTACATATATTTTATAGTAACATAAATTTTATAATAACATACATTAAAATCGTATGTTATCCAAACATGTTACGTTCTGTGTTTGGTTTGGATATTCAAAATTTATGTCTAGGCTACATATGTACATATATGAATGGCGCGTCTCTAAAACTTCAAATAACATTTGTAATTATTCATTGTCAATTAATATAATTAATGTCTATTAATATAATGTGTACATTTCATTTATTATATACCGCGTCCATCATATTTTACTAAATAATAATACTAGCGTATTTGTAAAATAATTTTCATGTGACATTTAACTACTCTATATATTTTATAATAGCATATCCTCTAGCTGCTCCTATCGCAGTTTTAGTAGAGTAAAATTTATTTAAATAATTTTACTGTACTAGAATTGCGATAGGAGCAGCTAAAGGATATTATTTTTATGGATTACCAAAAATCCAAACATTATCAATTCATTAGACTTCAACCCCATTTTCTTTAAACGATCTGTAGACGACATCATAAGATATATACCAATAAATAAAATGGACTACGTTTTAAAGGAGTTTAACAACTTCATAACAAATTAAAATTCACTATTGAAGAAGAAATTAATACCAGTATTAATTTTCTTGATGTTTCATTAACCTATGATAGACAGGGTATTATTTAAATTCTTTCAATGGAGACTGTGGTTAAATAATAATTTAAAAAAGGTATATAACCCCTTACCACAATTATTAGTCGTATCCTAAATACGTATTTCGACAACTAAGTTGTCACCATCAGTAGGTAAAAACTACTAATTAAAGTCACACGGGGCACAATAAAGTAAAGTAAGATAAACGCTTCCGCACAACTACTATACACTGCAACCCTGTAAAGACTAAATTTACCATGCACATCTCAAACTACGAGACAACGCACTTGTCTCTTGGAAAAGGTTTTTAGAAACATGTGTTAAAATATCGAACAAAGGGACGGCAAAAATTCTTCTCTAAAAAAGGCGCCTACTAAAAACGATTTTAAAGCTACGGTGACCTACTAATAAACTAAATGAAACACCTTATATTTCCACAAAACACTAGTATATATAACTGTATGAGCATTTCTTGTGCAATGTATAAATTAATAGTTGTTATTTAAACGTGTTCATTCGAGTACGCAGGTAGTGACAAAATCTATATTAGGTAGGAGTGTAAAAAAATTTTCCATTAACAAATGGTTAAAGAGTCGTATATATATAGTAAAGGCCGAACTCTCATTGTAAATACTGAGAAAGACAAAATTAAGAATGGGGCGTTATATGTGAAAAACCAGACATCTGGCTTGTTGTATTATATTAAATGAGAATAACATTCACGGTAGTCTCTGGGTATGTTAAGGAGGTAATTTTTGCATATTAAATGAGAATCACTTCACGTGAAAAGGGTCATAGAATAATTGGATATTGTAGGTATTTAATTTAAAAGTTGATTATAAATAGGTGGCATGTCCTAGTTAAGGAGTTAAGCAATATAAAATAATGTATAGAATTCACGGTAGGCTCTGGGTGAAACATGATAAATAATTTAATAAACAAAACACCCGGTACATCTGTTCCACAAAACACGAAACATATTTTACATTTCGTGGAACAAACACACCGAGTGCTTCATTCAACAACCATTGTTTAGCCTTTTCCAAGAGACAAGTGCGTTGTCTCGTAGTTTGAGATGTGCATGGTAAATTTAGTCTTTACAGGGTTGCAGTGTATAGTAGTTGTGCGGAAGCGTTTATCTTACTTTACTTTATTGTGCCCCGTGTGACTTTAATTAGTAGTTTTTACCTACTGATGATGACAACTTAGTTGTCGAAATACGTATTTAGGATACGACTAATAATTGTGGTAAGGGGTTATATACCTTTTTTAAAGGGTATTATTTATATAAATTGGTAGAACAAATCCACAGCTTCTTTTCGATATATGAATTACCACTCAAATACACCTACAGTATTCAATAAAATGATTATAAATAAGTACAGACAAGATAACATCAAGAAAATTAAAACGATCTTAACATATAATAACTATCCACCAACTTATATAACAATCAATTAAAAAAAGAATCCACAAAATATACAACTGCAGACACCAATAACAATTTGAGCAATCAAATAACATATATCACAGTTCCATATGTTTCACAACTATCAGAAAAAATTAGGTATACTTTATAAAAATATGATATAGCTACAACATATAAACTTAGCAATACAAATAAACATCTATTCTCGAAGTTAAAATCTAAAATAGAAAAAATCGAGTAACACGTATCATTTATAAAATATAATGTCGCGACTGTGATAGTTACTGCATAGGTCAGACTAAACAATATTTATACAAAGGATACAAGCCCACAAATATTCCAAAACAGACAAAATTGCTTTACTTGCATACAAACTGCAGCATAATCACCATTTCTATTTTGAAAATACGCAAATAATCGGTAGAGAACAATACACAATGAAAAGAGTAATTAAGGAAATGATTAATATTAAGTAAGAAAAAAGTTCAATCAGCAACAGGACTGACATAAAAGATCTAAGCAGTATATATTATAATTTAATAATGTAGAGTAGCGATCTGCAATTTACCTTCATGAATATTTACATATTGCTATGAATAGTGAGTTCGTAGTTGAATGAACCACTATTCACCACAACACTGTCCAACTTTAATGCTCAATCGGTTAATTTTCTTTTATGAGACAGCTTTATTCCCCGGGTTTCCAATAGGAAAAACGTGGTACTTCTCTTGTAGTTTCTATTTTATATGACCTTGAGAGCACGTGCAAATAAGAGATTAAATAAATCAAAAATTACGAGTATACAAACTCGTAAAAATTCGGTAATGAATTAAAGCAATCACAACCACAATGAATTCAAAACAAAACCGAAATTTAATTGAAATAAAAGATAAAAAAGTTTTATCTCCCAATACACAACTCTCGTACTTTGATATCAAGACGTGTCTGAGGATACATGCCGCACGCATTCAATCAATAAAAATTGCAGTTATCAAAAATATTGCCCAGCAAGTCCAAACGGCTTCCAGGAACTGCGCTAATCAAAACCTAATAATTCAAAATAAATCAATATAACATTAATATTCATACATAAAATCATACACTGTCATAGAAAATAGTACACTATAAAAATAATATTTTTCAAAAATGTTTCAAACAGTATATCAATGATATACTGTCATATATATTTTTGATTTCCTTGAAAAAGACACAATCTGTCGAAACATGCAAGATCGCTTTAAATATATACATATCAAAGTAAACCAGACCTTAAATCGCCGACTAATTTAATCTTGACATTCAAAGGTCAAGAAATAATTACCTATATATATATATATATATATATATATATATATATATATATATAATAACTTCGTGACCTTGGTATGATATTTTGTATTCTCTTGAAAAAGGCGTATACAGCCGAAACATGTAGAGTTTTTTAAATACATATATTTTGAAGTAATATACAGACCTTTAATCGCCTACTGATTAGGTTTACCATATGGTAAACCTAATCAGTAGGAATATCATACCATATATATATATATATATATATATATAAGGTAAACTTAATTAGTCGGCGATTAAAGGTCTGGTTATTACTTCAAAGTGTATATATTTAAAATAATCCTACATGTTTCGGCAATGATGCCTTTGTCAAGGATATAAAAATATAAATATAATAAAATATTTATATTTTTATATCCTTGACAAAGGCATCATTGCCGAAACATGTAGGATTATTTTAAATATATACACTTTGAAGTAATAACCAGACCTTTAATCGCCGACTAATTAAGTTTACCTTATCATACCAAGGTCACGAAAATACTATATATATATATATATATATATATATATATATATATATATATATATAAAGGTAATTATTTCTATATACATGTAGTAGATGAAATTAGTCGGCAATTTAAGGTTTGTTTTACTTTGATATGTATATATTTAAAACAATCTTACATGTTTCGACACAGTGCCTTTTTCAAAGAAATTTAATATAAATGACAATATATCAATGTCAAGCTTATGTATCTGTAGTTGTCATGAATAAAATTAAAATATTCAATGATACATTCAAGTTTAATAATAATAATTCGTGCCATAGAACTTCCGACAACAAGACGTCAATTACGGGGGATTAGCAAGCCATGAGTTATTATTATGTCTGTGCCCGTGGAGCGCCTTAAGATTTTAAGCTGTCGGCATTCGCCTTGAACTAGAAGGAAAACCACGAAAACCTACTCAGATAGTCCAGTCACAGATCTAAACACGGAACCGCCAGCATGATTAGCCAGTATACAGATATTTAAATAACATATGATAAATATTTATATAATAACAACATATATTCATGATGGTAATTTGCAGATTGTTATAGTATACTGCTTAGATTTTTATATCACTTCTGTTGTAAATTGAATTTTGTTCTTGTTTAATATTAATCATTTCTTTAATTTCCCTTTTCATTGTGTGTTGTTCTTTATCGATTATCTGTTTCTTTTCAAAATCGAAATGGTGATCGCGTTGTAGTTTGTGTGTAAATAAAGCAGTTTTATCTGTTTTGGAATATTTGTGGCCTTGTATTCTTTTGTATAAATATTGTTTAGTTTGGCCTATGTAGTAACTATCACAATTGCGACATTGTATTTTATAGATGACATGTGTTTCTCGTTTTTTTTCTATTTTAAAATAGATCAAAAAATACGGCGAATAATATTATTACGAATAAAGTTTATATCGAATTTAAATTAATCACCTTTAAAATATTTTCTTTGACTAGCGATGCACTTATTCCAACGTTGATTCCATGATTCGAAGTATTTCGGGAAGGTTTTTTTTCGGAAGGACATTCAGCTGTTCCATCGTGGCCCTTTAAAATGTCGGTAATGGTGTCAAAATGTTTTCCTGTTACATGATTTTTATTTTTGAAAAGAACCGGAAGTTTCCTGGTACTAAATTCGGAGAGTAAGGTGGATATCGACAGACAGAAACATTTTTTTCCGACCAAAAACTCGTGGATCAAAAGCAAGGTATGCATTGGTCTCTTTCTCCGTACATTGTTTCTCAAGCATTGCAGTACGCCCTTGTAATATTTGGAATTTATAGTTGTTCCCCTTGGAACGAACTCTGATCGCACTATGCCCTCAGTATAAAAAAAAACAATGAGCATGAACTCAACGTTCGAATTTGACTGACCTGCCTTCTTAGGTCGAGGAGAGACACTCGTTTTCCACTGGGAATTCAGAATTTTTATCTCAGCGCCATAGCTATACACTCAACTGTCATCTTCAGTTATCATTTTTGCCATGAAGTCAAGATCGGCATCGAGACGATCCTTCGATTCCGTGCAAACTGGCCCACGATATCCCTTCTGTCGTCAGTCAAAAGCCTGGGAATACAATTCACACTTACTCGTCTCATTTGCAAATTATCGATTAAAATGCTTTGTACGGACCCGTACAAGATGTTCAGTTCTTTGAAAAGCTTTCGAATAGTCAACTGTTCGAACGAAGATTTTTGCCAATTTTTGCACGTTCTCGTCTGTTTTTGAGGTCGAAGGACGTCCTTGTTCTTCTTCAACCGACTTCGCTTTTAAATCACTCATACCACTTGCAAACAGTCTTTAGAGTCACCACGTTATCGCCGTACACTAATTTTAACATTTCATGTGCATCTTTGGCACTAGTTTTTCAATTGTAAACAAAACTTAATTTTAATGCGTTATTCGAAATCTATGATGCGCAACAGACACCGTAAACATTGCATTCTTCCAGCTCTGACAGCTGACTGACAAGTTACGACTTGTTCCAACGTGGCACTGACTGTCTCAACGAATCAGGCTATCGAATTTATTATTTCTAATAAATGTAGTGTTAGCACTTGCTGCTATAAAAATTCATTCACTCCAGAGTCCCCACTTAGTATGTAGCTAAAAACTTTGTTATGATTGCCTAAGCATGTGTCGATGCATTTATAGTAGACACAACTAGTTTATTAATTTTAATATTACACTTAGTGGCCAACCACCTTCGCATCAGATACTCTGACTTATATTTTCTACGTAACGTAATTTCGGAAACTATGTAATATAAAACAGTAGTAATACATAGTGCTAACCAAAAGCAGATCTTGCTTATATAAAAATGGTGACTTTTCATATTAACCTTAAGTATAATTATTAAAATATCTTCTTTTAACCTGGCATCACCTGGTTCACTGGTCGAGGCTAGTTGAACGACGTTCACACATTTATCTATTTATTGCAATCTAGTTTACCGTTCTTCGGAATTGAAAATTATCAATTCACACACAGGAATTGGACGATTTTTTCTTATGTTTTTTATTTAATATTAATCAAGGTTCCGCTTGTAGGACGGTTGTCTAAGGTGTATTACAATCAATCAATAATATCCTACATTTTTATGAAACTTGACTAAACTTTCGCTAAACTCATGGCACTTTGAGTGAGCACCGGGATAATTTTAAATGATTTGCTTAGTATTTAACGAAACAAGAGGTAAAAGTTAATTATATTAATCTAATTGAGTAAGTTAACATTTGGAACTTACTGCAAGTGGGAATTAATGAATATTAAATCTCAATCTTACATGTAAATGTCGACTTTTTTTCAGCAATTCTTAATTGAGTAAGAATTATTTATTTTTCGGGTGAAAGGCTGACATGCAAAATAATGGAATAGAATTAGAAGATAGAAAATCTTCTATCTTGACGGTGTTTTCAAATAATACAATTTATATTGTTATTAAACGATAAACACGAAAGATAATTGAATACGTCATTTAACTGCGAACTAAATCAAAGAACTAACGTATATGGGCAGAGATATGTGCTACTAAAATCTAATATCGTTGTTCGTTGTTTAATTGTAGAGAATTTGTTTATTACAGAGGGTTTTTTTATGTTCGTACGCAATATTTTTATTTAAAACATACTTCTGAATAAGTATGCAAAATATCGTATTACCGCAACTACCAATTCCCTTTTTTTATTTTCATTTTTATTATGAAATTATTACTTAAGGTAATATTCAGGAATCTGGGTAATACGAACGGCGTATTTCCCCATTAACAATGTTGTTAAACCCTAATTTAAGGGTGTGATGTAAATATCTAAGATAAGTTTCATTATTTCGCAGTCTCCGTCTAATCTGTGCTAAGACGAAAGCTTTGCCCATTTGAGCCCTGGATTTTGTATTATTAATCGTTTGCAGATTGCGTTCACAACCGTTTACAAACATTTTGAATTGTTATCAAGTAAGCTGTTATTTCGCAATGGCGAAAGAGTCTCTTAAAGGATGGGAGGAATATGAGGAGAGAGAAAAAAAAAAGAAACAGGCAGTACGTAGGTACGACTCACGGTGTTATTTAAAACTTATCTCGTAAAAAATATTAAAACTTCTCTACAATTCCGATTTGGGTTTTCGCGGGCTAAGATTGCATTTTATACATTTGTATTTTCATATAAACATTTCTCTTGATAGAATCGAAAAAATAAGCCAATGTTAACTTTATAATACTTTGTTATAGTATAGGAGTTTATTATGAAAATGTAATTTTGGTAAAAATAGGTTTTATACGTAAAAGCTTTTCATAAAATTCCTGAAATCATTAGTAAACCATGGAAAAATTTCAAACATGTACTAAGATTTCACTAATATATGAAACTAAATACAACTAATTGGGATTAAGTCAGAATATGAATTTGTATTTGTGGTATTTGAAATAATGGGTGATCCAATTCCAGTTTCCTAACTTTTATTTAAGAAAAAACACACAAAATGTAACATTAATCTAATATTTGGCATTATTAATTAATTAATTATGGAAAATTATGTCAGCAAATGTCCACTTCTAAACCTTCTGTGTCAACTGACTCGTTCTAGCTAATGTTCCATGACTTTTTCGTAAGTTTCTTGGCTATAACATGGGGGATGTTAGTTTTTAGTTGCTCCAACGTTGCAGGTTTGCTGGCGCAGACGCGCCTATCTTGGCGGTCAGTTTACGTCACCGCTACATCAAATAATAAGACCTCTAAACTGAACACGCAAAAGATCAAACGTTGCACGCGATTTGTGGCAAGTTACGCAGTCTTGATGAAACCACATGTCTCCAACATCAATATCTTCGATTTTCTCCCAAAAATAATCGGTTAACACCGTTGACTGTTATTGTCCGGCCTTCATCATTTTCAAACAGCAACGTCTAAATACGCCGACTGCGCACCACGTAGTTACTTTTTGGGCATGCAATGGTGGCTCGTGTATCACGTAAGGATTTTCCTCCCCCCAAATGTGGAAATTTTTATTATTAACATACCCATGAAAATGTGCCTCATCAGAGAAGAAAATTTTCTTCTAATAATCCAATTGGGGTAAATTTTACGCTGTGGGCTTCAGTTCTTGTGTTAACTGAATTTTATACGGGTATATGTGCAAGTCCTTATCCAAAATGCGCCAAAGAGAGCCATAAGAACGGCCCAGTCTGTGAACGGCGACGAATTTCCGATCTTCAGCCACACTCACAACACCTGAATATTCACCACCTAGGACTATCTCCAGTCCTACCAATTTTTCCATTTTTTTTTTACTACGTTGCGAATCGTTCTCTCAGTAGGACAATTCAGTCGACTGTAATCTTCCCGTAAACGTCGATACACAATTCGTACAGAATCGTTATTGATGTAGAACAATTGAACAATTTTAACGCGTTGAGCTGTGGTTAAGCGATTCATTTCGTAACTCTGTTGTTTCATTGACTAACAACTAACGAAGACGACTAAGTAACATTTAATGTGTCAAACAGGCGCCATTAATGACAACTGCCGAATTTACTGTATAGCCAATAGGAAACTCGAATTGTATCACCCATATGTAAGGTATTGTCTGTTCGTGCAATCACATCACATAAAGTGGCTTCAGGCGGAAGGATGCGCTCTTAAATGATCGATATGTTTGATATTGTTGCAGCGACTGCAAAAATAATTTATTGTGCATGTGTCAAACGTAAATATATTATAAATACACGACCAGCAATGCTCCCCCAGTCTACTTTCAGGAGTTGGTTTCTTTAAAGAATAGCGTATACAGCAATTAGATTTGTGGCATTTTGAGATTATGTAGGTGTTGATACTGAATTCGCAGCAGTATATACAAACCTGCATGAAGAGTTAAAAGTTACAAAAATTATTTGTTTCACACTGTCTAGCGTAACAGCAAAAAAAAAATGTTGAAGAGAGAGAATTAGTGAATAAACTATGCAATTACTTAAGGATAGAGGTCTCCAGATGTTGCAAAATCATAAAAAGGTGATTTTCTACAACATGTTGCTAGGTTAAAGAAGTAAAATGTGGATGCTTGAATACACTTCAATGCCGACCGTTGTGAATAGTCAATATTCGATAAAGAGAGCAATGTACGCTGTTGTCTTCAGAAATAGAGGAAACTATAAAGGTTTATAGGTTAGAAGGACATATGACAGTCACAGTATTGAGGTATGCACGATATTATACGATTGAAGTGCTTCAACTCCTGTGAATCAAGAGCTAAATTCTCCATCACGGCAACACCCCTCTTATAATGACGCAGTCACTTTTTAAGGCAAAATAAGATAGAAGTTAAGAAGCACCCACCCAGTCTCGTAATGTGTGAATTTTAGTTGTTGCTATCCTCGAAAATTATTGACGTCTATATGTTTTGTGTGTACAGGTTATATTGTTATGATGTTTATAGCGTGGGCGAATGATTACCTGACTTTAATTATTGGAAAAGATTAATTAAAGAAGAAATTTCCTTTTAATTCTCTCAATGGATACGCTTGCACCTTAATTCTGGTCTGAATACAAATTGCGGGTTTCGGAATTATTTATGATAACTGGAAAGGCGATCAGAACAATATCATTGCTTTAAATTAATCGAAAAATTAATTAATTCCATTAATTTATTATTATCGGGGTTAACGGGGATACCTAGAGATGGAATTGTCGCAGTTTAATTGATAAACTAAAATAATGTTGGTATTCCTAAGGGAACCAAAACTGCTTTCGCGCTTAAAGTTGTTAGCTATAGCATTACTTAAATGCTTAATCGGAGAATTTCGGGTTACTGGTTTGTTTGTGTGTTTTTCTAGTTGAGCATTTTCGTTTTTCTTTCTGATTCTGATGTTCGGTATTCAAATGTTTTCTTGAGTAAACTTTGCATAAAGTACGTAACATTACAAAGAAAATATAACGAATTTACTGACAAATAAATATTCGGACGCATTTGAATCTTTATAACATTAATAAGAGTTA
This sequence comes from Melolontha melolontha, assembly GCA_935421215.2. NCBI lineage: Eukaryota > Metazoa > Arthropoda > Insecta > Coleoptera > Scarabaeidae > Melolontha > Melolontha melolontha. The sequence continues at coordinate 29,128,981 of OW285244.1, read as the reverse complement.
ACGTCACCTTTTGCAGCAATAACGGCTTGTATACGTTTTGACATGGAATCTACTAAAGTTTTACAATATTCGGGAGTGAAAGAGTTCCAAATTTGCGTAATTTTTGTCTTTAATGCTGGAAGTGTACGTTGAGGATCATTACGCAAAGACTTTTTCATCTGATGCCATAAAGTTTCGATGACATTCAAGTCGGGACTGCTTGACGGCCACGATCAAACTTTTACATTATGGTCACCAAACCACTTTTTTGTTGTTTTCGCAGTGTGACAGACTGCACCGTCTTGTTGAAATATATAACTTTCGTTTCCAAAATATCGAGATGCTGTTGGGACAAGGTTTCTTGATAAAATATCTTGGTACTTTTCTGCATTTACAGTGCCATCAATGAACTCATATTCACCAACTCCTTTACTACTCATACACCCCCATATCATAACTCCTTTTGGAAATTTTATAGTACGTTTTGGGCAATCCTTATGAAAGGCTTCAGATTTTGTACTAATGACTCTTTTTCGAAAATCGCCTACGCACACATCAAATTTAGATTCGTCGCTGAATATGACATTACTCCACATTTCTGTTGTCCAGGATTTTTTGGATTTTGCCCAATCTAAACGTTTTTTCTTTTGAATAGTCGTTAATAATGGCTTTTCCTTTGCCTATAAAGATAGTGGATAAAAGAACATCATTTGTTTCCATATTGTAACACGCAAAATTATAAACTTACTTTATAAAAACTGCAAACCAGACTTATGCAACCATAGCCTACAGCATTCCCTGGAGACGTTTAAATTTATCTCATGATTCCATTGGGCTTGTATTTGCCGCAAGGTACCTCTTCTATTTCTTCTGCAAATTTTGACCAGAGCACGACGTTCTCTTTCAGTGATAGTACGGGGTCGGCCTAAACTTTTGCCGCGAATATCAATACTAGCTGTATCGCCAAACTTTTTTATAATATCTCCGACAGTAGATTTGGCAAGATTTAAGTCATTTGAAATTTTTTGCATTGATTTACCTCTGTAATACTGTGAAATTATAATTTCTCGCAGTTTTTTATTAGTTGCGATACCACGCGTCATTTTCTTATTACACAAAATGGCGAACATGACTTTAACTGACAACTATTCATCAAAGCACACTTTATTTATCAATCAACGCGTTCATAATACTAATTTCAAAACCAATAACGATTATCGTCCGAATATTTATTTGTCAGCAAATTTGTTATATTTTTGTTGTTGTCTTCCGTAAATTAAGCAAAATGAAATAGTATAATCAATTACAATCGAATTTCTTGTTAAATAAAGGGTGTTTGCCTTAATTTTCAGATTGGGAAGACGAAAAAAACATTTTAAAATAAACATAACTGCATTCTTCTAACATTTCGTACATCGTCCGAACATATAGTTGTTAGGGCTCGTATATAAATTGATACATTAATTGCAGAAAAATATATTTATCAAAATAATATAAAATTATAAAATATTTGCATGTAAAAATAGAACAACTGCGAAAGAAATGTGCAAGAAAAAACAAATAGGCGAACATGTGATATCGTGAACTTGAAAAATAAATAATAACATTCGTATATTTAAATAAATATTTCAACCATAATAACATATTTACAACTTAGACATTTTACGTATTTCCAATTGAAAAGCGCATTTACTTTTAATATTAAAACAAACGTATAATTTTTAATGACGAGATAAATTACATATACAGAATATGCAAAATAACAGTGTTTGATTCACAGCATTTTATCGGACAGCCACAGAATAGATATAATTACTTCGACTTTTAACTTTGAACCAAAGGAGACAGATACTTAATTACCACGTACAATTATATTTTTTTCTAGGCTGTTTTTCTATACACAGTGCTGTGATCTTGTAACATATTATGCTTTCTTTCTTTTAAACAATTTTAAAATTACATTTTGTAAATCGAAGCAGATTATCATTTTTTTCTTAATAATCTGACATTTAACTTTAATTAACTGGATTTGTTTCTTATATCTTACACTTTTACGGTCATGTGTGATTTGTATAGCATTTTCGGATGGGATTTGACTTAGTAAAATCGGGCAACTGATTTTAAGATGAAAATTAGTTATCTTAGCTGCGTGAAACAAATAGATGTTAATTCTTATCTGGAATGTGTCATTGGTCTCTGAACGGTATTTATTTGAGTAATTACAATTCAGGCAAGCGGGGATAAGCGTAATAATTACTGTAATAGAGAAATATTAAGCGGATTTTCTTGTATGTGTACGCGATCCGGGAAGCGTGATGATCGTTTAACGTCACATTTATATAGAAAATCAGGGAAAACTTACAGAATGAGTTATCTGCATCTTTAGATCGGCCGGTGCAAGCATCTCGGAGTCGGGAAGCAGTACTGGGCCTGACTGCGAAGCGTGGAGACCTATAAAGAACGGAGGGTCGGTGGGTACCGCTTACTGGATTTAACGATAGAAGTAGAGCTCCAGAAGCTTCGTGAGTGCCTCTTTATTGGATATTGCCTAATGGAATGCTAGAGAAAAATTTGGATTGTCAAAGTGACGTAAATATCGCAAGAGGCAGTCGTCGGCTTAGTTCGATGTAAGTACCGAAAAAAGCGTCGAAGTTTCTACGGAAAGCAGGGGTATATATATGGTTTGAAACTAGGCAAAAAGAAGAGATTCGTCTGGGAGAATCGCGGGCGCATATAAATTATGCTTACATGAACGGTGGCGGCTGGGATGCAGTTACGGCTATCACACAGGTCCTTGCACGCTCAAAAACACATTTTAAATACAATTTAAATACAAATATATACATACGAGGGCAAATCAAAAGTTCTTAATTGTGTCGGCGTGGTCGGAGTTCTACAAACTTAACGAAGACTTGCACTAATGCTCGACATAATTAGGACTTAACGAACAAGGTTCGTTACAATATAGTTTCCTTATATATATATATATATATATATATATATATATATGTTACTCTTGATGTTCTCGCGGACGTATGATGAAGGTGTAGTTTCTCGGGTTCATGGCCGCGTGTGAGTTTTGTCCTGAAAAGGACTATTTACTCTACGTTTCAACGAGATCGCACTCGTCATCTTCAGGAGCTAGTCGGTCTGTCGCTGGTTAGAGCTGGAGATCGTCGTATATATATATATAACAATTGATAAACTCCAATAATTTATCAATTGTTATATTTAATAAACGGCTAAGAAATTATCTAAACACTTATATATATATATATATATATATATATATATATATATATATATAGAGAGAGAGAGAGAGAGAGAGATAATTATTTCTTGACCTTAGTATGCTATAGTAGATTAAAATAGTCGGAGATTTAACGTCTGTTTTACTTTGATATGTATATATTTAAAATAATCTTACATGTTTCGGCACATAGTGCCTTTTTCAAAGAAATTTAACGTATAAATGACAGTATATCAATGTCAAACTTATATATCTGTAGTTGTCATGGAAAAATTAAAATATTCAAAGATACGTTCAAGTTTAATAATAATAATTCATGCCTCAGAATTCTCGACAGAGAAATTTGATTGCATTAAATCAACTGTCGCCCAAGTTGTACGGCAGGTGGCGGCACCCGAACCACATTTATTCGTTGGCCTATATCGTGTAGTTGGTTCCAAAAAATTCGCTTTATCACGTTACGATAACAATCACCATTCAATTTTATCATTGCCATAATCATTTTTGAAGAAGTATGCATTTGCTTTTAATGAATTGTATCAGAATTTTCGAGATCACTGATACGACAATTTTGATTGTTTATGAACCTGTCAAGTTGATGTCAAGATGATTTAAGTACACTTTAGTTATAGCTTTTGCTCCAGTCTTTAGTGAGTATTAGCTAGAGCAAGCTTCCAGAAGTTTCAATTCTTAGGGCATGTTGCCAAGTCAATGTTCTTAGATTTACAGCGACACTTTAACACATTCAATTTTATTCCACATTAATACTTCCGAGCATCCATTACCTATCCAGTTTCATAAAATTTTGTAATAAATCTTGGAACAATTGTCCCATTTGGTACAATTTCCAACGAAAAGTTACACGGAGTTTTCGTAATGTATCTGCAGAATGTTCGCAGTATCTGTAGTGCGCTTTAATAATGAATAACGATGCACTGTGCTTTCGTTTAACGTTCCACATTGTATAATAGAGCAACCAGAGTATTAGAGTTACCAACTGCAAAACAAAAAAATGGCACAATATTTCAATATGGTGTTCAAGTAATGAAGTTTATTTTATTATTTTATTCCTTTGTACTATAATTCAGTAGACTATGACATCTTTTTCTTCGCATTTGTAGTGACAAAAGTTAGAAAATTAGTATTGTATTTATTATTCCCGTTGAAAGTAGAAAACCTGCATACATTAAGACGTTCTATGTTTTCTAATTGGAAAAACTTGCTCTCGTCTCTGCGACACGTGTCACTAAGAGTAATTTAAGTGTCACAGTTAAAGTATTAAAGACAGTAATACTGGAACCGTTTTAGAAACGAGACAAACATTTAACACTGTACTAGTATTATACGAGGACAAATAAGAAAGCTATATTCAGCTATACCCAGTTATTTTCATTTATAAGATTAAATAAGCTTTATATAGTTACTTACTAAATTTGATTCGATTTTAAAATTTCTCATCCATTTACATAGTATTTAGCTAGAATGTTTACTATTTAAGATACAGATCTAATATTCGATATAATTTGTTGATGGTCATATTGTTCTTTTTCTTACTCCTTATGTGTTTCTAATATTTACAGGAATTTTAGAAGGTATAGTCTTTCCAAACTCTCTATCTTTGTTGACGATGGCATTTCAGTGGTTGAGTGGGTTTTCTGTTCGAAATATTCAAGCATTTGTTCAATGCAATCTCAACCAGTTTTTTTATTTGATTATAATCAAGTTGAGATTGCATTAAACAACCACTCACAGCCAACACAGCCCAACACACTTTTGGTGCCTGCCCTTTTTTAACTGTTTCTAGGTAATTTTTAGGTGTAGAATCCAAAACAACTGTCAGATTTAGTCCATCAAATCTAGTTTTTGAGGTAGGCTGCATTGACCTCTTTTAGAAAAAAAATAATCTACTTTTTAATTCATGTACATTTCAGGTTATAAGTACCAGTATCTTCGACTAAGTCTCAAATAATAAAAAGTAAAAGGTATTTAATTCACAAAGTAGATATAAATATGCATTTATGGCTTATTACTAAAAAAGAATCTTGTATATAATTTTCTAGCATGGAGTTCAGTAGGACAGACTCGCTGCCGACTCCAACAATAATCGGCCATCATGTGGGTATCACATCTTTGATATCGTTCTTCCATCATCCGAAGGTCTTATTGAAAACTTTCACCCTTTTCTTTACTGCAATCACCTAGGTTTTGTGGGAATTGATCTAAGTGGTTGTGGAGGTAGTGAAGTTTTATGCTCATGTTACAATCAAGAATATTAAATTTAGAAAGCACATATTCCACTGATTCTGTGTAATTCGCTGCTTTATGATTGCCAAGAAAATTTTATACTACTTGAACAAATGTAGTAGATTTAATCTCGCTTATTGCTGTGGTAAGTGATTTTTTTCTAAGCTGTTTTAACCCAGGGCCATCTTTTTTCAGTTTTTCCATGCTAGGCTCAGGCAATTTACGTATTAAGTACCAAAGCAATGTCCATATCGATTTAAGGTCTACACGAATTGCTTTATAAGTCCCAACTTGATATGCAACGGTGGAAATATGATTTTCTCTCTCGCAACGAAAGGTTCGTTGATTACGTTTTCTTTTCCTGGAACCATGACGTTTCATAAGGGTCAATTTTTGTTAACCCAGTGCTGATCTTTAGTTCTGTTGTCCCGAAAACAAAAAAAAAACAAGGATATTTTGTGTAAAGATATCATTATTTCAGAGCAGTAATAGAAATTTGGACAAGTGGGAAGCCATATGCATGAAAAAACACAAAAATTATCTTCTAAATAATGATATTTCACCCGTCAATAATAAACTATTAGCATGTATACCCGCATCATTAAATTCTTAAGACATATTGTAAACAGGTACTAAATTCTTCATTCACATTAATATTTTATATTGTAATCGCTAATCCTTTTGCCGTTAGTCCAAGCCGATACTCCCCTTTGTTTCATAGATATTTGGTATTTCCCCATGAACTCATTCTCAGAAATTGTATTAGTTTTAATATTCATTGTAATTTTTCATTAATTTGTTTTCACCCTACCTCTAATTTTTCTGTATATGATGTATTTTCATATTATATATTGTCTCGTAGATATTATGTTTAAACAGTACTACTAATGAAGTGTGCAGAGCACACGAAATGTACATTTAGTTTATTAAAAATATTTTTGTGAAAAAAGTGTTTTGTTTTATTTCGTTATTTCAATATTTCACAAGTGTTCAACATATAATACTAAGCTGTCTTATGTTGAAAACTATGGTTTGAATTCGCGGTGATGAATCTATTGACATTGGTTTCTTTCCGGAAAATATCGATTTCTATTTTATGCTTATTCTTATTACTAATCTAAAAATGGTATCCTATTATTGTTTTCCCTTTCCACCGTGAATTTAATAATCGTAAATTTCAAATTTAACTGTTTAACGAACATGTCCAATTTACATTAAAAACATCGCGAGGTATAGTGACTTTGACATAGAAATAATTAATAAATTAATTAGAGAAACGAATTTAAAAAAGACAATTCGCGAATCCACAAGTTTCATATCTCAACGAAACCTGGAGAAAAGGTATATGTGTTTACCACACCATCCAATCACGAAAAACATTAATAGAGTTATACAAAAAATGGGATATTTATCAATACGTTTTGCACGTATTACGCCGTTGTTATATAATGAAACGGATATGCAAAATACATATCCGTAACTGTAAACATGGACAAACACCTCGTATTTTTTAGCATTTACTTCTGTTCAATACATATGTTTCAGCCATCTAGGCCTCATCGGTTGAACTAGTGAAGCAATGTATACAAATTAATACAGATCTGTTAAACAACGGATCTGTATCTGTATCTACATTTACGCTTGGAGACGATTTTAGCGTAAATGTAGATGCAGATACAGATCCGTTGTTTAACAGATCTGTATTAATTTGTATATTCATTGCTTCACTAGTTCAACCGATGAGGCCTAGATGGCTGGAACATATGTATTGAACAGAAGTAAATGCTAAAAATACGAGGTGTTTGTCCATGTTTACAGTTACGGATATGTATTTTGCATATCCGTTTCATTATATATTAATAGAGTTGTTAAAGAACGAGGTTTAGAAGTTTCTTTTCTGTCCGAAAACACCATCAAAAGTCTCCTAGGTAATACCAAAGATAAAGTTAATTTTAATTTGAAATCAGGTATATGCGAAATTAATTGCGACGATTGTATTGCCTGCGGTCTAATTTTTCTTTGAATAATAAGAATGTTTCATCGACAGTAACATTTCTGGAGCTAATTTTTTGCGTAAGTATTCAATAGCTTGCAAATTTATTGGTTTCAGTTACAAGCATACAGACCAAAGTATCATAAAATAATATTTCGAAATACCTGAATGGCGTTAAATTTTTATTTATATCTACATTTACACCCTATGTTGCAGTAAAAGGGAAAGCTGGTGGAGTAGGAGCAATATTATTTATATCAATTTCATTACATACACGTCAACCTGCAAAATCATCATATTCATCTGATTCTTCCTGACTTTGACTAATTTTTTTTTCAAAACTAATGTTTTCACTTCCTAAATTTACGCTACCGCCGCTGGAGTCACAATCACTGCATTCTATAGAAGTATTTTTACTATTACGGGTTTATAATATAAAAGCTCAAAAAAGTTATAAAACCCCTTATCACAATTATTAATCCTATCCTAAATACGATTTCGACAACTAAGTTGTCATCATCAGTAAGTAAAACCACTAATCAAAGTGTTGCTTGAAATATGGGGCACGAAAACACCATCAAAAGTCTCCTAGGTAATACCAAAGATAATGTTAATTTTAATTTGAAATCAGGTATATGCAAAACTAATTGCGACGATTGTAACTTAAAATATATAGGTCAAACGAAACGCTACTTAATAATCCGTTTTAAAGAGTACGTATCACATATTAAATTTAATAGACGGAAAAAATCGAACATCGCTAACTATGCATTAACCACGGACCACAACGTTTCGGTTAAAGGGTTAAGGCTTGTCAAAAACATCAACAACCCCAGATATCTCAACACATAAAAGCATTCATATCGTTAAAATTAAATTTAGTACGTTTAACTCGGACAACAGTCCTATCCCATATAGTTGTCTTTTTTCATTCTTAGAAACGAGGTAGAAAAGGTTGAGGGCGTTTAGAATAAACACATGGTGTTTGCGTTTTCTTAATAAGGGTAAGTTGACATAATTTTAATTTGTGTTATTCACTTTAAAGTCAGTGTATACGTGGACGCTGTGCAAAGTTGTGTGCGATTCGCGATTCTGTGTGTCAGCTTTACTTTGCCCCATGTGCAACACTTTGATTAGTCTGATGATGACAACTGAGTCGTCGAAATACCTATTTAGGATACGATTATTAATTGAAGAGTGGAAGTACCAAAGGCACTAGGTGCCATATTTATAATTCAGAGATAATTAAGAGAACAACTTTAGAAAGCAATTTTTTTAAATTTTTTCTATTATAAACATTTTAAAACGATTCCTAGCAACTAGAAATAGTAACTGGTAGAACACAAACTTAATGTTTCTATAAAAAAAATAAAATATTGAAGTTTGTTTAGAACTAAAACTGAAAGAGCATAAGTGCCAAACTATGATTCCTACAAAGGTTATAAGCAAACCAAAATTTTGTCTTAAGTACCTCACAACCTAAAGGTTATAAGTACTAATTAAAGGTGAGTTGAGCTGCTGCTTGGCCCCAAGCTTTCTTCGTCTAAATTAAGAAGTTCTCTATAAAATATTTTGTGTTCAGGATTTTCCAGGTAAGGAATCATGGACGATAGAGATTTTTTTTTATTAGCGGTAATCTTATTCTCAGGTGGTAAAGGTTTTATTTCTGCTGATCTTAGATCTTCCGTGGTTTTTCCTTTCTTCAATACATTGATTTTTTTTCCAGGCTTCTAACTCGGAGAAAGCTTCTTTTATATGAAGTAGTGTTGGATTTTTATAATCAATCTTTATTCTTACTGCCTTACTGATATTTAAGGATTTAGTGTTGAGAAATGTGTCAGCAGCTTCTTTTATATTCCAAAATCCGTTTACAGACATGTCAATAACTTCGAATGGCGGATCATATTTTGCGGAAGTTATTACATTCTGCAAATCATTTGGCACCATTGCCTTCATAACACGCTTTCTTTTTTCGATGAGAGCGAAGTCTCGGTCACAAGCCATAAAACTGTGACCACTTATTAGAAAGTTATACTCTATTGTCTCAAAAACTTTATGAAGAGCAAGGAACACTAAAACAAATATTACCACCATTCTGTTCTTGTTCTGCCCCGCACAGTTGTCACTCCATAGTAGCAAATGTGTTTTTGGTGTGACACTGGAATTTAAAAGTTTGGGGAGGGTAGATGCTACCTCATTGCCTCCACGTCCACTAACACCTTCATGCCACATACACATAAAAGCATGGTTAGAGTCCGACAAATGTATTCCCAGGTTGTAACAAGATAGTTGAGACAGATAAAACATATCTGAATGTGTCAACGTAGGAACAAATAAAACTTGTTGGAGATCAAACGAAATGCAGCATTTGTCACTACCAGGAAGTTGTGAATTTGCGGTTTGGTTCTTCATATATTCCAGACTTTGTTGTACTTTTCGGTGGTGAAGGTTGAGTTGTTGTTTCGCACTGCAGCCAGCACTAGAAGTTTGCTTTGCCTCACAATTTAACCTATCGCAGGTATGACATGTATCGACTCTAGGACGATGAAAGCTTAGATTCGGGGAATCCTTCTTAAACACAGCTCTATAAAACTTATAACTTACAGAAGATTCTTTGTTTTTCGCCAAAAATGCTTTATAAAGTCGATGAATATTTAAATCAGGACTGAGATATTGTTTTTCTGATTTTGCACGTGAATAGTGTGAAACATCTCTAGGGATGGAGTTTATATGTTGATGGATTAGTTGGCGGTCGTTTTCCGTGAACTTGCTTGGCTTATTGTTAGAACGCCTATCAGTAAATGTGGTATCTCCCATTTTTTTCTTATTTATTAAACCAACCAAACGCTTCTGAGTACAATCAAAAACATTCATAAATGTCTTTCTGCATACATGCACAAAATTTCCATCTTGATCTGGAAGTGTGTAGGATATGGAAATTTGCCTTTTGCTATCTGCGGCAGTTTCATAATTTCCATGGCGACGTCTTTTCATTCTCACTAAATTTATTAGGCCCATCAGATACGTCCCTTGCATTCTGTAGTTTTCAGCATAAAATCTCTCAAATAGTTGAAGCTTTCGTTCGTACGTTATTTTTTTGCAGTCAAAATAACACTTACACGACTCCTGAAAGAGATACGCAAATATTTAGGTGCAGGTCAATAAAATATTTTTTACATTTACGTTTATCACTCACCGTCCGTTTAACTTTACAGAAAACCTAAATACGCCGCCCGTTCAACGGACGAGGAATCACTATCTATTTGCATAATAATCTTAAACTACCGCCATAACCTAAAATTTCTTACCTCTTGATTAGGTGGATTTTTCGGACGAATTTCTCTCTTCTTCCTATTAACATATGCCTTCCCAGCATTCTTTTTCATTCTCTGCTGTTCTATAAACCTTCCTTTAGTCTTTTCTTGCACAACTTCCATGTTTACACTGCAATTTCTTGTCCAATAAACGTTTAAAAATAAAGAAGCACGCTTACACATTCAACCCGACTTTGGAACTTATACCCTTTCAAAATAAAAACTTCCAGGACTTAGTGCTGAGCGCCATCTAGTTTTACTTTACTAAAGCTTAGAAATAAAATTACACTTATAACCCTTGCTCGTACATTGGCGATGGGACTTACAACCTTTTTAAGTAAATATCTACAAAACTCAGATTTTGGCACTTAGTGCCTTTGGTACTTCCACTCTTCAATTGAAGGAGTTAGTGCAAGAACCGGCTATGTGAAGACAACATAGTTTTGAGAAAACAAGGAAAAACTGGTTTTTGATAATATTTTCTAAACTAGGACTACATCTTTTGTCAACAGTATAAATATATAATAATAGTTATTTTAACTGATATTTAGCAAATCTTGCTTTACAAAATACTACAGAAAACAATTTTTCAAGATTGCACATAGCCGGTTTTCGCAACCAACATCTGCGAAACTGGTAGCAAATTAAATATTAATAATATAAAAAGATTAAAATAAAGAGTTTAAAGATATTATTTATTGTCATCAAGCAAATAACGACAACAACAAAGAAATAAAACACCATGAAAGTTACCTAGCACAAAACAAAAACAAAATATTGCATGAACTAAACTAAACTAATAATATAATAATTTAATCGGAATCATGGTTTTCATCATCCAGTTTCTTGAGGTCGTCGTAAAAAGGATAAAAATAAGCAGGCGGTATATAATTTTTTGCAAGCGGCATTATGCTCTCATACTTATTTAACTTTATTGCCAACTTCTCACTGTATGCAAGAGGAGCAGCATTTAAGTCAATAGACTCAGGTACAGGTGACTTGAATAGAGGATAACCTTCTGTTAAGTCTCGACAGTGACTTTCTGATACAAAGACTTGAAATATAAAAATAATATAACAATAAACACTAAACTAATTAAAAAATAAAAACCTTATCTGGATGTTCCTCACTGTATAGAAAAAGTCTATATTTTGAAAAGGTAAAAGGCTTTTTCTTAACCACGGCAGATTTTTTAAAATATGGATCAAGATGCGACTTGAAGTCTAAAATCATATCTTGTGTGACACGTTCCACAATAAACTTGGTTTCACATGATTCGACTAGAGAATACCACTCTTCAGGAAGGTAGACTATCTCTTTTCTGCGTTTCTTTTTCTCTATTTGAGCAAAGTCCCGATCACACGGGAGAAGACTGTGGCCTGGTTCTGGCAGGTGATGAACAATCTTCGACAAAGTTCCATTTTTAACTAGGGACATTAAAAAATGAAGAACTACAGCGTTCTTATTTTGGCCCCCACAGTTATCTGTGAAAATATGCAAAATCTTAACTTCCTCAAATATTTCTCAATGTAATGCTTTAAGAAAGAAACCGTTTCTGTATATCCTTTTTTACCGATTGTTTCATCAAACATGTACATCACTGCCTTTTTATTAGAACATGAATGAAATGCTTGATTAAATACCCACAGTTGCCGGGCGTAAAAAATATCAGAAGTAGTTAGCAATGGCACAGGCAAGTTTTGTTGATAGTCAAAGCATAAAGTTTCTACTGTGGGATCTGCTTCAGCCAATTGTGTTTTTTCTTTCAGATCATCGTAAAATGCCTGTGCTTTGCGCAGATGTAGTTCTTTTCTCTGTAAAATACATTGCTTTACTGTATCATTGGAAGTAGCTTCAATCTCCACGTTTATTTTATCGCACGTACTACAAGTATCTGATCGAGGAAAGCCAAATGACAAGTTAAAATGTTGTACAAAATATCTGTAGTAAAAGTCATATGTGATTCTTGGTTTTGTTTGTTCTTTCTTCTTTAGTAATTCGTACTGCTCCGGTTCATATTTATTTAAGTACATTTCATACATAATTTTTACGTTTAGCTCAGCCGGTAGATATTTCTTTTGGCTTTCGCTCCTCGAATAATGAGATTCCCTAGGAGGAAAACTTTCGATATGTTCACGCACGGTGGCTACAACATCATCAGCTACCTTATTCGATCTGTTGGAATGTTTTCCTCGCATATCTTGTTTTGACACTATATTGCCATCAGAAGCACGTGATGCTGCTATTCTTTGTGCGCGAGATTTATGCACGGAGAATAGGTTGCAAAATGCTATTTTACATACTTTAACGTTTGTGGTCCCTACTTTAATATTATACGTATACGAAAAATTTTTTTTTGGATTATTAGCAGTAGTTGTTTTTCTTCTTCTTTTTACTTCATTTGCGGATATTAAAGAACCCAGAAACGCATCCTGAATATTATGGCACTTCATTCCGTAGAACTCTGTAAAAATTTTGTCTCGCTGCAACTCCGTAAATAAGTCAAAGCAATTTTCTTTGCATTGACACCTAGGTCCTTGTCTTTTTTCAGGTACCACATTGCCTGCACTGTTTATATATTGTTTTCCACTATTTCTGTTAACTTTCCTTTGATTTCTAACCCATTCTTCTGGATTTCGCATACGCTTCTTTCCTTTTTGTATTATTGGTTGAACTTCGTTATTGTTATTTTGCAAATTAACTGCATTTTCAGAATCTGAGCTGCTTTGTGAATGATCGGGATCAGCATCACTATCATCTGAAGTGTGATCGGGATCCACTTCACTAATTTCACTCATTTTCTTTTCATGAATCACTTTGCACCGACTTAGGTTAAACGTCTAATATTTGTAGGTTATGTTTTATCAAAACTGGTGCCATTGGCGGCAAGAAACGGTCATGCGACAAACAGCCGATTCTTGCTCCCGAACGGATTCGCTCATGTTTGTGATATGCAACTGCGTTTGGAGCAAGAACAAGCTATGTGAAGTATAACATCGTTTCTATGAGAGATATATGGACGATTCTTGTACCAAACGATGAGGGATATCGACAAGTATAGGTTTTTGATGCTAAGTCATTTTCGTGAAAAATGACGTTTAACCGATTCTTGCACCAAAGCCTTCAATTGTGGTAAGGGTTTTGTACCTTTTTTGAGTTTTTACTTAACTACAGTCTCCAAAGAAAGACTTTTTTGTAATATAAGTTTATTGTCGGTCTCGTTACTAGAAGAAACGATGCTCAAATGTCCTAAAAATGATATGCAGCACACTCCGCGGAATTGTATAAAATAACTGAAATGCGATTTCCGTGTTACCCGCGGCTAGAGAGTCAAGAAATCCAAATTCTTGTATAATGGTCTACGAATTTGTTAGTTTTCTGTTTCATTTTCTATTACATTTTCACTAATTTTTGTAATATTCAAGCCTTTAGTGTATTTGACACTATCCCGTTGAAATACACATTATTATTGCTCTAATTAATAAATCAATAGTATTTATATAAAAGTTTTGTAATAAACTTTGAAACAAATAAATCTCGAACTCCTCGAACAATTAGGTTAAGAAATTATAAGTTGTTTTCTCACCAGTAGAGCATCTTAATTTAATTTCTAAATTGATTTATCTTAAATGAAGTTTATACACTTACACGGAGTCAGTTTGATAACTGACAAGTTAGGTAGTTTACATTGGTGTGTGTGTTTGTGTATGTGTATGTCCCCTGCCGTGATGATGCTACTACGCCTCTGGTACTGTTTACGAAGTAGAATAAGAACTCACGGATCGTGAAAAGTCTCTTACGTAGATTTTATCGATTATCTCGCTTAAACTGATTGTTGTTGATTATCTCTCCATTTACCTAATCAAACACCTTCATGCCGTTAAGTGATGGGATTGTCTGCTTTCGATTGAATCAATGCAATTTCAGAGGTAGTCGTTATACGCTTATTCCGAACAAATCAACTAGGTGCATTTGTCTTTCGCTTACTATATTATAACTTTATGTTATCGTATTAATTTTACCGAAACAGAAGTAAACCTTTGGTGGTGGAACCTCTTAATATGTAAATCATTTATAAACAGGCAAACTTTCAATTAACCTGAAGTCGTGAGCGCACTACATATCGTTGCCTCCAAATTAGAGAAATTTACGACGGGGATGGAAACAATTGTAATATTATGAACACAATATTATTTTGTATAATGGTGTTTATTCAATCTCTCTATTTATATACACTCGCGGACAAAAAATTCAAGAAGATACAAAACATTTAATTTATCAAAACGGCCAAAAGAAAAACAAAAATTATGACAAACCAAAAAATCCAACCCAACCCAAAAAATCTTGGTGTGCTCTTTATTCAGCTTTTGTCTGTTTTATTAAAAGGTCATTTGAACCGTCAGTACTGACACTTATTGGTTGATAAAATACAAGCAAAAAGTGTACCCGGAGTAGTAGCTTTGAACGAAGTTGGACGCAGTATTCGATACATCGTTGCTGTCTTGAATATTCCCAGGAGTACAGTCCAAGAAGCAATACAGCGACATCGTAAAAACTGGGGAATACATAAGAAGACCAGGATCAGGCAGACCTCGCACCACAAACCAGTAAAAAGACTGTTTTATGGTGTTATTTACACTACGCAATCGTGTTGAAGACCTTTACGGTACTGCAGTTTCTATACGAACCGTTCGCTGAAGATTGAAGGAATACAGATTGATGTCAAGGAAACCTACGCTTGTCCACTGTTCCTCCCAGCTAATCGTGTTCGGCGACTACAATTTGCCCATGAACATAGCCATTGGACAATGAGATCAATGGAGCTCCGTAATGTTCACGGATGAGTCTCGTTTTTATCTGTGTTCACCAGATGGACGAAAATATGCGTGGGGAAGGCCTGGTGAACGATTTTCAGCGTATTGTATATCTCCATGAATGGCATTTGGGGGTGGCGGTATAATGGTTTGGGCTGGGATTTGACTGTACGCGAAAACTCAGCTTCTTCTCATTGAAAATAGTACCATGAGAGCTGTTAGGTACATCAACGAGTGTTTAGCTGATCACGTCGTACTATTTTCTCCATTCGTAGTTGAGAACTTTACTCTAATGCACGATAACGCGCGACCTCACATTCTATCGAAAATCTCTGGGTTTCATTAGGGCGACGTCTTCGGCACCGGCAACCCATACAGGTAACCATTCGTGATCTTCGAATAAGTCTTCGTGAGGAATGGGAAAACACTACACAAGAAGAGGTCGCCAACTGCTGATATCTACGCGAGAAGCAGACGCAGCGATGGCGTCTGAGGATGGTCGAAAACTAACAAAACCGTAGTCGTATCGTACAATGTTTGGGAGCTTCTATTTACGGTGTATGCCCTTAGTCAGTGGAGACGGGTGTGGGTGATTATAATAACAGATAGAAGGTAGCGCCACTCAGTTTTGCTTACAGAAGCTCAGTCTGAAAACTGAGAAAAGGAATTGCGCGTTCTTCGGTGCATGCGCATACAGATTACTCAAAACACACGCTATATACTTACTAAGTAGTATACTAAAATGCTGCACAGGATACCTAAAAAGAAATCTCTAAAGGGGAAAAATCAAAGGTAAAGAAAAAAATACCCAGAAACAATTAACTCGTATATTCACAACAAAAAAAAATTAATATGTATATCTATAAAATGTAATATATTAAAGTCTTGACTAACATAAGAATATTGAATTATTTACTTTTTCTCGTATATATATATAGATAATTATTTCGTGACCTTTGTATGTTATGGTAGATTATTAGTTGGCGATTTAAGGTCTGGTTTTACTTAAAAATGTATATATTTAAAACAATCTTACATGTTTCGGCAAATGATGCCTTGCTCAGAGAATTTAAAATATAAATGACAGTATATTAATGTCATATTTGTACATTTTTGCAAAATGGTATAAAAGATATATATTGAGGTTTATTGCCCGTATTCACCTGGTTTATCACCTTGTGATTTCTAGTGTTTCTCTAACACCAAAACTAAAATGCATGGCAAGCGATTTTCGTTTCTTGAAGCAGCTATTGAAAAATTGGGAGTATTGGTTTTCGAAGTAATATATTCAGAGTGGAAAAAATACTTGGCAAGTTGGTTCGAGCATATAGAAAAATGTTTTAGTGTCAAAGGCGAATACTTTGAAAAAACAGTGTGTATTATTATTATTTTGTGTGTTAAGTTTTGTTTCATTCTATATATACGATTATATTATTCACATTATATGATATATTTTACAGTAATTTAATTCTTTAATAAGTTTAGGTTGGCGTCAGGATCGAATTACGTTTTAGTTGAAACAAATTAGGTACTTGCATACAGTGACTGTAGTTAGCGTAATTTTGATCGGATTAAAGTGAATCACGAAGCTCTGAAACTATTTGGAAAATAATCTACTTTGTATGACATTAGGATTAGCAAATAAATTTGCAGTTATTTAGTTGACTATTCAGAAACATCCTACGTGTGTTAAATTAATATAAGCACAAAATGTTAATTGCGCGAATCTTTGGAAGCATATCCCCTTTTTTAACGGATATTATTATAGATGGTGAGAAATGACTTTTACGAGGTGTGGTAATTAATTAACGAGAAATTTTTCCTGTAGACTTTATTAAGTAAAAATACATGGCTTTAAGCATTTATCCCTTCACAATAGTTTCCCTCGAGTATGATACACTGGTTCTCCTATTGCTGGAAGCATTGTCGAAAATCATCTGAAGTTAACCCCTTCAGAACCTCCGTCGTGCGTCTTTGGATATCTTCAATTGTATCAAAACGGTGGCCTTTCAGCGGAGTTTTCATATTGGGAGACATTAAAGAGATTTCAGGAGTCAAATCCGGGCTATATGTTGAGGGAGCACTGAAATAATTTTTTCGCCAGCAATTGCTGCACGTTGAACGGTGTTGGCAGGGGCTTTATCATGATGCAGGATGCATCTATTCTTGGCCAATTCTGGTCTCACCCGAGCAATTGTGGTATACAAACACTGTAGGGCATTAAGGTAGAGGGCACCATTAACAACCCTACCATGTGCCATGAACTCTTTATGGATTACGTCCCTAATGACAAAAAAAACAAATTACCATTGTCTTGACTTGAGACCGTGACATTCTGGCTTTTGTTGGACGCTTTCCACTCTCCTCTACCAACTGCTTACATTGTCTTGAGTTTTGACGTTATGCTGGAACACCTAACTGCCGTCTCCCGTGACAATGGTTTCCAGCTAAGCTCACCCTTTTCTTTGGATGCGTTCAAGGAAATTCTGGCAATCGACAAACGAAACTCTTTTTGCTCCGCTTTGAGCGTCTTTGAAATAAGTTTAGCACACAACTTCCGCATCGCCAAAGCAATATCACGTAAATAACCTTGCTGATCATTGACTGTATTGTTCGTCATAAACGCACACCAAATAGCATATTATTGCTCTTGGGTCTATATTGTCGATGTTTATTTTATTTCTAAAGCTGTACACTTTTATTCGGTTCAGTAAAATTTTCCGGTTGATAGTACCAAAATTCGTTATTTGTAGTTACTAATGCGGCCGGTCCAGCAGGTCTTTCGATTATTTGTTTATTTTTTCTATTTATTGGTAATGTTTCACCATCAAGTAATAGTTTAACGTCTTCAATATTTGACATGTGTATACGGGGTCTTCCCAAAAGTTCTGGTAAGTATCTCCCGCCGTTCTCTAATTTGCGCTTGACATAAATTCATTGTGTATCTCCCATAAATCATTAGGTGACAACCTATGGTCTGCTAATACATTGAACATCTCTCCAAATACACGGTTCTTTCATATTTAATAGTTGTTCTAATTCCATAAATATTTCAAATTTGTGTTTATGGCATTCTGATTTTCTTTTAAATATTCTCAAATCCATTGCCAAATCATATTCATAATCAGTATGTTGTTGTTTCTCACCAAATTGTACTTGTACAGAAAAAGTCATGACGTCACACTGGAACACCGACACATGTGCCATTTTATTGAAACTATATTCTCGTGTTCTGTTCCACTCATAACACCAATTGTTTGTTTACTTTACTGTCTTCAAATGAAGTGGAACGAAACACTACATGTTAGTTTTGCTTTCTTATCTCCTGTACAATCTGCACTTCTGTTCTTCTACCCTTGTCTAACAATGTTCCATTTTATTATCGCATATTTCGCCGACATGCAATCACTACACAGTCAATTTGGTAAAATTGTCTACAACATGTAAAACGCGTTGTATAACGTTGCACCGTTGCAGAGATGGGTACTAGTACTCACTAATAACGAAATCGTCAGCGTTTGTTCACGCCGTCTTTCGCAAGAATTCTCATTATTTAATTGCCACATCTCGTATGTGACAAGCCAGAATTATCGGAGAAGAAATTTAACATGAGACAGAACCTGATAGCTCTGTGTAATAATTTTGAAATTAGTTTTTAATTCAATATTTAAAAATATACCATTACTGACTTGAATAAACTCAGAACATCACTATAATGTTAGTAATATTAGAAATTGTTAAAGTTTATATCATGTTGTACTTACGTTACATGTAAAAATCTAATAAATATACAAAATATTACTAGTCGGTACAAGTGCAAGATTTTAATAAAAACAATAAATATACAACATGTACACATACAAAATTCGTTCTGTTTCTTTTTTTCTCCGGGTTCTTCGGATTTTACGGCAAACACAAACTTTATTGACGCGAGTTTATGATTTATACGACCGATTTGTGTCGTAACATTTCCGGTTTGGAAGCATGCAGTTTAAGTTTCATTTTTCTTGTAATTTTTTGTACCTTTTTAATCTTCACATTAATTTTAAAATTTGAAAATTTTTTCATATTAAATTTGGCTCGTGTTTCACGAAAAATATAAAATATTTCTGTACTCCATTTTGTAAAAATTACTATGTACTTAATTTGAAAAAAAATGGTAACCTTTTATCGCGACTTTATATGTGTCGGAAAATGCTTTAATATAATGTAAAAATTTGCTTGGAAAAGTAGCATTTTAAAAGAATTAATTAGAATACGAACTTCAAAAGCAATTGATGTAAACTTTATAAACGCCTTAATAGAGAAATATTTGTCTCTCGCGCTTATATGTATATTAAATTCGGACTGATGAAAATTTTTATTAAATGTGGGAGTAAATTCGCTGAAAAATTCGCATATCTAAAGAATAGATCTGAAAATCAAGAGAGTTTTACAAAAATGTCTTGTACTTGTAGAACACTTTTAGACTTATCCATTACACCCTCATACTCTCTGATTCTCTCTAGCTCTACTTGGGTCTACTAATTTAATTTTAAGCTTACCTTTGATGTTAATCTCTGGCAGAGACCACTATGCCAATATTTTTATTATCTCTTGAATTTTATGTACCATTCAAAATTTCGCAATATGAGTTAGAAATATGTGAGTAATTTATCATTTACAACTATAAATGCTGAATAGTTCTGATTGCGCCTTTTTTAGTTAACAAAAATCAAATGAATTGAAGGAAATTAAGGATCCATCCAACATTTAAAATAAAATTATTAACAAGTTATTCATAATTCGTATATAATGCACATTAATTAGCAGGACACCTTTAGTGTACGGCCACACTCGCCGTGTCTGTTGTTGCGACTAGAACACAACGACAGAAAAAATTTTGACCAACATTGGTGCAAACGGTGTCGGCCCCATTTGCCGTTCATCGACAACGACAGCGTTTCGAACGCTGTATGTACCTTTTTCGTGCGCACCGGCAAAAACGCTACCCCTGTTATTATATGCATTCTTTCATACTGGTCGTTCGTGTTGCAGCCTGTGTGATTCTTCCACCATAAACATTTCATTGCTCTGCCACCGTCCTAGGGGTATTATGTGTTGATCTCTCACAATGAACAACAATTCATCAAACGATGCAGCACTCAGTCGAAAATAAGAAACATATTTTTTCTCATCATTACGCAAATAGCTCATTATCGTGTGATACTGGCCTTGGGATAAACGCGCAAAGTTGATCTGGTGAACACCAAACCTCCTCTTCCTTTTCTTTTTCAAATATGACCTTACCGCAAGAGCCAGTAATACGTTTGCGTCAAGGGAAGACATCTTTTAAACTGCGACTCTGCAGTCAAGTGTGGCCCAGGCCAACGTATCTGTTGCAACGCACGCATGCATTTCAGTCGCAACGACATAAACGGCGAGTGTGGCCGTAACCTTAGTTTTAATAATTGCTGCACATCTTCTTGGTATCTTTTCCACTAACGTGTAATAGGTCCATGCTGGTATATTCTTCCATGCTTGTTCGACTTGGTTAAATAAATCATTTGTACTTTTGACATTGTCTTTCGCAATTTCAGTTTTCACAATTTGCCACAAGTTCTCTATCGGGTTGAAATCGGGAGAATATGAAAACTACTGGATAACAATATTTTTCAAAACCCAATGCTTGGGATCGGTTTCGAATTTTATCTATAATGCAATTAATACAATATATGGGACCCGTCTCTGGCCATGAAAACAGGGCCATATCATTATACTTCCACTTATGTGTTTTGATATTATTCGTATATATTTTAGATGAAATGCTCGTCGTTTCGGACGCCATTTTGTACTTTAAGTTTGATCGAACTACAGAACATTTTTCCATTGATCTACAGTCAGTGGTCATGAACTTTTGCAAACTTTAGGCGTTTCATTCAATACCAAATAGTTTTTCCTAGCTGATAGTCCATGCAGTTGTACCAATCGTCTCCTAATTATCTTTACAAATATTTCTGAAATTCCAATATCAAAGAGATCACGAATTTAATTGCCGTAGTGTAAAAGTTTCGCTTCGCAGCTATTATCGTTATTAATAATATTCTGATGTGGATATACGGGTTTTCGTGTGCGCGGCCCTCCTGGAGTATTTTCTGTAGTCTAAGTTATAATGTTTAATTGTATTATACACACTGTTTCATAATTCGCGGACACGAACTATGGGATGACGTTAATCATCAAAAACTGAAACGAATGTTTCTACACCATTTTTTAATCTTATCTTTTCTTAATTTTAGTAAATTTAAAAATTAAACATTTAAACTTTATTTTTAATATTAAACAATTATAAACGAAACACTTTATAACATTTGTTTGAATTGTCTTCCGGCCTGCTATTGCCTGAACGGCATTGCGTAACATTTGCGGTGTTACTTATTGCACACGGTTTTCTAATTCATTAACATTCGCCACGAAGGTGTTTGGTAAACTAACTATTGGTAAACTAACTATTGGTAACTAACTATTTCAAAACACATCGCAAGGTGCCAGATCTGGCGATCGAGGTGGCCAAGGTATTGGACCACCACTACCAACGGTAATGGAAAGTATTATCCAGGTAATCCCGTACAATTCGTGGAAATTTGGGACCTGCCCCGGTGTGCATAAAAACCATCTTTTGCCGAAGATTTAGAGGCACGTCATCCACAAATTCTGGAAGCTGTCCTTGTAGAAAATCTAAATAATTTTCTAAATTTATGCGGTACGGCAAAATATGAATAAACTAAAAACAATGTAAAAAAATATAAATAAAAATAAATTGTTTTGACTTAACGTTACCAGGCGTTCAGCCAATAAACCACCCCAAATATTTAAACCAAAGCGACATTGGCGATTTCTAGGCAAAATTAAATATGAATTCTCAAAACTCCAGTGATGTTGATTATGAATATTGGAAATACCATCTTGGGGAAATAAACATTCATCTGTCCACAGGATAGAGTTTTGAACGTGCAGATCTGTATTTAAATACCATTCACAGAGCGCTTGCCGGAGTGGACCGTCGTTATTTTCTAAATGCTGGGCTCTTGTGAAATGATATGTGTGCTGTTGGTCGTGCCTTAGGCATATGTCATACACGAGCTTGACTTGTTCCTCAGTACCCTCGCAACGCACCTTGTATTTCTCGAAGGATCGTTTGTTATCAAGTCAATGATCGCATAATCACATATCATCGCGTCTTATTGTAATGCATTCTTTGAAAAAAATTCTATCTTCTAAAAACACTAAGCATTTGGAAAACGACGTCCAGGACAACACATCGCATGCAATCACGCTGCTTGGCCTATTACTTGAAGCACCGAGAGCCACCAAAATATCCTAATACTTAGGATTTGAGTAGTCTCGAGCCATGATGTCATACGCTAAAATTCATCATACAAACAGCGTAACTTCTTAATGATAATTGTAGAAATATCAACTATTTATTTATGCATCACATTTATTTTATGTATTAATTGCAAAGTCTTATTTGCTTATGCTTATTCGTTGCCGGAAGACAATTTAAGTAAATGTTATAAAGTATTTCGGGTTATACGTTTTTAATTGCGTAATGTTTAAAAAGGTTTATATGTTCAATTTTCCATTTTAAAAATTACTAAAATTCAGAAAATATGGGTCAGATTAAAAATTTTTTCAGTTCTTGATGATTAACGTTATACCATAGTCCGCGTCCGCGAATTTTGTAACACCCTGTATACCATCTATCACGAAATGTGTAAAATACTGGCAATTGCACTTGGAGAGGTTGCGTTTTTAAAATAACATGTATATTATAATTTTTCGTATAAATGTATTGCAACTTTTGTTTTTTCCTATTTCATCAACTTTGTATAAAATACGATAGGATCCAAACTGATATATTATACTTTACAGCATAAACTTAAAATGCTTTAATTTATTTTATTTTCTTATATACTATGCGTATTCAACGCAGGTGCAGTCTTAAACATGCTTTTACACCTATATAATATATAATTGTTTCAGCCTTTACTTGATGAAATTCCATTATAACTATTATCAGGACAAAATAAAACAAATTTTAATGAATTTCACTTTCTAATTAACACTGTAACGATCTTTTCGCTCCAACCTGAGCTTCATCAGACATATAACTAACTTATTTGCAATTTTTTTTTAACACAAGTATACGGTAACAAACACATGTTTTATTTTAAATAGTTGAACTCTCTAGCGTCCTCGCCACAGACGATATTAAATTGGGTTTTTATAACTACAATCCGTTACGCACTTATTTTAGTAAAACTAAGGACTTGACACCTTTGCCTTTCCGGTCGAACGTTGTATATAGCATTCCTTGCAATGAATGCAACAAAGTTTATATAGGTCATACCTCAACTTGGCTAAAAACCAGACTTACCACACATAAAAGCGACGTTCGAACTGGGAAGAGCAGATGTGCTTTGTCCTCACATATGATCAAATACAACCACAACCCAAATTTTGAGAATGTTAAAATCCTCCAGACAGTTAATAGTTTAAAATGTAGGGAGTTTTTGGAGATGGTTGAGATCAAAAATAATACTAACGCTATGAATTTTAGATCTGATACAAATAATCTAAGCGCAATATATGCCTTTTTGCTGACCTTTTCTAATATCAAAAACTCAATTCACCAAAATACACAGAATATTAACTCTATTGATGTCATTTAACACATTTGTCCTTCCGCAATTTTTTCAGATAATTATAATTTTAATTTTGCAATTCTTTTTAATTAAGTTTAACCTGTTGTAAGGCAACACATTATTGAAATTAAGCGCGCAACTTTTGAACATCTGTATATATATCGTTAACCTTGACATTGGTTGTTTTCACCTCTGTACTTTTATCATCGGTTTTGCATATACGAATATGACATTGGTTTTGAAAATTCAATACACTACCGTGTCAACACTTGAGTTGTTAAAATGTAATTTACATCAAGACAAGTAGTTTCTTTACTACGTGTTTCCCTTTTTTTAATGTGTTTGCTGAAAAAAGAATTTTTTAAATGGTTTTAATATGTAATAACAATAAGCTTTTAAAGAAACAATTTTTAATTAATATGACGTTTTGTTTGTATTACGTGGAGTTCTTGTTCTCTACCGGTTTTGTTTTTTGAAAATGTATATATCTCTCACAACAAATAGTTCGCTTTTGTAAGTATTGATCTTTCTTATAATTAGTAGACTAAATTAGCTAAGGTTGTATTTTCTTTTGATTAAAGTGACCTCTGATGAAGCTCTAAATCTACAGAGCGAAATATAAGGTATAAAATAAAGGACTCTAATTGACTAATTAAAGGTTTTTATTGCCGGATTCCCCAACAATTTTTTATTTTACATACTTGTTTTAACGGCAAAGACTCTTTGTCTACTTATATATATATATATATATATATATATATTATATATATTATATATATGATATAGTTGAACTTCAACTATTTGAAATAAAACATGTTTGTTACCGTATACTTGTGTTAAAAAAATTTGTAAATAAGTTAGTTATATGTCTGATGAAGCTCAGGTTGGAGCGAAACGATCGTTACAGTGTTAATTAAAAAGTGAAATTCATTAAAATTTGTTTTATTTTATCCTGATAATACTTTTACAACTACTTTCCAGGGCATAGTTTTGAAATCGTATTAGCTTAGATGTTCATTAGATTCGCGCAAATTTAAATTTTCTAAACGAAGCAAATGTAATATTTTTTTTTAGTAATAGGTCTGCTAATTATATGTTCGGCTGTGTGTGCTTAATTTTGACATTTTAAATTTTTTTATTAGTTGTTCGATTACTGTAATATTATCTGAAAATCAATTTTCCAATTTTTGGTCTGGATTTTTTTTTTGGATAACTTTAGAGTAGCTAATGGCGGATATGACCGAATATTTCACATAATAAATTAACACTACTATCGGCACTTATATTTGACCATAGAAATTGTACATGGAAAAATAAATCTGAATTTAGCTTGAAAAGACACTTTATACTCGAATTAAGCCCACTGAAATTTAATTGGCCCGTTATATTAGATATAGTAGTAGTATATATTGAGCACTTGTGAAATTATTACACTATTAAACCTAAATAATACACCTTATATTTTCACAAAACAATAGTATATTTAACTATATGTACATTTCATGTGCACTGCACACATCATCAGTAGTTACAGTAACTACTGATGATGTGTGCAGTGCACATGAAATGTACATATAGTTAAATATACTATTGTTTTGTGAAAATATAAGGTGTATTATTTAAGTTTAATATTAGATATATTTAGTAATAAATGTTAGGATTACCATAATCTACAATTAAGTCAAAAACTTGGACCGAAAATCAAATATATTCTTGTAAATTAACCTCTTTAAAATAAATATTGTAAAACTGTTCATTTACTTGACACATAGAACCTATATGTAATGTATACCATACTGAAAGAAACTCAGCATATTTTTCATGTTTTTAGAATTCACGAACAGACAAGTGGAAAGCAAAGTTAACTTGTGAAATATTCAAAAATTTCTTTAAGGACTTTCCAATTGATTTGACCTTAAATAAATGTACATACATACTTACTTCAGATC
Organism: Melolontha melolontha; assembly: GCA_935421215.2. NCBI lineage: Eukaryota > Metazoa > Arthropoda > Insecta > Coleoptera > Scarabaeidae > Melolontha > Melolontha melolontha. The sequence continues at coordinate 29,102,751 of OW285244.1, read as the reverse complement.
CTCTATTTATTACATGCAGATTACGGATTTTTTTGATGTCTCCTAAGGATATCAAATCGACCATATTTACCGGTCTTCCTTTTAGCCAGTCCGTGTATATGTATATATGTATATGTACTTTGTATACATACATATATTCAAAAAGAAGAAAAGCAATCAACTGTCTGATTTAAATTCGAAGTGGTTTTCCACTTTTTATTTCATTTTCGCGACGGTGAAAGAATACACCCGCACATCATTTTAATATTCAGTTTGATGTAAATACATCTAGCTTTTCTGTAGGGGTGAAAATATAAAAATGATTTGACGTACCTTATAACTTCCAAGGTTTTCCACTACGCAGGGTAAACTAGCGTCTCTTCCCAGGGCAACTGTAACATTTGGTATAGGTTCGGCAAACCGTGGATCGTCAGTCATGGCTAGAAAAGAATAAACATGAATTTTAATATATACACTTATATATGAAAGAAAATCGTTTCGTATTTTATTATTTTCAGTAAAAATTTTACGACTGCACCAAACTAAAGGGTGCGCTTCAGGACATATAAATTGAAAAATTAACTATTTTAATAAGTTCATTCGATAGTTTTATTTACGCATGGTTCATTTCTTCTCGCTTTCTTAGTTAAGATCAAACATCTTATGTTACAATTAGAAGACCCTTTTATATGAAGAATTCAAACAAAAAAAGAAAAATATAATTCATATAATTTATTATTATTCAGTATAAATTACTGTTATTGTTATCATCCCTATTATTGCATATACAAAAAAATGTTTCAAATAAAAGTTATGTGCGTGTCACTGAATTCTTTTACATGCCATCAAAAACACAGTGGCGTGCAGATTCAAGGGGATACAAAAAATATATATATTTTAAATGGAATAGCCTGTATATTATTAAATTTTTATAATAATCTTTTTTTTCTGATTTCGAAAATATACACTGTGAAACAGTTAAGGCCACTCATATTTATTATACATACATATTATTAAATTTCGAAAGTAGTTTAATTAATTGCAGCTAATCAATTAGAGAAAAGTTATGCCAAAATTCAACGTGTGTTAAAAAAAAAATAGACCATGTAAAATATTACCTGTATAAGTTTTACAGAGATTAAAAAAAGGAAAAGGCTGGACGTTTGCCGCGATATGATTCAAAATTTGAAGGTCCCAATTATTTTACTAAAATAGATATTTATGAGTTATCCTTTTCCACTACAGGAGCTTTTAGTAGAAAAAATTGAGGGTCTTGGGAAAACAAATACAACAGAAAAAGATTGATAGAACAAATTTAAAAATCAGAAAGAAAATCTGTTGGCGTTTGGTGTGGCATTTAATGCATCAAAATTGTTGGGATTTTATTTTATGATAATAATTTAAATGGAGTTACCTATCTGGAAAGAATTATTCCCGGAGCAGAAAATATTCTTATACAGAACTTTTCGGAGGTCGAACTTGATGTTTTGAAGTTGGAGATCATCTGAATAATGTATTCCCGATGTGGATAGGGAATAAGAGAACTATTAAATGGCCACCTATGACTCCTGGCTTAACCCATATGGATTCATTTTTTGAGGATTTTTGAAAGATAATGTCAATAATAATAATAACAATAGTATTCAAATTATTAAAAAAAGGATTCAACTTCAAAATAAATAATCTAAATGTAAATAATCAAACCATTTCCAATACATTTATAAATCTAAGAAAACGTTATCAATTATGCATTGAAAATAATGATAGACATATCGAACATCTTTTATAATTTATCAGAATAATTGAAACATATATGAGTAGGTAAACCCCACCAGTTTTGTATAATACAAAGGTATTTTTAATAATATAAAATATTATTAAAAATCTGGTGTTTAGAACACAAATACAGGTTCACTATTAATATTTTTGTGAACATGTCCGAACATATCCCTCCCCAGAGACGTAGATACGTATTTCGCCTTTCTAAAGGCTCATCGGTATGCCCCTGCTGGAGAAAGGATATTCTCTATTTAATAATATTTTATATTATTAAAAATATCTTTTATAATTTATTAATTATTTGTATTTAAATTTCTTAAATTAATCTTTGTTTTGCATAAAGCAGGTAAATATTTGCACCCTCACTGTAAACTATTTTGACTATTTTATTAACTTATCAAACATATTAATTGTCATTTTCACAGCTGTTCGGTCCATATAGATTTAATTTGTATTTCAGTTTTATTTGCCTATAATCAAATAGATTTAGTTGCATTTATTTTACATATTCAATCATAGATTATAATTTTATACTATTTGTAAATGTAAAGTGTATAGAAAGGTGTTGGAGTTTCCCAAATATCTAATTTGTTAATTATCATAATTAGTCAGGTATTATATTGCTTATGCATTGTCTTGTTTCCTACGGTCATAAAACTCTTTATTCAATGCATGTGTAACATTCTTGTAAATTCATTTATTTGCAGATGTAAGTCTATATAATAGCATAAGTTTTTATTGTTATATTTCATTTATTGTATTTATTATATTGAATGTTACAATGTATTCATATTTTGCAATAAGGTTTAGAAATTACGATTTAATTGCTTTTTTCCTGTATTCTTAGAATACTGTTCTTTATCTCTAGCCCTCTTCCTCTTTATTGGAATTTACGTACTCGGTATATTGCCATTCAATACCTGTAACAATTTTATTATTTGTATTTAGTTTTTAATATTTATTTCATTTGCCAGTATTACAATTAAGGGTTCATGAGCATATTGTTTATTTTAATCCATTTATGACGTTGGTAAACTACATCGTATGCCTTTCCTTGAGGAAGGGTGAATATTTGCATCGCGATTTCATTATAATTATTTAGTTGTTTTCTCCCTCCCTTGTTACTGGCGGGGACAAAATTTTAATTGTAAAAATAAGTTAAATCAAAATTCAGTTCCAACCCAGATCTCAGCGATCTCACTTCAAGAATATAAAGTATTAGATAGTTTCTCGGTCTTTACTATTTAGATTAGATTCATACATTTATATTAAATTAATGGAACTCCAAGATTCAATTTATTAACAATTATCTTGTAAATATATTAGTGTTAATTCAAACCAGTGTATTATTCAAAACATATACTTCGGTCAAACACATTCCGAAAATTCCTTCAAACCAGGTGGAATAACAATCGATTACTTTAATAATGTTAACTTTTCCCTAATTACAGTAACTACAATATTCGACATTTAATAACTCGAACACGGTTTAAGATACGGGTATCATATGGTATATTTTTGAAATCACGAAAAAGATCATTATAAAAATTTAATAATATACAGGCTATTCCATTTTTTTAAATATTATTTTGTTTTTGCATCACGTTGAATTTGCACGCCACTGTATTTTTGATGGCGTGTAAAAACACACTTTTATTTGAAACATTTTTATATATAGTCGAGGCACGATAAGTTCAATGCACGTCATTGACGTGACGTCAAATATATAATCAAGTGTCATCATAAATATGCAATGCGACCACACAAATAAATTAAAAATATTTTATATTAAGATATAATTACGACATAATAGTTAATAATTAAATTAAATTTCAATGGATAATGCAACATTTGTTTATTAATACAAACGGTCGTTACATCAAAGTTAAAAATGATAAAAAATAATGAATTACTTAATTATTACATTTCCGATATCCCAGTACTTTAACGTTGCTGTTATTGGCTATTTGGAAAGAAATTTCATGAACCGTGAGCATGCCGATTGTCATTGGTTCGGCCATTTTGGAATGTTGACAGTTCGTGGAGTATCAAAGCATTACAATACTACAAATAAATTCTAACTTTCCTTCAGTCGAGATATATTTAGTTTTTGTAGTCTGATCGAACATTTTTACATATTGTCAGATGCATCTTACTAAATTCTTTAATGCTATACCTGTGATATACCTCTGATATACCATAATAAGTAAAGTATATATAATATTAGAAGTCATATAAGTTACATAAGTATGTTAGCTTAGGTTTGAACGCGAGATATCAGTGTATTCCGCAACGGTGTAATACCTAACGTCACAATTTCTTGATAACGTGCATTGGAACTTATCGTGTCTCGACTATATGCATGATAAAGGCTGAGTAATTTATAACAAATAAGCCTGTACATACAATTGCCACTATCAAAATAACGCAGATATAGTCCGTATAACAAGAAACGCAAACTAATATTCCTGTCAAAAAGAGGCTAACAGAAAAAAAATATTTATTGTTATAAAGTACATTTTATAACTAATACGCTAATATTTAATACGACGTCCAGCCTAAGAATACCTCTACAGTGATTTCCCATACGTGCGACCAAATTTCGCGCATAATTCCTAGGCCATGAGTTAATAAGCGCTAAATTGTAAGATAATTTGGAAATTTTATATACACATTTCCAGAAAAGTTAGTGTTTCATACCGACCCAAATGTCTTCATTTGAGTTGGCGTCTAGGAACTGCGAAGACCAATCCATTGACGAATCTTTGACCATGCCTTTATTTCGGGTGATTGGGCCTAGGAAGAGAATTCATCTGTGAACATACCGTCAGACCAATCTCTGTTGGAATTTTCTTGTCCCAGATATGCGGACCTGTAAATGTTTACGAGTTCGCATTATCTGTTAAGTGTCAGCTAATATTTGCTAGCTAGAATCATCCTTACCGAAGTATTAATTGCGTTTTCTCTTAAATAAACTAATAATTTCTCCACGTCCTAGTTTGTTGATAACGTTTTATCCATTGTCTAATGAAGTTTTCCAACTTGTGTAAGTTACTTATTTCGTATGAGAAGATTAAAAAAAATTTGAAAGTCACTTTTATGACAAAAAGGTCATAAAAATAATTTATTCACACTAATATCTTAATTTTTCAACCAGTCCAAAGCTGTAGAAGTCGCCTACCAAGTTCATGGATGTCACCAGAGAAACTTCTTCTGGAACAATCGTTTACTATATGGGCCATTGGATACGTGGAAAGGTTATGCCTGGCAGAGGTTCTGAAGCATTAGAAAATTAAATCTTTTTTCCTCAATTCAGGGTGTTGTTCGAGAAGGACTATCCAGTAATCACTCACATAGATGGAGTGCTCAACTTCCGTATCCAGCCAAATCGGTCTCCTAGAGTTCAATCGGGTCCAGGAAACGCTCTCCAAAGTATCGTGTATAGGAACACTAATGTTGTAGGCAATCTTAGCCCATTTATTCTGTGCTGCAGTGAGATGTCTGACATCCGGCGGGGCAATATTAGAAAGAATCGCTAGCCAGAGACTGGGTGTGGATCTAATATTACCGGTGACGATTCTCATTGAATCGTTAAGTTGTACATATATCTTTAGCTTGGTGAGAGAGCTTCGCTACCAGACAGCAGCACAGTAGTCAGCAGAAAAATGAGCCAGTGCAATGGCTGCTGTTCGGAGAGTCTTCCCATTCGCTCTCAATGAATTGCTGGCAAGTTTATGTAATATATTATTGCGGATTTTCACCTTTTGACTAAATTTATAGAAGTGTTGCCTGAATTTCAGGGTTGTGGTTTATCCGACCACCACCAAATTCAACATTTAGTTCTCTGTTGGCTTCTTTGTTACACAAATGAAAGGCACATGATTCGGATTTTGAAGGGATTCGTCTAAAGCTTGCAGATTTTCAGCAAGTTGTAATTCTCCATCCTCCAAATCCTTGATTTTTGTGCATAAGGCTAGGTTATCTGAATATAGAAATTTTCGTGATTTTATGGGTGGGAGATCTTGTAAATGTTGAACATTAGAGGAGCCAGAACCAAGCCTTCGGAAGGCCATTTTTTAAGGTTTTGCCATTACTAGTTCGACTGTATTCTGTATAAATTGATCAGTTATTGTGCTTCCCAACCGTAAATTGTCAAAACTTATTGGAGCCATGGTATAGACATAATGCGGTCTTCATTGTAGCACAAATGGTATGTAAGGGATGCAAATCAAATCCCAAAACTGTGGTATCTTACATACTAAAAATGAAAAGGTAGAATGGAAACCTTTACACTTTCATTCCAAAGGTTATGGTACGTGAAAGAAATGTATGAGAAACTGAGACCCCTTCTAAATAAGGTAACTGCAAAATGAAAAAAAAATTATACTAAAATTATAATATGTTAATGAAAATAGTCAAATTGAGGAAAATAAATGTATAAGTCATCTTTGGTGTAATTAAAATGTTGAGAAAATTAAATGAATTGCTTTACTACTCAAATAAGCAAAGAATAACTAGGACTTTAGGTTCAGGAAGAATCCACAGAAGTAGTAAGAAATATAAGGAACAACACAAAGACGAAAACAGCAAATACCTAAGGTTTGCCTTTTAATATAGTTAACAGAAAATGGTGACAGTACTACCGAAGTTATAACAAATATAGCAAATGGTACCACTATTTGCTAAAGACATGATTCATGCCAAAAAATATACCAGAGAATGTATAAATATAGATGTACAGTATTATACAATCGCGAAGCATTTATTATTAATAACAAAAATTCTGAAAAATTAATTGTGTGAAAAAAAGCAAAACATATAAAAAGACAATTAGTGAATCCTATCACAAACATAAGAGGACAATCAAGAATAATTTAATTTGAAACAATAGAACTACGATTTTATAATTCAGGAATAAAGAACAGAAACTAAAATTAATCATCGTCCATGGCTTTATAGTTTTTCAAAATATTCTCCATTAAAATCAATACATTTTTGCATGCGCTTGAACCAATTTTCAAAGCATTTTCGTCACTCGGATTGAGGTAGCTCTAAAACATTTGAGAATTTTGAAAGCATTGATCGCTTCTTCAGGCTTGAAAACTCGTAATTTATTTTTGATTTGCGCGAATAGAAAGAAGTCCCTACCGCATTGGGCTGTACGGCGGACTTTTTCAGTTGTCAAAAACTCTCTTGTTTGAGCCGGTGTTTCCAAATACTTCTGGCAAGCAAATGCTTGCGTACCATTCAGAATTTACCGTCGAACGTTACACTAATGGTACAGTTGCCACATATCTGGTTTTTCCGAAGAAACAAGCGACCGTTTGCTTCGAAGTGCTTCATGCGCAAATTACTTTTGTTGGATTTGGCTCATCTTGAAACACCCATACAGTCAACTACTGTTTTCTTTCGGGCTCATACCCGTAGTTCCATGATTCGTCACATATTACGAGGTCATAGACATGCTTTGACCATACTTTTTTAGCATTTCCTTCGATCAATCGACACGAGCCTTTTTTGAGCGATTGTCAAATTATGTGGGATCCAACGCGAACAAATATTTGACGGCCAAATGTTCATACAAAATCGAATGTATGTTGGTCCCACTAATGACAAAGGATACCTTTATCTCACGACAAGTTACATGGTGATCTTGCAATATCAGTTCACCCACAGCAGCAATGTTTTTCGAAACAACAACCGATTTTACGACGTTGCGACGTTCTGAGTAAGTATTCTGTCAAAAATGTCGAACGTTACGATAGAGACATCGTTTATCAGATGGCAACCCCAGATCGATTATTCCCGAAATATAAAAGACATCCCTCGTACAAGTAAAATAAGTGAAAATTGCCGGAAGAGGAAATGAACAGAAAAGAAATCAGATGATCATTATCGTTTTCAAATTTATTTTTATTAATAAAAAACAATATTCTTAGAGCATTTAATTATTTAATTCGTCTTCACGTAGCTTCGTAAAATTTGTTTTGTGAGTACTTAGGGACTCAACTAAAATATTACATATTTTAACGTTTAAATTGGAACTTTTGGTGGAGGTGCCTCAAATTGTTACCATAAATGATATACACATATTTACAATATGAGCGTATTTTATTACTCAAATTATCATTTATTAAGTGGAAAAATATATATATATATACAGGGTGAATTTTTTTGAATGTTTAGGATTGGGATCTCAGAAACTACTGGAGATAGAAAAACGCTTAAATGGGGAAAGATGCGCAGTTTTACGAGTTTGATTTAAAACTGCTTTTGTTTCTCCGATAACTTTCATGGCTTATTAGATATTCAAAGAAAACTAAATTTTACGATTTTCTTTAAACATGCTTAGCATCGTTAATAGTAATTTTAGAGAAAAAGTGTTCAGACAAAAGTTTTAGATAATTTTACGCCAAATAAAATTTTGTAGCTAATAATTTTTTTTCGTTCACCATTATCGAGTTATGACACAAACTTGTGGTTTTTTAAATAGAAACCATAGTTGGTTTTGACATCATTAAAAAGATTATTTCTTGCTGATTACAGTGATATAAGGTTTGATTTGGTTATTTTAAAAAATAAAGAGGATATAGACATTTTTATGGTTTTTATGGAAAACAATTGAATTTCGAACTGATCAAATACAAACCAAACGAAAACTTATTTTGAAATCTTATGTAGTAATAAAATGAAAACTATAAGAACTTTTATTAAGGGCACACAACATTATTAATGTTCAAAGATACCTCCATTATTATTAATACACAAATTGTATCTCTTCACAACAGAATTTGTAGCATTGCGGACTTTACGCCTATCGATGTTATTAAAAGCAACTAAGACAGCTTCTCTTAAATCGTCGATTGTTTCATATGTTCTTTTGTATACTGTGTCCTTTAGTACACCCCACAAGAAAAAATCCAAAACTGATAAATCAGGGCCATTCAATGGGTGCATTTCGTCCTATCAATTGATTAGGGAAGTTCAAATTTAAATAATTTCTAACATTCAGTTGATTGTGCGGAGGCGCTTCGTCATGTTGAAACCATTGCAGCATTGCTCGGGTTCTTAAATTTAAATTATCTAACATTTCCTCGAAATCTTGTTGTAAAAAATTAAGATAATGATTGCCAGTTAGTGATCCATCAAAAATAAAAGGAGGAAGAACAGTTGATCCTATAACACCACACCAAACATTAAACCCAAATTTAATTTGTGGTCTCCTATGTTCAACGTGAAATGGATTTGTTTGAGACCATATGTGCTCATTGTGCCTATTAAACATTCCACAATTTGTGAAAGGAGATTCATCAGTCCATAATATTTTCATTGAAAAGTGTGGATCGTTTTGACACTGATCTTTAAACCATCTACAAAAAGCTATTCGTCTGATGTTATCACCTTCATGTAAAGTTTGTGATACTGATAATTTGTAGGGACGAAATGTATGTTTCTTCAACACTCTGACAATAGTGCGTTGAGAGGAGCCCATTTCTGTTGAAATTTGTCGGGTCGATGTAGATGGATTCTGAGCGACGCTTGCTAATATGTTTATTTCTCTATCTTCATCCATCCCTTTTTTTGATTTTGGTTTAACGAATAAAAATTAACAGCTCTCACTTCTGTGACTCAACGTGAAAGCAATGTTAGTATATTTATCTCGACTGCTCCAACGAACACTATTGTAACTCAGATTTTTCGTTTTTTGAATTACAAAACACCAAACATTTTTTTTTTAAGTTTTTATCTTATAAAGTGAACAATCATAGAAATGTCTATATCCTCTTTAAAATATATCCTCTTTTTTTAAAATAACCATATCAAACCTTATATCATTGTAATCAGCAAAAAATAAGCTTTTTAATGATGTCAAAACCAACTATTGTTTCTATTTAAAAAAACACAAGTTTGTGTCATAACTCGATAATGGTGAACGAAAAAAAAAATTTAGCTACATGGTTTTATTTGACGTAAAATTATCTAAAACTTTTATCTGAACACTTTTTCTCTAAAATTACTATTAACGATGCTAAGCATGTTTAAAGAAAATCGTAAAATTTAGTTTTCTTTGAATATCTAATAAGCCATGAAAATTATCGGAGAAACAAAAGCAGTTTTAAATCAAACTCGTAAAACTGCGCATCTTTCCCCATTTAAGCGTTTTTCTATCTCCAGTAGTTTCTGAGATCCCAATGCTAAACATTCAAAAAAACTCACCCCGTATATTATTTTAAACTTTTAGTCTTAGGTAGTGACTTTGTGAAATTTATTATAAATATTTCTAATTTATATAAATTAAAATTCAATCACATTGATATAGATACTGCGATTGCGTACAAAATAATTTAGTTTAAACGAAATTTCCATGGGTCTTCCTTAGATCTGTGCCTGGGTTCTATATGGTACACACTGTAACGTATTTTCCAATAACAAAATTTATTTATATTTACTCTGAGTAATATAATGTTATACACACACACGCGCGCACACACTCACACATACTACACACACATGTTCATATGAATGTGAGAATATATAAAGCAAACTATAAAATTCCATTGGTTAAATATTTGAGAGCGCTTGTTTTCGCAGCTTTAATAACCAGTTTGCCTTTGGACATATGGATCTCTATGCGGTTTCCAAACTCAATCTTGAGTAATACAAGGGACTTTATTGGTTTCTTTTTTCTTTTGCTAGACTGAACAGATTCCTTTAGCGCGAATATATACGATATATTGTGATTTTGCTGTTATTTCTAAAACACGTATACTGTGTTTGTTTGAATTTAGTTCGCCTTTAGCAGACTGCTAAACGCTGCAGAAAAAGAATTTAATATAAAAATATAAATGCATAAAATACTGTATTCTATATGATTTACTTCTATATATTTACAAAGTGATTTTTCATCCATATCTCAGCTTTATCCTGTTATTGTTTGTTTAGATTATGTTAGATAAAAAATTTAAACTATTTCCTTTGCCATAAGATGATGGATGTATCTTAATTTTTACAGAGAACAAAATCTACAAGCGTGTACTTTAATAAATTTGAAGTTCATATTTCTTTTTTTTTATTAAAGGCTGATAAAATAACGATTCTTGGTTCTTGGTATGAAATACATTCATAACGGTTACTCTTGATGTTATGGTATTTATCCCAATTATTACATAGACACCAACGGTAACTTTTTTCAGTTAAGTTTCAGTTTTTTTATCCGGGCAGGGGGTTTTCATTACGTAACAGTGGTCTTTTTAAGCTGGTCTAGGAGAAATCTATGAATAATTTAAGAAAATTGAAATCATTTCTAAATTTTCAAAAAGTTTATAAATATCATTGTAGTAGATTACGTTGTCATTCATGGAAATTTTCCCCATTACTCCAACTAACGGAAAACACTTTTCTAATAATTAATATTTTATGTTCTTTTAAATAATCTGTCTTTCAAATTAGAAAATTAAAAGCAAATGAAGTGTGGGATGGGACAAGATAATCGAAAGTGTTATAATAAACTGGCGCAAAAGTGTTTTTGTTTTTCAATATAAATGTCTAAGCTAATAATAAGAATATAAAAAATACAATAACAATCAGAAATCGAAATACAGTTCTTTATGTTGGATGTTTTGTTACCATTGTTAAGTGAGGTTTTCATTTTTTCTGCTTCTGTATCTGTGATATTGACGCGCAAAAAGAAAGAACCATTAACTTACATAGATGTTAGTCTGAATTTGATAAATTACCTATTGAAAACCCTATTGAAAAGTCTATGATTTCTGTTGACCAATGCGGGATATTTGTCTGGTAAAATTGTGTATATGTGATACAGTTTTTCACATTACGATTCAGTATTTACCACTCTACGTTCAGACACCAACTGAAAATGGATAATAACTTCGTAGAGAGTAAAGAGCTTTTATACCATTTTAACAAAATTTGTACATGAAGCATTAGAGTTACCTCATATCTACCTCATCAATGTTTAATAAAACCTGTACTAATTTTCGCTATATTAAAGAAACTGGTGATGATGAAGATTAAAAATTTTGCAGCATGGATTTAGAAATTCGTACTTCATGCAAATAATTAATGAATCCGAAATAATATGTAGCGGAAGTATTGGTTGACATGTGATGCGCATTCGATATCGTTAGAATATTAAATTTAATTAAATTAGGAATACAATAGCAATGTTAAATTTATTAGTGTCTCTCCTTAATGATATATGTTTTTGCACTAAGCATAAAAGCGAATCTTCGGAAGAATTAGAGACGCAGATGGGAGTGGCGAAGAGCTTCATATTAGAGGTCAGTTGCGTTTTTTGTTATTTGTAAATGACCTGCATGTTTTCTTAACATTAGATGTATTAATAAATTATCGATTGTGGTAACTGCATCGGATTCGGCATTTATTTTTGTAAGCTAGCTCATATTAAAGGACAGTTATATAAATAATAATATAATGGATTAAGCAACCATATTTTCGTCTTGCAAAGAAATAATTTTACGCTTAATTTTAATATACTGTTAAAGCTTTATTTATTCAAAATTAAATTTTAAATTCTCATTCACACCTTGTCTGTCTCTATAACTTTGCACGTAATGCTAAACGAGGAAATTTGGATTAGCAATCGAAAAGACCGGATTAAAAAGTCATACTTTTAATTTAAAAATTAAAAGTTCTTCATTAGAGCTGTAGGCGACAAAAAAGAACAGAAAAAATATATTAATACAAACATTTCACATTCTAGTAGATATTTTTATGTACTTTAAAAGCAGTCTTAATAAAAACAATTAAAAACGAAATATTTAAAAAATATATTAATTCATCTCTTTTCACTGCTAACGCTAACATGGTTTCACAATTATATATATATATATATAGATAATTATTTCTCGACCTTTGTATATTATAGTAGATTTAGATATTTGGCGATTTAAGGTCTGTTTTACTTTAATATGTATATATTTAAAATAATCTCTTACATGTTTCGATAAATACTACCTTTATCCAAGAATTATAAGTGACAGTATATTAATGTCAAAGTTATATAAGTGACGTAGTCATGGTAGGAAATACATATTCATAAATACATTCCACATTCAATTCAAGTTCCTTCAGTTCCTCACACGTGCATATTACATGAAGGCTAGTTTCCTCCTATTTTTCACATCTCCTACACCAGGGCTCGCTAACCAAGCCCATGCTGTACAAATGCTTCCTTAAAGGACAATGTCCGGATATTAACCCGGTAATTATTTTAATTTCTTTTTTATTACTACGAATTAGGTTGGGTGAAAACTTTCCGTCCAGCTCCCTTAGTAGAGTTTTGGTATGGAGTTGACCTTCCGTTAACCTTCATTTATTTTTATGTTCTTTTTATAGCCATAACCAGATCTCCCTTTTAGCGGAATCCTAAGCGATTCCACATACAGGTTCTGGTATTAGTACCTTCTTTGGCCAGTTCGTCGGCTATCCCATTGCCTTTAATTCCCTCATGTCCAGGCACCTATATCAGCGACACAGTTTTGTTTTGTGCCAGTTTGTTGAGGACCTGTTTACAATATTTTACCAGCTTAGACCTGGTAGATGTGTTCATAATGGCTTTAGTAGCCGCCTAACTATCAGTCATTATGTTGATTTTTTTGTTTGCGCAGCCGGCTTCCCGAATTTCCTCGGCGCAGGCTGCGACTGCAAACAATTCGGCCTGGAAAATCGTTGTATGTTTCCCCAGACAAATCCATACCTTCCTAGGGCACATTCAGCATATGCTTGCACCTGCCCCCTGACTAGATTGTGATCCATCAACGTACCAGGTGACGGCATCACAATCGCTCGAGCAACTTTTTGCCTGTTCCCTGGTCGGTATAAATATGTTCAGCTTAGCTGTAAACATAATCTCAGGTGCCATACTGTCTGCCGGTATTTGAAATATCGGCTCTTCCAGTATAGTTCCTGTGACATCTGTATGGCTCCCTATAACCTTATTAGGACACCATACGTCATTCGCCTTCAGCCTCAGGATCGCAGCCATTGCCTCCGCTTTTACAAATAGTTCCAGCGGAGGGAGACCCACGATGGCCTCCATAGAGGCGGTTCCCGTGCTGGTCATAGCTCCCGTGATTCCCAACAGAGCCTGTCGCTGGAAAGCCGTGAGGGGCCCCACCGACCATGTCCGCTCCGTCCTTCTCCACCAGACAACTCCATAGGTAATCGTTGGTCTTTCTATTGCTGTGTACAACCAGTGTACTATATTTTGTTTTAGTCTCCAGGTCTTGCCAACAGCTCTTCTGCATCTCCAGAAGAGCTGCACCGCCCTGTCTACCACTTTGACTAGATGTCTGCTCCAATTCAGTTTCGCACCAAGTGTTATGCCTAGATACTTCACTTCATTGGTTAGTTCTAACTCTTGTCCAAACAGCCTTACGCTGCCCAGATCATTTAGTTTTCTCATATTGGTAAAGGCTACCAACTTGGTTTTTTGAGGATTGACAGTTAATTCCTCCTCAAGGCACCATCTTTCCACAATTCGCAGAGCATTTCGCATGATGCTCGCCACTGTCCCCGGGAATTTCCCCTGGGACACTATGACAATGTCATCGGCGAATTCCTGCGTCCATATTCCCTGGTCATTTAATGTCCTGAGGAGATTATCCACTACTAGACTACATAGTAGCGGTGACAATACGCCTCCTTGAGGACACCTATTGTTGTCCTCATCGAGATCGTTTTGTTTTGCATTTGGGCATGAACTACTCTGCTACGCAGCATGTTATGAACCCAGTTGCATGTGGTGTTTTTTATTTTTCGATCTCTTAAAGATCGAATAATGGAAGACGTCAAGGTGTTATCGAAAGCTCCCTCTATGTCTAAAAAGACTGCAAATGCAATTTCCTTCTAGTGTAGGCTCCTTTCGAGCCCTCTCACCAGTCTATGCAGGACACCCTCACCTGATTTTCCCATCTGGTATGCCCATTGCAGTGGGTGTAGAGGAGATCTATCCAGAGCCCCTTCTTTAATATTTAAATATATAATTTTTTCCATAGACCAACAAAAGTTGTTCACTTGCGAAGTACTTCTAAGCAAATGATTGCGTGTTTCATATCAAAATCTGATAATGTTGCTACAATTATTTTGAAGAATCGTCGATCTGTAAATGCGGAATGGTGTACAACAATGTGTTTGCTCGAAGTTATTGATGAATTGATGAAAGGCAATCATCCTTCATCATGATAATGCTACTAAGTAAAGGCATTGAACTGATGACTCATTCAGCCAATAGTCCTGACTGGGCCTCAAGTGATTTTTACGTTTCCGACAATCAAAAAAGAAAAGAAATGATAGGCCACCGTTTTTCCTGTCCATAAGGGGCCATGACCGCATTCGAGTCACGCATTTTGAGTACGCCAACGTCAGAATGGCATAAATGTTTCAATGATTGGTTTGAACGAATAAAAAAATGCATAGAATTTAATGGGCAATGTTTCAAAAAGCAATAAACCCGTTCATTTGCGTATTAAATATTTTCTTCATAGCTTTTCCCGAAATTTTTTAACCGTCCCTCACATATACCACGAATTGTACAGAATCGAGGGCTCGTGTTCATTGCGAAATCTAATGTGAAAAAGTGCTAAATATAACTGCATAAAGTATTTAATGCATTATTTTTTTTATATCATTCTATCGTCTTTTAAATCGTATACTAATGCTACTTAAAAACTTTAGTGAACAATGATTTTATCGTAAAAAATGTTAAGTCTGTGTTCAAAGTATCAATATTGTAGAGTTAGTTTAAATTATAATTAGCAAATCAATAGATTTTATTGGTATAATTATAAGTGCACACAAACTATTCTATAAATTCAATTATCCTTTTTGCGGAGAAAGTAATATCCTATAAATCATGTTTAATCAATCCCACAATATAACTTCTCTCACCAGCTCACTGATCAATCAATGAAACACAATGTTAATTGAACGAATTTATTTTGTTAGTGATTTGAAATAATTAATTATTACTCCTACACTTTGCTACCGCCCTTACTAAGCTTTTTGTGGGAGAGTTCTTTTTTTAGCGGCACACCGAAATGTAGGCGATAATTTTAGCTTACTTTGTTGTTGTTGCTGGTCATGGAAAATGGGAGTTCTAGCTCCGTCTTCTTTTTTCTTTCGTTTTTTGTACATTATTATATTAATTAAGGTTCTTATTGTCAAAAAAAATAGTTAGTAGAATTTTACGTATCTGGATTGAATATACTTCCTGAAATATTTTAAATCGATTAATGAGGTTCGTGAAATTTACTCCAACAAAAGTATCATGTAAACAGTATTATGTTTAGCTTTCATTTGTTTATATTAAGGCTTTTTATATGCCAATAAGGTCTGAACTGTTCCCAACAAAGGACAACAACCTTTAATAATCTGATTTAAAAAATTACCGGTACGCGTGAGGCATTGATTAATAATCAAGAGAGTAGATGTCATTAAAATACGGAACAAATAAAATGGGACTGAAGATACCGCCTTGTGAAACAGCCCTGACTTTCAAGGTGTTCATTTAAGTAAATATTATAACGGTTTGATATTTAAACACACAAATCATCATCTAATTTAAGTAATATTTCATTGAACAGATGAACATTTATATTTTGTATACTCTTGATAAAGGCGTACCGCCGAAACATGTAGAGTTTTTTAAATACATATATTTTGAAGTAATATACAGACCTTTAATCGCCTACTGATTAGGTTTACCATATCATACCAAGGTCACGAAGTTATTATATATATATATATATATATATATATATACATAAATTGATAAATTATTGGAGTTTTTCGGCTTTTATATGAAATATTTACCAATATCGCTCCGGATTGGTCCACTCTAATGATCAGTCTCAAGTGTGAGGTCTATAATTTCATTTTCACTCAAGCTTTTATCAACTAATAATTCCTCTATATCGGCAAATGATAGATCATCGAATCCATCTCCACCAATTGTATGTGCCAGCGTTAAGATGTCAGTAAAAGCAGCGTTATTACGGATGACAGGATCAGGATCTTTGATTTTTGACACATTCTGGCCAAATATTTTTCCAACATGAGTTCAAAGTTCATAGCTTTAATTCGGCTAACGCTAATCCAACTTGATTAATGCAGTCCATAATAGCACACATCAATGCTTGTTATATCCTCATTATGGTCTAGTTTGTCTTGCACGTATTGAAATTAACGTTTTATGTAGTACGTTTTAAAAGTAGCAATTATCCCCTGGTCTAGCGGTTGTATTAAGGATGTAGTATTAGGCGGAAAAAAACAAAATTGCACATTTGGGTGCTCTAAGACCGAATGGCCAAGTGCATTGTCTAGAAGTAAAAGAACTTTAAATTCTAAACATTTTGCATTCATGTAGCGTCGGAACTTCTGGGATGAAGTATTTCTGAAACCATTTTGCAAAGATTGCACCGGTCAACCAAGCCTTTTTGTTTGTTATCAAGTGAATTGGAAATTTATTGCAATCTACATCTTTCATCGAGCGTGGTCTTAAGGCACGATTTACTAGCAGTAGTTTTAACATACATTCTCCTGAAGCATTGAAACAAAATAACAATGTTACACGGTCCTTTGCTACTTTAAAACCACCGGAAGTTTTCTGCGATTTTGCATCATAAGTTCTGTTATATTTTTTTCCAAAAAGGCCACTTTCATCTGCATTCCAAACTTGATCTGGGGTGTATCCTCCATCTTCAATAATTTTTCTAAGTTTTTGAGGAAATTCTTCGGCAGCCAATTCATCTGCAGGCGCAGTTTCCCCCTTAATTTTTATATTATGGAGAGCATGTCGTTTAAGAAAAGTAGTTGTCCAACTTGTACATGTAGAAAATTCAGGTTGTTTTGACTGAGATGAAGTGCCTGGCTCAACTTCTTTAATACGTTTGTAGATTCTTAATGCTGTTTGCTTGATAGTAATTCCATCTAGTGGTATTCTTTTATGTGATTTACCTCCAATCCACATTACCAAAGCTTGTTCCATCTTCTCTTTGACAACATCTCTTGTGTATGACGACGATTTAGCACTTATTTTTGTTCCAGAACATACAAATTTTCCGATGGCAGTTTCACTCTTCTTAATCGTTCAGTTTATCACGTCATAATGTTCGAGTTTGCTCAAAAGTAATCGATGATATATAGTGTTTTAAAGGAATACAATTTGATTATTTACTTCGGTGCTTTGACGGGAGAGTGGCTTTTTGAAAGCTGACAACACTTTCGCATGATGAGTATATCTCAGGGTTCAACCATGTATTAGAAGAAAATTTCGCCTAAATAATAGTAATAATGTTTAGTTATGTTCAACAGAAATTCCCAAATGGGCAATATACATTAGATAAGTACAAAAATATATAAACCCATACAGGTACAGCAAATAAACAGAGTAACTAAATTATTTAATACAAAATAAATATAAATCAGAAAAAAATATATAAACATACCAAAACTAAATCAAAATTTTTAGTGGAATGCAGTAAACCTGTTCTTAAAAGCAGATTAGTTCTAGAATTTGTCTTTGCAACTGTAATCAAATCATTCAAATCCATGTCGCTTACGTTGCAGAGCATGGTCGAAACCACGACCAGGATATATTCCACCAATATTAAATAGGAGGAATTTTAGTAATTTACGTTGATTCGGTCGATTTTATTAACCGCCTGTTATATATGGTATACCATACTACAGCACTATACACCAACTTACTAATAAATAACGCTCAGAAAAGGAATTTAAGTGCTGTTATGTTAATGTAATAATTAGAGACCGGACACAAGAGGCTGATGACTCATCGCCCACGAGCTTATTAGTGAAAATTAGTATTTTCACCCTGGATAGGGTACATGAGGTATATGCGCATTAATGGATATATGGGGTATTGAAAAACCCCACCCAGAAGGAAGACTATTATTTTTAAATAAATGTATATTGAAATACTTTGAACATAATTATAAACTACATCTGGCTAATTGTTGCATAAATTGCAGACCTCTAGACGATGGTCAGGGCATACAGCTTTGCGACACTTAGCATATGATGTTTTTGATTTTCTCTCGCTTGACCTAGGGCGCAGATAACATCTAGAGCTTTTGGCCAACTTAACTTTTGGTTCTAAATTATTAGGCTGCTCAATAGACAATATATCGTGTATGTCTTGGCGGAGTTCCCGTATCAAATTTGTTTGAAGCCTTCTCTCCATGTGTTGTCGTGCTAACTGGAATCCAAGTTCACACAGAAGCAGTTAGGTTTTGAGGCATGTCCCCATACACAATTGCCGCAATGTTATTAAATCTGGATTTCTATTAAAAACTGCGTCTAACTCTAACCACATCCGAAGTCACTTGGTATATTTTTCAAATAATTAATAGCCACATCTAATGTAGTTAATCCATCATTTAATTTGAGACTTCAAAGTAAGTGATTTGTTTTGGCAAATTTCCAAAGTGTTCCTGAAGAAAGTACAACTGAATTTTTAAATTTGGAATTTGTGTTAGTTCCTTACACTCAGAAATTCTCTGCATAAAAACTAGTAGCTTCCAACCATGTCCTCCATCTAGTTATTATTGGAAAGGGGAGCAGCGACAAAGATGGCAGTTTTTCCCTGTAAAGAGCTACTCTCAATGGTGCTTTTCTGAAAACATTTTTAAAGGCGGATACAAGTCTATCAACTTCTGGAAAGGTGTCTCTGATATATTCACAGATTATGTGGAGAGCATGTGCTACACAAGTAATATGCAGCATATTAGGATATGTTTCCTTTAATAGTCTGCCTGTTTTTAACAGTCACTTACAAATAAAAGTACAAAAATTATAAATACAGTTGACGCCTGTATTTATAATTTCTGTTGCTATTACATATACGTTACATGGAATAGTTGAACGTAGTACACCAACATTTACCACACAGTGGCCTAATATATCGACAGTTTAGTCGGTACTTATCCATAGTAGTGATTACTACTGCTTTCGTGTAGCACTTAGAAACATAATATTTGCGTAAAGTGGATTCATCAGGAATATTTCGACCAGTATATTTTTGGAGAAATGTTTAGAAGGTGGGATTGTTAAGTTTATTTAATGGAATATTTGCCGCCATTAAAGAGTCACAAAGTTTTTCGTTAAAATTGTCAGATTTCAACGGGTCTCTAATTTCTGTGTATGTGTTTGCGATGCTAAGTGACGTTTTACTTGCGATTTCTTGGAATTTTTTAACTATATTTTACAGACTTTGCAATAAATTTCGGAATCACTGGCAATGGACATACGATCAGTTTGACCTTTAATCAAACTCGCATTTTTTTCACAATGCTTTTCTCGACGTTATTCCATATCATATCTGAAAAAGTAACTTAAACAATGTTCTAAATTTAAATAAAGTAAAACAAAAAATGTATGCATAAGTTATTGAAACTTAACGAAATTCACTGGACATTTACGTAAAAATAATTGGGAGAACTAGATTCGGTGAAGCGATATTAAACAGGATCTATTACAAAAATTAC
The DNA here is from genome assembly GCA_935421215.2 of Melolontha melolontha. Taxonomy (NCBI): domain Eukaryota; kingdom Metazoa; phylum Arthropoda; class Insecta; order Coleoptera; family Scarabaeidae; genus Melolontha; species Melolontha melolontha. The sequence goes on along the minus strand of OW285244.1, from coordinate 29,082,445 downwards.
GAAGTATGTATTTAACAGTTAAAACAATGAAAAAAGAAACTAGCTCACCGTACTTACGAAATATATACTAATAAATAAGATAAATTATAAAAACTCCTCACGCTTCTATCTGCGCCCATGAAGAAAGGAATTTAACTGTAATATTGAATCGCAATTTCGGCCTGATACTTTCTAGTAATAATGTCGCAGTTAGTAACTCGTCAAAATGACTATTATCAGACGCAGTGAATAAGTTTATTGTAAACAGGGATGTAAAGGGTAAGTGTTCCACCATATATTGTAAATTTATAACTTATTATTTCTTTTACTTACATACTATAAAGTGCACGCCTATGACGCGCAGCTAACTTTGACTTCCTAATAATAACAAACAACGTTTAGGACGCTGATGACAGATTTTTTTATAAAAGAGTAAGAAAACTGGTGATCATTATCTTGAATATATAGAACATAGAAACTGTAGAAACATAACGTTTGGTCATACTTACTCGTAAACATATTAGTCGGGAGGTTTTTGGGTGTTGAATAAGTTTTAGACGCTGAAACGCGCCCTTCGTGATCGCATAAAAGTATTATGTTTTATACGATTCAGTCTTTTCGAGTTGGTTAATTTACACACTGGTGCAATAATGAGTAATATGCTTTTTATGACGATTTTGTTTGACGTTCTGGACATGCATAATTTGTTATTCGTTTGTGAGAGAGTACAATGCACTACATCAAGAAGTCAAGTGGTAGATTATGCCATCCATCAAAATCATTCATGTGTGCATTACTGAATCCAGCTCTATTTCATTTTGTGAATTTAATTTTTTCACGTTGTGTTTTTTGTTAAGCAGAAACATTGTGGAAAAAATAACTGCGTTAAATACAGGACAAATTTGTATTTTTATTATTTAATATATACAGCAGATATATAATACACACATACACATAAAATATACAGTGATACAATGATGGACAAATGTGTGGAACCACCTAAAAATATTCATTAAATTAAAAACGATATTGTAATAAAATTTTAGACACGGAAATTAGGGATGAAGAGCCATCACTTGAAGTGTTTCTTAAATATACATAGTGTTGGGAAAGTGTAACATACTAAAGTTATACATTTTCTAATTGTATTTTTTTACATTTTCAAATTCTTCTCGATAACACGATTTCGACTTGAGGTCTAAAGTATTTAACTTGAGGTTTACATGCAAACGAAGATCAAAATTTTTAGAATATTTATTTCTCGGTACTTTCAAAATCATAAATATTGCTTGATACTTAGGTACAATCGTTTAAATAAAAACCTTTACAATTCGAAATGTAAATACTACAATTTCTTTTATTTCTTCTTTTATTGTGGCTATTAAAAAAATTGTTTTTTTTTTTGTCGAACAAAAAGTTAACGTGAAAATTACAATCTTTAAATTTTATCACAAGATCTAGTAGTTTATGGTATTTAAATGTGCTATTAAATTTGTCGTTTGTCAATATTGGTTGAATTAAATGAAAGAGAAAGATTAACGATGATCGGTTTTGGTGATATGACAAGAACTGATCAGAAAGTATGTACTCTTTTTAATACTATACATCCCAATCGGTCGCCAATTTCGCCTTCTATTGTTACAAAAACTTAAAGAATGTATAGCAAGCGCCAATTAAGTTGGCGCGAGGAGGGAGTGCGCAGAAGTCGTTTTTAAAAACGTCCACCCCCACTGCTTAAGTAATTGTCAGAATACAATTGTCATTGACGTTAGACGGAATATAATGTAGGATATATTCGGACACGTTCACAGAAAATATTAATAGTGAACCTGCATGTGTGTTCTTCACACCAGATTTTTAATAATATTTTATATTATTAAAAATACGTTTGTATTATACAAAACTGGTGGGGTTTACCTACTCATGTATGTTTCAATTATTCTGGAACATAATGTCTTTGCTACGGGATCATAAATTGATACACGCTCAGAGGTTAGAATTATCTGACATTTGATGTAAAACCAAATACAAATCTCTCCACTACTTTTAATCCTGCGCGAACTTACCCCTCCTAGCGCCAACTTAATTGGCGTTTGCTATAGCTTCTTAAAGTTTTTGTATGAATAGCGGTGCTCACAATTTGCAAAGAATTTGTCGTACACATTCTGCTACAAATTATATCAAAGCGCAAAGTATTGCCATCATCTGTAGAGGAAAATCACACACATTTTATCTACAAACGAGCTGACGCATAGGCATAAAGAATTCTTAAAAGAGAAAAATACCATCCTTATAAAATTCACCTCTTTCAAGAATTTACCTATGATCGTTTCGACAGAAGCCAAGAGCTTTGTGAATTAACGATGAACATTTGTAATCGTGATAACAATTTTGTAAATAATATAGTTTTTCGGATGAGGCAACCTTTTATTTGAAATGTACTATTCATAGACATAACTGTTGATATTGTGCACAGAGTAATTCTCACTGGATACGAGAGAGCTATACGCAACACCCTAGAAAGCTTAACGTTTGGGATGATATTTGAGGAAACAGAATAAGTTTTTTTTTTATAGAAGAATTTTCAAATATATTTAAAACTTTTAAATAAGCAGACAATTCCTGCATTGGAGGAAAATGGCCAACTTCCACAAAACATCTGATTTTAGCAGTATAGGGCACCCCCACACTATTCTGTTATCATTCGAGATCGTTCAGATCGAACTTTTGCCCACATATATGGATTGGAAGGAGAAGCGAAATTGAATGGCTCGCACGTTCTTCCTATCTCAATCTACTAGATTAATCCTTGTGGAGCTTTCTAAAACAGAAATTGTATCTTACCCGAACTAGACATTTGCAAGATTTGGCTGAAAGAATTAATGAAGAGATACGAAGTATTTCGCCAGGCATCATAGCGAGGATTACAAGAGAATATACAGACAGATTGGTTTACTGTCAGGAAGTAAGTGGCGCTTATTTTGAAAATCTCATAAATAAAGTTTAATTTTGAATGACCAGTTTATTTCCTTTTCCTTACCAATTAATAAATAAAAAATACTTTAGAGCACAAGTGCTGTAGTTTGTTGAAATCGTGTTTTCGAGGAGAATCCCAAAATGAAAAAATACACAGCGTTCAATTAAAAAAAAGTATAAATTTAGTACGTTACATTTTTCGAACACTCCGTGTATATTAAAAATTCTTCAAATAATGGCTCTTCATCAGTAATTTTCGTGTCTAAAATTTTATTACAATATCTTTTTTTAAATTAAACAGATATTTACATGGTTCCACACATTCGCTCATCACTGTGTATATGTATATTAATATTTTCAATCAGTCTAGAGTATATGGAAAACGCCACAAAGTCTTCAGACAGCTTACTGAAAAGCGGGCATCACATCATGCCGACAACACGTGTCAGGCAGTCCTTATATGTTTATATTCATGTCGTGTAAAAAATGTTTTTAAATTTGCGAAATATATTGCGTATTCTAAAAAGTTAAATGTCTACACGAAAATATGGAGATCGACAATTTTTGGTGATAAAATAAAGGTTTAATAATTATAGTGGGAAAGGTGAAAAAAATGTTTTTACTATGCGAAATTTATGGAAATTTGTCTACGTGTCAAACAAATATTTGATGGATATAATGAAATACTTACTTGTTTATATTACTATAAATATTCATATCTAACAATTTACGATACCTTGCTGTTTTAATTAATTTTTTAATTTACACTAATATGTTAATTCAAAGTTAGTTATATATATTACTAATATTAGATTATTTGAAGTTTTTCAAATATCATAGGCTGATAAGTAGACTGCGGAACCGGCGCTATCCCGTATCGGGTGTGATTCATCGGTGCCGACAATGTACAATCGATCAACTTAACAGTATATATGAATGTTATAGCGCGATTGTAATGATAAAAGTTACGTCTTTCAATTCAAACAGACGGAGTGTGAAATATATTTCACCAGAGTCGTAATAAAGGCAATGAAATGTATATACGGAAATTTATTTTTACGAAAATAAATAAAACACTGAAGTTACATGAATTTAAATTAACTTGAATTGAAATTAATTCAAGATATATATGTAAATACATATATATATATATATATATATATATATATATATATATATATATATATAAATAAATGAAACGAAATTATCGACCGTGATATATTATAAAAAATTAATTTAAATTCGGGTAAGCGGTCAATTAAGAAAAAAACTCCTTTATTAAATAACCCTATATTTCGCAACAGACTTTGTCGCTTCTTCTGGGGTAAAAAATGTAGAGTTGAAAAATAATAAAATTGACGTACAAAATATATTTTGTACGTCAATTATTATTTTTCAACTCTACATTTTTTACCCCAGAAGAAGCGACAAAGTCTGTTGCGAAATATAGGGTTATTTAATAAAGGATTTTTTTCTTAATTGACCGCTTACCCGAATTTAAATTAATTTTATATATATATATATATATATATATATATATATATATATATAACAAAATGCATTTACTTTATACAGTGAAAAAATTCAAAATATTGAAAAGTACCTGATGAAGCCACTGTGCTGATGAAACAAGTGTCGCTTTACGATTATGTATTAAAAACTGAATATTTTAACCATTAGTTTTAGATAATACAATTATTTTTAATAATATAAAATATTATTAAAAATCTGGTGTGAAGAACACAAATACAGGTTCACTATTAATATTTTTGTGAATGTGTCCGAACATATCCCTCCCCAGAGACGTAGATACGTATTTCGCCTTTCTACAGGCTCATCGGTACGCCCCTGCTGGAGAAAGGATATCTTCAGACACATTCCCAAAAAAGAACCACATCGCCACATCACAGAAATTATCCAGACCGAGCGTAGAAGTAAATTCAGAGCTGCCTGTTGTCAGACAGCCGAAGTACCTCGCCCCGTCCACATAACCAATGTGAAGTAACGACGCCCTTCCAAAGGTGGCACAGCCATCTCTCTAGAAACTGCATTTTGTTTGTGTCTTACTCAAACTACGGACTAACCGCATGTGTAATGTATCAGAATAATTGAAACATACATGAGTAGGTAAACCCCACGAGTTTTGTATAATACAAAGGTATTTTTAATAATATAAAATATTATTAAAAATCTGGTGTGAAGAACACAAATACAGGTGCACTATTAATATTTTTGTTCTTCACACCAGATTTTCAATAATATTTTATATTATTAAAAATACCTTTGTATTATACAAAACTGGTGGGGTTTACCTACTCATGTATGTTTCAATTATCCTGATACATTAGTTTTATTTCTATTTTATGTTATTATTAACTTGTATAATTTCCCCATACTTTCTATTATTTTCGTAATTTTTGAGCGTTTCTCTTATAGATATTAAAAAATTGATAATTTACTTTGTGTTACCATTACAGTTTCATGTTGTATCTAATTAGTAATTAATCTAGGTGCTTTTTTTCTTTTATAAAATTTATACCTCCAAATCAATATTATAAAAATAATAAAATTATAATTTATACGCAATGTATCATATAGATAAATGCCAATATTAATTTTTGCTTCTACATACATATATTGAACACATCCTTAAAAAGATCAGCCTCCCTTATTTCTTCTAAGATAGCTTATTGTAGTACTTTTTTTTTCTGTGGCATCTCGGTTGACTTGCTGTTGTATCGTATTTGTGCATATTTTTCCTTCTGTCAATTGTGTATGTCGGCTCGAAAATTATTTAAACTGAAGCAGTGTAATATATTCTTTCACTAGTTTAAAGATAAATGCTGTCTAGAAGTTATGCTGTTTTTTCAAAAAATATTCATTTATAATAGTTAGCTTTATTAATTTATTATTAATAGAATAACTAGAAATACAATCGACATCACAAATCCATATGTTGTCTAGAAATTCGAAACATTAACGTCAAAAATGTAAGTGTTTATATTTTATAGATTTAAATAAGCTAAAGAGAATCGATTCTTCGCATTTTGCATAAGGAACTGAACACAGGAACTGAAAGCCAGAGGTCATGGACAGCGTAGAATTTACGCATATTGGGTGTTAGAGCAGCAGGAAGTTGATGGTGATTTTTCAAAGAAATTATCTTCTCTAATGAGGCACATTTCCAACTCTCTGGGTATGTTAATAAATAAAATTGCCGCTTATGGGGCGAAGCAAATCCTCACGTGATACACGGAACGTCATTGCATGCCCAAGAAGTAACTGTGTAGTGCGCATTGTGGTCAAGCGACATAACTGGGCCTTACTTTTTTGAAAACGTTGAAGGTCAGACAGTCAACGGTGAACGCTATAGGAGCATGTTAACCGATTACTTTTAGCACGAAATCGAAGATATCGATGTTAAAGACATGTGGTTTCAGCAAGGTGGCGCACCTTGCCACACGTTAAATATTTTGTGAGAAGTTCAGAGGTTGCATTATCTCACGTACCAGTGACGTCAACTGGCTGCCAAGATTGTGCTATTTAACGGCATTGAATTTTTTGGGGGGGGAGAAGCTTTTTGAGTCGCGACTACGGCAATAAACCTGCAACGTTGAAGCACCTAAAAACTAACATTCCCAAGTTATAGCTGAAATAGCCTCGAAACTTACCCATTATAAAAAGCATTTTGAGATAAGCCAGTAAACATCGAATATGCACATATTGCGCATGCTATTTTGCTTGCTACATGCGATATATGCATGTGGCATTGCACTTTGGTATAAAATTTATAACATATAGCATTAAAATATAATTATTTAAACAAGATTTTTTACTGTTGCATATTAAAATAAATTACACTAGATACCTTCTTTCTACTTGTGCACACGAAACGTTGAAATTAAATATTAAACTACTGCTGTAAGACAAGTAAAGAACAAAGTCACGTCTAAATGCAGTTTTCTGTAATAGTAAACTCAGCAATTCTCCTAATTGCGACAATAAAGCTAACTCGATCTCATTAAAATAGAAATAACTCGGACTAACGTATTTTAACATCACGCTAGGAACATCAAGAGAGGCATGAGAGTACGATAAAACCAGGACGAAAAAAAACGGGGGACACGTAAATCTTCCACATCAAATATGGCTGTAACGCAGTGGAAATATCGGAATCAATATGTGGAATCCTTTTTTACACATGCTCCTATATAAAATAAACATATTTTTCTTCTTTCCTTTTTGGCTAGTTTCGTTTAAATTTGCGAGAAGAATAATTTTATCCGATTATTGTCTTTTTGTTGTCGAATTTGTGCCGTTCGACGTTTACTTTCGAATAGGTTAGGAGGTCTGGGGGTAAGGTAAAAGTAGACAATCTGGCAAGTGGTTGGCTGAGAGCACAGGACAACGTAGGGATGACATTTATATGGGAGAGAGTTTACTCCTTCAGAAGGATTACAGGATCGATTCTATTCGAACACAGAGGAAAAACCGACCCTTTTTTCCTCTTTATATGCTTGTTATTTTATTCTTTATATTTGAAGTGGCCACTTAATGTATTTTATGGTATCAATATCTGCTTGTATGTATATAAACAGTAAAATATGAACGCTACTCAAACATCTTTTATATTACGTTGTTCGATTTTAAAAACTTATCATTGTTTCCTATTCCATCTGCCCTCTCTATCCTTTCCTGTCCATTCTTCTTTCTTATTTTAATATTTTTAATACGTCACTTCCGAATATTTTCAGATGAGATTTTATTACTTCATCGAATGCATTACTAAAAGTACGTTCAGTATTTTTCCCTTCTTCCTGTCCTTTAACTTTTCCAGATACATCAATGTTGATAATATGACACAGGTTTCTTTTCCTCGTCTTGTGGATGTCGGTTTTTCTTTAATCGAATTTTTATTTTTGATGGTTTCATTTAATATTTATTGCCAATATCAGATTGGTCATCGAAAATATTTACGTTTTTCAGATCTAATAAGAATACATATATATATATATATATATATATATATATATATATATATATATATTTAAAATAATCTTACATGTTTCGGCACATTGTGCCTTTTTCAAAGAAATTAAAAGTATAAATGACAGTATATTCATGTCAAATTTATATATCTGTAGTTGTCATGGTTAAAATTAAAATATTCAAAGATACATTCAAGTTTAATAATAATAATTCATGCCTAAAAATTATCACTATAATTTAAAAAAATATGGTGTAGCTACAACATATAAACTTAGTAATACTAATAAACATCTATTTTCAAAACTAAAACCTAAAATAGAAAAAAATCGAGGAACACATGTCATCTATAAAATACTATGTTGCGATTGGGATAGTTACTACATAGGCCAAACCAAACAATATTTATACAAAAAAATGCAAGCCTACAAATACTCCAAAACAGACAAATCTGCTTTACTTACGCACAAACTATAACGCGATCACCATTTCGATTTTGAAAACACACAGATAATCGATAAAGAACAACACACAATGAAAAGGGAAATTAAAGAAATGATTAATATTAAACAAGAAAAAAATTCAATTAGCAACAAAAGTGATATAAAGAATCTAAACAGTATATGCTATAACCTAATAATGTAACGACCTGCAATTTACCATCATGAATATATGTTGTTATTATATAAGTATCTATCATATGTTATTTAAATATCTGTATACTGGGCTTATCATGCTGGCAGTTCCGTATTTAGATCCCTGACTGGGCTGTCCGAGTAGGTTTTCGTGGTTTTTCTTCTCGTTCAAGGCGAATGCCGACAGCTTAACATCTTAAGTCGCTCCACGGGCGCAGACAATAATAACTCATGGCTTGCCAATCCCCCGTAATTGACGTCTTGCTGTCGAGTGTTCTGAGGCCTGAATTATTATTATTAAACTTGAATGTATCTTTGAATATTTTAATTTTATCCATGACAACTACAGATACATAAATTTGCCATTAATATACTGTCATTTATATTTTTAATTTCTTTGAATAAGCACTATGTGCCGAAACATATAAAATTGTTCTAAATATATACATATCAAAGTAAAACAGACCTTAAATCGCCGACTAATTAATCTACTTAAACATACAAAGGTCAAGAAGTAATTATCTTTACATATAATATATAAAACTTGTGGGAATTATCGATTATACTGTACTACTTAATAATAAATGAAAAAGCGGGCAAGCGGTTTGTCAATTAAAACTCATTTATCTTTTATCTCTCTATATTTCGCAACGAATTTGTTGCTTTTCAGGCGATGCTACAAGATTAATGAAGAAAAGACATTAAATAAATTTATGTATATAGCAAAATACTCACAGAATGTAGAGTTAAGAAATGAAAATGACGTACGTAAACCTATTAAAATTGATTAAATTTAACTTTAAAACATTAAGGAACTAAATAAACATGGTTTCAGATCAACCTTGAAAAACCATGTATGTATATGTAAAAGCTAAAATACAAAATATATAAAAAAAGTATATAGCAGGAAACTAAATTCACAAGAATATCAAAACCAAAAACAATACACTATGAATTTAACAATACGAGGACGAGTCAACAAAAATTTTTAGAACTAACCGCCAAACCGAATATATTGAAATAAATTATACTTAGTCCGTAGTGTTAGTCCAAAGATCGAAACTGACTCAATCACAGGCAGAATTATCCACTAGTTATAATCGGAACAAAATGTAGTGGCGGATATATATATATATATATATATATATATATATATATATGTAATTACTAATAATTCTGAAATTATTATCGTATAGTGTATTTAAACAATAGAATTAATTACGTTTTCTATAATGGTTACTTGTCTGATGCTTTTACTCGTATATCTACATTCAGGCTTCCTCAAGGCTTCAAGTTTGCCTTCTAGTGCCTTGGGTTAAAATTTTCAATATAGTATCGAGTGAAGCTGATGTTAAACGTTTGCAGGAAGGTATTGACTTTATTTTTAATTGGTCTAGTGCTAATCACTTGATGTTGAATACATATAAATGCTTTGTCAAGTCTTTTACTATGAAATTAACACCTATTCCTTCTTCCTATTCTATGGACGGTCATATACTTTCTAGAGTTGTTTCTGTGAGGGATCTTGGGATAGCATTCGATCCCTGCTTAAGCTTCAATTTACCCGTGCAAAACATGTGCCTTTCAGCGAGTAAAACTTTAGGTTTTATCCCACGATCTACCAATTTTTTTAATAACGTCGATTTCCTAAAAACGTTATATTTTGTGTTCGTTGTGAGTAAGCTTGAGTACGGATCAGATGTTTGGTATCCCTTTTACGAACGTTGCTGTAAAGAGAATTCAGCGTCGGTTTTTGAAGTATCTGAGTTTAAAAACATCTGGAATTTATCCGGATCGTGGAATGGACTATTCTTTCTTGCTGAAGCAGCGCGGCGTTCAGTCACTGTCTAATCGCAGGAACCTGCATAGCGCAGGTTTTTTGTATAAATTGATATGTCGTCGGATTGACTGTCCGGATTTGCTTTCTGGCGATGGCCTACGTGTTCCGCGTTTTGTCTCTCGGCAATGTTCCACATTTGCCCATCGGACACCAAATACGAACATCTTCTGGAAGGCCCCATTGACGCACATGGTGCAGAATGCCGAGGCAATATACTTCGACATATTTACTGGGAGCCGCGTTGAGGATGAGGGCCTCCATTTCTCTTTTTCTTTTTGTCTTGAATTTATATTTTCTTTATGTTTTAGAATTTTTTCTATTGTTACTCTGTTATTATTATTACTATTACTATATTATTATTTTATATGTATGTACTTGAATCTGTTTATTGTTGTCCTGTAATTGGGTTTGTACCTGTTGGGCAATAAACAATATTATTATTATTATTATTGATCAGAACAAGACCTTAATCAAACTAGTATTCACATATAAACTGTTAACGTGGGTCGTAAGTCAAAAGAATTACCTCGTTCCATTTCTTTTAAGACAAAGAAAGTAGAATACGGTATATATACTACAATTTCAAATGTTTTCTGCTCGAAGGACTTAGCATTACCAAATTCATTAAAATATCAAAATAAAAGAGAGGCTGTAATTCACAGTTTAAGATAACCTTTCGATGAGGTTTATACGTAAACGCGAATCATTAGCAAGAAAGGAAACAATATATGAACAACATTCATCAAGACTTGAAAGTTCTAGGGATAAAGAAATAGAGAGTGTATGTAAAAGAAGAGGGAGAAATAGAAAGAAGTCGAGGCTCGCTTAGCATATATTTCATGAAGATGATAATGAGTGTGGTCACGTTTTTTCCTGAAAAATTTTTTTAGTTAAAATGTCAACAAGTTTATTAATTTTTTCACGAGAATTTACTATATTTTACTTCAGTCACGTATCAGATACACTCTATTCCTATGATTACTTCTTATTAGACACTATTACAACCTAGAAAGTGGACGATATCTATAACATTTTATTCCAATAAATACTATACTTATTTTATTAATATATTTATTTTATGGTGCAGTCAAATATTATAATTACACAGGCCTGCATTTTGAACTCTTTGAATGTTGATTTAAAAATTTTAACTGTTTTCTAGTAATTGGGTAGCGCTGATTTCAAATCTGCTTTTATTTTTTTGTATCACGTAAGGTTATTTTTCAAACAAGTAAAATCAAAAAAATACAAAAATATACACATAGAAACTATTAGAAATAGTTATTTATTTTTTATGCTTCTTAAAAAAATGTTTTAGTTTTTCAGAAAAGCTTCGTTTGTTTGTTTTTCTGTCATATTCAGCTAAAGGAAGATCTGAAGGTAGTTTCTGGGGCAAGCAAATTTTTTTGTTTCAACCTAGACTCTAGTACTTCAGAAAGATCTTTTGAAAGTCCCAAATCTCTTACTAAATAATTCAGTTCGGCTTGTGAAAATAGCTAAGGTTGGTTTTGACCTGAGGTTGATAGTTCAAAATCACTATCCATCTGTACGGAGCCGGAAGTTGAAGAGGTTTCAATATCTTCTTGTAGTACTTTGGGGGGTATAGGTATAGGTACATGATCACTGTGAGGAACTGGTCTGATAGCTGATTTAATATTGTTTGGGTACAAAATATGTTTCAAAGTTTTTCTATTGTGCCCCTTAATATCACAAAGACAAAAGTAGCAATCTTCATGATGATTTTTCGGTTCTCTCCAAACCATCGGTATTCCAAAAGGAAGGCTTTTTCTATTCCCTTTGGTCCAATATCTTAAACCTTCTTCACATACCTTACAAACAACGTGCGGTGCCCAATCTTTATCTTGATCTCCTAATTTTATTTTGAAATAAGCATAATATGCATTTTTCACAAATTCACCAATTGGTCTCTTAAACTTTTTCAAGACGAAATATCCACAAATATAACAGAAATCAGCTGGTTTGTTTTTGCAACACCGGCTAGACATATTTTTAAGCAATGTTTATTTATCAAATACCACGCACAACACTAAAGACAAATTAATTTTACTTGTTTACTAATCGACACTCAGAGCTATAATGAAGTAAATGACATTAAAATATACATTTTGTTTGAAGTGATAAACTTGAAATCCTTCTTCGCAGTACTAATAAAGTGAAAGCATAATAAATAGGATTTAGCAGGTAAAAATTCCCGGAAATCTTGTCCAAAATTAATACATGTAATAAAAAATTTACATCAGGTAATGAGAGCCTATTTAACAAATTTCTTTAAAACCACAACAGAAAATCATTTTTGGATTAATACCTAGAATTTGAAGTAGTACATTCATTTTAAAATGTATTAAAAGCCTCTTATAAGATTTTTTTATATTTTTTTCTTTTTCTTTTGTGCAAAATAAAATCTGTGGGTGGTAGAGACCAACCGTATTTTAATTAGTTATTGCTATATAAAAACTGAGCTTAACAAACAAAAATCACGTCATCACAAATTTCATGCAGGCCTGTGTTATTGGTGAATCACAGTAGATCATGCATTAATCTATCTATGACATAATTAATTGCTTCAAGGGGGTTGTACTATTTTTTGCATTAACTTTATATGTTATAATTTATCATACGCATGGTTAACCTTGTATATAAATTATTTGACTCAGAATTATGATTAGAAAGGCTTCTGTTCAAGATGTCGAGTGCGCTTTTTGCACTTAATTCAAATTGGGTTTTTATTGTCGTCATTTCTAATTGATTTTTTTATTCATCCTATTGCAACGCTAGCATATAAATAATTATCAAATTAAAGTTAACAATATAATGATGATTATCTAGAATTCTTTTCTGGATATCGTGTTCGTTTATAAAACTGGTGGGTGCTTAGCCTGTCACTAGTACCCGCAAAAGTCAATAGATTCCTACTACGTAGAATTTATTTTTAGGAAGATTCATTAAACGTAGCGTACGCTTATTTATTAAGAATACATGTAACATTATCAAATTAAATAATACGAATTGTAGTGGGCGTTACATACATGTACGCTCATAGATTGCATTGAACACACATCCCACGCTAGGGTCAACTTTTGTATAGGATTTGAAATATGTATAGGTATTAAGCGAGTACGGCGTCCCTTGTTGACGCACAACATGTGTTTTTTTACGCTGGGATTACAACAATAAGTCATTGTTATCGAAAAGTTGGCAATTTAACTAATTTTATAGTAACTAAAATTAAAGCGATATCCCACGATATCTAAGTGGATTTATATTTTTTTATTTAAAATTTAGTAAATTTTGTATACAGGCTGATACATTTTCGGCCCTCACCATGGGGATCTCTCTTATTATTGGAGATAGAGTATAGGTTTAAATTTGGCAAAGTTGTTAAATTTTGTGTTTGTTATAAATCCGTAAAGAAAATAGACCTGTGACAAATTACCTTCGTTATTTAAAAAGAAACGCGAAAACCCCATTTTCTTCTTTTACCTGTAGCACCGACATTTGGCCTTGTAGAGAAAAAATAAAAACACATCCTTGTGGCCATTTCTAAACCTATATCCAGTGGTGTACTCTAAATTTTTATACGACGTTTCGTTTGTTTCTGGCCATCATCAACTATCTAATTTCTTATAGGCGCCATATTGGATTTAGACACCTTCAGAAAGAGTATTTTTTTCTGATTTCAACCATGTACAACATGCTGACTATAGTTTTTGACATTAGGTTTTATTTGAAAGAATAAATTATAAGATTAAATAAGGTAGCCATGGAATTTCAATCTGTCAAACATTTCATTTATTGTTCATTAATAATACAAAAATGTCATACACTAACGAAGAAAAACGAGATATGATAAGTATTTTTTATTCTTCGAAACGAAATTCAACAGTAGCGAGTACAAGATAACAAAAACATTAATAAAAATACATAGAAAAGTAAACAATAAACAATTACAGTAAATGTTCAATTATCTGGCCATCTTCGGTAATGCACAATTGGGCACGCCTTCTGGCATTTTGTACTGCCCTTTGTATAGTTCTTCTAGGAACTGCATCGAAGGCATTCTGTTGTCTGTCTCGTAATTCTTCAATGTTTTGTGGCGCATCTACTTTATAAATATTATTTTTAACATATCCCCATAAAAAAAATCTAGCGGACTTAAATCAGGTGATCTCGCAGGCCATTCAACAACTCCCCTATTTCCAATCCAACGGTTTGCACACTCTTGATTTAAGAAATTTCTAACAACAGCTGCATTGTGTGCTGGTGCGCCATCTTGTTGCCACCATAAATATTGTAATTGATTTAATGGGATATTGTCGTCAAGATAGTTAGATACGTATGTACGTAAAATGTTTAAATATCTTTCTCCATTTAAATGTTCGTCATACATAACTGGTCCTAAGAGACGATTTGCCAAAATACCCATCCAAACGTTTATTCCAAAACGATGTTGTGGTCTTCTAGCCCTGTTTTGTCGGGGATTTTGTACTGCCCAATAGTGCTCCGTATTTCTGTTGAACATTCCAGAATTTGTAAATTTTGTTTCATCTGACCAGATGATTTTGCTTAAAAAATTTTCATCATTTTCTATCCTTCCCATTAAGCAATTACAATATTCTAGCCTTCTCAAATTATCTCCAGGCAGTAAAGAGTGACTAACATGGATCCTGTATGGTTTAAACCTACTTTTATGTAAAGTTCTCCAAACTCTGGACTGGCACAAATTTAATTCTGACGCTACTTCGGGTGTAGAAGTTGATGGATTATTATTTATCTATAAAAATACAAGACTAACATGAAATTTGAAAAAACGCTTTTAATTTACCATTTGTAAAATATCTTGTCGATTTTCATTTAAATTCCTGTTGTCTTGACCATTACGCGGCTTAGTAAACGATCCATTCTCGACCAAATTTCTGTCGAGATCTAGAAAAATGGTACGATGAGGCTGTTGTCGTTCTGGATATAATTGTAGATATCTTGTACTCGCTATTGTTGAATTTCGGTTCGAAGAATAAAAAATACTTATCATATCTCGTTTCTCTTCGTTAGTGTATGACATTTTTATATTATTAATGAACAATAAATGAAATGTTTGACAGATTGAAATTCCAAAGGCTACCTTATTTAATCTTATAATTTATTCTTTCAAATAAAACCTAATGTCAAAAACTTTAGTCAGCATGTGGTACATGGTTGAAATCAGAAAAGAAACTCTTTCTGAAGATGTCTAAATCTAATATGGCGCCTTTATGAAATTAGATTGTTGATGATGGCCAGAAAGAAACGAAACGTCGTATAAAAATTTAGAGCACACCACTGGATAGAGGTTTAGAAATGGCCTCAAGGATGTGTTTTTATATTTTCTCTGCAAGGCCAAATGTCGGTGCTACAGGTAAAAGAAGAAAATGGGGTTTTCGCGTTTTTTTTTTAAATAACGAAGGTCATTTGTCACAGGTCTATTTTCTTTACGGATTTATAACAAACACAAAATTTAACAACTTAGCCAAATTTAAACCTATACTCTATCTCCAATAATAAGCGAGATCCCCATGGTGAGGGCCGAAAATGAATCAGCCTGTATATAATATATTTACATACAAATCCTTTGCTCGTACTGCTCAAAAGGTAGACTAAATTGTGCGTGAGTTGGTTTAAAAATTGTAAAAATAACATTTTACCTTATAAAATTTGCTTTTGACTAGCTGAATAATGGCAAATGGATTTATTAGTGCCATTTCATTACAAACCAAAAACGATTAAACTGAAATGTATCTAGATATATGTTCATAAAAAATAAGCGTTTATGCAATACAACAATAATGGTTATGGCGTGACAATAACAAGCAAATATTTACTAAGTTGATTTTTAAAAGTTGATACAGGAAGAGCATAGAAAAATTATAGCAGAAAGATTATTCATGCAGGTGGTAACTTGTTTTGAGAAATCTGCGGAAGCAACAATATGCATGACATTTACAATAATTTAATTCATTCAAAGAGTTGAAATGCTACGTGAGATGGATAGCAAAAATTAGTTAATTTTAATCTTTCATCGAAAACGGACGTAGTATTATTGAATGAGTGCATTTTCGGTACGTTATTCTGTACGAATTGAGACGTTTGACTTTTCCGATTACCTTAAAAATATTAAAAAGTACACCCAAACAATGCATCTTTAGAAATTACAGAGAAAATATGGTCTTTAAAATTTGGGTGAGGTAAATTTAACTTATTTTATAAACTCTAATCCGATCTTGAGAGCCAAGTTTCAGATGTTGACAATGTTCTGAAGACAGTCAGGAACACCAATTGATGAAATTCGTGAATGATTGAGTTGGGTTGCCTCAAAGCCTTAGACTCGCCACACGTAGGGTAGGATAGTTTAACCTCGATATTTCTAACCAATATATGCCAGTAAATTTATCGCTGCATGTTGCACCGAGGAGTAGAAACGGAGACACAGAGTAGTGTTATAATACTCTGTAACTATGTCACTTGTGGTCACAACACAGTTTGGCAGGTGTTTTTTTTTATACAATGGAATTGTTAATTGAACTGGTACGTCAAAAGAAACAAAGTTTTATACGACATGCTAGTCATGCAGAACATCCTCCCACTACTTTGTGACTTCGCTGCTATTTACCTGCATATATATTAAACTCAACTATGTTTTACGATAAAGCTATTTAGCTTTTACTCAACGTATTAAGGACGTGGATCCTTAATACGTTGAGTAAATGGACGATAAAACCTTTTTTTAAGACCCTTTAGTTACAAATGGTCAAAACGTTCATATTAACTAGGTTAAACTATCTCAAAAGCTAACGTGTACCTTAATAGTGTTATCGTTATGATGGAATTGTTAGAATTGTCTTTTAGGCTTTTCTTTTTTCACTGAAACCTTACACTCGTACTGCCATCAACCAACTAAATCAAACATCTCAACCAAAATGTATGTGATCCAAATATTGTGAAAGATCCCATGCTAAAATATAGTTATTCTGAATATTTATTCCTTATAGGAAGCTATGTTAAGAAAAATTAGATATTAGTGTATAAATCACTTTTATGACAAAATAATGTTATAAAAATAATTTCTACATTAATATCTAAATTTTTCAACCAGACCAGTGATGCAGGAGTTGCCTTGTTCAGCTCGTGAATGGCACCAAGGAAACTTCTTCTGGGGCAATCGTTTAGTATGTTGGTCAAGGTTTAGTCCACATTTCCGCAGTTGCACAGGCTAGTATCTGCTAATTTCCATTTATGCAGCATCAGTTGTTGCATTTCCGACCACCATTAAATTCAACATTCAACTATGAAATGCACATGATTTGGATTTTGAAGGGTTTATTCTCAATATAGATTTGTTGGCAAAAACTGTCCGTTCTTAAAATTTGTTTTTGATAATAAATTAGTCAACTTTTATGACAAAAGTATGTAAGCGCTAAACCAATATCGATATCTAGAAATGTTGCCAATGATAATAGATCTTACATGTTATGATATTCTGTTGCTCCCATGGTACGGGAATTCATTGCGTATACTCATGAAAGAAAAAAATTTTTGAAAATTATGAAAAGTTCTTTGTTTTTAAACAAAGTTGTGTTATAAGGAGAAACCGGGCACATCGGGCTGAAACGACGTCATTACGACGGACGATATAAATAGTCTACAACATCTGTAAGGACATCACGCAGTTATTGAATAGCACTATTCATTCGGTTAACCGCACACAAAAAATAGATGTGCAGTTAACCGAATGAATAGTGCTATTCAACAACTGCGTGATGTGCTTACAGAGGTTGTAGACTATTTATATCGTCCGTCGTAATGACATCCATTTCAGCCCGACGTGTCCGGTCTCTAGTTATAAGTAACAAGTGTCAGATTCTAATTTATTGAACACTTACTATAAATTATTTTTTAATTTAATAGTTTCTACTAAATGCGTTCACCTAAATTAAAAAACAATTCTTTACGTACTATGTTGCTACTTGGATTTCAACGCAAGGCGAAAGGAGAGACAGGTTCGACGCTTTAGTTATTCTAGCCGTTGCCGTTTTATTTATGGGGTATCGTCAATGAAAACTTAAAGGTAGGTACTACAATTTTTCTTTTCCGCAAGAGGTTTTATTAAAACCTTTTTGTCAAAGTTAACGCCAGGTATAAATCTCTTGTTCCTTATTCTCATCTTCAAATTTTAATTTACCCTCGGACTTACCGGGAACCTATTTATATTGTTCCGATTCTTTTTTTAGGTGAGTTCACAAAACTCGCTCGCACAAACATATTCGCACAGCAAAATTTGTAAATGAATATCATCAACCGGCTGCAGAGAATGCTTGCAAATTGCTCGGTCCTTTAATAATAAATTTCATCAAACATCGCGAAGTGTTAAAATGTTTACCTGTAAAAGTCGATACCGCCATAATTTACAATAGAGATTAAATATAGCGTGTTGTGCAGTGTTAGCTTGTTTTCTATTTGATTAATATTATGAGATATCTACATTATAGGTTAATTAATTACAACAAATTCGTAGTATCGGATTATTTTTGTTTGCATGCTTATTTTATATTTATTATTCAATTTCTACTTGAAAAGGTATTTTCAGAATTTTAATAATATAAATTTAATTCAAATTAAAAGTACGCGTTGTCTATATCCATTTATAAGTCTATGTAATCCTATTAAATTAATTAAATATTTTTGTAAATAATAATATCTGTGAACAAAAGATGATCGTAACTGTATAATGATTGAATTTTTTTTTATTAATCGAATATTTTGTATCATTCATTAATTATGGAAAATTATGTTAGGCAAATGTCCGCTTCTGGACCTTCTGCGCCAGTTGATTCGTTTGAGGTAATTTTCGATAACTTTATCGTAAGTTAGGGGGTATCTCGGCTATAACTTGGCGGATGTTAATTTTTAGGTGCTCCTCCAACATTGCAGGTTTGTTGGCGTAGACGCGATTCCTCAGAAAACCCCACAAAAAAATCAATGGCGTTAATCGCATGATCTTGACAGCCAGTTGACGTCACCGCTACGTGGGATAATGCAACCTCTGAACTTCTCACATCTAACGTTGCACACAATGTGTAACAAGTTGCAGCGTCTAAAACTACATGACGTTAACATCAATATCCTAGATTTCGTGCCGAAAATAGTCGGCTAACATGCTCCTATAGCGCTCACCGTTGACTGTAACATCTGACCTTCATCATTTTAAAAAAGCAAGGCCCATTTACGCCGCCTGACCACAATGCGCACTACACAATTACTTTATAGGCATGCAATGGCGTCTCGTATAGCACGTGAGGATTTTCGCCCCATATGTGGCAATTTGATTTATTAACATTCCCAGACAATTGGCAATGTGCCTCATCGGACAAGAAAATTTCCTTTAAAAATCAGCGTCAACTTCCTGCTGCTCTAGGTGCAAGTCCTTCTGCAAAATCCACCAAAGGGAGACATAAGAAAGGCTCAAAGTCTGCGAGCGGCGACGAATCTATATTTCCCGGTCTTCAGTCACACTATCATTCACAGCAGCAATTTTCTGGGCTGAACGCGAGCCACGATGATGTATTCACAGCTTGCCCTATTTCCGGTGCGTCCAGTTTCCTCAAATTTGTTCACTACGTTGTGAATTGTTCGTAATAATGTAATAACAATAATAATCTTCCCATAAACGTTGATACACAGTTCGTACAGAATTATTATTACTGTAGAACAATTGAACAAATATAACGCGTTGAACGGTGGTTAAGTAATCCATATCATAAACGTGTTGTTTAAAACTAACATTCGATGTGTCAAACACCGACCATTAATGAATTCCAGTGTCTAATTTACAGTGTAGCCAATAAAGGAAACTCGAATTGTATCACCTATTATAATAATGATAATAAGTCTGACCAGGGGCGGCTCCGCCTTTTGCTGCTATCCTAATGTGTGTAAAACCGTACAATTGGGGATAATCCTTTATATGTGACAATCTTTCCCTCGCATTTGTTTCTGGCTCAGCTTCCTGAGGACTCCTGAAATCCCTTGCGGGCTAACATCCTCATCATTGGTATTAGCAATAGTTTAGCAAACAATACTTTGAGTGAGAGTGTTCGCATACATCTTGACTCGGTGGAGACCATCAGAACTATATACCTTTTCGAATCCTGTGCATATTCCATGAAGCGTGTCTTCACAGAAGAGATGCGTTGTGCGATGCTAGTTTACAAGGATGCAGGAATGGACCAGGTATATACTCGAATTGATTGAGTATATACTTTCCAGAAGAAACTGTTCACTGTATCTAGGGGCAATCGTTATATGGTGATAAATGCGAAACAGGCGATTTGGTCGGATGCGATAAGAAGCCTTTTTTAACGAGTATTTGCCTGAGAACTGTGATCTGTGCCCTATCTCTTGGCTTTTGTTCGGCTTGAAAACGGTGAACGAAGTTGGTTCTAGGTGTTCCTTCTTTTATAGCTTCTCCTGGTGTCGTGTGGTCCAATCAGCGTTTGAGTCTGAGTTGCAGTGGGTATCCTTGCCCACTACATACATGCGGTCCATCGTGCGTTTCAGTTTGTTGTCTTGATTTTACGTTTTATGTAGATGTTGCTAAGCAAAGGTTTCCAAGCCGACGATAAGCGTTGTTCGTCATCCCATTTATTCAGGCTGCCGAGTCATTTTTCTATTTTTATCGCCTTTCGCACGATTCCTGTGGGTAGGATTTCAATTATAGTTTTCGTCCCGTTAAAATTAAATGTTGTATCCTCTGATGAGCGTGTGCTGGACTAGGGATGACGTATATATTATAATTCGAATTCCGTTTCGAATTTCTTCTTTGTAAACATTATTATTTATTTACCCTGCGCACAATCGAGAGCAATCTCCTCTATCTCTTTAAGGAAATTTTATAGTTAAAACGTATCATTGTGATCGGAGTTCTTGAGGGTGAAATATGCTTTTTTAATATTAAACATTCATTCCTTCTCAAAATTATATTGTTAGATAAAACACTACCCTCTCATCTAGATGTTTCTTATTTATAGCTCTTCAAAATACTATAGATAGTAATTATTTGCAATTAAATAAAGGTCTCAGTTCATGCAATAGTTGTGTGTTGTTAGCATATAAATGAAATCTAGACAAAACTTTTTGAAGAACAATATTTGAGAAGAATAAGTTGAAAGCAATTGTGTCATTTAAATCGTTAAACCGAAGTGGTTCCGCGTAGAGCTTTGGGAGATACTGGATCTTAAAATAGTATTCCAAACACTTCGTTTTCAATAACTACTTAGGGGCTAGAAATGTACAGCTTTCCGCACAAACTATCCGCAACCGTCTTCGAGAAGATGAGATAATAGCTCATGTTCCTGCTCACGGTCCACTTTCTAGGTTTGCTTTATGGTCTTCTGACAGACGTGTGCCGGTGTACAGATGACCTGGCGAACGTTATACTGTCTGTAACTTCCATCCACGTGTCCCTTTCGATGGAGGAACCGCGATGTTATGGGGAGGCATCTCATTACAGGGCCATACAGTATTGGTACCATTACCTGGGGCTAGATTAACAGCAGCTAGATATGTTACCGACATTTTAGAAGAACATGTGATACCATATACACTCTTTGTTGGCGAAAATTGTGTTCTTATGCACGACAATGCACGACCCCACATACCAGGAATTGTACAGCAATATTTGCAGGAAGTTCAATTTCCAGTATTAAGGTGGCCTGCACGAAGCCCAGACATGAACCCTATCGAGCATGTCTGGGACCAACTAGGACAAGTTTTAAAACGGCACCAGCGAGCATTCCTTAACCTTGAAGAACTCGAAGATGTACTTTTACAGGAATGGAAAAATCTTTCACAAGACTATGTTGCAGACCTCATACGCAGCATGCCAATGAGGATGGAAGCTGTAATTCAAGCCAGGGGTAGATATACCAGATACTAGTGCCATTTTAAACCAGTATTTATTATTTTGTAATTTTGAATAAGGTGTTCTTTTGTTATTTTCTGCATTATATGCTGTTAATTATCTTTTATGTATTTTCATGACCTAACATTATGAGTAGAATAGTTTAGATATTCAGAAATTACATTTTATGGAAAAAAATTGGTGTTGCGATAATTATTTTGCGGAGTGTATATCCTACTTATAAATGAGTAAATTTACAAATAACTCGTATACATTACTAAATATAACAATAAATAAATAGACTTAATAGTACTTAGTTTTTATTTTTTCAAATAAATTGAATACACTATATTTTTTGTTTATAAATAAATTATATTTAAATGAATTTTATCGTTGTCAGAGTATAGTATAGTAGAGTTGCATCGTAAAAAAACAATTAGAAAATAAAATCCTTTATTAATCATACAACTCTGAATTGAAAATTGTGTATATTGTGTGCGCAACACGCACTAAATTTGGCGGGAATAATGTTGCATGGCTTTTAATTTCAATTATGTCGCGCCAAAGTCACGCATGCGCACTTGTGAATGTTCGGTGTGATATTTAGACTAGCCCTATAAAGTGGGCTTCGATATTTTGAATCACCTTACCTTATAATCGAGACTTCAACCTTTTCAAACAGAAATAATTTGTTTTTTTTATGAAGGCATATACAAGCTAAGTGAAAGATCTGAAAAATATATTAGGCAGGTAAATATATTGAAAAGGAAAAATAAATTCGTATTTTTATTTTCTCTCCTCTTCTCCCTTTCCGCGAACTTAAAAACGCTCCCTCGTATATAAAAAGTTTGAATGAAAGGCTTCTAGTCCCATAGCTTTACACTGAAAATCTTCCTTTAGGACTTCTTTCTTCTTTTTCTTCTTCTCTCAGATAATTACCACTATTTTCAGTTTCCGCAGTGTTTTTTCCAAATGCTATTGCATTTTCTTGCATTAATAAAGACTTTGGTGACTAATTCTCTATATAATTCGAAGAACTCTATATTCGTTCTATTTTCCCAGTCTAACAGTATTTGTTTCCTATTAGATATATTTCAAAGCATTATTTGGTACAGCCTAACTTTTAATGATCGGGGTACCATTTCTGACCTCAAAATTCTATTAAAGCTTCCTGTACAATTAATGGCCTTGACAATTTTTAAATCTAGTTCACTCTCCTCCTCACAGTTGTTGGTTCTTAAGACTCCTAAGTAACTAACTCTCGGATAATAATATAAGGCGTATTATTGTCAAAAGAGAAGTATTATTGACTTTTTAGCTATTATATTTTCACAAATAAACAAGTTATTTATAAAAGAGCGTTCTCCAATAGTAATTCCGGGTATATTACACTAAGTAGCAGTTAGCTTTATAGAAAAGAAACTGTTATTAAACATAACTTTAAAAATGAAAACTATAAGTGTGTAGTGGCTACCCACAGGTAGTAATTGTAAATTGTACTCACTTATTTTCTAGAAAATGTAATATGTAAATGTAATATAATTGTACATATCTATGGCTCGAAAGTCATGCCGATTCCCGGAAGCGCTGTTATAGCGGAAACTATGAAAGTCAGTTTGCCCATTTATACCGGGAAATTGCTAATTACGATTTCAGTTTGCAGTATATATTAACTAATTTTTACCTTTTACAGTAGCCGCCTTTTCCTGTCAAACAACACGTCGGTACTCAATAAATTTAAATGAGAGACCTAGTGCTTACACATAAAATTACATAACTTAAATTCTATTACGAAATCTCAACATCAAAGTATAGTAGTTTAATAATCAAGAAATTTAAATTCTGAACAAATTCATAATTTTTAATTAGCAGCACGAAAACAGGGAATTATGTTATGTGATTTTTTGAATAAATGAAATTTGCAGAAACTATTAACAATTCTGATTATTTATAGGTGGAGCGCGAAATACGTGTTTTATTCGATTACGCAGGTATGCAACCAGAAAACTACATAGGAATCTTATACTGTTTCTTATAGATTTTAACTCACTAAAACCGGGAAAAATACTGGAAAAATCTCATCCTTGCAAAATTCGTGTTTAAAGTTTCATTTAGATGCACGTTTACCGAAAAGCGAGGAATCTTACTGGCTGAGTTGAGCATGTTCATACATGTTTGCCAGGGTATTAGAAAAGAGTATAACCAAGTGTATTGTCAGGTTTGATCATGTTTTAACATGATAGATATTTGCATTGAGGAATATGATTTATTTTTTGATGCTTTGTGTTTTATGAAAGTAATAATTGAAGCGTTGAGTGGATAAAGGCGTTATGTCACAATTTCCTATATTTTTACTTTTTTACTTTTTTGGCTATTTCCCCTCATTGTTTAAATATTTTGTTAATTTATTACCCGAAAATACTGCCCTATACAGAAATAAACCTTGATAAAGGTGCTATGTAGACAAAAAAATATATATATTGAATTGATAAAGGTGTTATGGTAACATAACACCTTTATCAATTCAATAGTACTCTAAAACGTCTTCTAATTTGGATACATAACACCTTTAAGGCTTCTGTCATAAATTTGAGGTTATACTACTTTAATTAGTATAAGCTCTATTGTGGGTATGTTTAGTTCCTAGATTCTTTATATTTAACCAGCAATGTCTTCACGGGGAAAACGGCTAGTCCAACTAGCAATTGAAAGGTCAATGGCTAACGGAAAAGGTATCTATGCCTAATATAAGTAGATATTTATGTATTTTAAACATCACGAATCTGTACCGACAAAGGTTAAGTTAGAGGTTTTAGATTATTTATATTACAGTTCGCACCTTTTTAAATACATGGACACTGAGCGAATGCTAGTGTTATACTTCATCTGCCTAAGTTGTTGATTACTAGATCTATATATATTTACAGATAGCAGTGATTCCAGCGATGAATCTGTGCCAAATGAGGAAGGTGACAGCGAAGCGGATCGTATTAAGCACGTTACTGGAGAAGACTCCTGCAATATTTTCATAGAAAAAAAGGAGAGAGTTAAGAGGAAAATATTTGAAATAAAAGAAAAGACTTCTAGGAAAAGGGAAAGAGCACCACAGAATTGGAAATGGCAAAAAGCTGCTAAAGCAAGAGAACAGGGAAAAGGCTACTTGTCACAAACTGGAAAGATAGTAGCACCTAAACAAATAAAGCATGGTACATTATGTAAAGAAAACTGCCGCCTTAAGTGTACCGAAAAAATCAATCTTGAAGACAGGAAACGTATTTTACAAAATTATTATTCTTTAGACGTGAACGCTAAGAATGCTTTATTATTCAAAAGTATTACAATTTCACCTATAGAAAGACACAGATCAAATGCTAAAAAAATGAAGCAGCACACTTTCCATTATTCCATTACTTACAATAAAAAGGTAGAATCGGTATGTAAAGAAGCACTTTGCTCTCTCTATCAATTTAGCAGAAAAAAAATTGAAGTAATTCAAAAAAAACTAAAAGGTGGACAGTGTGCTCCATCGCCTGATTTACGAGGACGCCACCTTCACAGACCGCATAAACTACATAGCGATGTAGTAAATTGTATTATTGAACACATAAATAAATTTTCAACGGAGGCATCACATTATTCTAGAAACCACAATCCATACAAGATGTACTTGTCTCCAATACTGAATATTAACATCATGTACCAACTTTACTTGCAAGAGTGCGAAGTAGAACAACGTCGTGAGATATTCAAATCTAAACAAAGTTCCTACCGCAAGATATTTGTAACCAGATTTAACTTAAGTTTTGGGCACCCTAAAAGTGACACTTGTTCCACTTGTGACGCTAGACAACAAACTGACGAACATAAATTAAAATATAAACTGGCATTTGAAACACAGAAAAGCGACCGAAAATTTGCAGGAGAAAATTCAAATGCGTGTTATATAACTACGGACTTACAGCAAACTATGCTGTTACCAAAATTAACAACATCAAAAGCGTTTTATCTCCGGCAAATGTGGTTCTATAATTTCGGAATCCATACTATTACAACATCTGGAAATCAAGCATATTTCTTCAACTGGACGGAGGACTTGGCAGGACGTGGTAGTATTGAAATTACTAGTTGTTTATATAGATTTACGCAACTATTGAGAGATATGCATGGTAACAAAATTAGACATCTTATAATATGGTCTGACTCGTGTGCTGGTCAAAATAAAAATTTCAATGTAATATCGCTATACCAGTTTTTTATTTTAAAAGGATGGTTCGAATTAATTGACCACAAATTTCCAGAAGTAGGTCATTCGTATCTTGATTCGGACAGAGATTTCGAGAGAATTGAGCAAAAAATTAGAGTAGTAGAAAATATTTACGTACCAGACCAATACAGACAAATAATACTTAATGCAAGTCCAAAAAACACTGTCGTTACAGATATGAAAAACTATTTTTATAATACTGATATATTAAGCTCAAGCCTTCACCTAACTAACAAGAAAAAAAATACACTTAACCAAAAAATTAACTTTAGAGATAATGTTAAGTGGATTCGAGTTAACGAATTCGGAAGTTACCATTACAAAGAATCTTTAAATGAAGAAGAACCTTTTATGGAAGTTAACTTACTCAAAACTGGAAGCAGGACTGTGACAGAAGTTACTATGAATAGAATTGACGAAAAAAGAGGTAGTTTATCAGATGCCAAAATACAAAACTTGCAAGATCAATTAAAATTTGTTAAAGAAGAATATCGCTGGTTTTACGAAAAAAATTTACCAAAACAAACAATCGAATCTAAAGGCAAAAAAAGAAAGACTCTTTGAAAATTTAGTATATTATTTGAAAACAAAACATGATTACTATTATTAAAGAATTTTGTTAGTTAAATGAATTTATTTATACGTATTGCAGTGGAATGTGCTTTTGATTGCTTATTAATTAATCTTTTATTCACACTACAACTTATGATGCCGGCTGTACAGTCTAGTAGATTCCACGAACTCCCATCTCACGGATCGTTCTTCTCAGAATAGGTCCAGGTTATGTTAGAAGTAAAACAATAAATGTCAATAAAAGTCACAATTAGCTAATTTACAAATTTTTAATAAAAAAAAGAAAAAAATCCCTTTACCGAATGTATAGGGTGCTAAAGCAACATTAACAGTAGCATTTGGAGGAAACACTCTTTGTGAATATGACTCGCACACAGAGAAAAACCCCCTGTGACTCTCGAACAAATATAAAACTAATAAATACTGGAGAAATTTGTCAAGTTTGACCTCTACTTTAACCCCTACAATATTAAATGTCAAAAACAACAAAGTTTTCAAAACCCGCGTAAATTGGCTTACAGTCATGCGCAAAATAAAACACGACACAATTCAACCCACAACTTAAAAAAAAATCCAACCTGAATTTAAAACGTTGTAAAATATTATCCTTAAGAAAAAACTCTACTAACAAAAAACATGACAATTTTTCTCTAATACTCATATACGATTTTAAATATCAAAATTATTACAAATAATACATAAAATATAATAATAAAAATAAACGTAGTATCAATTATATAAATTAAATATTTTTATCAAACTTACATAGACTATGCACTGATAACACAAAAAAAAAAACTACGTGAGAGATATCATACTTATTAGATCACACAAAGATCACAAACTCACGCAAAAATCGAAGTAACATTACATGCACCTGAATAAAATGCATAAACAAAAATAAAACCCGAATTTACTAAAACAGAGAATAAAAATGAATTTCTTATTCTCTAACAACCCGGTCACTTTAGAAGTTAAGATATCTCTCCCAAAATGAAGTTCCAACTTCCGCACGGATATCCCCACCAACTACAAAATCAAAAATATACAGAAAAATACACATCTCATAACAATATGATATCCGGAGTAGCGGCTGCTTTAAACATCTGACCAACCTAAATATACGAGGATGGATCAAAATTTCAAACATAATAAAATTCATCACTTAAAATTAAATATATTTATAACGATCCCCGTCTGAAATAAAATAAACATCAAAAATTGAAATAGATAAGTTTAATCAATGTACTACAGAACAAAGTTTAATATATAGTTCAATTATTTTCCTTTCTTGTCCATGGAAAAATCCATGACATAATGTACTTATATACTATTAACTTATTTTATTAGTTAAATGTATTTCTTTATACATATGTATTTGTATGGCACCTTTATCAGACAATATCTTCCAATTTGTTTTAAAACTAATTTTGATAAAGGTGTTATGTACACAAAATATCAAAATAATATTGTCCAGAAAGCATTTTATAGGAAAATTAGTTATTGGATATTAAAAACTATTTCAAAGTTAAACTTTTAGTGCACCTTTGTATGCTTTTGTCTGTTTATATGAAAGTTCCAACAAAAAAACTTTAAGTTGCTTTTTCTTCAAACTATATTTTGTGACATAACACCTTTATCCACTCAACGCTTCAATTATCGGTGATTTTAATTGTACTAAATTTAATAGTTGTGAGGCTAATATGGATCTTAAATCGGCTATTCTACAAAATATTATGAATACGTTACATTTTCGTCAATACAATCACATCCTAAATCTGTTAGACCTTGTATTCAGCAATCTTAATTGTCCTATAAACGTTATACATGATGATATGCCACTTGTGTCTGAAAATGGACATCATCCGAGTTTGCAAATTGATTTAGATATAGGCAATATTGTAAAAATTAAAAATCTTATTCGTAGTCTAAACAAAAATTATAATTTTCGTAAAGCTAATTTTGTAGAGTTGTACGATAAAATGGCTTGTATTGATTGGTCGCATATAAAAACATGTGCGAACGTTAATATAGCGACAGCAAGTTTCTATTCTGAGATAGATTTTTTCTATGGTAGACATATACGTGCCCGAAACATCTTCTTCCTCTCGTAGATTTCCCATTTAAGATAAAACAAAAGGAATATTACTACCGTAAATGGAAACGTCGGGCTCCACTAACAATAAGCAAGAATTTGTTAGGTTGCGCAGCTTGGTCAAAACTGAAGTCCGTCGTTCTTATAACCAGTACATATCTGATGTTGAAGCAAATATAGTGAATAATCCATCACAGTATTGGCGATTTGTGAGCCAAAGCGCGGTAAATCCCGGATTCCTGCCTGCTTGAATTCAGCAACCGATATGTTAACTGATCCGGATGAAATTGTTGAGGCTTTTGCACACATGTTTTCCACTACATTTGTACCACGTTAACCTATACCTGATACTTTTACTGCAAATATTCTTTCGTTTGACAGTATTAATATTCCGGTGGTTTCGACTGAGGAGGTTTCGTGGGTCTTAATGCAAAGTGAAGACTGATTACACCTCCGGTCACGATGGGCTTCCTAACTTTTTCATTAGAGATTGTGCACGGGTTCTGAGCGAACCATCAATTTTTAATTTAAGCATCAGTATGTCTACTTCTCCGGAGTCGTATTATACCCATTTTTAAACATGGGGATATGAACAATTATCGATCCATAAGTATTTTATCTACCTGCTCCAAAGTTTTCGAACAACTTCTATAGTTGAAAATATATGCTTGTGTATCAGCTTACATTTCCCCATACCAGCATGGTTTCAAACTGGGAAGATCGATAGTAACAAACTTGGTTGAAATTACACAGTATATTAGTCAATGCTTGGACAAAAGAGAACAGGTAGATGTGATATATACAGATTTCGCTAAAGTGTTCGATACGATTGACCACAATATATTCATCACTGAAATGTCCTCCTTCGGCTTTTCTCCTGAGACCGTAAAGCTAATTGATTCCTATTTGGACAATAGATCGGCCTACGTTTGCTTATTCCAGGATATTCACTGCATCTTCTAGTGTATCGCAAGCGTCCGATCTAGGGCCTTTACTATTTATAATGTATATAAATGATCTTTTAACCTCAATCGACTGCCGAGTTCTTGCGTATCTGATGATATAATTTTTTTTTAAATATCGGTACAATCTCCAACTGTGAAACATTGCAAAGGAATATCAATATTATTACCTCCTGGTGCCATGCAAACAAGTTTAAATTAAGTATTAACAAATGTGCCATTGTCACTTATTCCAGGAACGAGCAACTTATTTCTTACGATTACGATGCTGAACATACACCTATTCCAAGGAAGCTAGAAGTAAAAGATCTAGGTGTTTTATTTGATACACAGCTTAAATTTACTGGGTACATAGATGCAATCTGCAACTCTGCTTCTTGAGCTTTAGACTTCCTTATAAGAAGGTGTAGAGGATTCTCTAACGTGTTTATATTAAAAACGTTATATTTTACTAGGGTCAGGTCTAAACTGGAATATGCCTCTGTCGTATGGTATCCCATATATACTTACCAGCAATTGGGTTTTGAAAAAATTCAAAGGATGTTTTTGAAATATGTTTCGTTCAAGACTAATGGAATATACCCACCGCGTGGTGTAGACTTCAATAGCTTTTTAAGCGAGTACGGCATGGAGTCGTTGTCGGAACAAAGGAATGCGTCCAGTGTCAACTTTTTAATCAAAGTTGTTACAAACAAAACTGATTCTCCGTCATTACTCGATGAAATACAGTTTCTTGTACCGAACTACGGCACGCGGCTATATTTTCGATTTCTCGTGCTAGAACTAATGTTTTGGCTAAGGCCCCTATGGTCCATATGGTGATAAACGCAAATAAGTATTGTAAGGATCCTTTTACTAAATAAATAAGTAAGTTTACTATTTTGTTATTTTAGGACTTGAATGTGTAATTGAATTTGCACTGCAACATATGTTTTTTTATTATTGATATTAAGTCTCAGTGTTATTAGATGCACAAACAAATTATTTTGAAATATTATGAGAATAAATAATAAGACAACAACGGAGATTAAAAGAACGAATCCATCAGCTTATATTATAACAAGTACTAGAAGCCGATATCGCTTTTGTAATTCTTTGAAAAGGAGTTAACACATATTAATTTTGAGACGCATTTTGCCATTTAAAAGCACAAATTTATCTACTATTAACAGAAAATTATATACCAATATAGGTAATTAATTGATAAGGGAGACACTTGTTGAAACTCCATAACTATGATAGTATAAAAAATGCACTGATTTTATGTTTCAAATAATTTAATCTAACTTTCCACTACAATATCGTTTCATCACACTGTTACTTCATCAGGTGGATGAATAAATGGTGAATTTACAAATGTACAAGGTATATATACAAAGCCTGATAATTATAAATTTAATGAAAGTAGGGGGGAATTACAAATTTCTGTTTGGTCGTTTAATACTAACCCTAATTTCTTATATATAGAAATTTCTAATGATTCTAGCAAATCTAGTTTTTTACTTTTATCTTGAATATGAAGAATTTTGAAGTTCGTATTAAAGTTGTGGTTATTCTCTATACAATGATTAGCAAAAGTTGAATCTGATTTATTATTTCTATAACTATTTTGATGTTCGGATATCCTTTGAGTGAATGTTCGTCCTGTTTGACCAATATATGACATATTACACTCACAAGTTAACTTATAGACGCCTGAAACAAGTTTTTTATCCGTTTTGTCCTTATTGTTTTTTAAAAAACTTCCAACTGTATTATTGGTTTAGTACGCTACGATAGTATTAGTGGCTTTCTTGATAAGATTACTAATTATGTCTGAAGTTCTCCCGGTATACGTTAAGGAAGAATAATATACTACATCTTTTAATTGTTTAGGGTATATTAAAGAGCGGGTAAGTATTTTTTGTTTGTGTTGGAGGATTCTATTGATAATATTGTATGAATATCCATTATTTTTAGCAATAGTGTGTATTCTGTTTAACACTATTGCTAAAAATAATGGATATTCATACAATATTATCAATAGAATCCTCCAACACAAACAAAAAATACTTACCCGCTCTTTAATATACCCTAAACAATTAAAAGATGTAGTATATTATTCTTCCTTAACGTATATCGGGAAAACTTCAGACATAATTAGTAATCTTATCAAGAAAGCCACTAATACTATCGTAGCGTACAAAACCAATAATACAGTTGGAAGTTTTTTAAAAAACAATAAGGACAAAACGGATAAAAAACTTGTTTCAGGCGTCTATAAGTTAACTTGTGAGTGTAATATGTCATATATTGGTCAAACAGGACGAAAATTCACTCAAAGGACATCCGAACATCAAAATAGTTATAGAAATAATAAATCAGATTCAACTTTTGCTAATCATTGTATAGAGAATAACCACAACTTTAATACTAACTTCAAAATTCTGCATATTCAAGATAAAAGTAAAAAACTAGATTTACTAGAATCATTAGAAATTTCTAGATATAAGAAATTAGGGTTAGTATTAAACGACCAAACAGAAATTTGTAATTCCCCCCTACTTTCATTAAATTTATAATTATCAGGCTTTGTATATATACCTTGTACATTTGTAAATTCACCATTATTCATCCACCTGATGAAGTCACAGTGTGATGAAACGATATTGTAGTGGAAAGTTAGATTGAATTATTTGAAACTTAAAATCAGTGCATTTTTTATAATATCATACCAATATAGGTATTGTGTCAGATGTGCAATGACATTATTTACCCTATCTGGTTCAACCGGATTTTTTTGTTTTTAGGCGAAGCATAAAACTTTCAACGGGACATTAAAACTATGTCAACGTTTTCCGATTCTGAACTCTTTTATCGAAATTTATTGTGTGTAATTACTTTTACATCAGACCTTGTATACCACATTTTTGGATAGAAACGGCTGAAGAATCAACAGTAGTTTACATATTCCCTCGAAACTATGTGCAAATGGAGATATTTACGGGATCGCTTAAAAAATTTACTCCATTGCTCTTTATGGACTCCATTCCTAATGTATCAGAATAATTGAAATTATTATTTTGATACATTACACATGCGGTTAGTCCGTAGTATGAGTGAAGACACAAACAAAATGCAGTTTCTAGAGAGATGGCTGTGCCACCTTTGGAAGGGCGTCGTTACTTCAAATGGGTTATGTGTACGGGGCGAGGTACTTCGGCTGTCTGACAACAGGCAGCGCTGAATTTACTTCTATGCTCGGTCTGGATAATTTCTGTGATGTGGCGATGTGGTTGTTTTTTTGTGAATGTGTCTGAAGATATCCTTTCTCCAACAGGGGCGTACCGATGAGCCTGTAGAAAGGCGAAATACGTATCTACGTCTCTGGGGAGGGATATGTTCGGACACGTTCACAAAAATATTAATAGTGAACCTGTATTTGTGTTCTTCACACCAGATTTTTAATAATATTTAATATTATTAAAAATACCTTTGTATCCATTCCTAATATTGTTAGGTAATTGCTGGAGTGACAGAACGTAAACAAATCATTACTCCGATACAGCGAGTCCAGAATATGCCGGCGGAGCAGAGACCCTTCCCATAGGGACGCGTCACCAATTGTACGTATTTAATGTATGCATCTAATTGTCGTGTACATCATAGTTGGCCGGCTTAAGGTAAATTCCAATTTATAGATAGGTGCGCTATTATATTTGGGAAATGCTTACAAAATTAGTAACGCGTGAATGCCGAAGAACTGCTTGAATTCACACGTACCGGTTATTCGTCAGGAGTCAATTTAAAATTAGATGGCCTAATTCAAATTCATTCCTTGCCATTGGGATTAGGATATTATGGTAGAACGATATATAAGAGAGAGATGATTAAATTAGATCGAAAATCGATGTAAAATTATTTTTATAAATTGTTTCTACCGTTATTCCTTTCCTTGTAATAAAAGGACCTAGTAGTAACAATGATTCTTTTCTTTTCTATCAGAATGTATTTACGCATATCCCCAAACGAGAAGAATGCATAGTATAGGTTACTACAATTGTAATATCCCATACTACAAACGATAGCTACTATAGTTATCGAGATGTAATAAGAAATACAATATTATTGATGGTTTCTTAATGGGGTTGCTTAATGCAGTTGTGATAAAAAAAGGCACTATATGAGGTAGGAGTTCTTTAGAGTTGATGTACAAAAATATTACTAATGTATATTAAATAACCCCTTCTCTTTTATTTTGTTTATCTCTCCCTTTTAGGTTTTGTTATCGACGGGCTGAAGGAACTAAGCTATGGCTGAATAAACCGAGCTGTAGTTTCATCTTTTATTACTGGTCACCTTTTCGCCAACTGTCCACAGTAATGTCTGTATGTCTATGTTAATTGCATACTTATAACTTTAGTACAAAGCCGTTTTGTTGGTTTTCAAGTTATGTCTGTTTATATTCTTATACAATATTAGTGCACATATATCGTCCCTGGTTTACCCATCGACGTAGGAATCGCAAAAGTACAAAATAGTACTATGTATAATAATAGAAAATTAATAATTTTATGATTATAGCATTGCATTAGGTACTTATATAACAAATAATACCAATCGATTAAATTTTAATAATCCTGGACGAGGATCGAATGCA
Organism: Melolontha melolontha; assembly: GCA_935421215.2. Classification (NCBI taxonomy): domain Eukaryota; kingdom Metazoa; phylum Arthropoda; class Insecta; order Coleoptera; family Scarabaeidae; genus Melolontha; species Melolontha melolontha. Next base: position 29,047,546 of record OW285244.1, on the reverse strand, counting down.
CAGTGTTCTTCATTCAACAAATAATGGTTTACGTTGCTTTTAGAATAATCAAATTTTATATTCGCATTCATCTATCTAGTCCACTACTAATTGTGTTGTGTATTACCACAATATGCTTATTTCGAAAGCATAAAATAACACACTAAATAGAACGCTAACATAATGAAATAAATTAGATACAATAGAGCGCTATCTAACATAGGTGGGGTAAACTAATCAAAAGGAATGTTTGTCATATTAAAATTTGTAAATTTATTTGGAATTAGTAAATATTGAGAATAAAACAACTTGGCTATATTTCACTAATTTTACTAGAATAACATATTGCTATGGATTTTTCCCTAAATTATATTTGAAATTTATTTAAAAATAAATGTACATTGTTTTTGGATATCTGTGTATATCGGTGATATTTAGATAAAATAGGTGTAAGCAAGAACTAGATTTTTGAAGGTCTTTATGTGAAAGCGAACGTAGTGACGATATTGAGGGGGAGACGAAGTTATACCTTTAGCCAAGAACGTTCTTTTTCTTTAAAAAAATATATATATTTTTAATTAAATTCGGGTTGAATTTATTGAGTTAATTAGTTGTTGGTGTTTGATTTTCAATTCCCGTATATTCGATGAGATTGTATTCTTGTAATTTTTATAGTATTTGATTAAACAACGTTTTTCTTGTCAACGTGTCTCCTATATAATTTTTATGTAAGTAAAGATATATATACTTAAAAAAGGTATAAAACCCCTTACCACAATTATTGATCGTATCCTAAATACGTATTTTTCGACAACTAAGTTGTCATCATCAGCAGGTACAAACCACTAATTAAAAGTCGCACATGGGGCACAGTAAAGTTAGCGAACCGCTTACGCAAACAACTACTTTACACCGCGTCCACGTATAGACAGTCTATACTATATAAGGGAAATGTATGTTAAACAAAAGATGAAATAAGTAAGGGTTTATTTGCACTAGTAGTGTATTAACAATTTTATAGCAAGTAAACTTATATACTTGACAATTATTATAAGGTGCATGGTACATACCATAACAGTTAATTTTAGGATAATTTTTTTTTTGTTATAAATACTATTATAATTATTTTAGTCAATTTCATCAATCCTACAAGGTAAATTAAGAGTTGGAATCACTCCATCTTTCAGTCTTTGCTGCAAAACTTTATTTTTGCATATCCTAAACTTGTTATATACATATTTAATTTGCTCGTATCCATATCATCTTAATGAACCTTCCAGAGACAATCTATTCTGATTGTCTACATGACGTATCCAATGCGGGTTTTCTGTTGCATAATAATGCATGTTATGTTTATTTACCGCCCCATTACTTTTGAAAGTAGCCTCATCGCTAAACAAAAGCTTTGTTAAAATATTTGGCATTTCTCGCATTTTATTTAACAAACCACAAAAGTCTGTTCTTTTAATGAAATCATCACCATGCAATTTCTGATTTAATTCCATATGGTACGGATAATACTTATGACTTATAATTTTTCGTACGCTCCTATCTTCAATAGCTGTTACCTTTGAAATACCGTCTATACTTATATGTGGATTTTCCTGTATTGCTAATAATACGGCCAATTCGTTTTTTTCATTGATTACCGGCTTATTTATTTCTCTCTTCTTGTAGGTTACACTACCAGTTTCTGTAAATCTCTCTAATAACCTTTCAAATGCTTTCGGTCTTGGCTTTCTTTCAAGGTTTGGAAATCTCTCTGCATATACTCTACTTGCTAGGAGACAATTTCTTATACACTCCCCAAGAATAAATATCATATTCACCATTTCTCGAATACTAAAATTAGTCATTATAGCAATTTTTTTTAAAGATTGAACGCAATACTGTGTAAAATGGAACGAAATTTTTGACAACTTGGTTATTAAGTATACAAGCTTAAAACTGACACCAGATAACTTGATCAGTAGTGAATCTATTGAAAATGCTATATTACTTTATATTAATTTAATGTTTGCTTTCACCGCTGAGTGAAAATCAACTGTTTCTCGTGCTTAATGGGGTTTCTTCTTGTTATAGACCATTTATGGATAATTTGTGGAATATCCGATGTTACAGAAGGTTTAAAAGCGCAAATTAGCTACTAAAAATACAAGCATTTTTCATTAATTCAATTTTAAAAAGAAATAATTAGCAAATTATCCATCCTAGGTGCGTCAAATGAGGTATCAATAAAAAGGGTAGTAAAAGGGCTTTTCAATGAGCTAAGAATATACAGGGTGTTCCATTTAAAAATTACGAGATTTCTTCGATTTTGCGAAATTGTGAACAGCCTGTATAACGCGAGCAGTTGCAGAGTTTATTTCACGTAGCAACGAAAGTGCATACTAGTAGAAAATATTCTATTCTATTGGTTTCGGATCTTTTGATTTTCCTTATGCAGAATAGCCTACTGAAATGTATCAATTTATCAAGTAAAATAATTATTTACACAGAAACTATCAACTTTAGACCCATACAACATTATATCGATGTAACCAGCTTTCAAGCGCGGATCATTTTATCTATTAATATACAGGGTGTTCCATTTTAAAAAATGCAACTTTGGTCTGGCATTTCCATCTGGAACAGCCTTTATAAAACTAAATATTTTTAAAACGTGCGCTTGATGGTACGGAAGGATATCCGATGACTAAATATTTGACTAACTTTCAAATACGCGTGTAATCTTCCGTCCCCGCTTCGTTGCCGGACCCTGTATAGCACATCTAAAAGAAACTGTCATATCTTTTCGTGGATTGGAATATTGAAAAATTTTTATTCATTTCTCTGTACGAGAACAGTTGTTGAGGACAGTGAACTTATAATGTGAAGATTTCATCATTGTATAAAAATATCTAGAATGAAAATATTTAACTGTCGTAATTTACCAGTTTCTTTATTTTCCACTTCTATGCTATATAAAACTATATTATCTACACTATTTACGACTTATGTTGATACCTGAAAGGATTTCATTAGCGTATCACATCGAATAAAGCTTTCGTAATATACCTAAATTTGTAACTATAACACATTAACATAAATCCTATAACAGTAAAAATGTTCGTCAACACTTGGATCAATACCATGCTACACAAAAATAAACCTTAAACCTTATTGCGACAGATCGTCGACTGACCATAGCAGAAATTCTACAAACAGTGGGAATAAGCTATGGTAGTGCCCAATCCATCATTAGGACAAAACTTCAGTTTCGAAAAATTTTGGAAAGATGGGTTCCAAGTCCCTTGAATGAAGATCAACGAACTGTTCGTTTTTAAATTTTTCAAAATCTGCTGACACGTTACGAAGCGTAATGGGAAGCATTTCTACGATACATCGTGTAGTGACCTGTGATGAACTTGGATGTACCACTGTACACCGAAGTTCAAACGAGCAAGTAAGGAGTGGAGACAAAAGGTGAAGCTTGCTCGATAAAATCGAATCCGGGTAAACTTTTGGCGACAGTGTTTTGAGATTATAGAGTTGTCTTTTTGGTGGATTTTCTTCAGGAATAGCGAACCATTAATGCATATTATTATTTCAAAATTTTGGAGCGTGTTCGAGCCACCTATCGGTCCGAAAGGCGGGGATGCCCGATACAACAAGTGTTACTCTTGCATGACAACTCCCGACCCCCTACAGCTGCTCAAGCGCAAGAAAAACTAGCGGAAATGCATTCGACTGTCGTTGAACAATACGGTCCAGATCTTTTGCCATCTGATGTGATAACCATATGTTTAGTCCACTAAAAGATGCACTGGTAGAAACGCGTTTTGACGACGATGACCAATTCGTGTGTAACTGGTTAAATACACGCTCTTGTTCTTTTTCTGAATATGTGGTAAAGACTACTATATTTAGCCGCTGGGAAAAATGTATTCAGAAGGAACGAATGTATATAAAAAAGATATTCCTCAGTTACTGTAATTATAATTCAATAAAAAGTTAACAAAGATCGGTTCATATTTTATCCACTCTCGTAGCTATTAAAAGTTTTGTACACTATTCAATATAAAATTCTGATGCAAATGCAGAAACCGAAACGATATTTAACAATAACCTAAACCGCCCAAACAACATATACACAAAATGGGAACTAACTCCAAGCGTGCCAAATCAAAGAAAGTATTCTTATATTTACTAATCGAGCCGAGCTCTCTAGTGTTGGTGAGGTCTTCAAATTTTACTATGCCTATTTGGCGCATTTAACATAAACAGTTTTGAAACATACATGAGTAGGTAAACCCCACCAGTTTTGTATAATACAAAAGTATTTTTAATAAAATAAAATATTATTAAAAGGTAAGTTTACCTACTCATGTATCTTTCAATTATTCTGATACATGACAAATGCGGTTAGTCCGTAGTATGAGTGAAGACACAAACAAAATGCAGTTTCTAGAGAGATGGCTGTGCCACCTTTGGAAGGGCGTCGTTACTTCATATTGGTTCTGTGGACGGGGCGAGGTACTTCGGCTGTCTGGCAACAGGCAGCGCTGAATTTACTTCTACGCTCGGTCTGGATAATTTCTGTGATGTGGCGATGTGGTTCTTTTTTTGTGAATGTGTCTGAAGATATCCTTTCTCCAGCAGGGGCGTACCGATGAGCCTGTAGAAAGGCGAAATACGTATCTACATCTCTGGGGAGGGATATGTTCGGACACGTTCACAAAAATATTAATAGTGAACCTGTATTTGTGTTCTTCACACCAGATTTTTAATAATACTTTATATTATTAAAAATACCTTTGTATTATAAACAGTTTTGATCGAAAGTATCGTTTTATTTGCTTTTCGGACATTTGTAAAATCTGCCAGAATACTACACTACAAAAAGATAGTTTCTAGTTGGACTTAATACTAGTTTTTGTTTATTGAACTACAGTTGTCGTGTATATTTTTATAATAACATACACTGCATTCATTACAAATAGTTGTTCTCTGTACCATTACATTTTTCTGAGTGTGTAACGAAATAATGCCTATACGTTTAGTACACTTGTTTTATAAGTTGTGCCTTTTATTAAATGCAAATTAATAAAGTTTGCAAATAACACTGCATGTTTTCTTTGTTGCTAATATCAAGAATTACCACCACGCCCTGCATATTACTCTACTTATCACCTTTAGGTTATCATGTTTCGACCAATAGTATAATTTCTTTAGTGTTATGATGTTGAAAATAAACAAGTTCATCTTCGTGTATAATCCATAGAAATTGTAGCAGTAATGGATAGGAAACCTTGATATACAGTCGCAACAGGCCAATAAAAATAATTAATTTTATTTTAATTTTTAATTGTTGGTAGGTACATTTATTATTAAATTAATTAAAATCTCAGAATAAAAATCCAATAAATTTTTGCGCCAACTCCTAATACTAAACTGAAAGGGAGTTTAAACTTTAAGGTGTTTTATTTGAAATTCAAACTAAAAGAAAACACAGGCGGTGTGATCTTTAGTTGGTTTCAGTTTAATTTAAAAATTTTAAAAATAAAATAAATTTAATTATCTTCATTTAAGATACTTAAATTGACTTCACATCACATCACAATCTCAAATATATGATGGATGCTTTTAACACATTTTAGTAACGGTAAAAATATGAAAGTCGCTTTCATTTTTATACGCGCTAATATACGATTTCGCAGGCTAAAACTCCACTCAAAAAACGAGCTTATTCGCGTGTAATTTGACGGGCTTTTCTCCCTAATTTTAAGACCTCTCTACAGTGCATTCGCTTGAATTAATTTTCAATGATTAATTTTTCCGTTGGGGTTAAACATTATTAGTGACGATGGGTTATTTATTTCCTTAAGACGATTTTATCGAAGGATTTCTTTAATTTTTCATTTGTTGTTTTGAATCACAAAAATTTTTAATAGAAAAGTTGTTTGTGTACTTTTAACAGTTCACACCCCCTTTTAAATTTTATTAAATTAATGTTAGAATCTTCATTAATCAAAATAAAATAGAGAAAATTTATGCTCTAATATTCTTCTCTCGTTATCATACACTAACGTACCGTTTTGTTTATTCAGTATAATTGATGTACAAGTCCCGCAAAAGAAATTATACAGCGACGGAAGTCAACATTTCGATGTTTAGTAACTTTGTTCAAAATATTTTGAACACAAATCCGTAAAATAGTGTCAAGTCTGATGCTTTTCCTTCTCAACGATTTTACCTAAATTATAAATTTCTAAAGAGAGGAGAGAAATAAAATTATCAAAAAGTTGAGTGAACGGGCTGATACTTGTATTGCAAATTCGTGTTTCCCTGTTACGTTTGAAATTGAATTGAAAAAAGCAAATAATGAATTTATATCCTTTAAAACAAATAATTTAGTCCAGAAATATACACTGCTCAACTTTTGAACTGGTACACTTACAAGAACATATATAAATAACAATTTACTACTTTTTGAGCAACACTTTCTTGCTTAATTGACAGTATATGGTTCTGGGAAACACTTTTAAGACGAAGAATTAAAAGAATAAAACTTAAATAACGAATTTCAAATGTTTTAATAGAAAAATAGCAAAATCTTCATTTTAGTATTACAGAAAAGTTTGCTTTGGAAAGAAAAGATAGCCAAACACTTAAAGATTAATATTGCGTGGGACCTTCTCTAGTTCTTATGACATCCTGGCAACGCCTTGGCATGCTGGAAATCAAATTGCGAATGTAATGCTGAGGAATATTTTGCCATTCTTCCAAAACGGGAGTTCGGAGCTAATGGTGATTGTTTGGATCCACTCCTTGATCTTATCAATCTCTTCATGTAATCCCATACGTTCTCTATGGGATTAAGATATGGAGAGTTCGCTAACCAATCCATGTGCGTAATATTGTTATCTTCAAAAAATGCATTGATTTGTCTTGTTCTATGAGGACGCGCGTTATCATCAACAAACACAAACCCATTGCCTATTTCATTAGCAAATGGCAACACTACAGGCTGTAATACCTCATTAAGATACCTGATACTATTCATTATAGCATTTCGAAGCATAACCAATTCAGTACGATGAGTCACAGAAATACCTCCCCAAACAGTAATTGAACTACCTCCATAAGCTTGATGGTAAGTCACATTGTTCTCAATGTAGCGTTCTCCTCTGTTTCTCCAAACTCTAACTCTTCCAAGACGCACTTTGGTCTCTTCACTGAATAAACAACGACCCCAATCTTCAACATTCCAATTTGCATGTTGATGTGCCTACTCTAGCCTTCTTCTTTTGTGGGCTCTGGTGACGAATGGGCATTTTTTAGAAGATCTGGACCTTAAATTTACCCCATGGAACCTTCTTCTTACTGTTTGAGTGGATACTTGAGTACCTGTTGCATTCAATAACTGAATTTGGAGTGTTCTTGCAGTAGAAAATCTATACCTTCGACACTGAATCGTAATAAAATGGTCCTCCCTGGCTGTTGTACTGCGATTTTGCCCTCCGCCGTGTCTATGTATGACAGATCCAGTATCATTAAAACGCATTCGAACTCTTCTGATCACATTGTGGCTCACATTGAAATGCTGCCCATTTCAATGTGAACCACAATGAGCAACAGTTCTTAGCGATGCACCAGTCATAAGCATTCCCATAGCTTAGCTCATCTCTTCAATACTTAAACGCCTTAATGACATCTCTAAAATGCACTCAACCACTCTGCATTAAAACTTATTCGAGAAATTAGCAAAAATTCTCTTAAAACTTGATAAAAGTATAAGCGTCCGCGAGCTCAGTAATGCAGTTATGACAGATAATAACAACAAACAACAATGTAGTCGCAAATGTCATTCGATAGACATTTGTTTGCATTCCAAAACACAGCCCTGATCATACAGGAAGTCATGTCTAAAGCCTACGAAGGGTTGTTTACTTTTACTGCATGCTATATAAAGATAAAGACAACATAGGAAAGAAGGCGAACTCAGGGGTTTATATGTTGACGTGCGAGTGCAATAACGTCTTTATTGGTCAGATAGGACGTACTTTTCAACAGAGAACCAAGGAGAATATAAGACGCTACGAAGACAAAAAGACGAACTCAACTTTCGCAAACCATTGTTTAGATTAAAATCAAATTTAATAGAGAATTCAAGATATACTCTATTACTTATATAAAATATGTAACACACCTCCACTTAGAATATACCCATCCATTTCTGTAAAAGAAATATACGTAAAATTGTTCAGTTTATCATCACCTGATGAAGACAAAGTTTGGCGAAACAATATTGTAGTGAACAATAAAAAACTTTGAAACTACTCCGGCTTATTTTATTTTATTTTATTTCTATAAAATTATTAATAAAAAGTATGATAATAATTATATTTTTATTGTTTGCTGTCGCAACTTCTCCCCTTCTAACGTGCCTTCAAAAACTTTCCTCATTAGAGGAGGCTATGCTCATTCAAAATTATACGTTTATGACAGATTACATGCACTGTCACCAATCATTATCAAAAAGCATGGCCGTCTCTAATGAATAAAGTTTCTGAAGGCACGTTATATAATATTTATGCTGTCGAGAATCTAATAATTTATATATTTTGACACGATTGCCGCATTGCGGTTTCTGCAAATTATTCACTCACTCGACGGACATATCATCTAGTTGTTAATGCATGTTACATACGGTTTTTGGTGAAACATTGTATTCATATAGGCTCTCCTTGAAATAAAGAGACAACGTATGTACAATGGAAAGATGAAATTATATAGAATATAAATCAATTAGCAAAAAACAAATTGCATGTCGATGCGACAATTCACATCAAGCTTTGATACAAAATAATACAAATCTGTATAAGAACAAATATGTATCTGTATATGCATGGACACGCATTACGTATTTACCAGCTTTTGCTTCAACTACCAGACGCATGCGTTTCTGTGTAACCACTTTGTCAATGATAGGTTTACGAAGACAAAAGACTGTAGGTACACTTGCGGTCATGTAGCAAGTTTTGTCCTATCCGAAGACATCAGATAACCTCATGCCATCTGACGGACAAAACCGACCACGCCGGTGCAAAGTGTTTCTTCTCGAATAGCTAAGCTATTACTGGAAAAAAAGAAAAAATACGCATATTACTGTGAGTCCATTAACTCGTCGCCAGGTGGCGTAGTATAGCAAAAAACAAATTGCATGTCGATGCGACAATTCACATCAAACTTTGATACAAAATAATACAAATCTGTATAAAAACAAATTTGTATCTGTATATGCTGTATATGTCAGATGGCATGAGGTTATCTGATGTCCTCGGATAGGACAAAATTTGCTACATGACCGCAAGTGTACCGCAGTCTTTTGTCTTCGTAAACCTATCATTGACAAAGTGGTTACACAGAAACGCATGCGTCTGGTAGTTGAAGCAAAAGCTGGTAAATACGTACTGTGTGTCCATGCATATACAGATACAAATTTGTTTATATACAGATTTGTATTATTTTGTATAAATCAATTACGTCAATTATGACGCGAACCCCAAAATTCAAAATCACCTGAAAATTCTATTATGCGTCGCTTATGAATTGAAAATATTCAGAATGTGTATAAATAAGAAATACCTCTGCTGAAGTTACACACACACACACGCTACAGCGTATGTTTAGATACGTAAGAGCTGTCGATGTTATTAAAACTACGACATTTTGTATGTTAAGGTCAATAACCTCAATATATTTACGTCTAAATTAGTTGTTTATAAATTTTTGGAACTGACCTAAATCAGCTATTTCATGTAGAAGGTGAGCCAATAAGAATGAGGAGAAGTTGAATTTTCCGACAGTTTTTAATTCTTTTAAATTAGCCAATCTGTCGTATTACAATATTAGTATAATATTAAGAAAATATTTGATCTGCTAAGATTTTATAACACAACTGCAAAGATTGATAAAAAACATAAATAAATAACACTTAGTACAAAAAAAATACATTAAAGATGAAAGATAGGGAAGTAGTATAAACCCATATAAGAAGTTTCTTTTATTCTTACATAAACCGTATAATCTTATGTTAAAACAATATTATAATAAAAGTTCAAAATGACCACCATCACTTACTAAACACAAATTTACACGTCTTTTCATATTTTCAAATTACGCTGTCAACGTATTCGCATTGATATTTCTTATTTTTCTAACAATAGCATCTTGCAATTCTTCCAAATTTTGTAGGCGATTTTCAAAAACTTTATTTTTTAAATATCCAAGCAAAAATAAATCTAATAGTGTCAAATCATGTGATTGTGGTGGCCAGATTCCTCTACTGATTAGTCTTTCATTCTAAAATTGTAGCAAAAACTCCATAATCTAATTAGCTATATGTGGTGGTGCGTTATCTTGCTGAAAATACCCATTCCTAAGTTCGTCATCATGCAACCCATACGCCTATCTTCAATGGATGCAGACTATGTTCGACATAGGTGTGTGGATAATCTGTTGCCCATGTTCGATAATTCTGACTATTTATGTAGCCTGACAAATGAAGCCATGCTTCATCAGACATAAATGTTTAAACTATCGTCATTATTCAGGTGATTGTTAAACCATTCACAATATTGAATACGCAGTCCATGATCAATGGGTAATAACTTCTGCATAGCTGTCACTTTGTAGGGGTGCATATGCAGATCTTTATCAAAGCTCTACAACAAGTTGAATAAGCCAAACCTATAGAACAAATTTAGTATACAGTAAAATATAATTAAAGATTGTTAGTGATATTGAAAGAAACCTCTTCAACTTTACTAAAATTAACTTTAATGTAGTAATATTAAATGAAAGTTTAATGAAGGCTTTCTGATTGACCATTTAATTTTCTCAATGATTTAGTTGAACTTTGTTCTATTCTCTGTCATCATTTATAGTTTCTTCGACAAGAACTTCTGGTCAACCGGTTGATTTCTTTTTGCAAACACAATTATTATTTTCAAAGTGCAAAACAATTAGATCCTTGTGTTGGACAAACATTTTATATGGAACATGTATATCAGGAAATGCTTCTTAAAACTGTTGAATACATGATTGTATCGAGTATGATCATGTTCCGCACACCACTTCGATAATGAGCTTTCAAAATGAATGCTTTTTGCTCCTCGGATTAAGGCATGTTGTCTATAACAAATAAAAGGACAATAAGAAAGTAGTACAACGTAACCTCCAATGTTTTATTCTGAATCTTTACCTTTCTTTCGTCACAACTTCCCTGTTTGTTTTAAAAAAAAAATACAGTTCTAATAAAATCTAACAAAAAACTTATGCAGAAACTGAATGAACAGCACAATAAATTTATATTTATAACGACACCAAACACCTAGAAACAGGAGCCACCTATCCAATATGCCAAAATATGTTTTTCGAAGATTTACAGTCACTTTGACAAGCCTTCGGAAAATTAAACTTATCCTCAAACTTATTGGCTCAGTCTGTATATTATATCAACTTTTTTTTTGTTAAGAGAAGTAACAAATAAAAAAATATTTTTATGGATATAAAAAACCGCTATTGCAAACATACACTGTAATGTTTTTGTTTATAAAAATGCTAGAAGATATCATTGTGTATAAGTTTTATATGGTAAGGGTTCGATAACCTGGTTACGAAAGTCAGTTGTTAAAAATTTATACTTGTCTGCGAATTTTTAAAGACGATATTTTAAAATAAGATGTAAGTCGTAACAGACTGAATCAGAGAGAATACTTAAAGCGAGACCGACAATAGCAAAACTATTCTTTTTGTTATTGTCGGTCAGCTTTAAGATATCGTTTCATAATATAGTCGGTCGCACAGTGGCGTGACAAAAAATTTTTAAATATTTTCTTCGTCATTTTTTTTCTCGCTTATGAGAAAGAATTTTAGGAAAATATTTTGGATTTATATTAGATATAATTACATCTTTCCATTTTGCATACGTTGTCTTTTTATTTCAAGGACACCCGGTACATATAATATCGGACTATATATGTATAGCAAATAATAATCAAAATAATTTGGGTACGATTTTATTAAACAATAAAGACAGAACTACAAATTTGGTGTATATAAATTATAAAGATCGTAATGCCATCTATATCGGACAAAATGGTAGAAATATAAGTACCTATCAGATATCTATCCATATTGTTCTAATAGCATACTAGCGAATCCAAGTCTGAGTTTTGTGTTGGTCAATTCAAAACTTTTTGTCTAAGCCAGTTATATCTTGGACCTGGCAGTATATTTTGGGTAGTGCACGAACGATCATCTAAATGGAAAATTATCACTTATATACGGCACATTTGTGTTTTGTAAGATACCTGAGTACATAGTGATTCATTTAACCATAGTTTTAATTCTATATTTTGACTTCTATTTGGTCTTTTACTGCCTGCTATCAGATTCGCATGAATTAAATTTACTTTCATCTGTTCATAACACATTTTATGTTCATCGCAAATTTCAGTCTAAGTTTTCTATTTTTATAACTGACACGTTTTACAACAAAATTTTGCAGTCCAGAATAACGTACTATTCTCCTTATAAAATTTACACTAACGTTAAACTTATTAGTGAGAACCTGATCATTCTTTACTAGATTAGTAATAACTGGATTTTCCTTTTCTAGTTTTGGAAAAATGTTTCGCCATATATCGTGTTTTTTATGTGTAGTGAATTGCGTTGCATATCATTTTTCTAAAGTATTTAAGGATTGTGGATTGAAATTGAATTAAGCAATTAAAACTGCTACTATTATACCCTTATCACCTTTAAACCTTTTAGCCTTTCTCCATATAAAATGTAGTAATAACTCTTGCCGAAGAAATACTACAAAATATTTACTGAAAAGTTGTTTGCTGTACGTGTCGCAAAGCGTAAATGTGGTATTTAGTTGCTGCATTTGTTCGAGAGAATTTTTCATTCTATTGGTAATTCACCGATAATTACGAATGCTGCAGCATTTTTTAATACCGCTTTATACTTTTAAAGAAACCATTCGTGTTATATTTGTGGAATTAAAATGTCTCTTAGTGTTGAAAAAACAAAACATGTATCTATGTGCTGATGATATTATTGAGGACAATCGCATTGGTAAACTGAGAATATGTTACTTGATGCATAAGTAAAGAGATTCTTTTTATTACCGTAGTCTGATCCTTAGCATTTAGATCTTTTCCTTTGCAGTCATTTTAAATCACAGATGACTACAAAGATAAACGTCGTAGTTTAGGTATTTTAAAAGTAAAATATAAGACTATTCCCAGTTTTCATAGAATTTGATAAACTCGATGCATAAAGCTAATTTTTCAACAAAAAATAATAAGAAATAAATTTGACGAAAAGATTAATTATTAAATAAAGATATTTTTAATAATACAAAAATAAACTGCTGTTCAATTGAAGTGGTCCACTAATGAAAAAATAATATAAATCAACGTTTTTCCAAAATAAATCAACAAAAAAGCAAAAGGCGGCAGGAATATAACAAAATATGTATTTTTTAACTATTAAAAACCATTTAAGCACTAACTTAATGATAAGAATTAATAAATTGTTAAAAAATAAACTTAAGTGATAATTCAAAAAAATAATGTTTTAACTAAAAGGAAACATTTTTTACATAAAAAATAACTTTAAATGTGGCAACTTCAATTTTAATATTTTGTAGGGCCCCCTCGAGCTCGTGACACAGCTAAGCATCTTCTAGGCATGTTTTCTATTAGCGTATTGATGAATTCTTGCGGTATTCTTTCCCATTCTTCTCGCACCGCTTCCGTGAGTTCATCTAGCGTTGTGGGAGGACGAGCACGAAATCGCAACTGTCGATCAAGTTTGTCCCAAACATGCTCGATGCAATTGCAATCTGGAGAATTAGGGGGCCATATCATTCTTTCAATATTATTGGTAACAATGATATCCTCGACGATGTGGGCTCGGTGGGGACGAGCATTATCGTCCACAAATACGAAATTTCTTCCAAAATTTCGGGCAAATGGTACAACTATTGGCAAAATACATAAGTCCCTATACCTCTCTGCATTCATGGATTGATTTCTCAAAACCACCAGCTCGGTGCGACCGTTAAATCTTATATGCCACCCCAAACCGTAACACCCCCACCTCCAAATGGCACACGTGGGGCCATGTTCCTTTCAAGATACCGTTCTCCACGCCTCCTCCACACTAAAACTCTACTATCAGAATGATGTAGAGTGAATCTGGACTCGTCAGAGGAAAGGCATCTTCTCCAGTCACGGGCCTCCCTTGGTAAGTGATTTGCAGCCCACTACCTCCTAGCGATCATGTGTTGCCTGGTCAACAGTGGGCATATGGCCCTTCTTCTAGCCCTTAAACAAAACTCGTGCAGCCTTCTTCTAATTGTTAGATTAGATATAACCACTCCTGTAGCTGCACTAAGATCGTTATTCAATGTCCTAGACGACTGAACTCCATTTCGTCTGACCTGGAGTCTTAAATACTGATCTTGTGCAGGAGTTGTACTCCTCCGACGGCCTCCCCCATGAGTAAATCTTACACTACCACTTCTACGAAATCGTATTGCAACTCTATTAATGACACTGTGAGATACATTATAAATTCTAGCCACTTCTCTGTTGGAATATCCATTTTGTATTAATCTTAGGGCATTGTTCATAATATCTTCACTAAGACGCGGCATTTTTATTAATTTAAGTTACTTAACCCTAGTTTTAAGTCAGCAACAAACTGACAGATATAAACTAATATAAAAAAGTCAATGCCAACCTAACATTTTGTGTGAAATATTCCCCTAACTTAAAAACATATTTCCATTAGAATTTAATCCAATAAATTAATAAAGTATCATAAGTTAAAATTTTAACAAAACGAACATTATATTAGACTTGCTGCGTTAAATAAACTATAAAACATTTAAATTCGTCATGCTATCATTGCTAATTACTTAGACTAAGAGTAACATCAAACTTTTAATAGTGGACCACTTCAATTGAACAGCAGTTTATAATTAAAATTCGGGTGTGGAGACAATACAAGTTCATGTTTGTGTGAAAATATCTTTCCAGACATGCAATCACGTGCTTCATCTTTATAGAATCATCACTACATGCTGCTGGAGAGATACTTTCACCATAAATAACACTTGTGTTATATTCTAAAAGTTATTAAGACAGAGCGTAACAACCACCAGCAAGACTTAGCCAAGGATTTCCATTTGATGGACACAACCGCAACTTGCGGAAACTGTATTAGTGTGCCTCCATTCTACATCGGAGACAGCCGATAGCGTATATATTACTTATTAAATTAAGACATAACATTAAAGAGTATATTTTTATAAGAAAAAAAACTAAATTTTAACATATAACTTTATTATAAATTATGTTTGCTATAAATATGTTGCCAACTGTTTATGTAAAACCTAAATTAAGTTTTACCCTAATAATCGTGTTTGCTTTTACAGTGTATAATTTAAATATCTTCAAATGAGAATTCTTACGTCGAAGGAATACTATAATCTAGAAGAAAGAGTAAAAAAGGTATATCACCTATTTATTCCACTAGGATAGAATCTCGACCATAAAGAGATTCATGCAAAGTTTATTTTGTGGGACTTAGGGGTAAATATCCAACAGTTTCAAAGTAATGTACATTCAAACGGAACGATGAATGAAAGTCTGGAACTGCCGACGCTTACATTTCCCCTATCACATCATTGATCAGTCTTAAGATCGATCTTTCCTAGTTCCTTCATATTTTTTTAAGACAACGCTACCATTGTATTTTACTCTGTACCGGCACAAAGATGAAATATATAAAAGTAAAATCTTTCACGATAAATTGCGACTATATATATTAAATGTATTTAGTAACGATATATATACATATGTTTTCTAATGTTCTCGTGATTTCTCGGGTGCAGTTCCGCGTGTGGATTTGGTTCTGATAAAAACCTCTCGAGATAGAGGTTCTTCTCAGAACCAAATCCACACGCGGAACTATACCCGATAACCCACTTCGACATATATATATATATATATATATATATATATCATTTGATAAAATTCTTGGAGTTTCGGCTTTATATTAAATATTTAAATTAGTAAGTTATTTCGCGAAGTAATGTGAATGTAAATATTGCCGTCTAAAATTACGACGCTAATTATTCGAAATTTTTATTGAAAAAATTTCGCCCTTAAGTGGGATTGGAACCCACGTCCATGGTTTGCCGGACCATCACTCTACCATCTCAGCTATGAAGAACTATGGTTCCAAATCTATCGGGGAGCGCCCTAAGTTACTTTTTAAGGAATATAACTTAAGGCGCTCCCCGATAGATTCTAAATCACAGTCCTTCATAGCTCAGGTGGTAGAGCGGTGGTCCGGCAAACCATGGACGTGGGTTCGAATCCCACTTAAGAAGGAAATTTTTTCAATGAAAATTTATAATAATTAGCGTCGTAATTGTAGATGCCAATATTTACATTCACATTACTTCGCGAAATAAGTTATTAATTTAAATATTTAATATAAAGCCGAAACTCCAAGAATTTTATCAAATGATATATTAAATTAACAGCTAAGAATATCTCTATATTATATATATATATATATATATATATATATATATATATATATCGTCTAATGGTTTCGCGGTCGTTTGATGAAGCGTTGTTCTTTGAGATATTTCACCGCATTTGGATGATTTCGTCCTGGAAAAGACAATTCTCCTCCTGATGTTTCGGTAACATCACTTGCACTTTTTTCTTGAGGATATTCTCGTTGCGATAGTAACTTCAAGAGTGTGTCGATTTCCTGTGCCGCTTGTATTCTATGGTCCCGTAGTAGTGGCGACGCGTGTCTGGCTCCTTGTGATTGGTCCGTCGGTTGTTCTGTCGCTTTCGGCTATTGATCGATCGATTTGTGTCCGGTCCGTGTTGGTGTAACTGGTCTGGCCTAAGTTATTAACATTACGTCGCATATGTGTAATCTGTCTATTAAATAAGGTTGCTTTCCATGCGTCAGGAAAACGTTGTCCGTTGTCACGTTTGTTCATTGTACAATTTTGTCGTTTCTAAATTTCTATAGCCTCTGTTATTATCCTGTACGCTAAATTTGTACTGCGGGCTATTGTCCTTGTACTGTCGATGTCAATGGTGTCTCGTGTACGTAGTACATGCTTAGCTAGGGATGATGTTTTTTTTAACTACCGAATTTAGCCTCTTCACCATACGATTTATAGGCGTAATACAACCATATATTGTATGGTAAAAACGCAAGGATAAGAAATGTTCACGTCCTTGTTTTACTCTAGGTATGGGTACCAAAAACAAACAAAAGAAAAAAGGAAAATCAATCATGTTATTGAAGGTTTTAAATGCGAATTTAAGACACTTTTAGTCCGTTCAACGTATATATAGAGTTATTCTGAATAAATATCATTAATTTGATTATTAGATTATGCTACTAAAATATGTGCCAATTGTGTTATTCTTAATGAAAAAAAAATGTTAAAAAAAATAATTTAAACACATAAATTTTGAGTGCCGCTATTCGTCCTGACACACACGATATGTGTCGTCCGTATATTCCGTGTTGCTGGCAGATATGCAAACGTATTTGTTTGTTTACAATGAATGGATTTATACATAAGTAAGTTATGCATATACGATATTTACGATTTAATGAGGTTCATCGAACTCTCGATACAACAGCTGAGTATTTAGTGCGGTCCCAAAATGGTTTTATTAAATAATTTAAAATTAAAAACAAAATTACGCAGCGGACTTTTTATATAATTTTTTTAAAAATATTAATTAATATGTTTAATCTAATATTAAATTCTCTGATTCTTATTCAGAATAGCACTATATATATATTGATGTTCTGTTTAGAGAAAGGCAGCCTATATAGTTTTACATTATAAATTTCCTTTTATATTAAACTTTTTATTGTATCTTCCTAGATTCTCCGAAATTTTAAACTTTGTCACATAAATGGTCAACTTTGTATAATTCATAGCATATATAATAAGATATACAAAATTTACTGACTCGAGAAAATACTACAGCTAGAAGACACCGAAATCGATGAATAAATGAAGAGCAAATATCGTGAGTTTTGCTAGATCAATACTTTGGGCGCTGGCCCTTGTGATTTCTATTATTAATTTACAATATTCCGATTGCCTTCTCCTCAGTAAACATAAATCACCATTTAACTATTGAAATTAAAGTCTAATATAACTTTACTAAGCCGAATAGTAGTGTTGCTCGTATATATTCGTATATATATATATATATATATATATATATATATATATATATATATATATACATACAACTGGGGACCGTATATTTTTGATTCTAAATAGTTTTTCGCGGTCTGTCAATGTTCCAGGTTCGATGAGGCTATATGTTAGCAAAGCACGTGTTTCTCGACCAAGGGAAGCCATTTATTCGTAGCTCTGGATGAAATGTTGAAGATCTGTGTTCGTTTAAAGTGCTCTCATAAACAATGTAGGTAGGACTACCTTACCGTTGTTATATGTCATTCTATCGAATTCGAATCATTCTCGAAAACATGTTTCCACTAAATATGCTTATATTTTAGTTTGTTTTCTATTGAATTTATGATTATACATTATTTTAAGGATATTTGTTGGATATTAAAATTCTTCTTAATCATGAAATGCGTATGAAACCACAAAATTTAAAATGATGATTTGTTCAACTTTATTTAATTTCAATTTTCAATAAAAACATTTAAAATAACTCTTCAGATTAGCTATGAATAAAGTTAGGCATATGATATTACTGCCAATTCATTAGAATCCATTAAAATAATACCACTACTAGAGAACCTACCGTTAATTTTTTTGGAAACATTTATTTCGTTGAAGGTCGAAATATTACATTGATTTCATTATGCAGCAGTATCATAAAACTCACCAAGTTGTTTTGTAAGTCCGCACATTTAATAATATATTGTATAAAGGATACTACAAAAGTTTTGTAATACGGCGAAGCCGATTGTTGCACGCTATTACAAGTTGAATGTAAGTCGAGACCTGTTCAAGGCTATACTGTAGCAGGTGTCTCTCTCGATCTCTCTGTATAAGTTGCTCTCGTACTTTACAGTGTGACTGCAGTGTAAACAGCTCGCTATGTCATCTTCGTTATCAGGCATTTTACACTACAACATTGTCCATAGGTTCAATATTATTTAGTGCTTTGGGAAATGGCTCCCATGGGAGAAGATTATTGTCCACATCGTATGATTGTATTCAAGGATGAATAAGGAGTTCCAGAGAGAAAATTTCGGCTTGGAAGATCCTCCGTTACTAAGGATATGCTTTCAGGAAATTGCTCAAGATTAATGAATATCTGGGCATTCATGTACAGGCAATTCGTGCTATTCTGTACAAACATTTTCGAGATGATTTTTGATGAAGATTTATTCTTTTTAGTTACCGCATGTTTTAACCGGCTACTAAATGGTATCATGCATTTTATGAGCATCTTGATAGATGAAGAAACTTGGCTTTACTAATATGACATGTCCATATAACAAAATTCTTGTTCTTTGAAAATATAAGCACGCACGTGTCTATACGCAAATTTCGATCCGTTAAGAAGAAACTTGTGTCCATCTTCTTTATCGTGAGAGGACTTGTGGAGTAGGTGCTGCTGGATACACAAAAGACAGTCACTGCGAAGTGGTGCACTTAGAGAGTTATTCAAGCATTCCACTTTCAAGATCAGGCAGTTAGTTTTCCTACTCGGACCCATTACTTCAACGTCTGTGTCGCATAGTTGGCAATAAAGCATAGGTGCTAAAGCACCCTATCTGGGCCGTATGAGGCTGAAACAAGTTTTCCCCTTCTTAAGACGTGAAATGACGGGTGTGCCCAGCTTTCAGAAAAAGCGTAAGTTAGTTTGACGAGTTTTATAGTTCTCTTAGTATGTGTATTTCCAGACTTAAAAGAAATGTTTAATAACATACCAAGAGAGGTGATATAGACTCCAGAAAAAAAGAGTTTTAGAACTATTTTAGTAGAAACAATAGATCTTCCATAAAATTGTATAAACTTAATGAGACGTAAAGATAGTTAAATCACTTTGTGATTACTAAAAGTATGAGAGGTACCATAAGAATATTATTTTTAACATTTCGGTTGTACCAAACGTAGCAAGAAGTGAGTAAGGAGTGGGGAAGATAGGTGTCCCAGAATTTTAAATATATATTTTCTTTTGCCTAGACATTCATCGAAGGTAAAAGATGCAAAGAATTTATGAAATATTGTTTTGGAGAGCTTTGTGTTAATACATTATTTATATATGTCGCTTATAATGTAACTATTTGTACTTATAATGTAAAATTGTAAATGTAAATTTACCATTTCAACTAACTACTTTAAAATAATTTCTAGACTACATGTACTTTTTTAATATTTAAAATTAAAATTACCTCAGTACCTGCTCAATAAAAGCGGAACCCGGCAGAAATTATTTAATTAATTATAGGGATATGCAGTTTTGCGTCGTCTAATATAGAACAGATGGATACAAGGGTGATAGCAGAAGGCCATAATTTTAGGTGAAAATATAATAAAAAGAAATTGAAAAATGTAGTGTGCTAGCGTAAGGTTCATTTAGCACTATTAAGATTGAGAAAAACTGCAAACTTCATTAATAATATTGAATGATATATGCGGGTTGGACGATCTTTTATTTTTTATTCGCTATCTCTCTCCACATTGTCGGCAAAGGAAAGATGCGGATAAGGATCTTGTAAGTTAGATAAATGGTGATAATCATTTGCGCACTTCGAAATTGAATATGAAAGACGTTTCAAGTTATGTTAGAATAAGAATATTTGCCACTGTGTGCTCCCGCCGAGGGAATATATAAGAAGGTTATTTTGAAAAGGCTGTAAAAAGTTGAATAATAACAATGTATTCAGATCATTAAATATGTTAAAATCCAATTACTTTTCCACAGAATAATTTGAATACGTCACTGACAGTTATGTAATGTACGTATCTTTTTTCAATGGATTTTATTTTGCCATTTATCCTATGGTTTACAATAATTACATCCAATTTAAGGAAATTTCTTTTGTATGTCAATACGCCTTTTTATTTTATATTCTGACTCTACCGTAATCTACGAAACTGTTGATTATTTTTTTCAGCAGTTAAATGTAACCGAAGAGAATGTAATAGAAAACATAAATTCGGACAGATCCAGGAGAATTACAAATATATATTATGTATTTATATAAAAATGTATACGATGTATTTATAATATAAAACAAAATTTATTACGCTAAGAAATAAGTAATTAAACTTCTAATTTCAAAAATTATTT
This sequence comes from Melolontha melolontha, assembly GCA_935421215.2. NCBI lineage: Eukaryota > Metazoa > Arthropoda > Insecta > Coleoptera > Scarabaeidae > Melolontha > Melolontha melolontha. The sequence continues at coordinate 29,026,157 of OW285244.1, read as the reverse complement.
TATTGTAAATACCACTACAATATTGTTTCGCCATACAATGGCTTCATCAGGTGGATGAAATACTTAATATGTACAATACAAGTTTGAATATTTATGTGAAAATTATTGGGGCAATGGTGGTGGAAAAATTTTTACAATCTTAAATGTAGTAGAGGGGAGTTGTTTAAATCTAGTTGGTCATTTAAAGCTAATCCTAAACTATTGTATCTATTAATTTCTAAGTTTTCTAACAGGTTAAGTTTTTTACTTTTTTCTTGAATGTGTAAAATTTTGAAATCTATACTAAATCTATGATTGATATCTATACAATGACTTGCGAACGTTGAATCTGTTTCCTTTTCTTTATGGCTTCTCTCATGTTCTTTCATCCTAATTTTGAATGTCCTCCCCGTTTGTCCTATGTATACCTTATTACAATCTTCGCATGTTACCTTATATACACCAGAGTTTGATTCTTTGTCTATTTTATCTTTGTTGTTTTTAATAATGTTCTGTATAGTATTGTCTGTTTTAAATGATATATGTTCGTTATTAAGTTTTTTAATGAAAGTACCAATTTTTTCCGAAATTTTTCCTAAGTAAGTGTTTCAATTATAGGAATTAATTATCTTGTATTTTAATTTTGGATAAACTAAGGAAAGGGTTTTAGATTTTTGTTGGCTATTTAGAATGTTATTGACAATATTTATAGAGTAACATTTATAGAGTCGGTTACTCTATAAATATTGTCAATAACATCCTAAATAGCCAACAAAAATCTAAAACCGTTTCCTTGGTTTATCCAAAATTAAAATACAAGATAATTAATTCCTATAATTCAATCACTTACTTAGGAAAAATTTGGGAAAAAATTGGTACTTTCATTAAAAAACTTAATAACGAACATATATCATTTAAAACAGACAATACTATACAGAACATTATTAAAAACAACAACGATAAAATCGACAAAGAATCAAACTCTGGTGTATATAAGTTAACATGCGAAGATTGTAATAAGGTATACATAGGACAAACGGGGAGGACATTCAAAATTAGTATGAAAGAACACGAGAGAAGCCATAAAGAAAAGAAAACAGATTCAACGTTCGCAAGTCATTGTATAGATATCAATTATAGATTTAATATAGATTTCAAAATTTTACACATTCAGGAAAAAAGTAAAAAACTTAACCTGTTAGAAAACTTAGAAATTAATAAATACAATATTTTAGGATTAGCTTTAAATGACCAACTAAATTTAAACAACTCCCCTATACTAAATTTAAGATTGTAAAAATTTTTCCACCACCATTGCCCCAATAATTTTCACATAAATATTCAAACTTGTATTGTACATATTCAGTATTTCATTCACCTGATGAAGCCATTGTATGGCGAAACAATATTGTAGTGGTATTTACAATAAAAGAATTTTTGAAACTAGAAGTTTAATTACTTATTTCTTAGCGTTATAATGAAGTTTCAACAAGTATCTTCATCATCAATTAACTATACAAAATTTATTATAAACTGAAAGTGAAATTGAAACAGTAATTGTTGAAGTTGTTAACAATTAATAGCTTTCAATCCAGGATATATATTCTTATTTAAATGGAAGGGTAGAAATAAAATGAAATTATAATAATATATTGGTATATATTGGTATTTAGGTTGGTTTTGAAGTTTAAATTGCAACTTTTTTTTTACTATCTATGCCTTTCCATCTTGTAATATGTTAACAAATGACAAGAAAAAGACACTGAACATCGCCTTGCGACTGCACTGTTTCTAACAAATTTCAACCTGTACATTTTTCGCTGCTTGGACTACCTAACCATTTTCATTAATTTAATAAAATTTTGTACGTTTTCAAATTATCTCCAAACACTTAAAGCTTGTTGACTAATGTTGTAATTACTAAACAATAGAGTCGGCCCAATTACAACCAGTACATATAATTTGCAACTCGCCTATTTTCTGTAATTGAAAGTGTGACTGTACTTAAACTTTTGGATTTTGTGATTTATAACTATATTTTGCACAATGATAATTTCATTGTACTATAAAATTTCTCTTATTTGAATAAATCCATACATGTTCAAAACTAGATCTGACCGTTAATCTGGTTTTATTATATTTCCTTTTAATGAGTATTGTCTGTCATACTACAGGGTGGCCCAAAATGACCGAAGGGATTTGAGTTCATTATAACTTGTTATTTAAGACATAATTATTAAATTTTTTTAATTTTAAATACAGTATATTAATGGAGAATATTTTTAATTTAATTATGAAAAATTATATCTCGCAATGACCGAAGGGGTTTGAGTTCATTATAACTTCTTATTTAAGACATAATTATTAAATTTTTTTTATTTTAAATATTAATGGAGAATATTTTTAAACAAATTATATCTCGCAATGGATCGTTGATTTGAGAAATAAAGGTAAACGATTTTGGCACGTTGTTCAATTGTGTACTGTTCCATTTTAAATTCCCCAAGTCTTCTTTACAAAATACTGAAACAAAAAAAAAATTATAATAAAAAGTTATAAGGAATTAGAACCCCTTCGGTCATTTTGGGCCACCCTGTGCATGCTTCCCTTGCACATACAAATTTTAATTAAAATAATTTAAGTTTAATCCATGTTTAATTCGGAATAATGTGTGAAAATTATGTTTTAACTTGCAAACTGATTGGAATATTTAATTTAGCAATTGTTATGTAACTAAGTCTGCTGCGAATATTTTAGGAAACGAGGCGAGAAAACATACAAAATTTAGTAAACGACTTTATTGTATATGCTCTTGGCATCAATACATTCTTGCATAATATCGCGTCAATTTGCGATGCATTTTTTTCACTCTGAAACTGATACTTCGAAAACCAGTACTTTTGAATCTTTCAATGAATTTTATTTTTTATGTTTGGGAACAAATAGATGATAATCAAACGAGTACGGGAAATGAGTCATTAATTTTTACAGGATTTCGATTATCTCTTCTAATTTCATCGACGATTTCCGGTAAACAAATTATGGTATTCAATTAGCGTTCATGGTTCTTCAATTCTCTAACGGTGCGATTGTAACATGTTGAGTAAAACCAAAGAAGCAAGAAATCATTTATTTTGCAGCACTGCTTAAAGGAACAACTTTCGTAGGTTTGGAAGGACAGAAACAGCGGATTGTTGTTCGCTTTTAGAATCGTACGAAAAAAAAGCTCTGTCACTACTAACAATGTTGTAGACTAAATTCGAACGACCGCGTTGAATTTTTTAGTATTTCTTCCCATCATTTTACATGGCCTTGTTTTGAACTTCCGTCAAATTTCTTGGATCCAACGATTACAAAGATTCCAATCTCACGGTATGTCGCATGCCCGGCTTGTTAAATTACTCGACTCTCCAAACAACAAACGCTGATTGACGGCTTTCAGAAAATTCGTCCGTGAGAATAGTGTGTCTACGCTGAAATTAAGCAAACTAATTGTAGAAGCTACTCTTGGATGGTGCTATCATTCTTAAAAATCAAAGAAAGTCGATCAATACATAGTTTCGACACTAAACCATATTTAAAAGTAGTTTGAAAATTTTCACGTGAAAATTCCTTTTTTATCTAAAACTACTTTCCTTTAAATACTATGTAAACAAAACTAGTTCGTTTATGTGCGAACTTAGCGAATATCGTGACAGTTGAAAAACATAAGCACCACTTAAACTTTTAAACGGTTTCAACAGTTTCTTCAATTTTTACGGAAATTAAATGCTTGTTTAAGTGTAGATGTTATTGTTTTAAATGGAAAATTATACGTGATTTATTAAACATTTTTGATAGATTCCTTCAGCTCTCTTTAAAAATAGTCTATAATTTTATATAAATAGCATTTATCAAGAATGAAATAAGAAGAAGGAATTATAAATTGTAAATGATTAATTAAAAAAATTAATTAAATTATAAATGAAAGTTTATTGATTGAGAATTCGAATATAATCTACGACAATAAAGGTTGTCGAAATTATTTCATTCGTATCGTTACCACGATTGCAACTGAAAAACCCCTAATTTATGTGCAGCGTCGTAATTTACGAAAAACGGAATTGCCTTGCGCTATGCTATCCTTGTTTTTATTTGTAAATTATACATCAAGGGATTGCTACTTTATTTTAACGCTGCAGAAATATTCCCTATTTTATATTTACATGATTTATCGCTTTGACCTTTCAAAGAAATGTTTCAGAATATATAGCAACATATGTACGTTGGTATATCTCAGTGTAGAGAGTACGTTTCGCATGTGTATGCAACATATCACACTTTTATAAATTGTCGTCGATTATTTCGTTTAAAATAATCGAGAAAGTATAAATTAGGAAGACGCCTCCACCATTTATGCAGCATTAAGTACTAAATTCATTAATATATTACACGCACTTGAAGGGTATGACCTCAAATTTTATATTATTAGAGGAATTGCTAAATAAGAGATTGTAATTTTTTATATTTTTCGAATTTTATTTAATTTACTGTATGTCGTTAATTGTCTGAGATAATGGAAAAATGTTTCCTGAATATTAAGTGCCATTAAAAATAGTCGGATTTCTGTTTATCTTGGAAAAAATTAGAGATGAAGACATTCTACAACATGTCAGCAATAAAATATTTTTTTAGCTTAGTTATTTTCAGAAATTATGATCAATTCGGTTCTGTGCCATACCAACGCTTTGTTTAAATTTAACACATAAGAAGATCTCAATAGATATTTGAGATTCCTCAATCAGAAGCACCTTTCGACTTTGTGTGGAAACTATTAAATAGGTTTATTTACTGTAATGATTTATTTATATCAAAGTAGGTTTCCTAATCGCACTATTTAATCTACATTGATCTCAATTTTTATAATATAGATCTCGAAAACTGGTACTAATGCTCATATGTAATGTGCGCAAATTACAGATTTTCATTTATAATTTGTATACATTAGTACTTAAGCAATAATTTACTAAATTGTACTTTGTACTAAGACGACGCTTCTAAATGGCAAACCGCACACATTACTCTTGTATTTAAGACGGGCGGTGGAAATAATACAAGTAATTACAGGCCTATATCCATATATAAAGTTTTCAACAAACATTATACCTTATATTAATGTTAAACCAAAAACCTCTCTTATACAACATGGCTCTGTCACTGAGCGTTCAACGATCGCTAGCCTACTATGTGTTTACTAGGATAGTTGTGACATAATGAATGATCATGGTTAGATGGACGATGTATACACCAATTTTACTATTGAACACTAGGGACCGGACACGAGAGGCCCATGACTCATCGCCCACTAGCGTACTATTGAAAATTTGCATTTTTAAAGAGTTTTTAATTTTATTTATATAATTGGAACAAACGGGTGGTGATATATAAAATACGAAATACATTTTTATTTACAAAAATGTTTTAAATATGTCTATACGTTATTTGCACGTATAAAGCTTTTGTTTCATTATGAAACAGACATGTAAATAAATTTACATATCTGTAACTGTATACTTGGACAATATCTCGTATTTTCAGCATTTACTTCTGCTTAAGACACATGTTTCTGCCATTTATAGGCGTCGTCAGCTAAGCTAATGAAGCAATGTATACAAATGATACAAATCTTTATAAATAAGATCTGTATCTCTATATGACATTAAGCCGAACCGCTCATTAGATATAGCAAGTTTCATTCTATAAGGTGGCACTTATTTACGAGTGACATCTTACGGACGAAATAGACTATACCAAAGAAAGCGATCTTTCGATTGACAAGCTATGCTCATACGAACCGAAAGGAATACGGGTAGTCCTTCAAAAACGAGCCAGGTGGCGGTAGGTATACAAAAATGTTTTAAATATGTCTATACGTTATATGCACGTATAAAGCTTTTGTTTCATTATGAAACAGACATGTAAATAAATTTACATATCTGTAACTGTATACTTGGACAATACCTCGTATTTTCAGCAGTTACTTCTGCTTAAGACATTATGCCATGGATTTTCCATGAACAAGCAAGGAAAAAGATTGAACTATTAGTGAACTCTTTACTAGGGACAATTTATAAAAAAATTAGCTATTTCACTTGTATATTTATTTATTTCAGATGGGGATCGATATATCTAATGTTGTATAAATAAAATATTTAATGTATAAAATTGTGATTAGCCCTCGTATATTTAGGTGGACCAAAGGAATTGAATTTGCCGCTTTTTCGGATATTGTATTTGATAAGATGTATTGTCTGTATATTTTGATTTGATAGATGGAAGGGATAGCGAGGCGGATATGAAGAATTTTTCATTTTTGATTCAGAGGTATCTTGACTGTTAATGTGTTTAGTTAAAAAAGGATAAAATAATAAATTTTATTCTTTGTTTTATAAAGTCGGTCTGTACTTTGTTTTGCATTTAGTATAAGGTGCAAGTAAACCTTAATTCGATTTTTGCGAAGTTTTTCATAGTTATTTGAAATCTCGTGTAAAAAGATGCCTCTCGTGTATTTCGAAATCACACAAAAAACTTAATGTAAGTTGATAAAATTATATTATTTATTTATTAGATATTAAGATTATTTTCAGTGCTATAAATTTTGTATTTATTGTAATAATAATGTGTTTGAAAGTAGTATATGGATATTAGCGAAAGCTTGTCATGTTTTTTGTTAAGGGAAGTTGTTTTTCTTAATATTATACTTCGAGAACATTTTTTTTTGGAATTTAAGGTTGGAGAGATTGTAGTGGGGATGGATCTTATCATGATATTTGTTGCATGAATAAATTTTCAACTAGCGTGAGTTTCGAAAACTAATTTGTTTTTGATATTTGATTGTAGGGGTCACAGTAAAGGTTAAACTTGACAGATTTCACTAATATTTATTAGTTTTATATTTGATCGTGATTCACAAGAGGTTTTTCTCTGTGTGCGAGTCAATGTTCACAAAGAGTGTTTCCTCATTGCTACTGTTTAATGATGCTTTAGCACCCTATACACTTTGTAGAGGGATTTTTCTTTTTTTTTATTTTTAATATATCAATGTAAAGGGAAAATGCGTGTATAATTTATCTGATACCTTGTGTTTTATTTTTGATATTACCAACATCCGCGAGGATCGACCCAGAGACGTAAGCTCAAGGATTCTACTAGACTGAATAGCCGATGAAAAAAATAAGCTGTAGTGTGAATTAAAATTAAATAAAGCAATTTCAAAGCAAAATCCAATGCACAATTGGCTAACCCAACGAGGTGCTAGAAAATTCCACTGCAATATGTTTCTGCCATTTATAGGCGTCGTCAGCTAAGCTAATGAAGCAATGTATACAAATGATACAAATCTTTATAAATAAGATCTATATCTGTATATGACATTAAGCCGAACCGCTCATTAGATATAGCAAGTTTCATTTTATAAGGTGGCACTTATTTACGAGTGACATCTTACGGACGAAAGAGACTATACCAAAGCTTCATTAGCTTACCTGACGACGCCTATAAATGGCAGAAACATATGTCTTAAGCAGAAGTAAATGCTGAAAATACGAGGTATTGTACAAGTATACAGTTACAGATATGTAAATTTATTTACATGTCTGTTTCATAATGAAACATTTTTATTTGTTTATTTTGTAGTTCAAGTTGAGTAAAGGAGTATTAATATTAACTAGCAATACCTTCCCAAGGTTTGCTTCTGTAAAATTTGTTCTTTCTGAATGAAATACATCTTTGTAGATAGAAAACGTTCTTTCTACATCGTAATTGGTTATAGGTGCATACTGGAAATTTCAGCGTATTTAGCAGTTAGATGTTGAGGCATTGTCCCAATACATAATTGCCGCAATGTTATTAAACCTGGATTTCTATTAAAAACTGCATCAAACTTTTGCCGAAGGCCACATCCTAAGTCACTTGGAATATTTTTCAAATTATTAATAGCCCCATATAATGTGGTTAATCCATCATTTAATTTGAGATTTTGATTTTCAAAATAATTGATTAGTTTGGCAAATTTCCAGTGTTCCTGAAGAAAGTACAACTGATTTTTAAAATTTGGAATTTGTATTAGTTCCTTGCACTCAGAAATACTTCGAGCATCGTCACAAAACTAGTAGCTTCCAACCATATTCCCCATCTAGTTATTACTGGAGAGGGAGGCAGTGACAAAGATGAAAGTTTTTCCCTGTAAAGAGCTACTCTCAATGGTGCTTTTTTGAAAAGTTTTTTAAAAGCGGATGCAAGTCCATCAACTTCCGGGAAAGTGTCTCTGACATATTCACAGATTCTGTGGAGAGTATGTGCAAGTAATATGCAGCATATTAGGATATGTTTCCTGTAATAGTCTGCCTGAACATATATGCAGCACTGTCACTGACAAATAAAAGTATTTTTTCTCGTCTGAATGAAGCATTTGGTGCATATTCTCGCAAATGGTTTTAGCTACTGTTTCCGCATCAATTGTATTTATAACTTTTGTTGCTATTACATATGCGTTATATGGAATAGTTGGATGTAGTACATCAGCTATTTACCAGACATTTACCACACAGCGTCCTAATATATCGACAGTTTCGTCGGCATTTATCCATAGGTACTGATTTGACAGATGGCTTTTAATGCGTTCTACTGCTTTCGTGTAACATTTAGAAACATAATATTTGCTTAAGGTGGATTCATGAGGAACATTTCGACTAGTATATTTTTGGAGAAATGTTTTAAAGGCGGGATTCTTAAGTTTATTTAATGGAATATTTGCCGCCATTAAAACTTCACAGAGTTCTTCGTTAAAATTGGAAGATTCAAAAGGATCTAATTTTTGTATATGTGTTTGCGATGCTAAGTGACGTTTTACGTGCAATATCTTGGAATTTTTTAAAGATATTTTACAGACTTTGCAATAAATTTCAGATTCACTGGCAATGGGCATACAATGAGTTTCATTCTTAATCCAACTCGCCATTGTTTCACAATGCTATTCTTGACGTTGTTCGATATGATATCTGAAAAAGTAACTTAAACAATGTTCTAAATCTAAACAAATGAAAATTAAAATTAATGAAACTTAACGAAATTGACTGGACACTTACATATGTTTGTAATTAACAATTAAAACAATGAAGAAATGAAACTAAGTCTGTACCTTATTTATCTTACGAAATATAAACTAATAAATAAAACAAATTATAAAAACTCCACTAGGTTCTATCTACGCTCGTGAATAAAGGAATTTAAGTATAATATTGAAAAACAGATGTGCGGTTAACCGAATGAATAGTGCTATTCAATAACTGCGTGTTGTACTTGGCGATGTTATAGACTATTTGTATGGTCCATTGTAATTTCAGCCTCTCGTTCCCGGTCCCTATTCATCACAACATATTCGCATAATTTTGAATTAAACGAGGATTTACTTTTTTATAGTTTGTTATTTGTATGATAGAGCTAGTTACATAATATATTTTATAATGATTTTAAACTCTCTGAATTTATTTCACATTCTGAAGTTGCTGAAGGATCTATCTTAGAATCTCTTATTTTTTGTGTTATTTATTAATGATCTAGAATAATGATAACGTGTTCTGGACTTACGTATACTGGCGACTAAAATATATACATATATATATATATATATATATATATATATATATATATATATATAACAATTGATAAATTATTGGAGTTTTTCGGCTTTTATATGAAATATTTACAAATATCAAATTAGTATGTATGTACTTGCAAAGTAAGTGGGCATGTAAACATTGCTGTCTACAAATTACAAAGCAAATCATACGACATTTTTATTTGAAAAATATTGTATATGTTGGGAATTGAACCCAAGTCTACAGTTTGCCGGACTGTCGCTTTTACCTCTTAGGCCACGATAGATCTTGGTTTAAGCTATTTAGAAATGCATTATAGTAAAAGTGTTAATGAATCAGATGTCAGTTATTGATTGTAGATGTCAAGTTGGAAGCAGAAGTCAGTTTTGAAAACTGATGTCAGTTTTGATAGCAGATGTCAGTTATTGAAAGCAAATGTCAGTTATTGAAAGCAGATGTCTGTCTTGAAAGCAGAAGTCTGTTATGAAAGCAAACGTCAGATTTGAAAGTAGATGCCTGTTCTGAAAGCAGATGTCAGTATTTTGAGAGCAGATATCAGTTTTGAATGTTTGAAATTGCTAAATATTACTCCATAGCGATATGAGTGTTTAGATAATTTCTTAGCCGTTATTGTTATATTTAATAAATATAAATATATATATATATATATATATATATATATATATATATAATATGCTATCGTTCGGGTATTTTACCATGTATATGGTCCTATATTCTCTAAAGGGCGGATGTCTGAATAAGCTTTTGACAGTCTCTCTGCTGTCATTCTCATGTTGTCGCTGTCTTGCTTCCCTTCTTCACTAACCTGAATTTTTTTGGCTGCAACACGCGACCTTATGTCGCTATCTGTTATTCTCCTGCTTGCAGTTCTACGTGAACCAGGAAAATGGTCTCCGCAACTGCTACTTTCACTGAATCGAAAGGATGTTCTCGGAGATGTTGAACTAGATTATGGTTCTGCTGTTCAGTCGAAATTCTTTTAAGTCCAGTACTCGGCTTTCTGTCTATGCTCTCATCAGTCTCCCATTTTTTCTTAACCTTCATCACGGTGGTGTTATTTAACTGCATTTGCTGCGGAATTTCCCTAATACTGTACCCTTCTTGTAATTTAATTAATATACGAACTTTATCACTTGCGGTTAGCTTTCGTGCCATCGTAAAAATATGTTTGACGTTTAATAAAATTTAAAATGATTTGACATATAATTGTCAAAATACTAACTTACACCATAAAAATTTATTAAGAAAAGCTTGTACTACATTTATCTGGCCACGACTGTACACCTTACCCTAGGGCCACACTAACGATTAATGTCATTAATTATCGCGGTATTTGTCATAAGCACAATGACAAATGTCATGATAATTAATGACATTAGTCGTTAGTGTGATAAGTTGGCACCAATGTTGTAATAATATATTGCATTGCCATTGTAATGCCTATATTAATACTCCCATACGGAATTAAAATTTGTTGCTTACGGTATAATATAACTTTTTCTTTCACAAAGTTCAGCTTTTGGCATTGGTTCTCAATATTCGTTTTCGCCAATTCGCGTCTCTTGCTGAGTTGAACACTGTTACATGTGACTCATTTTTTATCATGTGTAATGAGGTTTAAGAAACGAGTCACTCTATTAGGGTAAAAGAAGAGTTGTAACTATGGATAAACGGTCTACTTTGTTTTTTTTACTAAGAGTTTGTCAAACCCAGCTTATTGACATTATCGTTTCTTAATGGGCTCATATGGTAGACTGTGATGTATTTAGTTTTTGATAATCCTCAGTGACTTGCATTCACTGTTCTTCGAGTGATACTGATCGAAGTATCGTTCTAATCATTGTTACGTGTGCAAAAATGTAAATAAGTGCTTTGGCGACATTTGCTATACAGCGAAAATTAGACTGAAGATTAGATGATTTTTAAAATTTTGATTTTGTATTGGACATTTATTATTTATCCACATTTGTACTGTATTTTTATTATTAATTTTAATTATAATATTCATTAAAGTTATGTGAAGAAAATGAAATGATATATTAAAGTGAAAATACTAGAAGCAATTATATGAAACCAAGGTTATTTTACTTACATTTTCAAGTCAAAATGAATACATAAAATATATTGCAAAAGTATTTTTAATAATATAAAATATTATTAAAAATGGGGTGTGAAGAACACAATACAAGTTATATATTTGTGAATGTATCTCCTCTCCAGAGACGCAGATACGTATTTCACCTTTCTACAGGATCGTCGGTACGCCCCTGCTGGAGAAGAGGTACATTCAACCAAACATAACTACCTTGCTATCATCCAGAAATTATTAAGACAGAGCGTGAAAGAATATTCAGCGCTGTCTACATAATAACTGCCGAACTAAGCAACGTGTTTCTATAGACGGTAACAACCATATCTATAAAAAACTGTATTATCGTGTCTTCACTACTTGTCTGGCGAAACGAATGCGTATATAACAAAATAATTTGAAACATACATGAGTGGGTAAAAACCACACCAATTTGTATAATACAAAAGTATTTTTAATAATATAAAATATTATTAAAAATGGGGTGTGAAGAACACAATACAAGTTATATATTTGTGAATGTATCTCCTCTCCAGAGACGCAGATACGTATTTCACCTTTCTACAGGATCGTCGGTACGCCCCTGCCCCTGCGGCACACCCCATTTTTAATAATATTTTATATTATTAAAAATACTTTTGTATTATACAAATTGGTGTGGTTTTTACCCATTCATGTATGTTTCAAATTATTTTGTTATATACGCATTCGGTTCGCCCGACAAGTAGTGAAGACACGATAATACAGTTTTTTATAGATATGGTTGTTACCGTCTATAGAAACACGTTGCTTAGTTCGGCAGTTATTATGTAGACAGCGCTGGATATTCTTTCACGCTCTGTCTTAATAATTTCTGGATGATAGCAAGGTAGTTATGTTTGGTTGAATGTATCTCTTCTCCAGCAGGGGCGTACCGACGATCCTGTAGAAAGGTGAAATACGTATCTGCGTCTCTGGAGAGGAGATACATTCACAAATATATAACTTGTATTGTGTTCTTCACACCCCATTTTTAATAATATTTTATATTATTGAAAATACTTTTGTATTATACAAATTGGTGTGGTTTTTACCCACTCATGTGTTTCAAATTATTTTGTAAAATATATTGCTCTCCGTTCTCTAACATGAATACACTGTTCTACAACAACGTAAAGTTTTCATAATTATGTACATACTTGTGAACAATAGAAGAAGAAACATACTAAAAGTAAGCTAGCATTAATTAACATTTAGAAAAACACAATTGGATTACATAATTTTAATTTTAAATTAATTTGGCGATCAATAACAGTAAGTGTGAAATTCCTAAATTAAAAGAACAAAAAAAAAGAAAAGACGATCTCTACGAACTTCAGTATATTGTATAAATCAAGTTTACTGTTTTAACAACGGATAAGAATTGACTATTTCCCACGTAAGGGTGATTTGAGCAGATCAAGCGTAGTTGTAATGCATAAGCCACTGAAGGCAACAAAACTCGAGGTAGGATCAATCGATCCACAGTAGCCCAGTAAGGGCAGCGTATTTGCGATGCTTAGGTAGATGAATCTATTTGCAAGTCGTTCACCTCTCATCAGCACCAAACCATATTCTTTATTTTTCTTTATTTTTTCTTTTTTACAGAATGAACTGATTAATAGAAGAAATAAAGGTTCAGAAGAGTTTGACAACTTACTGTGGTAAGTTTTTAATTTCATATTGCGTTAAGAAAAGAAATAAATATAGAATTTCAAAAGCTGAAATTTAATTAAAAGTTATTAGTACATATTTTGAAGCTTTGGCTGTCATTTATAATATCGTAATCAAAAGAATAAGATTTCCTTAAATAATTAGAATTTTTAAACCGGAAACTTAAACTTTTGTATAGATGCAATGCTGCTGTTCAAGGTAATTAAATCTAGTCTGTTAATTAACCAGAACTAAAGAAATATTCATTAAACAAAATTTAAGAATTTCAATCTCTATTTATTTATTATTCTAAAAGATCCGGAACTGCGAATACTGGTAATTTTTGTTTCGTATAAAAACTATCGCAAACTTTTGCTATATTAACGAATGTATATGATTGTTTCGGCCTTTACTTGATGAAATTCCATTATAACTACAGTATAACCTCCTTATAATGGACACTGGCGGGGAATCCTAAAATGTCCAATATATGGAGGTGTCCAAAATGTGGAGGTGAAAAAAAAAAACGAAAAAAAATATTCATTCTCATATCAATTTAATCACACATAATAAGACGAAAGTCGAAAAAAATTTACAATACTTAATACACATACATACATACATATTTTATGCTAGATTTTACTTGAAATAATCATTAATTGTTGTTTGTCTTGCTTTTTTCATTTTATGTTTAAATATCTCAGATTCACATTCAAGAAGAGCTTGAGAAATATTGTTAGCAATGTTAAAACTGTTAGTGCTTAAGAAATAGTTCTCAAGATCTTTTAATTTTTGATGGGCTTCTGAAATATTTGATATACTAATTACAAATTCCTCTTCAATCTCATTTTCCATTTCATCATTGATATCAGTAATTTCATCGATACAATCTATAATGGAAACATTAGGATTTTCAGTAAATAACTCATTATCAATTAATGCGTATGTGCTTAAATCTAAATTAGTGATGTTAAAATTGGGAAATAAAAATGCTAATGGTATATTATCTTCTATATCGCACTCTGCACTTAGATCACTGTCACTTTGATTGAATCCGCATTTTTGAAAACAGTTTCTTACGGTCACAGGCGAGAGTCTTTTCCAAGCAGCTGATATCCATATTAATGCAGTGACTACGGTAATGTTTTTTTCTACCATTTCTAGTGAATTTTCAGTATCCATTAACGCCAAAAGCCTTTTTACAAGCATGCTCCGGTAAATTACCTTAAAGTTTTGAATCACACCCTGGTCCATAGGTTGACAATGCGAGGTAGTATTTGGAGGCAGAAAAACCAATTTTACGTTTTCCAATGAAATCTTCGGATGTGAAGTGGCATTATCAAGAAACAAAATTACATGCCTTTTTTCTTTCTTCATCTTGTTATCAAAGTTCTTTAACCAAGCTGACATAATATCCAAAGTCATCCACGCTTTTTTGTTAGATATCCATCCTATCGGCAACTTATCCACATGAGCTTCTTTAAAACACTAGGTTTCTTACTTTTATCGATGACTAACGGCCTTTCCTTATCACCCTCCATATTTGAACACAACAATATAGTTAGTCGTTCTTTTGCAGATTTTCCTCCGGCACATTTATCACTTCTTAACGCAAATGATTTTGTCGGAAGGGTGCGGAAAAATAAACCGGTTTCATCAGCATTAAAAATATCTTTCGGAGAGTAATCTTGCATATTGATTGCAACTTGACTTTCCAATCGTCTACATTTTGCATGTTTACATAGGCAGATTCACCACACACACTTTTAAATGATATTTTATGTCTTTGACAAAATTTCTCCAACCAACCATTAGACGCTTTGAATTCGGTGAGTTGTAAACTTTGTGCTACTTCCAGCGCCTTTTCTTTGAGTAGGGGTCCTGATATGGGAATATTTTTGTTTCGCACCTTACAGAACCAGTTGAACACTGCTCCGTCGATTGCTAAACCACTAGTTTTTGGAAACTTCCTTTTTTGAGCTAGGTTTCCATTTTTCTCGAAAAGTTCTTTTATTTCACTTTTGTTTTTCACTATATCACTAATTTGCGACTTTCCGACACCAAACCTTTCCGTGAGCTTTCGGACACTTAAGCTTTGCTGTTCACTAACCGCAATAATATCAATTTTATCTTGGATTGTTAACCGCTTTCTTTTACTAGAATCCATGTTGACACTATCAAAGGCTAGTTCAAACTGATTCAAAATATCACTCCACTTATCACCTGACGAGTAGGCCAGTGGTAAACCGTCGTTCCTTTGTATTATGGGAAAAATCCGAGTAGATATACTTCCACGTGTGCACTTTGTACATACATATTTATTATGGGAAAAACCCGAGTAGATATACTTCCACGTGTGCAGCAATAAAAGTACATACATACATACATACATAATTGCAAAATTTTATTCGGCGCCGCCCGTCTTGTCTGTCCTTAATTAAGAGATATATTTACAGATGTTTTATTGCTTCGGTGAAATAAAGGGTGTCCGCGTCCGATTTATGGAGGGTCCAATATTAGGAGTGACTATTGTTAAGAAAACCCATTATAAAATTTCGTACCACAAAAAATGTCCATTTTTTAGAGGTGTCCGATTGTCGGAGGTGTCCATAATTAGAGGTTTTACTGTATTAAGATAAAATAAAACAAATTTTATGAATTTCACTTTTTAATTATCACTGTAACGAGTCGTTTCGCACCAACCTGGGCTTCGTCAGACATATAAATTTGTAAATAAGTTAGTTATATGTCTGACGAAGCCCAGGTTGGTGCGAAACGACTCGTTACAGTGATAATTAAAAAGTGAAATTCATAAAATTTGTTATATTTTATCTTAATAGTTAACGAATGTATGTTTACTATTTGATAAGATATTGTTTCTCTATTATGATTATTCTTGATATACAAGGTTGGGCTAATGAATGGATCCATTCGAATATCTTTGACTTTCCATAATTAATTAAATGCAAATCGGGGATTCAATGAGTATATTTATAACAGAATCAGAATCCGGTTTCGCCGGAAACGATCTTAACTATTTATTTAATTTTTTTTTTAAATGGTTCAATTAACTGAAAATGAACGTATTGAAATTCTGGTGGTGATTGGTTTTGGTGTCCGAGTCAGAACTCATGAAGAATTATGCAATTTCTTTAATAATTTGCATCAAGATCGGCATCCAATATCATGAGCTGTCGTTGGTAAAACTTTGAGAATGTATAACTTGACCGAAAATCTTAGAATTTAGCGAAAAGCGGACGACCAAAAGTCGCAGCTAATGAAATTATTGCTCAAGATATTGCTATAGCATTAGAAGAATTACCACAAACTTCGACTACATCCCCCGCACTAAACAATGATATAAGTTGCCGATCAGTAACCAGAATCTTAAAGCACGAAAAATATCATCCGTATAAACCACATTTAATGCAAGAATTATTGGGCGAGGATTATGATCGTAGAAATGAATTTTGCGAAATAGTGATAGAGATTAGCAAAAATGACTAATATTTTACATACAATTTTGTGTTTTCTGACGAGGCTACGTTTTTTTAATGGTACCGTTTATAGCCTTAATTGTCGATACCGGTCAATAGATAAACTTCATTAGATGCTAAAAACGCATACACAACATCCGCAGTAATTAAACGTTTGGGCTGTATTTTCAAGAACCGTATTATTGATCCTTTTTTCATTCGTGGTAATCTAGCTGGACAGAGATATTTAGATCTTTTACGTGAACAGATTGTTCCTAATATTGAGGAAGATGAGGAATTGCCTATAAGTGTTTGATTCCAACAAGATGGAGCACCACCCCCCCCCACTACGCCCTTAATATTAGAGGTATCTTAAATAAAACATTCCCAAATCGGTGGATGGGTCGTAGTGGATTCATTGAATGGCCTTCACGGTGTCCAAATTTAAAGCCCTAGATTTTTTCCTTTGGGGTAATTTAAAGTCTGTGGTTTATACTAGATGACCGCATAATCTGGACGAGTTACGGTAGAGAATAATTAAGGAAGTACAATTAATTCGTGAGGAGGCTTTGGCAAATGTCATTCAAGAATTTGTTCACAGACTTGCTTGTCAAGAAGTGAACGATCATCATTTCGAAAACTTTCTTAACTGATATTGTTGATATTGATATGATTTTGTTTATATCTGTTGTGTTTATTTTTCTCGCTCTCAATAAAATTTGCAATATTAGATTTAATTAAATATTCGTGTCGTTGTTGAACAAAAGGGTGCCAAACCCTATTATTGCTGAACTCCCAGAGCAGAGCTCTATTGAAATTCGTAAAAATATATAGGTTATTTCATTCAAAGTAAAAATTTAACAACGTTTCCGTTTAAACTGGAAGTATGATTCGGATATAAATGTGCTCCTCGAATTCCCTATTTGCATTAACTTAAATGTAAAATTTTTTATTAAAATCTAACCAGGTGTATCAAAGATATTCCAATGGATACATACCGATAGGTCCAGCTCGGAACGGGCCATAGTCAGCAATGAGTGGCAACAGCGAATCCCCTCTACGCGCAGCTGCTTCAATTGCAGCACATTGCAGTTAAGAATTTAGTAAGACTTAAACCGCGCAAGGATATAGTCGTTTGCATATTCGTTCTGTATACGTATTTTGCACATTTGTTTCAGACCTAATAAGGTCCAATTTATTATTATTATTGTATTCTTAGCTGCTACGAAAAGTAATTTTAAGTAATAAAAAAACAATAACGTTTTCTAAAAGATAAAAGTAAAAAAATCAATAATTCTGCAAAATAAATTTAAATTTTAAGAAAGTCACTCAATATAGGATTCGAAAATACCGCCCTCTCTTCCCAAACAATAGCCGAGCCTATTGTAAAACTCCCGCCTCACTCCCTCGAGATTTCTAGGGGTTATTGTCTCGAAAATTCTAAACAGTTTAACTTGCAACTGTTGCAAGTTCGGTATTGTTAGAAGACCGTAAAGATTTTCTTTGACATAACCCCACAGAAAAAAATCGCAGGGATTGAGGTCGGGTGATCGAGGTGGCCATATTATCGTACCCCTCCCGGAAATAACACGATTAGGAAAAGTGTTTTCTAAAAACCCTCTTACTAATCTGCTGTTATGCGCGGGACAACCGTCTTGCATAAACCAAATTGCATCAAAATCGACGTTTAGTTGACGGACAGCAGGAATAATTCGTGTTCGCAGCAAATCTAAATATTTTACTGCATTCAAATTGCCGTCGATAACAAATGGCCCTATAATGTTATCACCCAAGATACCCGCCCAAACGTTAAGTTTTTCGGGGTATTGAGTTTTAACATTACGAGCAAGATGTTTATTTTCTCGAGACCAATATCGCACGACTGAGGGATTATGCTTGCCATGACGTGGAAAAGAAGACTCGTCGGTAAACACAATATTTTTTATAAAATATTCGTCCCTGTTAGCCTTTTCCATCACGGACTCACAAAACTCCATTCTTGCAAAATTGTCCTCGGGAAAAATCTCCTGGCACTTTCGAACTTTGTAACTTTTATATTTGTTGCGTTTTAGAATCCGCTTTACTGTACTTCTACTAACAACACCGATTTCGTCTGCAATTTGCCGTGGACACTTAAGGTCGCCCATTTCAACTAACAAACAAACCCTCACGTCTCTCTCCTCCCGATCGGCAGGTATTAGAGGGATATGAGGCTGTTCGTCAATTTGTTGGCATTTGCGGCAATTTCCGACTACACAGCCATATTTCCTAAACGCATTTACGATCCTTTCAATCGTCGAATTCCAAGGAATATGCCGATTTACGTACTCTACAGCAAATAAATCAGCGGTTGTTCGACAGGAATTGCCGGCAAGATACCACGAAACTATTTGTACCTTCTCTGCGGTTGTATACACTGACATGATAACTACCTTTACGTATGCACAGCTAAATACGAATGACGGGCAATCTGTTGCGCTCGACCATCGGACTTATGTTGCGCACGTGGAGTGGCATCATACACACGTTGCCACATCGCATTACGTTCCATACGGATATTGTAGCCTATGGCCCGTAGCGGGCTGGACCTATCGGTATATTTGCTTAGCCCTGTATACTTATGTATAGCAAGCGCCAATTAAGTTGGCGCGAGGAGGGGGTGCGCAGAAGCCGTTTTTAAAAACATCCACCCCCACTACTCAAGTAATTGTCAGAATACATTTGTCATTGACGTTTGACGGAACATGTCTTTGCTAGGGGATCATAAAGTGATACACGCTCAGAGGTTAGAATTATCTGACATTTGATGTAAAACCAAATACAAATCTACTACTTTTAATCCTGCGCGAACTTACCCCGCCTCGAGCCAACTTAATTGGCGTTTGCTATACTTGAGATATGCCCATTGATGCGTACTAACGACTTGACTACCGTTCATAAGAATATGGCTACTTAATATCTTATGTCAAATTTAACGATAACTTAAAAATACAAATAAATAAAAAAATTTAAAAATATATATTCTACTTAAACTTAAAAATACAAATAAATAAAAAATTTTAAAAATATATATTCTACAAATCTGATTAAAGTTTCGTTCGTCAAAAATATCCCTTTTGCGTTACACAGTACTCCTTAAATCCTTTCCATTAATTTTTACAGTGTTTCTTGGTAAAAAGTGGGTCACTTTCTTTGCAATGTACTCCAGACCTGGTCTTTAGATGTTGGCCATTCTTTTCGGATTTGACTATCCGCATTTTCTTACAGAGTTTTATCAGATTTATATCCGGACTGTGAGAGTGGCTATGTCAACGTTCCTTCATTTTCTGCAATAAACACGTGTGCTTTGAATCAATTATCGTGCATCGAGCTGCTCACTAATAAACTGCGGAATAGTTTATTATGGAATTAAGTTTATATGAACTAATTTTGGATATATTAATTAATATTTATTGTGTTTACTTCTTTGTCAGTAGTTTGCATCACATAATCGTATAGTATTTAAAGATAATTAGAGTTAATTAAGAGATAATTCATTTGTTAAACTTTGTGTTTTGTTCAATTCGATATGTTTTTTTTTGTCATCATGTTGATGGTTCTGTAAAAATGTAGCTGGAATTATAATTATAATAATAATAATAATATATTTTTTTATATAATTTTTAACTAACGTCCTATTAAGTCTTTTACGTAAATTTGTGTAAAATCCATAGATTTTCACAGTCGTTTTCATTAATACGAAACTTATCCAGAAAGTAAATTCCGTAATGCAAAAAAAAATCCCGATTATATTTTAACGATAATTTTATTGCATCGTAATGGAAACGTTTTACATTCTTTTTCTACGTGTTTACTGTTGTTCAGGCATTTGTTATAGCGAGCCACTCTTTTATGTATCCCCTCTTCATAGTCGCTTGCAGTAACAACAACAAACTGTTGTAAAAGATTCATATAAATAACTCTTAATAAATCACTTTTATGACAAAGTCATAAAAATAATTCATACACTAAATCTTAATCTTTCAATCAGTCCAGTGTTGCTGGAGTTGTCTTGCAGCTCGTGGATGCCACCAAGGAAACTTCTTCTAGGGCAGTCGTTTATTATGTACGTAGGCCATAGTTATTCGAGGAGGGCTATTCAGTAATCACTGTGCTGAACTTCCGTATCCAGCTAAATCAGTCTCCTAGATTTCAGTCGGGACCTAGGGACACTCTCCAAATCATCGTGTATTTGAAGATCAATGTTGTTTGAAATCTTACCCTTTCATTCTGTGCTGCAGCGAGATGTCTGATATTCGGCGGGGCAATGTTAGAAAGAATCGGCAGCCAGAGAATAGGTGTGGATCTAACAGTACCGGTAACGACCCTCATTGTATCGTTAAGTAGTATATCTATTAGCTTGGTGTGAGAGCTTCGCTACCAGACAGTAGCACCGTATTCAGCAGAAGAGTAATGGCTACCGTTCCCAAGGTCATCTCATGAGTGCTGGCAAGTTTATGTAATATATTATTGCTAGTTTACTAGTTTTATACAGATACTGCCTGAATGTCAGACCGGTCTAACGTTACGCCGAGATATTTTGCGGGGGTTGTGGTTTATCCGACCACCATCAAATTAAATATTAAGCTCTCTGTTGGCTTCTTTGTTACACATGTGAAAGGCACTTGATTCGGATTCGCCGTTGGTTGTAAGCGACATTTTTTATAATATCCGTCTAAAAGTTGCTGGTCTACACAAGAGCACAAGTTATCAACAAGCAGAGACTGCTTCTGCTATATTCATATTTAAACTTCTTCACAGCTAGGTAGACTGTATGCAGCTTTTATCGAATGTTAGTTTTCTGTGTTCCAAGGATATCCGTGATAATGTCGTCCCATTTTATACGATTCGTCATCACTCTGAAGTTATGCTGAGGTACTTCATATTCAAAATGTGTAAATATGGTAATATTTATTACGAAGACACTTTCATTTTTCTTTTTTTATTTCAATTGCTAATTTTTAGTTTGTATTAAAGAGTACATACTACCTTAATTTTATTCGTATTAAATAATTTTCTTTATTGTTTAATTATTTGACTTATCTTAATTATTTTATAAATTTTGACATATTCAATTTTATTATGACATCAAGATTTTATTTAATTTTCAAAATTGTCATTTTGAAAATTACCCACCACAAGTTAACCACCACTTTTATTTAAAAATAAATCAGTAACAGCTCCATATAAATTAATTTTTTCGATCGTTTATAAATTTAATCAATAAACAATTAAATAATATACTTATTATTTCCATTTAGCTGAGTATAAACGTCTTTTAAATTTGTTTGTCTTGCACCATATATTTTGCACTAAACTTTTTTTAGAAATATAAAATATTCTCTTCACACTGTATCCGTATCTTTGTATATATAATGCAAAATGGGCATTGCTTATAAAATTGTATACTAAAACAGTAAAGCTAAGATCTTTCTACATTCAGAAGAAGAGAAGCCTAATGGAAAAAAAACTTGAAAATTACTCCGCCGCGGGAAAAATGTATATTTCAAGTAGTCGCCGTATAAAATATTATTATGCAAAGTACTTCATCAGTATATCTAGACAGTTCTATGTTAGCCATATACTTTTTCCTTCAGTCTTACTAACAAATGGCATACCAATTTTACATTAGAATATATATATATATATATATATATATATATATATATATATATATATATATATATATATATATATATTTAATTTCTTAATTTTCTTAGTCGTATTATAATGCGAAATAAATCTTTAAACGTAAAGTGTTTCTTTGGGAGTAACGGCCAGATAATTTAAACAATATTTAATCCTTACTTATGTTTAGGTAGTATGTATATTACTTTAGTCAAACTCTAATTTTTATTAATTCAAATTAGCGAAAATACAATGTTTATTTTGATTTATCTACTATTTAATGTAAAATAGTATTCTGCTGAAATAAAAGTTGCGCATTATATTACACATTAAAATTAAGATATTAAAATTAAGTATTAACATAATTGACTATATTCAAAGTGTAGGTTTTCAGTTCGTATTCTAAATTTCATGTGGTGACACTGATGACTCCATCTGCTTCTTCTATGAATTTTTTTTTAAATGCATGTTCTTGAGCATTCCTCTAAAACACCCAAGGGTGGATTATGGTTGTAGTGTCTCCGAATGGGGTTCATATTATATGGACATAAATGATAAAATAGTGAAAATTTCAATTAATAATAATATGACAGTCATTCTATAGATCACGCGATGAATGAAGCTAAAAATTAATCATTTATGTTTTTATTTATAGTTTTAAAAATTAACAAATAAACATTAAATTATTATGTTGCAAACCTTTAAGAATGGATATTAATTAGTAAACTTAATTTATCAATAAATATTAAATTATAACGATGATTATGATAATAATAATAACAATAATAATAATATTTATCCATGTCTTTACTTGCCCTAACAGCATACAAGGGAATGGAGATTAGTAGTCAAGGAGTTATTATTAGGGAGCGGCCACGAGAGGCCAATGACTCATTGCCCACGGGCGTACTATTGAAAATTAGTGTTTTTAAAGAGTTTTTAATTTTATTTATATAATTGGAAAACAAACGGGTGCTGGCTTATAAAATACGAAATACATTTTTATTTGTTCATTTTGTAGTTCAAGTTGAATAAAGGAGTATTAATATTAACTAGCAATACTTTCTCAAGGTTCTCTTCAGTAAAATTTGTTCTCTTTGAATGAAATACATCCTTGTAGACAGAAATCGTCCTTTCTACATCGCAACTGGTTAAAGGTGCATACTGGAAAAATTCTTTTATTTCAACGTATTTAGCAGTTAGATTTTGAGGCATTGTCCCCACACACAATTGCTGCAATGTTATTAAATCTGGATTTCTATTAAAAACCTGCGTCTAACTTTTTCCGAAGGCCACATCCGAAGTCACTTGGAATATTTTACAAAATATTAATAGTCACATCTAATGTGGATAATTCATCATTTAATGTGAGATTTCGATTTTCAAAATAAGTTATTTGTTTTGGCAAATTTCGAAAGTACTTCGAGCATTGTCATTTAAACATGTAACGAAACTATGTAAGCTATCGAAATTCTCTGCATAAAAACTAGTAGGTTCCAACAACGTTCCCCATCTAGTTATTACTGGAGATGGAGGCAGTGGCAAAGATGGAAGTTTTTCCCTGTAAGAGCTACTCTCAATGGCGATTTTTTGGAAACTTTTTTAAAAGCGGATACAATGATATATTCACAGATTCTGCGTAGAGTATGTGCAAGTAATATGCAACATATTATTACAGTCTGCCTGTTTTTAACATATATGCAGCACTGTCACTGACAAATAAAAGCATTTTTTGTTTGTACCTGTCGTCCGAATGAAGAATTTGGTACGTACTCTCGTAAATGGTTTTAGCTACTGTTTCCGCATCAACTGTATTTCTAACTTTTGTTGCTATTACGTATACGTTATATGGAATAGTTGAATGTAGTACACCAGCTACAGCATTTACCACACAGCGTCCTAATATATCGACAGCTTCATCGACACTTATCCATAGGTCTGATTTGAAAGATGGCTTCTAATGCGATCTAATGCTTTTGTGTAGCACTTAAAAACATAATATTTGCGTAAGGTGGATTCATCAGGAACATTTCGACTAGTATATTTTTGGAGAAATGTTTTGAGGATGGGATTGTTAAATTTATTTAATGGAATATTTATCGCCATTAAAGTTTCACAAAGTTCATCGTTAAAATTGTCAGATTCCAACTGGTCTCATTTCTGTGCATGCGTTTGCGATGCTAATTGACGTTTTACGTGCGATTTAACGATATTTTACAGACTCTACAATAAATTTCGAAATCACTGACAATGGTCATAACTCTTATTCAAACTCGCCATTGTTTTACGATGTCATTCTCGACGTTGTTCCATATCATATCTGAAAAAGTAACTTAAACAATGTTCTAGATCTGAATAAATGAAAATTAAAAATGTAGTTATTGAAACTTAACGAAATTCTCTGGACACTTACGTCAAAATAATTTAACAGTTAAGACAATGGGAAAAAGAAACTCAAGGTACTTTATTTATCTTACGAAATATAAACTAATAAATAAAATAAATTATAAAAGCTTCTCACGCTTTTATCTACGCCCATGAAGAAAGGAATTTAACTGTGTAATTGCGTCACAATTCAACGATAAAAAACAGATGTGCGGTTAACCGAATGAATAAGTGCTATTTAATAACTACGTGTTGTATATTGACTATTTATATGGTCCATCGTAATTTCGGCCTTGTGTCAACCTCTTGAGAGGTTGACGACAAACTAACAACATATTGATGTGATGTTTTAAAGTTGACGAATTTTAACATGTTTAGTGCCGTTATTTGCTAAATTTTAACTCTGAATTACACTCCTGATGAAGTAACCAATGCGTTATGAAATACAGAGTGGAATAAAAGAGTTTTATTTTTACTTGACAGACCGCTCACCCGTTAATGAAATTTTTACTTATACAGTACGGTCGATAATACTTTATAGTCTATATATATATATATATATATATATATATATATATATATATATATATATATATATATATATATGATAAACGTAATGCTAATGAGAACTCATAATTATTGAATTCTCACATACATGCCATTGCCGCTTTAAGTCGTTGCATCAATGTGAGAATTCAATAATTATGAGTTCTCATTAGCATTACGTTTATCATCATAAGTATATATATACACGCAGTATGGAAATGAAAGTCGTATCTATTTCTGGGTAAGGTGTATTGACAATTACTAATGAGTATGAAACATCGATGTCTGCACATCCCGGATGGATACGACTGTCACAAATTTTTTCATATATATATATATATATATATATATATATACATAATTTAAAAGAAATTATCGACAGTACTATATTGGTTAATACAAATTAAAACGGGCAAGCGGTCTGTCAATTAAAACTCATTTAGTAATTATCACTATATTTCGCAACGAGTTTGTTGCTTCTTCGGGAGATAAAAATGTAGAGTTCAAAACATAAAAGTGACGCAACAGACATTAAAATTGATTTAATTGATTCAATAAATTTTAATGTCTATGTACGTCACTTTATGTTTTAAACTCTACATTTTTGTCTCCCGAAGAAGCAACAAACTCGTTGCGAAATATAGAGATAATTAATAAATTAGTTTTAATTAACAGACGCTTGTCCGACTTAATTTATTTTAACCTATATATATGTATATATATATATATATATATATATATATATATGTATGGTGGAATTAAACGTGTATGTTGATGGTGAATAGCACTATGTATTAATAACTTACTACACTTGTGTAGAATTAGGGTGCCGTTTTGAAGAAAAATACTATTTTGGTTTGACAAGTTTGTTTACATTCCTTTTTTGTTTGCTTCTTAATAAAAACAGGTCTGAGTAAGGTCTAAATACAAGACCGAAACGTCACACAACCAAAATAGTGTTTATATATATATAGTCCCAACGTAGACCATATTTTTCAAATAAAAAAATTTCGTATGATTTGCTTTGTAATTTGTAGACAGCAATGTTTACATCCCCACTTACTCTGCAATTACATACATTCTAATTTGATATTTGTAAATATTTCATATAAAAGTCGAAAAACTCCAATAATTTATCAATTGTTATATATATATATATATATATATATATATATATATATGTATATATATATATATAATAACTTCGTGACCTTGGTATGATATGGTAAACCTAATCAGTAGGCGATTAAAGGTCTGTATATTACTTCAAAATATATGTATTTAAAAAACTCTACATGTTTCGGCAGTACGATAAAGGCGTACTGCCGAAACATGTAGAGTTTTTTAAATACATATATTTTGAAGTAATATACAGACCTTTAATCGCCTACTGATTAGGTTTACCATATATATATATATATATATATATATATATATATATATATATACGATTTTGAGCAAGTATTTCGTTCTAGTTCAAACTATTTAAGAAAAAATTGCATTTACCTCTTCAATTTATTTTTAAATTTCAAATTCTACGTAACAAATTTCTTTATTAAATACTTATTGGACGCTTATATTTATCTCCTGAAACATAGAAAATATACAAAATGTTATTGTATTTAAATTAAATCATCTAAAATAAATCCTTCCTTTTTTAGATATTTCCCCGAAAGCGCTCAATATATCTTTTACGCTTTTGAATTTATATTAATAAAATATTTAAACGTATCAAAGCAAATTAAATTATTAAATATTTTATTATGCTCCACAAAATCGTATTCGCACAATAATAATACACTTGACTAGCTTCAGATTTAATCTTTAGTCGTATTTCATTACATTACAAAGTAGGAGGGTATCTATATTAATTATTTAAACTTCAATGGGCTGCAAATAAATGTTAGAAAGAAAGAAATTGGGGTTCCTTAAAAATGTATCCGAACCAAAGGAGTAGTAAGCAGCATCTTCTGTGCATCTTTACTGCTACATTATTATTATTATTAACTGATAAATGAATTTGAAACGTTACAGGAAAATATACGAACCTCCTTTCAAAATTATTACAGTAAAATGAACCTGATGATGCTTTATAAAACACGGAAATGCCTTACGTTTCATTACCCATTAATTTGTAATGGATTTTAAAAATAAATTTAAATATTCGGGAGAAATTAAGCTTTCAGAAAAACACATAAATTATGTAATGCATATTTTTATTCATATTATACGAATTACATAAATAGTATTCAATATCTTATCTTGTTACGAGAGATGAACTCATAATGCTAGGCAAAGGCAAAGAGAAGAATGATCTTATAAGTTACCGAAAGAAAATATCACTAATATAAAAGAACAAAAAAATGTTTACAAAACTAGCGAAAATAGGTATAGGTATTAATAATGAGTAAAAATACTGAATTAAATCATACACAAAACTATACCCTATATTTTCAAAATAATTTGAAACATATTTGAGTAGGTAAAACCTGGCCATATTTTGAATAAACCAAAAATATTTTTTATAATATAAAAATATTATTTAGTAGAGAACACAATACAGGCTTATATTTGTTTGAAAATATTTCCAGACATCCAAAGACGTGTTTCATCTTCATTATGATTCAATAGTAAGATGCGACACGCATCCGATGTAAAGTGTAGGTACGTTAATACAGTTTCCGCAAGTTGCGGCTATGTTCGTCAGATGGAAATCCCTGCCCAAGTCTTACATTTGTCATAAAGATAGCGATAGTTGTTTTGGAGTTCGTGATGTTGACCTTAGTCAATGAGCGGTGCTGAATAGTCTTCTACGCTGTGTCATAATGACTTTTGTAATGTATCAAGCGAGCGACAAAATTTGGATCCTAGGTAGGCAATGAACGACTGAGATAGACATATATGTCACGTCTGCGCTTAGAGAATTGACGAAGTGTCATTTGTAAATAATCATAAGTTAAATTGACAAGTACAAAGATTATCTTTGCAATTTATTAGCTATTTAATAATGGCTTTTGTATTTAACGGATAACAGAAACGGCACATGATTGAAATTTATTTTAGAAATGGTAGTAGTATATCAGAATTTTTTAAAAAGAATTTCCAGATACCTATCCCATATGATCAGTTCTCCACATGCATTCGCCGTTTTCTGCAATTATTCAGGGAAACAAGAAATGTGAATCGTAAAACGGGTAGTGGTAGGCCAACAGTTAGAAATGAGGAAAATGTTGAAGCAGTAAGGCAATTGATAGAAGAACGTCCTCAGCTTTCTGTGTGACATTTACACCAAGAATTAGATCTTTCTTATAACACTTCCACCCATACCGCTTGCAAGCGACTCATGAAATGCTTCCTGTGGACAGACCGAAACGATAGGAATTTTGTCAAAGATTTATTGATCATTTTGTTGCTATGATTGATGGAGGTATTGAAATGGTTATGCTTACTGATGAATCCTAGTTTCATCTCTCTGACTATGTAAATTCTCAAAACATGAGGATGTAAATAATCCGTACATTTTGTTTGGCAGTTCGGGAGTTTGGGCAGTTGTATATCAGAGAAGGATTATTGGACCTATATTTTTTGAAGGTATGTCGATTAAATATACAAAATTTTAAACAGTAGTCAAAAAATGCTTTCACCTTTTAGGAATATTAAACGCTGCGCGTTACAGACTGGAAATTTTGATACCAATTTTAAATATGTTACACGATGATGAATTACAGGAAGGCTGCTTCCAACAAGATGGCGGTCGTGTACATACTACCAATGAAAACATTATTTTCTGATAGAATTTTTTGAGAGATCGAATTGTTAGTTTAAATACAAACACAATTTCGCCACTTCGTTCCTGCAATTTAACACCGTGCGATTTCTTTTTATAGCCGTACTTAAAAATTTCTATTTTAAGGCGACAGCACTTCAAAAAAAAAACTAAGTTTTTTTTTGTAATAAAGCATTGTAATTTACACATTTCAACAACCAAAACCGTCTTTTCCCTGAAATTCAATTTTTCCGTAGACTTAAATATTAGGTTAGTTTAAAGAATATTACTTGGCAACTCTTATTTAACGATTTAACCTATTACTAGTACTACAACATGTAGGTTAAATCACTTAATCAATCTAAGACATAACTGATTTAATCCATGGCATACTATGAAAACTTTTTTGTGGCTCACTCAATAGTAAGGGTGTTATTTATGGTGAAAGTATCCTTCCAGCATCATGTACTGATGATTCTATAGTAGGATGAAACACGTGTCTGCATGTATGGAAAGATATGAACTTGTATTGTGTTCTCCACACCTTATTCTTAATAATATTTATACAGGGCAATCCAAATTAAGTGTTCACCATTGGTAACTTTGTTATTATTAAAGATACAAGATTGTTTAAATTAGCAAACTAGTAGTACTTTTAATGCTCTTTAAGATGGAAGAATTAAAAAAAAAAGAGCAGCGCGTTTTCGAGTTTTACCGAAAAATATGTTTTTTTCAAACGGAAACCCCTGTATATTATATCATTTTCTGTTAGAAATTCAATTTTTAAACAAAAAATCTTATAAGAAATTTTTTACTGGGATTAAAAATACTTGAGTTATAGTGAATAAACAAAAACAGCTAAGTCAAGTGCATTTCTATGTTTCTATGATAACGACGTTAATTCCTTCTAGTAAACGTCAAATATTAGTACAGTTTTATTAGTCTTTCACTCATAAATTTTATTTTGCTAGTTATTAATTTGACAAAAAAATGATTTTTACCCATGCAGAAAAGTGTGATATGTTAGAATCTTATTTAGTGTGCAGAAAATCCTCTCGGAGGGCAAAAGAACACTACTCTGAATTATATCCACTCCGAACACAACCAAATGAGCAATTTTTTCTGAGACTGTACCGAAAATTTAGAGGCAGTGAGGGTGTTTTTGCCAAAACAAGAACAAGAAGGACTTTTATAATAAGCGAGGCCACGGAAATTCTTGTTCTTGCATATTTTGAGGCCAACCGTGAGAATTCCATACTAGATATTATCAAGGAATCTAATTTGAGTCACGGTACTGTGCATAGGATTCTGAAGAAACACAAATTCATTCCTTATAAGTACAAACCAGTTCAAGTTTTCTTGCCAGGGGATCCAGAGAGAAGAATGTTTTTTTGCCACTGGTATCTTAACTTTTGTCGCCAAAATGTAAACAACTTTCGTTATATTTTATGGACCGATGAATCAAATTTCTCAAATTCTGGAATGTACAATACAAAAAATCATCATTACTGGTCAAAGGAAAATCTTCTTTTAGTACATCCAAGACGCCCGCAAATCCGTTACAGTTTTAATGTTTGGTGCGGTTTAATTGGTTCAAGGATTGTTGGTCCTTTCTTTTATGAGGGCACTCTAACTGGTGAAAGGTACATAGAATTTTTGACTGAAATTTTGAATAATTTCTTAGACGATATTGATCTCATAAGTAGACAGAATCTGCATTTTCAGCAGGATGGCGCACCTGCGCACAACTACAGAGGTACTCATCAAATTTTAAATACTATTTTTAACAATTCATGGATAGGAACAAATGGTCCTATTCAGTGGCCTCCCCGATCGCCAGATTTAACACCGCTTGATTTTTTTTTTATGGGGTTATTTAAAGACAGAGATTTATAAGCAAAGGTACGAAAACGTAAACGCCCTAAAAATTGCAGTTAGTGAAAAGATAAACCAAATAGATGGTAGGACCATACTAAAAGCAGTTCAACAAGTTCAGAAACGTGTTCAAAAATGTATTGAACAACAAGGTGGTATTTTTGAACATCTTCTATGAAAAAATAAGTGATTTTTATTTTCTTTTAATGATATGTTTATGTATAAAATAAAGTTTATAAAAATTATTTAGCTGTTTTTGTTTATACATTATTACTCAAGTGTTTTTAATCCCAGTAAAAAAGTTCTTATAAGATTTTTTGTTTAAAAATTGAATTTCTAACAGAAAATGATATAATATACAGGGGTTTCCATTTGAAAAAAACATTTTTCGGGAAAACTCGAAAACGCGCTGCTCATTTGTTTTTTTTAAATTCTTCCAGCTTAAAGAGCGTTAAAAGTACTACTAGTTTGCTAATTTAAACAATCTTGTATCTTTAATAATAACAAAGTTACCAATGGTGAACACTTAATTTGGATTGCCCTGTATATTGTTAGAAGTGTTTTTTGGCTATATTTTCACTTTAATTTGTAACCCATTTTTATATATTAAAAAATGTTGTTTAATTTTTATTATAAATCCATGTCTAAATATACACTGGAATAACGAATAAGTAGTAATTCTCGCCATAGAGAAAATTCCACTGCTTAACTAGTATTTAGTAAGTAACATAATCTTAGGTTTTATTTCTTTAAACGCTAGAGTTGTGCTCTGCACTTACAGACAACTTGTCATAAAATTTTCAGTTTCCCAGCACTATTTATGATCGCGCAACTGTAATTTAACATTTATCTTCCTTGGGCATTTCGCATATCAAACCGTTGATCAAGCTAAATACCGTAAAGTACCGGGGTGTGTTATAGTCATAGAGAAATATACGTTATTCTCGCGCGTGTTGGCTGAGACCCTGGTTTGTCAGTTAAATTGACAGCATGCACAATTACGTGTTATCGTTATACGTGTGAATCGTTCCGATTTCTTGATCTTCTATATATACATACATACAAAACGTTGCGTGTCAAATTTACCCCAAGTTAATTCAGATAATAAGCAAGCCTTTCGTTGGTTTGGGTGCCTATTTGCCTCTTCGTTCTTGAATGCAGTAGAACAATTGATACTCTTATTGGAATTTTATTGAGTTTAGCAGTCTATTGTGTTTCCTCTGGTTTCATTTTACACAACATTTAATCGATAAAACATATGTAGCTACAATACAGAATAGAATTTTTAGACGAAGCAGCTTTTATGTTATTTTAATTATATTGAGATTTATGGTGTAATTTTTTATGGAGGGCTTACTAAAAAATAGTATCACTTTATAGTAAATGAATATGAGAGAAGAAATATTATCTAGGATACCAGCGACAACAATGAATATATATATATATATATATATATATATATATATAGTAAATTCAATTTGTTGGCGATTTAAGGTCTGGTTTTACTACAAAGTGTATATATTTAAAACAATCCTACATGTTTCGGCAAATGATGCATTTTTCAAGGAATATAAAATATAAATGACAGTATATTAATGTCCTTCATTTGTAGTTGCTATGGATAAAATTATTCAAAGATACATTCCAATTTAATAATAATAAATCATGCCTTAGTATTCTAAAATAGATAGACAACGAAAACAGGGAAACGCAAGACATGAGTTATTATTATGTATGCGCCCGTGGAGCGACTTATGATATTAAGCTGTCGGCATTCGCCTTAAACGAGAAGGAAAACCACGAAAACCTACTCGGACAGCCAGACAGGAATCAAAACACGGAACTGTCAGCATGATAAGCAAATGTATAGATATTTAAATAACATAAGATATATAATTATATAACAGCAACATATATTATGATGGTAAATTGCAGATCGTTACATGTAACATGAGTTGGGTTCAAGTCCCAACGTAGACAAAATTTTTCAATTAAAAATTTCGTATGATTTGCTTTGTAATTTGTAGAGTAATGTTTACATTCACACTTACTTCGCAACTACATAAATGTTTCATATACGTAAAAGCCGAAAAACTCAAAGAATTTATCAATTGATATATATATATATATATATATATATATATATATATATATATATATATATATATATATATATATATACGCGCGTGTGTATTGGTAACATAAATATAATAATATAATACAACAGGATGATAATTATGCCAATCATCTTGTTCAAATGAACCGATGGCTTAACATAAAGCCAGACCTTAAATCGCCAACTGATTGAATTTACCTTATCATACCAAGGTCACGAAATAATTATATATGTATATATATATATATATATATATATACGGGGTTATTCTGAATAAGTGTCGTTTATTTTATTATTAGATTATACTACTAAAATATCTGCCAATTGTGTTATTTTTAATTTGGAAAAAAATGTGAACAAAATTAATTTAAACACATAAATTTTTAGTATGGGCAACCGTCCTAACCTAGTATAACGTGCTGTATATTTATTATCCATATATTCCGCGTCGCTCGCAGACATGCAGACTTATCGGTTTACATACGATTTGTTTGCAATGAATGGATTTATACATAAGTAAGTAATAAACTCGGACAAAGCAATGTGAAAAGTAGTTTAAGTTTGCCAACATAAATAAATGGAGAGAAGTGCGCTTTAAATAAATTCGTCTGTCCATAATATTATACTGATGAAATTATTATTCTCGATATTTTTCTGTCGCAACCACCGACAAATTGTAAAGAACGGGTTGGATCATCTACTTCAAGTGCTTGCACTTTTGTGATATGATAAACTCCTAAGGTGTGCTCACGTAATATCCTTCACACTGTCGTTTGCGATACACAAAAACTGAAATCCAAGCCGTGTAGTACTGGTGGATGGATTTTCATCAACAGCATTCAAAATGTCCAGTATTGCCTGTAAAATACGATCAGATCTTCGTTGTCCTCGGTCTTTTTAAATGATGCCTCAAACGTTGTACAAGTCTGATAAAGGTACATTCGGCAAGAATTTGTCGGTTTGGAAACCATTCCTGATAAAGTCTTATAAATGAAGGAATAAACAAAGGTTTATCGATGGAAAAAAGAATGGTTCATTGTCAAATCGAGAACATGCGATATCAACGATGTTAGTAAGGTACACCATATTCTCGATACAACAGCTGACTATTTCGGGCGGTCTCAAAACAGTATTATTAAATAACTGAAAATTTAACTTCTTAGACCAGTTCTTCTTAGATCAATTTCTTTTTATTAAATATTAATTAACACGTTTAATCTAATATTAAATTCCCTGACACTTATTCAGAATAACACTGTATAGCATTTATACAAATTCTTGTATTTCAATCACTTTATGGCAAGGCTCTTCAGGCAAGAGTATGTCTCAAAGTGTAACTGTTACGTTATTACAGTTAGATAAGACAGCACCAAACAAGTTGCTAGAAGTATTTCCGAAACTATTAAATTGATACAAATTCAATAACTAGAATGACAAAGCTTGTTTTAGTCATTAAGAAATTAATAAATTAAAACAATCACAAATTTTACTCAACGATCAGTTGGATTCAAATAAGTCACCTTTGATCATTCATTAATTTAAAGCAACCGTTAAGACGATAATAGAAATGCACATTTAAAAAATTTATTTGTAAACATGTTTAACACTCAGTAACGGTAAGGGCCGACCAGATGAGTCACACATTTTTATTACAATATTTGTGTAAATTCTGACATTTTAAAAACATTAAAAATAATATTAAGATTTTTGTATTTTTGTATGTTAGTTTGTAACGTGCTCTAGTAAATACCTACTGAAGCCACTGTACTGGCGAAACAATTGCCGTTTTACGAACTAATTTTAATAGAGTAAAGATTTTAACTAATAGTTTTATTTCTATTTTTCTATATTTTATTTGCCGATATGTAATAGCTACGCAAGTATGAACTCGTGCTTGTATAGAATGGTTAATTATTTTATTAATATAGATATGTTTAATTTAGGCTACAAAATTTCTTTAATATTGGCTAAAATTTTTGATTGATTTTTCTTGGTGTTATTTGAAGAATTTGTACTCTCGCTTTATTACACCCTATTATTTTATATGATTATAATTAGAGAACGGACGCAATTTCCATAAAACGCAATCGGCAATTGGAATTGTGTATAACGTCGCTCAGTACATCCCGGCGTAATTCAATCAAGTATTTGTTTGACTTACTCGGACACCTGGTCTCGCCGCGATAACAATGGACAAGCCAGCTATTGTATTCCGAGAATATAATGCTTTTTAAAGTGTTTTCATGAGCGTAGATAGAAGCGAGGTTTTTATAATGTATTTTATTTATTAGTTTATATTTCGTAAGATAAATAAAGTGCTGTGAGTAAGTTTCTTGTTTTCATAGTTTTAACTGTTAATTACATCGTAATTTTTGTGATAGATCCTGTTTAATATCGTTTGATTGAATCTATTTCTACCAATTATTTCGACGTAAGAGTGTGCATTGAATTTCGTTCAGTTTCAATAACTTACGCACACATTTTTAGTTTTCATTTATTTAGATCTAGAGCATTCTTTAAGTTACTTTTTCAGACATGATATGGAAGAATGTTGAGAACGGCATTGTAAAACAATGGCGAGTTAGATTGACGGTCATACTGATTGTATGTCCATTGTCAATTCGTCACTTAGGATCGCAAACACATCTGAACTCTGTAAAACTTTTATGGCGGCTAATATTCCATTAAATAAACTTAGCAATCCCACTTTAAAAATATTTCTTCAAAAATATACTGGTCGAAATGTTCCTGATGAATCAACTTTATGTTTCTAGGTGCTATACGAGAACAGTAGAACGCATTAGAAGCCATCTTTTAAATCAATATATATATGGATAAGCGCCGACGAAACGGTGGATATGTTAGGACGCTGTGTGGTAAATGTCGTAGCTGGTGTACTACATCCAACTATTCCTTATAACTCATATGTAATAGCAACAAGTGTTATAAATAGAGTTGATGCGGAAACAGTTGCTGAAACCACTAAGGAGAATAGGCAAAAAATGCTTCATTCGGACGCCACGTACAAAGAAAAAATACTTTTATTTGTCAGTGATAGTGCTGCGTATATGTTAAAAACAGCCAGACTATTGAAGAAAACATATCCTAATATGCTGCATATTACTTGTGTAGCACATGCTCTCCACAGAATCTGTGAATATATCAGAGACACTTTTCCGGAAGTTGATAGACTTCTATCAGCTTTTAAAAAAGTTTTCAGAAAAGCACCATTGAGAGTAGCTCTTTTCAGGGAAAAATTTCCATCTCTGTCACTGCCTCCCACTCCAGTAATAACTAGATGGGGAACATGGCTGGAAGTTACTAGTTATTATGCTGAGAATTTCGATAGTCTAAAACATTTCGTAACACTGCTAAAGGAGGATGCTAGAAGTATTGGTGAGTGCAAGGAGCTCACACAAATCCAAAATTTAAAAAATCAGTTGTACTTTCTTCACGAACACTTTGGAAAATTGCCAAAACTAATCACTTATTTTGAAAATCGAAATCTCAAATTAAATGACGGATTAACCACATTAGATGTGGCTGTTAATAATTTGAAAAGCATTGCAAGTGACTTCGGATGTGGCCTTCGGCAAAAGTTTGAAGCAATTCTTAATAGAAATCCAGATTTAATTACATTGCAGCAATTATGTATGGAGACAATTCCACAAAATCTAACGGCTAAATATGAAGAAATAAAAGAATATTTCCAGTATGCACCTATAACCAGTTGCGATGTAGAAAGGACGTTTTCTATTTATAAGGATGTACTTAATTCAAAGAGAACAAAATTGATAGAAGAAAACCTTGAGAAACTATTGCTAGTCAATATTAATACTCCTTTACTCAACTTGAACGACAAAATGAACAAATAAAAATGTTCCAATTATAGAAATAAAATTAAAAACTTTAAAAATACAACTTTTCAACAAATACATATGTATTTCGTAATTTTATAGATCACCACCCGTTTGTTTTCCAATTATATAAATAAAATTAAAAACTTTATAAATACAACTTTTCAACAAATAAATATGTATTTCGTATTTTTATAGATCACCACCCGTTCGTTTTCCAATAATATAAATAAAATTAAATATTTTAGAAATACAGCCTTTCGCCAGTACTGCACTGGGTGGTAAGCGTGTCCGTTCTCTAATTATGATACACTTTTATTGGGACTATACATCCTTTGTGTAGCTTCTTTGTTACAATAAATAAATGAATATGTGTTATACTCGTATATTCAATTGCATTAACACGTTGTAGGTGATTTCATTTTATTAATACATATTGCCAATAGATTATTAGGTATATCGCTTCAAGTGGAAAATGTTTATATTAAATAATGTTCGTATATATGAACGTACTATGTCATCATAAAATAAATGATTGATTGCAAATATTAAATATGACATTTGATATATGCCCGATATATACATTCATATGTATATGTTTACAAACATGTATATATGTGCAATTTAAAATGTCACCCAACATCTACATGCATTCGCCTATAGATAGGTATGTATGGTAAAATATAACACTAAATTCAATAAATCAATAAATATACACATAACAAAGAAAACTTTTAAACCGCCGCCGATGTTATATATAAATATATACGATATACGCCAGTGCTGCAATGTTTTGCAAATTATATTGTCAACATTTTGCATATCTATATCCACATATAAACGTGCAAATAAGCAGGTGATTTGTGGATATACACATAAAACATAAAACTTTTGTGTTTGATAATTTTATTTCTTTTAATATATGTATATAGAATAATTACCTTGTTTATCAAATTTTTATTAATTACTTAATTAATTGTACGATCTTTTTTTCTATTTGACATAAGAGAGAATCTTTACATTTTCTAAAGAATAATCAGAAGGAACCTTTTACAGAATTCTTCATTCTTGCGTCTAATATTGCAACAATGAACAATATTCGATCAATTTTGTATCAATAACGTATTTGTTTCGCACTAAATAAGCATATTACGAAAATCTAAATAACCTGAATGTAATATGCCCCAGAAGTATACTTGCACTTGTCTGAATTTTTTTCATACTCAGTAGAGAGATGATAAGATTAATTATGCAGTTGTTACATCAATGTAGTAAAAATTGTTCAATAGCTTTTTATTGGATAGTTTAAAGACTGGAATGTGGAAGAATATTTCTATCTTTATTTTGGTTTTCTCCCAAGATACGAGCATATACAAGGTGAGGCACAATAACGAGCGATTTTAAAAAGCGCGCGAATTAAGCTGCGTCGGAAGGACGTGGAGGGGATAGTGTCAGTTACGTTCGGCGCGAAATAGCATTTAGTCACAATGGAACGTTGGACCCCACAGCATCGTGCGTACGCTGTGAAACCATTTTATCAAAACGGTAGTTCGTACCAGCTAGCACGTCGTGCATTTCGCAACCACTTCAACATTAATCGAAATCGACCAGTGCCATCTGCCTGTGCGATTAAAAAGTGGGTTGAGAACTTTGAAGAGACGTCGTCAACGACAAGGAAGAAAACTGGGAGACCAGTATCTGTGCGCACACCTGAAAACATTGAACGTGTAAGAGTCGCCGTTGACGAAAGCCCTCGTCGCTCAGCTCACCGACACAGCGTTACACTTGGGATTTCAAACAGAACAGTAAGAAGAATTTTACACAAAGATTTGCACTTTCATCCTTACAAGATCCAAATGGTTCAGGCCCTTAACGAAACAGATTATGTGAGCCGCCGCCGGTTCAGCTTAGAATTTTTGGACTTGATTAATCGAGACGAGGACATTGTAAACCGTTTGTGGATGAGTGATGAAGCGCACTTCCATCTCTCCGGTTACGTGAACAAGCAGAACTTTCGATTTTGGAGTGACGTTAATCCTAGAGAACTGCATCAGCAACCATTGCACTCCGCAAAAGTTACTGTGTGGTGCGCCATGTCTTCATTAGGGATAATAGGGCCATACTTTTTTGAAGATGGCCTTGACAATGCTGTAACAGTGACTTCGCAGAGATACGCAGAAATGTTGGAAAACTTTTTTACTCCACAACTTGCACACTACGACGTGAACGATGAGACGTTTTTCCAGCAGGACGGAGCAACATCCCACACTGCTCGAGTAAGCATGAATATTGTCAATCGTTTGTTTCCAAATCATGTGATCTCCCGAAATGGGGATATTGCATGGCCCTCTCGTTCACCGGACCTCACAACATGTGACTTTTTCTTGTGGGGTTATCTGAAAAGTAAAGTTTACCAAGATAACCCTCCTCGAACAATTGAAGGCCTGAAAGAGCGGATCCGACAAGAAGTTGTTCAAATCCCACTAGCAATGCTACGCAATGTGATGGGTCACTTCAAGGTCCGGCTGGAGGAATGTGTGCGTCTAAACGGAAGGCATCTTACCGGAGTTATCTTCAAAAAATAACCGACGTTTTACTATTGCAGAAAATGCTTTTTCATGTATTTTAATATTATGAAATCAGAAATTTTCTTAAACGAAGTGTTTTTATTTAACAGCCTTTTAAAAATCGCTCGTTATTATGCCTCACCTTGTATAACATATTATTCTTCTCGTTAATAGGTCGGAGCATTACATTTCATTAACTTCCCATTCGTCTACACCTAATAACACGGAAATACCGGGTGTCCAGAAACGTACCGATAATATTTCAAGGATAAATTGCAGAACTTATTTAGAGTCAAAAAGTCCATATAGGCATATGTCCTAAACGTAACCGTTAACGAGTTATTGTTTACTTCATAATTTATGTGGCAAGATATCCTGTCGGCCAAGGAGTTGTCCGTAGACTCATAAACGAAGATGAGCAATTTCTTGATTTATTACAAGAAAATCCCTCTTTAAGTGTGCGAGAAGAGTTGCAATACGTACTGGAATAGGTAGAAACTCGGTTTGGAGAATAATAAGAAGTGCTCGTTTACATCCATATCAATATTAAAGAGTGCAAGCTCGACGTAATGATTTTGAAGTTCGTTTAATATTTTGTAATTGGTTACAAAATTATTAAAACCTACCGCATATTTTATGGACCGATGAAGCTTCTTTCACACGAGATGGTGTCACTAATTATCCTAATTTACATCTTCAGAAAATCCTCATTTAAGAAGACGCTAGCATTTTCAATATAGATTTAGCGTTAATTTGATAGTTGATACCCTTAATGATCGTCTGATTGGCACATTTGAACTGCCATACCGTTTGAATAGAGCGTATTACGTATTTTCCAGAAGACCCTTTACCCTTATTACTAGAAGATGTGCCATTAAATATTGAACGTGCAATGTGATATCAACAAGATGGGGCACCGGCACATCAATCTCTTCGTGGTAGAGCTTTTTAACGCAAATTTTCCGGTAAGGTAGATTGGAATAGGAGGGCCCATAGTATGGCCACCACGTTCACCGGACCTGACTCCATTAGATTTTTATCTTTGAAGTCACATGAAACAGATTGTTAATGCAACTGAAATACACGCGGTAGAAGCATTACACCAAGGAATACAGCAGGCTGCAGATATTATTAGGAATAACCCAGCAACCATATTAAGAACGCAGTGATCTCTTCTGCAACGTGCGATTTTGTGATCATTTTGAATATTTATTGCAAATAAAATAATAAAAATTTATTAAAAAAATGTATTCCAATGAGTTTCGTGGAACTAAAATTTTAGCCGCATAAATTATGAAATAAATGGTCTGGGACATATGTTTATATAGACTTTTCGACTCTAAATAAGTTCTGCAATTTATCATTGTAATATTATTGGTACATTTTGGGACAACCTGTATCAATTAGTAATAATTATAGGTAAGAAAAATGTAATATTAAACTCAGTTTTAAAAAAAGGGAATAAATAGTACGCGAGAGAATGACGAATGTAATAAAATAACATAACTTCATATAGGTACATTTAATACTAACTGCAACGCTAGGATAGAGATCGGCTAGTATCAGAAACTACAGCTACGGTATGAACAAATAAAGGGAATAAATTAAAAACTTCGAAAGATATATAAGCTTCTACATCAATTAAAAATTCTTTCAGCGGAAAAGACTGTATGGAAGTAGATAAGAAAACAAATAACGTATAGAACATAAGTTTTGAGAAA
This sequence comes from Melolontha melolontha, assembly GCA_935421215.2. Lineage (NCBI taxonomy): Eukaryota > Metazoa > Arthropoda > Insecta > Coleoptera > Scarabaeidae > Melolontha > Melolontha melolontha. The sequence goes on along the minus strand of OW285244.1, from coordinate 28,984,783 downwards.
AAGTTTTGACTTGAAATGTTATTACCAAAAATGGTTCAAACTAGTTACCACTAGAAAAGATGCTCGTTTGTTAGTTACTATGGTGACATATTAGATTTGTCAGAAATAGTTTTGAAAGATGTCATACAAGATTGAAATACGAAAGTCTGTATATAGGTAATTTAGTTGGACGAGTATTTAAACACGAGATTGTTAACATTTTTCGAAACCAAAATATTGGACTGTCAACTATTTACCGCACAATTAAGGAATGTGAAGAAGGTATGCCATACATGAATTTACTGAAAACTGGACGACCTCCAGTTTTGGCCCCACATCAAGTAAGCAGACTCACCCAATCTGCTCAAGACAGAATTGGGACGTCCACGCGCACTTTGGAATTGCGCATAGGACTGTCGGCAGAATTTTGACTAAAAATGGATTAGAATATCCAAAAAGAAGGAAGTGTCCTAAATAAACCGCAACCCAGCTAGAGAGAATCCCCAGATGCTGCCGAACATTAAGGCGTCAATATTTTATTGGCAACAGAGTTATTGTTTTAGACGATGACAAATATTTCACATTATCCAATTCGAAAATAAAGAGTAACGATGGTTTCTACATGTCCAATATTGCAGATTGTCCTGATAACATAAAATTCAAACCGAAAGCGAAATTTGCCGACAAGATTATGGTCTGGTGCGCTATTTGTCAAGCAGGAATTTCAAGACCTTACGTTGGAAGAGTTAGAGGTGAAGCTGTGGATGCAAACGTCTATATTCGCAAATGTCTATCTAAATTGATAAATTTCATTAATGCTCATCATCCAAATGATGATGTAATATTCTGGCCCGATCTGGCTTCATGCCATTATGCTAGAATCACTCAGAACTGGTTAACTGAACATAACATGAATTATGTACCTAAGGAAGACCATCAGCTCAACGTAACCCAGGCGCACACCCTTGAGGAATTTTGGGCACTACTTAGCAGGAAAGTTTATGACAAGGGTTGGGAAGCTCAAAATGAAGCACAGTTACGGCCAAAATATTTCAGAAGATCCAAGAAGTGAATATAAAAGTCGTCCAGAAAATGATGAGGAGAATTCTACCAAAATTGCGCGCCATTGAGGACCATGGGCCCTTATCGGTTTTGTGAATTTAGTTTCTGTATGATGCAATAGTGTATAATAATTTCCCAATGTTTATGTTTTAATAAAATTTTTACTACTAATCGATTCTTACCTTTGATTTTTTTGTCAAAATTTATGTTCCATACGTTATAACAAAACATATTGACTCAGTTATTCTTATAGATAACGTTGACTATTTAATTCACTTTAATTTTTCCAAACTGTGGCCGAGATCTCCAATACTAATATTTTTTTTTTAAATTACCAAGCTTTTACATCTATTAAATGTTCCTTCGGAGAGAAGAATTACAAACATATCGAAAGATACATTATTTGATCAAATGATGGTTACAGATAAAACTCATACGTCCAGTTCCTTTTGAATTGTCCAAACTGTTCTTTAAATATTTTTATATTTATTTAAGGAAATGTGAAACTAATTTCTCAAAATGCAAACATGTTAAAAAGTAAAACCAAAACTTGTCAATATAAAATGGCTTCAGTGAAGGTCTCTTATCCAATGTCAATGTTTACATTCCCCAATAAATTTTCAAAAAGAAACAAGAATATAACTTATAAACTCACATAGCATTTGTACGAGGTGCATTCAAGTTCTAAGGCCTCCGATTTTTTTTCTCCAGCCTGGAAAGAGATAGAAACATGTGCATTGTTTTAAAATGAGCGTGCGTTCGTTGTCAATACGTCACAGAGATGGCAGCACTGTACTTCAGATGGAATTGTAGCGGCAGCGTCGAGAATGAGAACTGATTTAGATACTTAAAATGGTTACGTTTTCCTTACTTGAACAGCGTGCAATCATTCGTTTTCTGAATTTGCGTGGTGTGACACCAATCGAAATTCATCGACAGTTGAAGGAGACATGTGGTGATGTAGTTATGGATGTGTCGAAAGTGCGTTCGTGGGTGCGACAGTTTAATGAAGGCAGAACATCGTGTGACAACAAACCGAAATAACCTCGGGCTCGCACTAGCCGGTCTGACGACATGATCGAGAAAGTGGAGAGACTTGTTTTGGGGGATCGCCGAATGACAGTTGAACAGATCGCCTCCAGTGTTAGCATTTCCGTGGGTTCTGTGCACACAATCCTGCATGACGACCTGAAAATGCGAAAAGTGTCCTCCAGGTGGGTGCCGCGAATGCTGACGGACGACCACAAGGCTGCTCCTGTGGCATGTTGCCAAGCAATGTTGACGCGCAACCATGTCATGAATGGGACTTTCTTTTCGTCGATTGTGACAATGGATGAGACGTGGATACCATTTTTCAATCCAGAAACAAAGCGCCGGTCAGCTCAATGGAAGCACACAGATTCACCGCCACCAAGAAAATTTCGGGTAACCGCCAGTGCTGAAAAAATGATGGTGTCCATGTTCTGGCACAGTGAGGGCGTAATCCTTACCCATTGTATTCCAAAGGGCACTACGGTGACAGGTGCATCCTACGAAAATGTTTTGAAGAACAAGTTCCTTCCAACGCTGCAACAAAAACGTCCGGGAAAGGCTGCGCGTGTGCTGTTTCACCAAGACAACGCACCCGCACATCGAGCTAACGTTACGGAACAGTTTCTTCGTGAAAACAACTTTGAAGTGATTTCTCATACTCCCTACTCACCTGACCTGGCTCCTAGTGACTTTTGGCTGTTTCCAACAATGAAAGACACTGTCCGTGGCCGCACATTCACCAGCCGTGCTCCTATTGCTTCAGCGATTTTCCAGTTGTCGAAACAGACTCCTAAAGAAGCCTTCGCTGCGGCCATGGAATCATGGCGTCGACGTTGCGAAAAATGTGTACGCCTGCAGGGAGATTACGTCGAGAAGTAACACCAGTTTCATAGTTTTCGGGTGAGTAGTTAGTTAGAAAAAAAATCGAAGGCCTTAGAACTTGAATGCACCTCGTAGAATTTTGAGCAAACTAGATAGAAATAAGGCTAAAGGAAATGATGAACGAGATAGGTAACCAACTGTACTCCAAACCCGAACATTAAAGGGAGTTCTTAAAAGAGCAGAGATAATCATTAACGCAGAAGGGAAGCGCAAACGTAACGTATCTGTAATTGGAGATTTCACAAGGTTTTAGGCCTAGTTTGTCACGCACTTCCTTTTACGTAAATATAATCGATATGTTTAGAAAATGGAAAAGTACAATAAGAACAAGTATTGAACGAAATTGGAATACCATCTCACATTTTCCAAACGACCTAGGTCAAGGTAATAAAAACGACATAGTTTAATACTTTTAAATTTTTACACTTTTAATTCTATTTTACGTGTTATGAAATATTCTTGTCTACTTTTAATATTAATTTAAGAATATATTATATTAATAATAATCAATTTATTCCGTTTATCAAACATCTTACAAATTTATAAAATATAAATTTCCCAGGACAGACATACACACATCTAAAATATCAAAAAGAGATAGAGAGATTAAATATAAATTAGATTTCCACATACGTACCTACTATATTCCTTCCAGGATTATTTGTGGAATTAGTAATTAGAATGTCAGGAAAGGGTAAATTATTGTTAGTGTTAGTGTTCTCTTTGAAGTATCCCATTTACTCGGTTAGAAAAATATTACTGGCGTTGAATGTATGTATCTTGTTTGAAAACTTAATTTTCTGCAAACAATTTTCAATTAACAATAGCTCTAAATATGAACTTGAAAAGGTATAAAACCCTTTACCACAATTAATACTCTGACCATAAATACGACAACTAAGACAACTAAGCTGTCATCCTCAGTAGCTAAAATTAATAATCGCAGTGTTGAACAAGGGACACAAGTAAAGCTAGCATAAAAATCGCCAATCCTTGTAAAGTGTTTAGTTTTCACTTAACCAGTCTCCAAAGGAAGAGCTCTAAATATGGTTTATAAACATTTTGTTAATCCGATAACGGGTGCGGCATCTTGTGGTTCGTTTTTGAACTAGCGGTTATTGTGCCGCAGAAATTCAGTATTACATTCCCGGTGAGTTGATATACTACTTGATAACACTTGATGAACGTTCTGAAATATTGGAAACTTATTTTCAAAGTAGCGAGTCAGTTGCTTAAACTTGCCGAAAATTGCGTACACAATACGGTAGAACTGAAGCGCCAACTGAGAACGGTGTAAGAAAATTTATGAAGAAAGTTCTTTCCCTGGCATGTTAATAGAAAATACACACGTTCCGCATCGCCGTCCAGCTCGTTCAATAGAAAATATTGCCGCTGTACCTGAAAGTGTGCGTCAACATTCGAGCAACCCCACCCGCCATCGTTCTCAAGGAGTGAACATCAGCGATAGGACTGTGCGAAGAATTTTACACAAAGACCTCGGTATGACGGCATACAAACCTCAATTGGTTCAAGAACTGATGACAGTGGACCATCTATCGTGTTTTCGCTTCGCTGAATGACCAGTTAATCGGAAGAAGATGAATATTTTTACCAAAAAATCATCTTTTTCGATGAAGCTCATTTTCACCTCGGAGGTTATGTGAATAAGCAAAATTGCCGTATTTGGAGTACAGAAAATCGACACGTAACTATTGAGATGCCAATGCACCTAAAACGAGTGACTGTATGTTGTGGATATGGTCCAAAAGCATCAAAGGGCCATTTTTTTAAATGAACAACATAGATCTGTAACTTTGAAACAAATAAAAATGGATAGACAAGTTTTGCGTTTTCATTACTTGAAATGAAGTCTACACTCCTAAAATTTAAACATAACGATATAGGACATCTTGTATATAGTATAAGGTAACTATTAAAAATTTTCCAGGAAGTCCCATGTAGTTTTACACGTTTAAATACGTAGTTAAATAAAGTAAATTTATTCGTCTTTAGGATGGTTAAAATAATTTATAGACTTATATAATTAATTCTAACGATTTGTTTGACGGTCCTGTGACGTTTTGATAGCCCAAGGACTATTATTACTCCAGATGCTTGGAAAGTGAATAAGAGTGAAAAAGTTTATTGTGAAAGTGCAAAGAAAAATGAAATTAAAGTGTTAATAAAACTGCTTTTTGTCTGAAAAAAACGTAAGATCGAAGAAAAGAATGAGAGACACTGAGCGCCCGTGATGTGGTGTTGATAGATCACCGTTTGAAGGCGAGTGAAATAGCGCAGGTTCTAACATTTATTCCGAACATGTATCAATATCCTGTAGAAATATTTAGGTATGAGGACATTATCGACAAAATGGATACCGCGTTTATTGTCAGATGATCAAAAACGAAATCGCGTGATTATTTCAACACAAAGTTTGAATATGTACAAGCGGCATCCAAGTAATTTTTTTTGGTGATATATAACTGTGTAACTAATATTGATATATATATATATATATATATATATATATATATTTTAGGTTATGTAAGTATTTGTAATACATTTTATTTTGTACAATGACAACATATTGACAAATTTGTTTACATTCCCTTTTTGTTTGCTTCTTAATAAAAAAACAGGTCTGAGGAAGGTCTAAATCCAAGACCGAAACGTCACACAACCAAAACAGTGTTTTTCTTCAAAACGACACCCTAATTCTACACAAGTGTAGTAAGTATTGATACGTAGTGCTATTCACCATCAACATACACGTTGAATTCCACCATACATATATATATATATATATATATATATATATATATATATCACAAAATAAAATGGACCAAAAATCCATGAGAAACTCCCAATAAATACTGTTTTGGTTCCGATATTTTATTTCGGAATCTAGTTACTTACATTCTTCTGTCAAGGTATTCTTATATACACACATATCAAAGCAGGACATTTTATTCCATAGCTACATAGCTTGTTTCTTTCTTTGTTTGAAACATTGATGTAATTTTACTAACGTGAGTAATACAATATATTCATAGGGTTCGCATTTCTTGGCATTATTTACCTTGTATATTAGTATGTCTGTAGATGTCTTCCATACTTTTCGAAAAGTACACGTGCTTAAAGATTCTTAATTATTAGCAGTTATGATTGAGCAATAATTGGGGATGCATTATTAATAGTGTCCGTGGTCGATTTATGTTTCATTGACACAAGTACGTCTTTTATTTTAACCAGAGTAATAAGTTCTAATTAAATTAATATATTTCTATTATCCAAATTCCTCTTTGCTGCATTACTTTGTACTTTAGAAATAGTTAATTTTGCATAATTAAAATCTGAAATCTTTGTAATCTGACTAAATTGTAATAGACTTGCAATTAGAATCACATTGAAATAACGAGTTATAATTATTTCAGAGAGCCAACAAATTCTTAAATATTATAATAAGATAGATAATAATAATTATTATTATACGATAATAATATACAGGGTGTTACAAAAAAGTAGGTCAATCCGTTAGCCATGTATCCTTTTCTCCTAGTAGCTACATCACTTCTAAGTGTTTGTAAAAAGTTTCAAGTCACCAGATGTACCAGATCCGAAGCTACGATTTTTCGTACCGCCCCCTGCATATCAAGAAAGTCACCATCGCTCTCGAGCCGCTCCCGAGGGCTGTAGGTAAATTTCGATGCCAGATTCAGATTCTACGGAGTCGATTTCCTCATACTATGATTTTTGGTGACGATCGGGCTAATTTTGAAAAGTTAACTTTGTAAATTGAAAAAAAAAGCCTTCAAATGGAAAATGACATAAGGAAAGCCTCATTATTTAAACCCAAAGAATATATGGTTAACGGATTGACCTACTTTTTGTAACACCCTGTATAACAATATTTCGTTCAGATATCGTTCAGATATAATTAATTTACTTATTTTAATAAAAATCAGAATTTCTAATTATGCTATAAATTACTAGAAGGTTAGATATTTAATGGACTTCCGTGTTTACATTAGTGATGTAGGAATAATTTTAGTTCAGTAAATGTAAGAGAACTTATATCTAACATTAACTTTCGCAACCCGTCGGCAGCCTGCGGTAGCTTGTACTAATGGATTTATTAGATATTTTCAAAATATCTGTTGTTTATATTTTCGTTTGTAATTAAATGGTGCAAACAATATTAAGTTAGCACTGTATTTAATATTTTTTTTTTACAATTAGCAGTTACGAAGAGATTCATAAGGTTTAACAGTAGTTGTAATTTAAAAAAATAGTCGCCTTAAAAGTACTTATACGTGGCAAATGTGTATGTGTCTATCTATCTATTTATTTATCTATATATATATATATATATATATATATATATATATATATATATAATTGAAACGAAATTATCGACCGTGATATATTATAAAAAATTAATTTAAATTCGGGTAAGCGGTCAATTAAGAAAAAAAAACTCCTTTATTAAATAACCCTATATTTCGCAACAGACTTTGTCGCTTCTTCTGGGGTAAAAAATGTAGAGTTGGAAAATAATAAAATTATTATTAAATTTTATTATTTTTCAACTCTACATTTTTTACCCCAGAAGAAGCGACAAAGTCTGTTGCGAAATATAGGGTTATTTAATAAAGGAGTTTTTTTTTCTTAATTGACCGCTTACCCGAATTTAAATTAATTTATATATATATAGATATATATATATATATATATATATATATATATATATACCGCATCTGTCAAATATCATTAGGCATAGGGAATACGTATGAGTACATACGATGTATATGTATATGGAAAAGCCGATCCAATGCCGGCGAAGAACGCGACGCCCGGCAACGATTGTCTCCGATTGTTTCGCAAATACTAGTTAGCAGTAATCATTTGACCATCGACATAGGTACTTGTAATGCGTTCTAAAATAACATTTACGAATTGCAAGGGATTTGCTTTTCTTACTTCTTTCAGTAGATGCAGGTAATTTTTAAGCTGCGGTGCGTCGCATAAACAAAAGCGTAATTCTAATAAAAGTAAAGAATAATCCTAATAAAATAAATGAAAAAGGATTCTAAAAATTATAATAAATTATACAAGAATTTCAAAAATTCCTCCTTGCACAGCAAGACATTGTCCTAGGCGGTCGTAGAAATCAGCTCTTACATTTGCTAACATGTCGGCAGTTAATGAATTCGCAGCCTCAGTTATTTTTTCTCTCAAGGCAACTAGATTTTCTGCTCTACCAGCTTCATGAGTATAAACAATATTTTTTAGATATCCCCACAAAAAAAATCATTTGGAGATAGATCAGGAGATCGCGGGGGCAATTTAATGTTTCCTGTTAAAGTAATAAGACGATCAGGAAAAGTATTTCCTAGAAATTCCTTTACCCTCACTGCATTATGTGCTGGACAGCCATCATGTTGAAACTACACGATTTCCTGATTTATTTCAAGGTTTTGAATGGCGGGAAGTATTTGATTTTTCAGTAATTCGAGATACTTGTCGGCATTTAATATACTATCAATAAACTAGGGGTCTATAGAATGGTCACTTAAAATACCTGCCCAAACGTTTAGTTTTTGAGGATACTGAGTGCGATTTGCAAAATGCCAGTGTTGATTTTCCGAAGCCCAATATCGAAGAACAGAGGGATTGTGCTTTCCGTGTAATGGAAAAGTTGATTCATCGGTGAAGAGAATATTTTTAACGAAATTTTCATGTCGATGTGTCTTTTGCATAACGTCTTGACAAAACTCCAATCTCCGGAAAAACATTTTAAGCCATTACGTTTTCAAATACGTGAAATAGTTTTGTTACTTGTACCCAATTCCTCGGCAGCACTTCTAGTAGATCTCGTGTTATCAATTTCCACAATACTACAAATTAATACATTCCGCCGTTCTCTTTCCTCAATTTTTTTGTGGTGATACCTCTCTTGGTTTGCATTTCGTACAGTTATTGAGACAGAAACAAGTTTCAAATTTATTTATCATATTATAAATTGTTTGTCTGCAAGGTATAGAAAGTCGGCGCAAACAAATTCATGCACTCCATTGCAGACTTGCCAGCATAAAACCATTTTACTAACTGAAGCTTTTCAGTGGGTGTATAAAGAGCCATTATACATTAATTTTATTGTACGCTTTCAAACTGTAACGGCCGCAGCTAGACTGAATGCAAAATTTCCAGTCAATCGGTTTCGGAGACAATCGTCAGTCGTCGCGGTCTTCGTTGGCATTGGACTGGCTTTCTCATGTACGCATACATTGTATGTACTCATACGTTGATTCTCTATGCATAATGATATTTAACACATACGGTATATATATATATATATAAATATATATATATATATATATATATATATATATATATATATATATATATATATATATAATAATACATATCCATGTAAGTACAGTTTTGGTGTATACTACCGTTCGACTTAGCCCAGCAGAAGTACTTAATGTATTAGAAGTAAGATGGAAATTGTTCCTAACTCAACACACAAATTCTTTTTTCTTTTTCATGTTTCGGACTTTCAAGTCCGTGGGGACCATGTTGACTTTACGGAGCCTTCCAATATTTTTTATCACCCTGTTTTCTTGAATACGACGTGAATGTGTTAATTCATAATTTAAAGTAAATATGTTTAATTATTTCTTAACATTTCTCCATTGGTACGTAATCTAGTTTAGAGAATTTTCTCTAAACTAGACTAGGTATATTGTAAATATTCTCTCTACACTTTACGACGCTATTTTATTCGAATTTTTCATCGAAAAAAAATTCGCCCTCAAGTAGGAATCGAACCCACGACCTCTGGCTTGCCGGACCATTGCTCGACCACTAAGCTGTTGAGGCGTGAATTAGAAACTTTTTCTAATTAAAAGTAAACGCAATTAATTTAGACGAGGTGTAATTTGTAAATTTTTCCGTAAAAATAAATAAATAAAATATGAATAAGAATAAAATGTAGCCGGAACATAATTTTTTTTTTATTTTCAAGTTTAAAAATACTACAGAATACATTATTCATTTCAACTATCTTATAAAATTGCAAGTTTGTAGATTATTAGATTGTATAGGTTAGACAAATACACAGTTACAGATCGGGGAGGGCAAGAATTTTGAGTTTGAAAAACCAGGCATTCGAACAAATATTTCCCATAGTAATATATTCTTTGTATAATGAAAAGAAGAACATTATTTACTTCGCTCTTAATGTTTAACAAAATAATTTTGAAACATACTTGAGTAGTAACTTAAAAAAGGTATAAAACCGCTTACCACAATTAATATTCGTATTTCGACAATTTAGTTGTGATCCTCAGTAGATAAAATTAATAGTCACAGTGTTGAATATGGGGCACAGTAAAGCTAACACAAAGAATCATGAAACACTTTACAACTGTCCACGCCTTGTAAAGTGTTTAGTAAATAAAAACATGAAAATATTAAAAATCGAGTGTGTAAAACACAATACAATCATATTTGTGTGAAAATATACTTCCATATCTTTTTATATTTCTTTTCAAATCCTCTAGATTCATGACTTTACTTGCGTATAATTTGCTTTTGGCTTTTGTCTGGAAAAACTTCTGGAATCTGGTAATTTAAGTGATGCCGGCGTCTTTCAACTCGTAAAATTTGATATTTTTATTCAATAATTAAGTTGACAGTTCGTGTTTAAGTGAACTAGTTTCTTCACACACCATTTAAAACAAAATAGTTTTGTGTAAAAATGGAACTTTCGCGAGACGCGATTTTTTATGCGAAACAATGCATCTATTCCCATATACTCTGAACCATATTCCCACATTCTCATTCCCAGAATCGATGAAGTTAGGGATCTGGGTGTCTTATTTCATTCTGCATTACGGTTTAATAATAATCATATTCACGATATGTGTACCGCAGCTATTGAATCTATGGGACAAGATTTTGTAAGCAGTTTCGTAATCCGTTAACATTAAAATCTCTGTATTATGTCTATGTGAGAAGTAGATTGGAATACGGCTCTCTGGTAGCCTCATTACTTGCGTTTGAGACTGTCTGTGGAGAGTGTTCAAAGACGATTTTTGAAGTATCTGCCATTCAAGTGTGATGGATCATATCCGGAAAGAGGCAATATAGGTCTCTTCTGGAACGCCATTCTTTGAATTCTCTTAGTGATAGAAGAGAACATCTTCGTGCTAAATTTCTTCTTAATTTACTAAACGGAAGGATTGATTGTCCGTCTCTTTTGTCACAGTTAATTTTTTTAGTTCCAGGACAGTTAACTCGATCGTTGGACACTTTCACTGTTCCCATCGCCAGATCCAATAGTAATAATAATTAATAAGTTTTTAATGCCCAACAGGCGATCCTCAATTATAGGACATAAATATAATAATTATAATATAAAATAGCAAAACAAACATTATTATTTATATAAAAAATGAATAAATAAAAGTTTAGACAAATTGTAAAAAATAAAACTAAATTAAGCGGAGTAATATGAGAAAAGAAAAAAAAACTGGCTTAATTGAAAAAGAAAAAATCTTCAACAAATTTGTTAGCAGTAGTGCTCATAATGTTGACAGGGGAACACAGCAACACATTAGTCCTCACTGTAGGCGAGGCACGCAAGCAAAGCAATTGAAATGTGAATTAAGCCTCGGCACATATAGGGAATTCCTGGACAGAAGGAACGGGCGATCAATTTGATTATTTACCAGTTTCAGCCAGAAGCTAGCACAGTGGCGATGCCTTCTGTCCGAGAATGGAGGCATATTGTGACGCTGCAGCAAATCTTCCTGGCTTATTCCAATCGGTGGATATACTCCATCTATTTTTAAGAAGAAAAATTTTAAAAATCGCCGGTGTATTCTATCCAAAAGTCATCTATGAAAGGCATAGAAGGAATACCAAACAATAGCTGCATAATCCATTTTGCTGACAACAAAAGTAAAATGCAACACCTGAAGCAATTCAATGTTATTAAAATTATTAGAAACACGCATAATGAAGCCCAGTGCTTTGCAGGAGGATGTACACACAGTTTGAAATTGTTTCCTAAAAGACAATTCTGAATCAAATAGTACACCCAGGTCCTTAATGACAGTTTTCATTTCAAAATATTATTATTTATTATATACTGCTACAGTATAGGAAACTTGGAGCGGGTGTAATTCACAGAACACTTGTTAGTATTTAATTCCAATTTGAAACCATTATCCGTGATGCTAAAACTGGACAGGTGAGAGTTGGCAGCAGGTCATTGATAAACAACACGAAAAGAAGTGGTCCCAAGTTGGAACCCTGAGGCACACCAGATGTTGCAATGGATTCAAATGAGCGAAAGCCGTTGTAAGATACATAAAAAATTCGATTTTTTAAATACGAATTAATGAAATTTAACAAAGATGACGCAAAACCAAAGGAGCAAAGTTTAGAAAGTAAGGCTTTATGACTTATATTGTCAAATGCTTTCGAAAAATCAGTGTAAATGACATATACCTGACCACGCCTATCGAGAACATCACTCAAGACTTGAGAGACACTACACAAATTAGTTGCTGTGGAACGCCCAAGAAGAAAGCCATGCTGGTTTTGGGATAAGAACTGACTGATAAATAATGAATTCTAGTAATTGAATTGATTCGGCATTTACTTGATGAAGATCCATAATTTAAAATAGAAATAAAACTACGGTTCTAATCTTCACTTTTAGTCTTTAATCGTAACACGACAATTGTTTCGCCAGCCACTGTGCTGGCGAAACAATTGCCATGTTACGATTAAAGACTAAAAGTGAAGATTAGAACCGTAGTTTTATTTCTATTTTAATAAATTCTAGAATATAGAATGTGTTGCTTAAAGCCCCTTTGCTGCATATGGTACACAACCTTAACAAATAATACCCTGATCCCTTCTTCCTTTGAATTGAATTTAACTTCATAAACTTATAAAATCGTCATTTGTTTTTTGTTTTGTATTTGAATTGTATTTTTTATTTCTATTATTTACTATTATTTTTTAACAGTACATTATATTTAAATATATTATGGTACGCTGTATGTATTTATTTAAGTTATTTTTTGTCCTGCAATTGGAATTTTTCTGACATTAAATAATATAATTATTATTATCATCCGACACTATTTGGCTTTTGGAGATAAAGCACTATATAGGAATAGTGTTTACAGTGGGGTTTCCAAGTTTCAGTGTCGCTGCACCACTCTCGGGGGAGAATTTCGTGAAGATAGTCCATGGTTGTCTAATGTTGCCACTAATGTGAAATTTAGTTTAAACAATTCTTAATACATATTAAATCCCAAATACGTATTTCGCCAACTAAGTTGTCATCATCAGCAGAATAAAATCATTTACGCCTTTAAAAATTGAGCATTAATATGTCCGTATGGTATATAAATACGAGTTTGTTTATACACCTTAGAAGTACTTATGTATTTATAAATTAAAGGCGATTTTACTTGTACTATAAATACAGCTATTCATCTGTACATGTGCCTAAACAGTTCAATGAAACAAACACCTGCTCTTGACAAGGTTATCTATCTATATTACCTTCATCATGTTCAAAATAAACAAAATGACTGTATCGAATAAAATTACCCTGTCGATCAATTTCTCTTGCCTACAGTTAATTAGTATTCCTCCATATAATAGTTACTGATTTGTACACATCGAAATATATTTATATTCCTTTGTTCTTTGCGCTTCTATTCTCTTTGTATTCTAAAGTAAAATTGCTTTTTGCTAAGAAGCTATTCAAAATGATTCTACCATAAATTACTTATATATTTTTTACTTTCCTTCGCACACAGTTATATATTAACGTTCTGAAGATAATTTATTGTATAACAATGTTTATGCAAAATTACAAAGAATGTCTAAAGCCCTAGAGTGGTCCGACAGAAATATTTTTCTACACAAAGCAAATATAAGAGAAGCTTATTAATATTTACTTAATACTATTGTTTATCATATATAATATCCTTTATTACATCTAACTACTTTAGATAAAAAGAAAAAAACAAGAATATGGTCATGAAATGATGAATAGAAATTTATATGAATAAATCGTGAAAAAGAACAGAATTAGAATGTTTTATAACATTTTATAACATAACATACTTCGGCTAATATATATAATAAGATATCACTTGTTATATTCAATCCAGGGCAATAATTTTAGCATGTTTTTTGAAATATTTGCAAAAAATTTGTTGACATCAAATAATTTTTTTAATATACTAGTATACTTATTATAATACATTTTTATTCATTAAATTTAAGTAATTTAATTGATGTTTATTAATATTATTTAACAATAGTATTTTTGGCGAAATATTATTCCAAAAACGTTTCGCTATATACACACGAATGACTACACTAGCTAATTGTATCGATGATATGGTCATTTTAACCTCTCACATTAATCGTACAAAAGCTGAAATTACAAACATCATTAAACAACATTCAGCCTGGAGAATGAAAGTTAATCAGAACAAAACCAGTGCGTACACAAACGAAAAGGAAAACTGCTTCACTGTCTTATTTAACGACCAGAACTTAAGGACGTTGATGTATAATCTCGGAATGCATTTAGGTAGGTAGAAGACTAAACTGGCAAAAACACATCGTAGTAAAAAGTAAGCAACCTGAATGGCAAAGTAAATCCAAACTAACGCTGGACAATAAATAATTGCTGTACAAATAAATTATCAAATCCATACGGATATACGGGATCGAGCTATGGGCCGCCACATATAATTCTAACATTCAAATCTTTAAAACGTTTTCAAAATAATGTGTTGCGTCGAATAGTAAGTGCTCAGTGGTACATTCGTAATGCAGAAAAGCAAAATGTCAGCATTGAGAAAAGAATTCCAAAAGTTTCATGAAAAATACATTTCCAAAATTAAAGTACATCTTAACACAACAGCTAACAAATTAATGGATGAAGACTTAGAGACAGGACGCCTTAAGCGCTTAAGTCTACAGACCTTCAAAGTTGTCAAGGGTCAAATATCTAGGGTACACTAAAGTGGTCAACCACATTAGTGTACCCTAGATATTTGGTATTTGTTATTTATGCTCACAATTAGCCGTCATGTAACAATTGCTAGATACTTTGGAAATTATTAACTGAACCCTCTTCCCGAACAGTTCCATCAATAACAACTTCAATGTTCCAGTTATTTTCTTCATTTTCGTTTTCACAACTGGATGGAAATCTTTCATCCCCGATGCCTCTTTAAAATGTTCTCTTCTTTGTCGTCAGAATCTAAGGACTCATCGTCAGTGTAGAACAAATTAATATCAATTCGAATTTGATTGTCTCTAATTTTAGAAAGCTCACCTTTATTATATCCAGAACACTCTTTGCTTATATCGCATATCTCTTCTAATACTTTCATCTCTAAGTCTCGAAATGTTTAGGAATAAATACTAGAAATACAGGGCTTACAAAAGATTAATTCATTTTCAAAACGTTTTCAAAAATGTACAAATATAAGTGATATATTAGAATAACTGCAAGCTCACCAAGTTTGTATTGTGTGCACCAGGTGGCGGCACGAGTTCAGTATCTATCAGAGTCTCCCAAAATGGAGGCAAAGTAAGAAGAAAAAAGTTTTTGTGAGTGTGAATATGCGGGTCGTTCGTCTGTTATAGCAGTACAACGCGCTTTGGAAAAGAACCACCTTGTAAACAAAGCATTTTGTGGTGGTATCGGCAATTCAAGGACACTTTTTCAAACATTTCATTTCAAACCGTACCGCGTGCAGCTCCTGCAACACTTAATGTCGGAGGATCATGGCCGTCCACTGGAATTTTGCGTCAAAATGCATGCAGTATTGGAGGATAACCATTTTGCCGCCAAGTTGATATTCAGCGATGAAGCTACATTCCATTTATCCGGGAGCGTGAGCCGTCATAATGTGCGAATCTGTGACAGTGAAAATCCACGTGCATTTGTGACAGTTCAAAGAGATTCGCCGAAGGTGAATGTTTTTTATGCGCTTTCACACACAAAGGTGTATGGACCTTTTTTTCTCTGAGAAGACTGTGACTGGTGCAATTTAACTGGATATGTTGTAGTTTTGGTTGTTTCCGCAACTGACTGCTGATTCCAGGGATTTTGTCTTCTAACAGAACAGAGCACCCTCTCCTTCGAACAACAACGTTCGTCAATATCTGAATGATGAACTTCCACATCGTTGGATTGGGCGTATTGGTGCGGATGACCTCACTTTGTTCTTTTGGCCTCCCAGGACACCTCATTTAACGCCTTGTGACTTCTTCTTTTGGGAGCACATTGAGGACCTTGTGTATGTATCTCCACTATCAAACACATTACCAGTGATCGGGGAATGGATTAATGCGGCAGTGATGACCATTGACAAAATGATGCTAGAAATTGTGTGCAACGAGTTCAACCATTGCCTGGATGTAGGTCGTGTGACCAAGGGGGCGCACATACAAAATTTGTAGAGTGTACAGAAAACTTGGTGTGTTTTGCGGGCTTACAGGGATTTACAGGGCTAATATAGAAGCCCTGTATAATAATACAATAAAATATGATATATACTATCGATTAAGTGTTAACTAAGTTTTGTTAACTTTCTTTTTTATTATTATTAATATTTGGAAGTTTCAAAATCAGTCTTTTGATGTGACAGTACGCCTTAATAACATTGGAGATAGTTTAAATAATTTAATTCAATTCACGTCCCGTATCATTGCTTTTCAATCGGATATTTGATTGGTTGTAATAGATAGAAGAAGGTTTATATTTTTCTCAGAATAAGCAAAACAAAAGGAAGTGCAAATACTGACAAAATTATCAAATGGATATTATAAAAATTGTCGCGGAAAAAACAGCAACAATAAATGCTGGATTTCTATTGAAAATCCAAACCCGGTCATTTGACCGGCGAAAAAGTTTTATATTCTGCTATTCAACTCCGATATCGCTGATGCTCCAATTTGATAATAAAGTTTCAAATTGTATTACCAAACAAAACAAACACCTTTTAATGCTTTTATTAAATTTAGTGAATAATTTTAATTAATACACAAAAAACTATTATTTTGTTTTTTATCACATTATTATAACAAATAGCGTTACTGCACTTTCGACGTTAAAAACATGTCGTTCTCAAACGCAATTAGCAATACGTATGAGAACCAAAGCAACAATTACACAAGTATACACAGAACTAAATCATTTCATTAGTTTCAATATCTATCGAAAACACAGACACTACTATTGCACAATCATCCATATGCTCTATTTCTCACAAATTAGCAGCATATAACCCGATGATGCATAGAGCTTTTTGTGTCGCTTTCATACGAGAACCTTAATAAAGAATTAAATACTATCAAAGCAATCGCAATTAATGACGATTTCCAGGTGAAAATTGTTATTGCTTTAATAGTATTTAATTTTTTAAGTTTAATAATGTTTAACGTTCTTTTGCTTTGTAAGTACATGGGGGTTTTACAAACTTATTTTTTTATGATTTTAATTATTAAAATTGTTTTCAAAGTGTAGATGGTGTCATCTTTTCAAATACTTATTATTTACCCCTTATTAAGGATACTTTATTTATTTAATGCTATCGTAAGATTGAACTACAGTAATAATATTGATTTAGAAACAGAACAGAGATTGCATTAAGTTTCTTGCTAACCATTCCTGGAATTCTAAAAACACTTAATTGCGACATGAAGAATTGATACTATTCACCAATTTGGATTTAGCCCATATTTCTAAACCAGCCGATAGTCTAGTGGTAGGTATCTATTCATTCTCTCTTATTATTTTCTTATTATGTCATCACATGTTTTTTCATTTTTATGTACTTTACTCTATTCTCTTCTTTATTTGCTTTTATACATTCCAGTCCTTTACTTTTGTTGCTAGCATGTAATGGTAGTTCTTCCTAAGCTAATCTTTGTCAGTTCGCTTCATTTTCGTGTCTAAATAATCCTTTATTACTATTTATAATATTCCATTCTTCTTCCATATGTTTCTAAATTTGCTTTCATTACTCAAGTTTCCTCCAGTAGTGCCCACTTGGTGATGCCTAAATCATTTAATTATGTCTCCTCTACAAATCTAATATTGTTATTCATCACAAAAGTGTTTACTACATTATTACACAATTTTTACGCATTCTTTTGTGCAAATCTACAATTTTCACCACATAGTCTTCGCCCAGTAAAAGTAAATGGCTTTTCATTTATTTCGGTCTCGTATTTTACCTAGTTGTGGATCCTTTTTTCGTATAGTTTCTTTTGAACGTTGACAAATAAGGAGATTTGTCAACGTTCAAAAGAATCTATACGAAAAAACCTTATTCTTTTGACCTTATTCTTTATTCTCTTACCTCCAAAACTGTCTAATCTTTTAGTTTCCAACCTTTTCTCTTGCTGTACTTATTCAGCATTTTCTCTAGATGCTCGATACAGGTTTTGCGTATCTAACATTCGGAATCCACGTTTCTCCTTTCTTCCTCAAAAGTTTTTAAGATTTTCTTCTTTCTCATATCGATTATATTTTCTTCTATCTTACTCAATATCCAAATGTCCAAATATCCAAATGTCAATCCATATGTCTCTGCCATATGTCACTGTCAATTTGATGATTGTTTATGTATTTTAAAGCATCTGAAGATCTTCTTTGATGGTATTATACCTACAATAGTATTTTTTCTAAGATTAATTCATAGAATAAATCTCAGTTTATATCTTTAACATACTTTAGGTTCATTAGTAATAATTAGGCATCGGCGGTCAGGGGTACATTCCAAGAGGGAACTTAAATAAATTTGTAGCGGGCCGATCTATTGTTTAGTTTCATTAGGTACTTAATTTCTATTGGGTAAATATGTGACGTACAGCGCCACGACAATGTCTACACATCTACTTCCATCTAAGAAAATCGAAACAACTGGTGCAGAATTTATATCGCGTAACGTGTTTGAAATCGCTATGGGGTGAAAAGCACGACATAAATAAAGAAAAAGTGTTTTCTAGCAGATGGAGTTGTATATATGAAGCACACTGAAGTATAACGCATATCACATTTTTCGCACATGCTTTTCGTCGAGTATCAGAGAAAGTCATAAAATCCTACCCGAATGCAGATAAATTGATATCTTCTGTCAAGAAAGTTTTTGCGAAGGCATCTGCAAGCAAGAATTTATTTCATGAAAAGCTGCCACCTATACCGCTTAGGTACATGGATAGAAGCAGCATCCTATTATCACAATCCTTTTGACGATGTTAAAAGTATAATATAATCAGTGAATCCGAATGATGCTGTCTCTATTTTACACACTCAACAAGTATTTATGAACTCTATTTATTTATATTTATGAAAACTATTGAGGTAGATTTAGCTAATATTCGCGGACATTATTCCAGAATACCTATAACCATCCGCCATCTAGAGGTTACTCCGACCAACACAGAATATTCTATTCTAACTAACGTCATGTATATTTTTTATAATCTTCGTCAATTCCTTTTCCCATTACATGGCTACGGCTACTGATAAAGTAAAAAGAAAATTTGAAGCAATTCTAAACAATAATTTAGGATCTTGTAATTTCGTAATGTACGCCGAATTTTTGACTTGCTTGATAGTAAAGAAGTGGATTTTTCGAACCGGGGATAAATGTGCCGTCACTAAAAAAAACTATGTACTTAAAATGACACAATTGCATCGGTAGATGTTGAACTGTCCTTTTCAATGTATGAATGGATTTACGGTGATAGCATTTTACGCATGAGCTATGGAACAATTATCGGTGATTTACTATCATTTAAACTCTGGATACAAACGGTGATCAAACAGGATGTTTGATATGTTTTATAAACTCTTCAATATTCCTTCTGGAGAAGATGTATTACTCTTAGTTGGTAAGTACTTATTTCTCTAAACGTTTTTTGATTCGCGTGTGAAAAATGTTAAATCGGGATTCATGATCGTCGCTCCGTCCCTGGCACTCCCTGACTGCAGATCCCTAGTGATAATATAGCTAACATTTTATCAAAACATAATTTTTGAATCCGTTTCAAATCCCAAACAAAATTATCTTTTAAATAGTCTCATTAATCCATAACAATCTTAATGTACTTTTCTTAGTACTATACACCTCCATAGTTACTATTTCAAAAATTCCTCAATGTCACTTAATTATTTTTTAATTATATCATAAGGCTAGGATTATTTTTGGTTGTCTTATGTACACCTGTATAATTGTTCCTTTCCTTCTCGTAAGCTTTGTTAATTTCGTTTCAGGATTACATGTTTTTTATGACGAAACTGTAGTATGTAATGTTATCTGCTATAATTAAAGACCGGCCTTCTCGGTCGGTTCGCAGAGACAAGGAGCAAAAGCTTCGTGGGACTGATTCTGCCAGTTATATGCATGCAGTACATGAACAGCTATCATAGTGTGAAGTTGTGACGTTTTTTATAGATGTATTTACGAATACGCGTAGGTGTAATTCGAACTGAAATCATTTTTCCAAATAACGTGCACTTTTATTTCGGTAAAGTCTTTTACTCACGATCGGTTAGTAATGTGAATATTTCTAACCCTCAAACCGACTAGAAAATGCGCTATTACATACCAAGGTAGGTAATAACACTTTACCGGCTAGCTTATGTCACTTTTCCGACTAGGTAATGTCATTTCAGAATTTATTAAACGTCAGTGTCATTAAATAAGTAAATTAAATTATAATAAAACTATTTGCAAATATTTATTAAGTAAATAACAAAACATTTTAATTCAAAATTTATTCGCTCTTGGAATTAATATTAATTGCTACATTAGAATTTCCATGACTGTTTACTGTTAGCGAAAGGCCATGTTTAAAATCGTACGATAATAATTTAGTAATCTGTCAGAAAATATCACTATTAATTGTTACGCTACCTAGTTAAAAGCATTTATCAAAATGCCATGAAATTTAATACTATTATATTTTTGAAATTTAGTGATTTAATATATTAATTAATTTATTTACATAATAATTAATTACTAACCGATCTTGAGTAAAATAGTATACAAACCTTAGCGAAAAGATTCATTCCCGTCTCGAGATTAAGGTAACTTTCTATCTCTCGACGGTAATGAACTACTTTCGGTCTCGGTATGTGATATACTATAGTTATAATAAAGTGATAAAAAATAAAGTAATAATTTTTTTGTGTATCAATATGAGTAACTATCAGGAGGCAACGACTTCCACAATTCATTTTTTAATAATTTTAATTATTATGATTATTTCGGCGTTTCGTATTAAAGTCTGTTTTAGTAAATAAAATATGCATTTTTCCTAAATATACATTTCTTCCATACTATTTCTTTATATACGTTTAAATTTCAAAATCAAGGTAAATACAACACGCAAAATGACAAACATTCTGGCTACTTAATGCACAGAATGGATTATTTAAATGTTTTCTGTGTATATAGCCTTAAAATGGACATTTTGGCAAGCGTCTTACATCAAAAGGAAATCTTCGAATAACACAGTCTTAGTACTTAATGATCAAGTAGAGTTAATATCTACCCCGCTGGTTAATCTGCTTTTAGTAAAACCACCGTGCGGCACCACAGAATACATTTAGTTAATTAGGATTTTGTAAGTATTCCCTCCATAAAATGTGTTTCACATTAAAAAATATCTACTTGCAAATCCATCTTAGATATAACCTACATACATAAATATTAATCGTAATTGCAACACAATTAACAATGAAAATAATTATGATTATAAAATCCGAACAAAATTCGTTAATTGGTATTGGACTGCGTTATATTTAATGAATTGTTATTCGTTAAAATAGATTTAAACGCAAATAAATTCGTCAAAATATAAACAGAAAATTAAAGTAACAATAATAACTATCTCCACATGCATTATACATTTACCAAGCATGAATACTAGAGGTTGTATTAATTCGGCGATTTAATAGAATTTCATCAATTATTCCTAGAAGCATTATTATGGTTCATAGAAATAGATTTATTTATTTATTTCGTGTGAGAGGCGAAATCGAAAATTAAATATTAGTGTATAAATCCTTTTTATGACAAAAAAGGTCATAAAAGCTGCAGAAGTTGCCTTGCTCAGTTCATGGATGCCTCCAGGAAAATTTCTTCTGAGGCAGTCATTTACTATGTGGGCCATAGTTTGTTCCACATGTCCGGCAGAGGTTCTGAAAGACTAGATATAAGACTATTCTTCAATTCAGGATTTTGTTAGAGGAAGGCTACCCAGCAATCATTCATTGATGCGATACTGAACTTCCATATCCAGCCAAATCGGTCTCTCAGATTTCAATCGGGTTCTGGGGATGCTTTCCAAATCATTATATAGTTGGAAATCTTAGCCCATTCATTCAACCAGAGACTAGGATAGGATGTAACAGTACCGAGGATGATCCTCATTGTATCGTTAAGTTCAATATCTACTAGTTTAGTGTGAGAGCTTCGATACCAGACAGCAGCACAGCATTCAGCAGAATAGTAAATCAGTGTAGCCGTCCGCAAGGTCTCCCCATTCACTCCCAATGAATTGCTGACAAGTTTATGTAATATATTATTACGGATCTTTACCTTTTGACTAATTTTATAGAGGTGCTGCTTGAATGTCAGAGACTGGTTTAACGTTACGCCCAGATATTTAGGGTGGGAGTTGTCGTTGATCCGACTACCACCAAATTCAACATTCAGTTCTCTGTTGGCTTTTGTTGCACAAAAGAAAGGCACATGATTCGGATTTTGAAGGGTTTGGTTGTAAGCACCATTTCTTATAATATTCGTCTAAAGCTTGCAGATCTTCAGCAAGTTGTAATTCTCCATCCTCTAAATTCTTGATTTTGGTGCATAAAGTCAGGTCATCTCCATATAGAAATTTTAGTGATTTTGTGGATGGAAGATCATTGGTGTAAAATAATAATATTCTGATATAATTATTTATCCTTATAATTATGCAAAAAGAAGGTTCAATGAACAGAAGCTTTAATATTAGAATTATTTATTTTTGATATTATACTAGGGCGGATTAATATATAATGTCTCCAACTCTCTAAAATAATGTAATGTTTTTTGTCTTTCTGCGGGTTCTAAATAAAACTAACGGTAATTTAAACACACACTATATTAACAATAAAAACGGTATACACTAAATAAACAACTTAAAACTACAACTAACTATAACAAAATTTATTTAAACAGAATTTATATCAATGTTTATTTATTACAACATCAACTCGACGCAGCGACTACCCGTTGAATGGATTAAATCCCTCTCAAGCGTTATTTATATTCACGGGAAAACTTCTAGCATATTCGGGAACCTCTGTCTAGTTTTTCCCGATGCGCTGACATCTTTCGAGATGATACCAGGCGACGCATCGTCGGATGATTCATCACATTGCCCCATTCTTGAAAATGAAGTTTCGTCCCGAAACATGCCATGCTTTGGTTCCCTCAAACGATGACGAAATCGACAGGTAGGGCTTTTGTTACATTGCGACGTCATATCGAAATAATATTCCACGGTCTTATCTTGCCTGAGTATAAAGGAATATGCAAGCCGGTAACCACATACCAAAATTTCCATACCAGTATTTTTGAATATTACTTTTAACATGTTTCGTACAATTCTCCAGTCCATGCGATCCAATCCACAACCCAATTTCGGAACTGCTAATTTCAAAATGTCTTGTTGTAACATTTGTTCACGTAAGTGGGCCTCCCATAACGCACGATACGTTGGCTTCAGGCTTGACAGTTCTTTCGTGGCCAAATGAAATATGGGCTGTTCTTCATTTATAATTTGGAGACTCTTCCCAATTGCTGGTTCCTGCTGCCTTAGTTTTTCGATTCTGCCAAATCTCTCTTTAAATTTTCTGGCAATCCCTTTGGCCATCAGCAGATCTCGGGCTACGCAATGAGCAAGCGAAAACTTAGAGGTTTTTCAACAAAAATAAGAAAAATATTAGTTATGCTAGTCTGCTTTCTACTACTCGTCCAGTGCCTCATTTGGAAGCCTTATCAGTATCAAGACCCATAGGTATTTCGAGTGAAGAATATGATGCTGCAGAATCAGAAGAAGCAAGTATCACGATATCGACCAGCGATGATGAATATTTTCCATCTAAAGAGGACGAATCATACCTAAGAAATCAGTTAGAATTAAATGATCTTATTTTAGACCTGAATTTGTTAAAAACTAAAGCAGAAATACTAGGCTCCAATGATGAAAAGTGTTAGCTCCATGTATACATATTTCAGTGTATCGTAATCGTCAGAAGGAACTATCACAGTATTTTTCAATCGATGAGGGTATTTAATACTGCAATAATGTCGACAATTTGATGTTGGCATTAGGTCACCAATACTATCCCGAAAAATGGCGTCTTTTTATCGATGCTTCGAAATTAAGTTTGAAAGCTGTCCTTCTTCACATTAGAAATGTTTATCTATACATCCACGTTGACCACGCAATCCACTTAAAAGAAACGTATGAAAATATAACTTTTCTTTTAGACAGAATTAATTACAAAATGTACAAATGGTGTATCACCGCAGACATCCAAGTATTAGCAATTCTACTCGGTTTACAACTAGGGTATACAAAGAATTCTTTGTGAATGGGACACTCGATCAAGAAATTCCCACTACATTGCAGTCGGGGCTATATTCTTAGACAAAAGAATATAGTTCATAAGTCACTAGTTGAACCTGATAAAATACTTCTACCGCCATTACACATAAAATTAGGTTTGATGAAAAATACCGTGAAAGCAAAGGATAAAGATGGCCGTAAATTCCAATACCTTAAAAAAAGTTTACCAGAGTCTCAGATGCAAAACTTAAAGAGGAAATTTTTGTAGTACCCCTTATTAAACTTCTACAACAAAATAAAAAAAAATGTAGTAATCCTAAGCGACTAGGAACGTGTTGCTTGGAACGCTTTTAAAAATGTGACCTACACTTTCTAGGAGACAGAAAATCTGACAATTAATAGCACTTATTAATGAACTTCTGGAAGTTACCATAAATTGGTCTGTAACATGAGCCTTAAAATACATTTTCGAACTCGCAACAAGATTTCTTTTCCCCAAACCTCGGCGACGTGAGTGATCAACTCAACACGGCGAAAGATTTCATCATGACATTTCTGTTATTGAAAAATGTTATCAGGGCAAGTGGAACAGTGAAATGCTAGCTGATTATTGTTAGACATTGATTTCAGAAAGGACGATACCATACCGCTCCATATAATGTTACCTAATTAATATTATTTCATTTACTTTTCAATATTTTTTTTCTAAAACCTTGCATGCCAGAATGAATTTATTGTTATAACTATAAAAGAAACAATTATTGTACATAGTTCCTAAAGAAAAATTTAAAAAAAGGAAATTTGGCGAACAGTGTAATTAGTAAGTTCACAAAAATATTTCTTTTTTTATTTGATTACTTTGGTTACTGTGTTAGAGACAATAATTCATGAACTCTCTTCGTATTACAAATAAAATATTCAAATTAATTTTCACATTGTTAGATCTATAAAACTTAAACTTAATGTGAAAGGCATTTTATTTCAATAGATACTCGAGAGCTTTTCCTTTTGTGTATACGTATATGTTTTATTTACTCTCTCACATAATTGTAAATAACTCATGTTATATTTCTCTTGTAGTAAACCGTGAACTTCTAATAACAATACTATTATGTATATTGCATCTCACTCTACCTCATTTATTAAATTGTATTTTATTGTTAGAGCTTGTTTTGTGGGTGTCACATGAATGGAAAGTAGGAGTATTAAAACTTAATAATTTCTACCATGTTTCAATTATATTGTACAAACTTTACATCAAGCCAACACTACTTTAATAATAAATAGGTTCAAGACTGACATATTCATTATTCAAACTATATACATATACACACACACACACACACACACACACACACACACTTATATATATATATATATATATATATATATATATATATATATAACGTTAAGGCTACATTAGCTTTTCACTTGAGAAGCAATCAAACATGAGTATACCGTAAGTTGAACTTAAATTTAACAACACTTCAAGCAACTCTTTGTAGTTAATTGCGTTGATCGAGGATATTATGGCTTGACATTTTTGAGTGGTCTTTCTATTGGAAAATATGAAAGGGCAATTAGGGACATAAATGATTTTGGATTTCGAAACATTAGCATTACCAATTTAAAATTTAAAAATGTTTTGCGTACCTATCCAAAATAATATAAAAAATAGTTTTTGTATTTCGGTTTCTTAAAGTGAACGTTTTAGTTACGAAAATGTTTCATTTTATTTTCATTATATTGGCCGCAAATGTAGTCAATCTCTCCAGGTTGATCCAAAAAATGTGTTTCAATACATTCATTCTAACCAGGGCACGACACGTATACCTAAAACTCTGTTTCATAATGATACCGTTCTAGATTCTCCTCAAGGTATCGTTGATGCGTTTGCCAACAAATTTTCTTCTGGACACTCTATGAGTAGCGATTTTACTTACATTCAAGAGAACACTAATTATACTCGTTTTACATTAGCATATGTAACTGAAGACGAAGTACATATTATGGCAAAATTCCCGCAAAAAAATATTGCGGGCGATGATTTAATTCCCAGCTTTCTTGTATGATGCGAGATTTGCCCTTGTAAAACCGCTAACTTTTATTACTAACATGTCAATTCGAAGTTTTACTTTCCCGACCATTTGGAAGCGAGCGAGGATAAGTCCAGTATTCAAAAAGGGCGATAATGCGCATGTTGATAACTATAGACCAACACAGTAGAATTTTTCTACGGTATTTGAAAGTGTAATTTGTTCCTGTCTGTACCATAACACCAAATTCTACATTTCAACACGGCTTCATGCGGGGAAGTGACGAATCTTGTGACTATTTGTCAGTTTATTAATTAGCATCTCGATACTCGTGGTCAAGTTGATGTCATATACCGATAGGTCCAACTCGCAACGGGCCATAAGCAACAATATACGTATGGAACGTAATGCGACGTGGCAACGTGTGTACGATGCCTATATTGAGTGACTTTCTTAAAATTTAAATTTATTTTGCAGAATTATTGATTTTTTTACTTTTATCTTTTAGAAAACGTTATTGTTTTTTTATTACTTAAAATTACTTTATATGAAAAATAGTATACCATAATTTTATTACCTACGGATATTCACAATTCCAAAATACGTTACAATGTTGCTTATTTTAGATTGTAATTAGCTGAATGCTGTCGCAAAACTGATCTCTGCATTTTTTAAAATGCCAGAATAAAATTAACCCCTGCCTTTATTATAATTTTACAAAGGAACAGACACGTACTTCAATTTCTACGAAAAACTAAGCCTACAGTTCATGTATAATACAGTGATGATGAAGACTGGAGCGTTTGTCGACCTACGAAGTTGTACTTTACTTGTTTATTGTTAATAAAAGGCTGATGGAAACATTACGTGAGATTTTGGTATCTATATTATAATAACATCACGATAATAGTAGAAATACAAATATGAGCATATTACGAAAGCATCAGCTGCATAATCAATATAACAAAACACTACACCTTATTTGTTTGCTTTAAGTATTAGTATTTTCCGATAAATATAAATATCTATTCATTCTAACAAATTTAACAACGATTGACAAATTCAATTTCATGACAATACAATTGAATGAATATTCGTTTCAATGTATACTGTCTTTGTTTACACTTTTATGGTATACTATTTTTCATATAAAGTAATTTTAAGTAATAAAAAAACAATAACGTTTTCTAAAAGATAAAAGTAAAAAAATCAATAATTCTGCAAAATAAATTTAAATTTTAAGAAAGTCACTCAATATAGGCATCGTACACACGTTGCCACATCGCATTAGTTCCATACGTATATTGTTGCCTATGGCCCGTTGCGAGTTGGACCTATCGGTATACGGACTTTAGTAGTGCTTTTGATGTGATTGACCATGGAATGTTACTTTCGAAATTGTCTTCGTTTGGGTTAAGTCCTTCCCTACTTCTTCTTCTTCTACAGTCTTACTTAAGTAGTAGACTTCATTATGTTTTTTTTTATAACGGCTATAAATCCTTTGACTTCTCTTCCCTATCTGGAGTCCCACAAAGTTCAAATTTGGGTCCCCTCCTATTTATCTTGTTTTTAAATGATCAATTATCGTCTCTGTCTTGTCCACTACTTGTCTATGCAGATGATCTGAAAATATATTCCTCCATTAAAACATGGAGCGACGTGTTGCATTTGCGGGGGAATTTGAACATTCTCTCCCAATGGTGCTCTACTTGTAAATTAAGATTGAACATCAACAAATGCTGCTACGTCTCTTACACAAAAAAAGTTAATTTTATTAACTCGTTATTTTGCAAATGATACAATTCTTAATAGGGTTGATAACATAAAGGACCTTGATGTTTTGTTCGACTCACGCTTAACTTTTTTCTCACATGTCAATAACATGTATGTCGCTGCTTTAAAAACATTAGGTTTTGTTTTGCGTACCTGCAAACTCTTCTCTTCTATGTCTTTGTTCAGAACTATGCATTATAGTTTTGTCCTTAGTAAGTTAGAGTATGCTTCTCCTGTTTGGTCGCCTCATTATATTTATCTTCAATTATCCATTCAAAAGATGCAGCGTCGTTTTTTAAAGTACTTATCATTTAAAATTGATGGCATCTATCCCGAACGAAATACGGATTACAATTTGCTACTTAGAAGACGTGGTTTACAATCGTTAAGCCATCGCCGAGATACTCTGGAAGCGAGATTTTTGTGGGAGATTGTTCGTGGTATTGTCCTCATTTACTTTCCTCTATCAACTTTTATGTTCCTCGTATATGCTCTCGTTCCTTGTTGTAGGGCTCACCGCTCATGACCATGTGCCGAATTGATGAGGTGTATTATGAAGACTTTTCTTCAATGCCATAGCATAAGAAATGAAAAGATTAAGAACAAATCTTTTTTTTATTGTTTTTACGTATTACATATTGCTATGAATTGTGGTTTATATATTTACTGCACCACCATCCACAACTAAACTTCCCAACTAGGATACTCAGCCGGTTGATTTAAAAAAATGGGACTTCTTTCTTCTCAGGGTTCCAATCGGAAAATCGTGGAATTGTTAAACATGAATTGAGCGCCAGTGAATTTATCACATAAGTTTAATATAAGTTACTTATATTTTCTGAGTTACTTATTTTAATTAATTCGCAGTAAATGTATTCGTACAAATCAAAGACAGGATAAAATTTAAATGAATATTTAATACAAAAAAAACAAAAAAGAAAAAACAACTATCGTTATAGAGTATAAAGATAAAGTATACACAAAATACTTCGAGGTAAAAATATCCACTGTATATTGACAGCTAAGTGGATTAAAAAAAACTTCCTCTAATGACCTCCGAACAACCTATCTAAAAATAATAAAGATTATTTTTAATTTCTCCCCAGAGAACCACACTGTATAATAAACTTGAAAACACGAATAAAATCTAACACATGCGCGATACATCAAACGCATACAAAAAATACCCTTGACTTGCTCGTCGAATAAATTTTCAGTTATAAATTTTTTATTAATACAAAGGTATTTTTAATAATATAAAATATTATTAAAAATCTGGTGTGAAGAACACAAATACAGGTTCACTATTAATATTTTTTGTGAACGTGTCCGAACATTTTCAATTATTCTGATAATTTTTTATTACACAGAAATTTTAAAAATATTCTTTATTATTTATTACTACTAATTAAGACTCTTAACTAATTATTTTTACACAATTGAAATACACTTATAAAAGCTTTTTGAATTAATAAGACGTCTTATATATATGTCTACTTACATAAAAAATATTGGAGACACATTTACTCGAAAACGTTGTTTAATCAAATACAAAAACTAAATTACGAGAATACCAATCTCGTAGAATTATCGGGAATAAATATGAACTACCATAACTATGGTCACACTCAAAAAACAACCCGTACTAATTAAATAACGATTTACTATGATATTTTCAAAAAATATAATTTACATGCTGAAAATCATCGTAATCCCAGATATTTAAGCAATTTATTTGGACTGTAAAATACTACAAATTATTTCGCTATCGTGTTATAATTTTTAAAACTCACCTGATATTCTACATACGCTTAGTATTCATTATATGGAGAATGTCTTAAAAGGTAAATAAATACATTACTGTAATATAACATACATTTGATGCATACAAAAAAGGTAGCAGTTCTACGTGAATATGTTAATATTAAAACACGAATTCAGCATACCTTTGTATTAAGGGATATGGAAATGCTTACGTTTTTGTTTCTGTTTAAGAATAATTTTTTCACAATGTTGGGAAACATGTGCTCAATCCCTCGAATATATTTCAAGGGTGACAGATCTCTATGAATATATACAAACGCCGACAAAATTAGGTCATTTCTTATGTACTAGAAACGAAAAGAAAATAAAAACTAAATTTGTAAATGTCTGGTGGTAAAATTTCTATCTACAACTACGAGATTTTAATTTTCACTAAAAGAAATATGAAAACTTGTACAATATGGTTTCCAGTTAGTGAGATAGTAGTCTCTGAAGAACTTAATATTATATAATAAACATATTGACCTAATAGTCTGAACGCAAGTCAAATACATATAATGCATTTCAAAGTCATATTTGCAATAGGCTTTGCGCTTATGGAATAAGCAAGTAGTATAGACTTGACCAAAACAAGTTCCGCCCAGATAGATTTTTCTTCAATATTTGAATCTCATCATGATGTCGTGATTCATTTTCATTTTGAGTGCAATTATAATTATATTGTACTACCGAAAGCTCTCCAACTTATTTTTCTGATTTTGCATGACTTGCGATTTCTTGATATAACAGTCTAATCTAGCTAAGCTTCCGAGCAACAGATACGTAAAATATGGTAAAGTCTAATATTCCCAATTATATAAAACTTGCTTAGCTGGAAAACAAATTTGCTCAAGCATAGTCAGTGTTTAACCAAGAAGCGCTAGGAAACTGTTTATCTTTAGATTTATAGTTTTCCAGTGGGCTCTTTCTCCGAGCGTTTCTCAGAAAAATGCTTCAGTTTCTTTGTATAGGTAGCGCTTCCTCCATGTTAGAAAACAAGTTTTTGACTGGCCCAAGTATGTGTTTTTTTTTAAATACAGCAACTCTACTAATATGGGAACATTGATTTTCGTATTGGAGTATATCGTCAGTATTGTCCATCCGATTAATCTGGCTTAATCAATTTTTATGTGATTTGAATTCAACATAATTTAATCGAAGACCTAGATTTTTCTGCCGAAACGTCAGAATGCCCAAATTTCACAATCGATTTTTTTTCCTAATACCAAATGAGTCAGAATGATCGTTTTGAATAAAATGTTTAATCAGTACACTCTAGACTTTTTGAATGTTTGGCAATTAGCTTCTGCAATATCAAGAATTATGTAATACGATTAAGTAGGACACATATAATTAATTTAAAAATGTATAGTATTCTTATTATGTATATACATATGCCTATTTACTTATAGATATATAATTTGATACGATAAAAATAAAAAGAGGAAATGGAGAGAATTTACGGAGACTTCAAAGAATCATAGCGGAGGGCTGATGTAAAATTTATTTCAATAGCTGGGCATATGTACACGTCCTTAGGGTCTTGGCAAAGGTAGCGTAAGAGTGTCGTCAAGTGGCTCCCTCAAGCGATGTTCCGATATCGAATGCCGGTCCTGGGTTTACCTCCTGAGTGACACATTACAGTCCGGAATACATAATATCCGGGACTCGAAGAAGCCCAGATACTGTCTCCGCACCATCTCGAACTCCAATTGTGATGAAACGCATTCGCTTACCACTAATATTTTTGTTTATTTCTTCCTCTTTTTTTCCGACGCGTTTGCTCTTTTTTGAACGGGAGTGAAGTGAAAGAACTTTAAATTAATTTGCGTTTTTAGTGTACTGTATACGTATATCAAATAGTTTTCATATAATATAATTCCATTACTTAAAAATAATTTGTTGCTATTGTTTAATACTTTAGCACAAACATTTTCTTAAATTCTGAAATAGTTATGGATATCGTGCATACACTTATAAAGTTATTTATTAGTTATCAACACAGAAAGAAGACAAAGCTTAATGTTTTCCTTTATATCATTTGTTATATTTGTAACTATCTTGTGTAAAGCATAATTAGACTAATAAAGAAAGCAGGACAAAGTAATGGATTCCCAGTAACGTGCAGCTTCGTCGAGTAGGGCGAAGAATTGCGATGTGTCGTATTGTATCATCGATCGTCAACCATATTCTTTTTATTTTTTAACTATGTCAGTAAATTATACCGTAACTGTCTTCTTGTTGGTAATTTCCATCCTGAAATATATTTACTCCAAAACTTTCAAAACTCTTCATTGTCTTTAACATTTTCTGGAATGTTGCATACACTTAACGTAATAATAAAATCATATACAAATTTCCAATATGGTATTTTACGTTTCGCATTTGACAGGTGGCGTTTGCTATTAACATGTTGTTTACAAGCAAAAATATCGTCCGGTAAAATGTTAATCTTGCAAACAACACATTTAATAATAGTACCTTTACTACCATTTAATGTAGGAAATCGGTTAATGAATATATTTACACTCGTCGCACTTAACAAACTGCGTCGTCGAAGAAGCATGTTTACATGTAACACGATTGATTTAACTTAAATGATGCATACATATCTCGGGTAGAAATACACGCTTTTAGATAAAATCGCTGTCACTGTAAATCTATTCGTTTGTCCAGGTTTACTAATAAATTGCACTAGGACACTCGAGGGTGGGGATGAAAGTATATAAACTACTCAAAAATGAATAAGAAATTCTTACTTTTTTGTATTTTTTAGATAGTATGGGTAAATATTTGTAGTGTATTATATTAGATACATAATAGTACACAACAATTTAAAATTTTCAAGTATATTTATTCAGAAAAATCGTTAGATTACTAAGAAATTATCAAAAATGAAATAAGCAACATTTTTAACAATAGCTAAAATAAACATTTTTCTGTATCAATTAATTCTAAAATCGTGTATAATGGCCACGGACATCTCTCACAGCTGTACATCTTCGGGGCGTACTCATAATGCAATTATTAATGTGTTCTTGTGACACTCTTCTCCAACACAGCGGTAAAATTTCCCGCAAGTGTTGCACGTTAACTGGGGGTGGATTATGTTCGTTGAACTGTTCTTGAAGTCTGTCCCAAATGTGCTCAATTGGATTCAAGTCGGGAGACGTTGGTGGTAAAGGTAGATGGTTAATATGGAGGTCATTTATTGCTTGCATTACAATTTGTGCACGATGTGGTCTTGCATTATCATCAATAAAAACCATGTTTTCATCCACAGCCTCACGAAAGTCGGCCACATATTGCTGAATAATGTCATCTCTGTATATGTGTCCATTGACATTGTTTTCAAAGAGATGGAGGTTCGTACGTCCATTCAAACTAATGCCCGCCACACCATGATACCACCGCCGCCAAGAGGCACCACAGCTTTTGTAAACTCGCGTCTATAACGGTCTCCTCGAGTTCTCCAGACCCTTACTCTACGATTATCACTAAATAAGCAGAATCTGGATTCATCGGTGTATAAACCATGCTCCCATTGAAAATCTTCTGCTAGTGGTTGGTTAACCCAAGTTCTTCTAGCCATTCTATTGGCATTAGTTAATTTTGGGCGTCTCACAGGCCTGCAGCTATGAAGATCCATTTCCCTCAGACGGTTTCTGATTGTTTGATCCGAAACTCTAACTCCAGTGGCGGCACGTAACTGTGTTTGCAACCATACAGCACTTCTAAACGGATTCATCCTTGTCTGAATTCGTATGTAGCGGTCTTGTCTCTGATTTGTCTTCCTCTCAGATCCACTACTGGGTCTTCTCCTTGCAGATCCTAACTGTTGGAATCTTGTTAGAGCCCTACTAACAACACTTGGAGACACATTAAAAATTGCGGCAATTTCTGCTCCAGATTGCCCTCGCTGATGCAATAACGCAATTAAATCAAGAATTTCTTTATTTAAATGACATCTTGGCATCGTGAAAATGTGAAATGACGTTTAAAATGAATAATACTTGTCAAAAAATGCGATTTTTATAATTTTGTATTCTAAATTAATTTAAAGTTAAAATACAAGATTCAATATTTTATCACACAGAAAAGACATTTACCAAATAAAATGTCCTCAAACGACTGTGGGTCTTCTAATTTATCTATAGTTTAGAAAATACGTTAAATTTAATCGAATTAATTAGATCTGTTAAAAAAAGATCTAATTCCCTATTCATTTTTGAGTAGTTTATTAGGCTATTACGAACTGTAAGAGTAAATGGAGAAAAATTTTTATTTTGGTCACATATACAGTGCATTCAAAAAGTAGCGGATCAATAAAAATTAAAAGGGAAGTTTTTCAAAAAAACCCTCCGACCCGTCGATTTTTATTTTTAGTTTAGAGTGTTCTTACGTGAAACTGAATTATACAGGGTGTGCCCAAAAACCGATGTGACGTCATTTTTTTCTTAAATATAAACACCCATTTTTGATTACAGAATTAGAAAGGGCAGAGTTTAGTTTTGGACGATGTTTACATAAGGAAATTTTGAAGTAATGTTATCGTAAACATTAAAAATGAAAACATAATCATCTAAATTAAATGTTCGAATTGAGCACCGTTAACAATCAGACGATAGCCAAGGCGATTAAGAAATTCTTTTTGAACGTGTCGATGACAACTAGGTTAATATTTCTAATTTCTAATATTAAGCGCGAATAGGTAAAGCGCAGTGTGGCGGCGCTCCATCTTTAGAAGATTTAAAAGCACAAATACGCCAAGAAATTGTGTCAAATCATCTACATTTGCGTTGAATGATATGATTTCTTTCCACAAGTAGGTAACTTGCTCTAAATTAATGCAACCTTTTCGTTCTATTAATTTTTGCCAGTACTTTTACGTCTATTCAGGTTTCAAGAGAAGTTGTTTTTGTGCTTGTCTATGACTGTAGACAAGTACAATTCAACTCTATATTGCGATCTGTAATTGATTTGTAGCACCATTGATTTCAGGAAATTCATTTTTGCTTTTATTCTTGAATATTAAATTTAATTCATTATTACTTTCGCTCATTCTTTGTCAACTGCAACCAGCCAACGACATTCCGCAGACCAGATTAAATACTAGCTAGAATAGTACTGTCTTACAAGAAATTGTAACAAATCTAACTGTTTCGGCCACATGTTCAAGATGTTTATGTCTATACCATGCTGGACTAGCGTCATTATTACACTGACACTGAAAATGAATTCTATTTCTAACCAAGAGAAGTTATATAATCAATCGAAACAGTACCAAGTCCAACTCATTGTCTTTTGGAGGTGTTTTTAGATAAAAAAAACAGCTACTACTTAACTATTAATATATGATAAAAAACAATTTGAAACGCACTTAAGTAGATAAAACCTAGCCATTTTTTATAGAAAACAAAAATATTTTTAATAATATTGAAATTTTAGTAAAAATCTTATGTAGAGAACACAATTCAAGCTAATATTTTTGTGAAAATCTACACTTGCAAACATATGTTTTGCCTTGCTATAGACGTGAGTAAAATTCACCACAAAATTCCGTAACTACATACAATCTAATCATAAAAGACAACACGGAAGAATATTCAGCGCTGCTCATTGACCAATGTCAATATCACGAGCGCCAAATCAACCATTGCCATCCACGTGACAAGTGTAAGCCAAAGCAAGTTGATTTGGCGTTAGTGATATTGCCAGTAGTCAATGAGCGGCACCGAGTGTTCTTTCATGCTGCCTCTGGTGACTTGATTATATGTAGTAAGAGTTTTTGTAGTGAATTTTGCTATTCCAGCATCATGTATAGCAAGACGAAATATGTGTTTGCATGTCTGGATAGCAATTTCACGAAAATATTAACTTGTATTTTGGAGGCCTTATTCACTTAAATATGTTTCAAATAAATTTTGTTACGTACTCTTCGAAGCTGTACAAGTGATACGAGAGATGTCTTCGAATATCGGTACTAAAAATTAACCTCCATCTTTAGTTAGCCTAAATCCAAAGTTTAAGTGCGATACATGTAGTGTTGTAGCTACAACGAACTGTCAAAGTTAACAATATAGTCGAAAAATGGAATTAAACCGTGAAAATTTTTATTACTTTCGAAGGCAATTATCTCGACAAGAATGTCTCGCTGAGTTGGTTTCTCTTTTAGATAATGAAGCACCACTTTAGTCAACAATTTCTCGTTGATATGGGGAATTCAAACGTGGACGGATTAGTGTTAGCGACGATTCAAGAGCAGGTACATCAAAAACGCCAGCCAGATCGACATATCGCGAAATTGAGACATTATTGAGGAGATCATAGATCTTAATTAAAAAAAAATTACATGAAGAATTGTGTGTAAAAAATTAGTTTCCTGTTGGATACCGCAGCTGTTGATCGAAAAACAGAAAACAGCTAGGGCGAATTGGTGTGAAAATACTCTATACCGCTTCAACCCAGGAAACGTGTACAACATCGTGAGTGGTTATTAATCTTGGATTTATACATACGAGCCAGAAAATAAACGCCACTCGTCTGTTTGGTTTTCCAAGATGAAGAAAAGCCGATAAAAGTCTTCAGTTTTCGAAGTGTCTCCAAAAAAAACAGGTCATATAGCAACAATTTCTCTATAAGATCAAGGAACTGTTACTGCCGATTGGTTAGCTCCGAAAAGCCAACTCACAAGGACGAATTATCCTCTACCAAGACGATGCAAGTTCGCACACAGCTCGCAAGACAATTGAATTTTTAACGCAACAAAACGTCAAATTGTTAGACCATCCTCCGTACAGTTCCGACCTAAGTCCCAACGCTTTCTTTACCTTTCCGAAAATCAAGGACGGACTGCGTGGTCAAAGATTCCATTCGTCAGAAGGAGCAGTCGATGCCTTCAAAAACGAAATTCTGACCGTACCAACAAACGAGTGGAATAACTTCTTCCAGAATTTGTTCGAGCGCATGCAAAAGTGCATAAATTTCGTGGAGAATACTTCGAAAAACAATAAAGTCTTTAAAAGCTGTCTACTGTTTTATTCCAGCTCTATATGCAAGATATAAAAAGTAGTGGAGGCACGTTGATACAGTTTCCGTCAGTTACAGCTGTAACTGTCCGATGGAAGCCACTTGATTTATCTTACACTTGTCATGTGGACGGCAATGGTTGATTTAGCGTTTACGAGAGTGACATTAATCAGTGAGCAACGCTGAGTGTTCTTCCATTCTGTTTTTCCTGACATAATTGTATGTAATAAGGGTATTTTTATAATGAATTTTACTATCCTAGCATCATACACTGGCGTGTCTATAGCAAGATAAACTACGTGTCTGCATGTCTAGATAGCAATATTCATATAAATATTAGCTTGTGTCCCTTACATAAAATTTTTAATAATATTTCGATATTATTAAAAATGTTTTTATTAATATATCATATGAAATGTTAAAGCAATGTGGAATGAGAATCAATGCGAAAAAGGACAAAAATAATAATGACAATCAATTGGGATAAATAGATAGTAGACTTATTAAAAAATGTGTGAGTAAGGTGAATACCATAATAACGAAATCTAGGAAAACATTTCTAAACTGGTAAGGACACGGAGAATAAGTTTCTGGATAAAAGACTCCTGAAAACACAAGTTTAAAAAAATTTTTCATATATTAGTGTTTTTAATTTTCTCCGACGCGTCTTTATTTGAAAAAAATCATTTCTATGCAATGGCACCATAAA
Source organism: Melolontha melolontha (assembly GCA_935421215.2). NCBI lineage: Eukaryota > Metazoa > Arthropoda > Insecta > Coleoptera > Scarabaeidae > Melolontha > Melolontha melolontha. The sequence goes on along the minus strand of OW285244.1, from coordinate 28,946,782 downwards.
TTAGTTTAAGTTTCTGTACGCTAAATACTTTTAATCGAGTTACATATTGATATAAACTCTTGTATAAACACAATATAGAAAGAGAAATTAAATTACATGTTGCAATCAGGGAATATCCAAAGGAAAAAGTTAATTAGAACAAATAGAAATGGAAAGAGAAGCTTCCGTAACCTTTGTACGTTATTTGCGAGCATTAAAGTGCAACACGAAAATACTTACATATGTATTTGAATCACATACTGACTTTGTAGCCCGATGTAGTCAATCGATTTTCGTAACTTTTCTTCTTCAACAATGGCGAATAGAAAGTATAACTTTATTTTAAAAGTACATATTCTATAGATATATACTACTTTATCTTTGAAAGCTATGATGTACCTCTCTTGCATTTAAAAATTTTACAATACGACAGCGTCGCATTATAACTTTTATGTTAAGTATTCCGAAATGTATGCATAATACATATAACATATATAAATGCGTATATACATGTATAAGTACATATACAGGCTGGCCCAAAATGACCGAAGGGGTTTGAGTTCATTATAACTTCTTATTTAAGACATAATTATTAAATTTTTTTAATTTTAAATACAGTATATTAATGGAGAATATTTTTAATTTAATTATGAAAAATTATATCTCGCAAGTGGTGGCCATTTTCTGCTTCGCATATTCGTGCTCTTTCCAAAACATTTTCCATAACCTTTCGCAAAACTTCAGGTGTTATGTTGTTGATTTCGTCGCGTATATTATTTTTTAATTGCTGTATGGTTCGAGGCTTATTAATATAGACTTTTCCTTTCAAATAACCCCAAAGGAAACAGTCTGAAGCGGTTAAATCCAGTGAACGCGGAGGCCAATTAAAATCGCTTGTACGGGAAATAATTCGTTCACCAAAGATGTCGCGTAAAAGAGCCATTGTGTCCCCCGCAGTGTGCGCTGTGGCTCCATCCTGTTGGAACCATACTTGCGGATGGTTTTCCACGGCTGGCCTTAAAAAATTTTCCAACATTGTCCGATATCTAACACCAGTGATGGAAACGGCGACACCGTGTTCATTTTCCAAAAAATATGGGCCAATTATCCTTTCCGACGAAACACCGCACCAAACGGTACACTTAAGTGGGTGTAATTCTCGCTGTTGAACTACTCTTGGATTTCCGTAGCCCATATCCTGCAGTTTTGCCTATTAACGAACCCATTTAATTGAAATGGGCTTCGTCGCTCATAATTAAATTATGAATCATGATTTTCTTCTGCTTTTTGAGGAAAATAAATTGCATAATCAAGTCGTTGCTGGTAATCTGTCGGTTTCAATTGTTGGATAAGCTGAATTTTGTATGGAAACATTCTTATTGTATGCAAAATTCTCTGCAGCGACCCTCTTGAGAGGCCAAGTTGTGTCGAACGTCTCCTGGTTGATGTTTCTCCATCTTCCCGAATACTCTCCTGTACCCGTTCAATATTGTCATCCGTGTGCACCGTTCGTCGTCTGCCGGCACCAAGAAGGTTCCTTACTGCCCCTTGTTCTCGAAAATTTGCAATCAGACGGTTTATTGTTGACTCTGAGGGTCCAACCCGCACATTAAAATAACGACGATATGCACGCTGAATCAAAACAATGGATCGTTGATTTGAGAAATAAAGTTCAACGATTTTGGCACGTTTGTCAATTGTGTACTGTTCCATTTTAAATTCCCCAAGTCTTTTTTACAAAATACTGAAAACAAAAAAAAAATTATAATAAAAAAGTTATAAGGAATTAAAACCCCTTCGATCATTTTGGGCCAGCCTGTACAAGTCTGAGTTAATTAGGAGTTAGGATAACAGAAGCAATTGCAACCATTGACCGTTATATGATACGTAATACAATAAATGTAAGGGAGTCATATTAACTATTTGTAAATGTAACTTAAAGTTTTACCGAATTGTTTGGTTTATTATTCAGTTTAATAAAATTTATACTTTCTCCACATTAAATGTTATTTCTATATAACTAATTTAAGAAGGCGCTATATTACATATATTTTAAATTAAGCTAACACTTACTTTTTGATTTTATCTTAAATTATTGATTAAACTGACAGAAGCATCTTATCATTCTAATTAACAGATTTTAAATGAGGATTTCTTTATATACATTTTCAATGCAATCAATCCATTTAATATTATTTACAGGTAGATCAATATTGATGTCTGTATGTTTCTACAAACGTCGGTGTTCAAACGAATTAAAGTTGCATACAACAAGTATTTCAATCCATATTCAAAATTACCACGGAACCATTTTATGTAAATACATTTTAGAAATGCAAATTCGACATTCCCTTGTTCAATGAAGTGGAAATAGGAAGGTTCAAAAACATTTTTTTAAATCTTTTATGTTAGCACAATTTCTGCGTAATATACTTTTACACAAAAAAACGATTTGCTAGTAAACTAAAACTTGAAACACATGCCAACAGTACAATTAATTAGTATGAAAAATCGTTCATCTTTTTATTTTTAAATATCTTGAAAGAATAAGTAGTATTAATTTTTCATTACACCATAAGCAACGATTTATAAAAAAGGAAGAATTATATTTTTGTGTCATTTTTACTTCAAGCGCTATAATCTTCAATAATGAATTTGATATAATCGAATTGATTTGGGTTTATTAAATAAATATGTATAAACGATAGATACATAAACGATAGAAATTATAAAAGCAATGTATAAGAACAACATAAACTTTATTAAAATAAATAATTAACAATTAAAAGAAACAGTAAAACAAGGATGTGTTTTAAGTTCACTTTCTATTATCAGCTGTAATGAATGATGCTATAAAGGAAGCAAAAGATAAAGAAGGTAAAAATCGGATAATGAAAAATGGGAAAAATAAAAATTACAGAACTAATGTTAGCAGTTGTTTTGTCTATTTCAGTGGATAAACATAAGCTAAACGTATACGCAATCGAAATGAAGTTTTTAAGGCAAAACAAAGAGAAATAGTATTAGAAAGGAGACGTTCTAAAAACAGCTAAATAGAAAAACAATATAAAAAAAATGGTCGAAAGTCAGTTATGGTGGTCAGGATGTATATATACGAGGGCGTATTTTTATCTAGCTAGCCATGAAAAAAAGCTCATAAGAAAACAAAAAAAAAATATTTTTCTACATAACTCCCTTCAACACTAATACACTTATTCCATCTTTTTTTCAGTTGCCCCATACCCTCAGAAAAAAATTGCTTCGGTAACCCCGCAAAATATTCTTCAACAGCTTCTTTGAGTTCTTCATCAGAAGCAAAACGCTTTCCCCTGAGATGCTTTCTTAAATTTTTGAATAAGAAGAAGTCTGACGGAGCTAGGTCGGGGCTATAAGGTGGATGCCTTAACTCTATAAACCCACAGTCATTGATTATCTGCTGAACTTTGTTTGCCTTATGAACCCGACAATTGTCGTGCAGCAACAAGTATTTTTGTGGATAAGAATGCGGGCGTTTTTCCTCCAGAGCAGTTTTAAAATTTTTAATTGTGTTTCCGTAGGCCTCTCCATTTATGGTAGACCCTCTCGTCATATATTCAATAAGCAAGACTCCTTCAGCATCCCAGAAAACAGTTGCCATCAGTTTTTTTCCGGAAAATTGTGTCTTTTGGTGGTGGAGAGCCCTTATGAACCCACTGCATGGATTCTTGTTTAGCAGGAGGGTCCCAGTAATATACCCAAGTCTCATCCCCGGTGATAATTCGAGATAAAAATGTTTTGTCCCTCTCCAACTTGACCAAATTTTCTTGAGAAACTTCTTTTCTGTACAGTTTCTGTTCAGGTGTAAGCAATCTGGGTATCCATCGTGCACTAAACATGTTAAAATTCGTCAAATTTAAAACTTCAAAAACATCATTTGATGTTTTAAATTTGACGAATTTTAACATGTTTAGTGCCGTTATTTGCTAAATTTTAACTCTGAATTACACTCCTGATGAAGTAACCAATGCGTTATGAAATATAGAGTGGAATAAAGGAGTTTTATTTTTACTTGACAGACCGCTCACCCGTTAATGAAATTTTTACTTATATATATATATATATATATATATATATATATATGAACTTCATGTGTATGAGAATTAATAATTATTAAATCTCATTTTACATGCGATTGTCGCTATAATTTGTTGCATTTAATTCTACAATTCGGCAAATCACTTTTGCCCTAGATTGTAGACGCAACAAGCCGCGACATCAACTGTACAAGTTGTCAGTACAAATGAAAAATTTTTGTGAAAAACTTATCTGCGCGGAATGTGCATATATCGATATTTCACTGTTTTTTACAGATCATCAGTGCACCTTACCGAAGACAGACATGTTATTCACTTCTATACTACGTGTATATATACGAACTGTAATGAACTTCATGTGTATGAGAATTAATAATTATTAAATCTCATTTTACATGCGATTGTCGCTATAATTTGTTGCATTTAATTCTACAATTCGGCAAATCACTTTTGCCCTAGATTGTAGACGCAACGTAAAATGAGATTTAATAATTATTAATTCTCATACACATGAAGTTCATTACAGTTCGTATATATACACGTAGTATAGAAGTGAATAACATGTCTGTCTTCGGTAAGGTGCACTGATGATCTGTAAAAAACAGTGAAATATCGATATATGCACATTCCGCGCAGATAAGTTTTTCACAAAAATTTTTCATTTGTACTGACAACTTGTACAGTTGATGTCGCGGCTTGTTGCGTCTACAATCTAGGGCAAAAGTGATTTGCCGAATTGTAGAATTAAATGCAACAAATTATAGCGACAATCGCATGTAAAATGAGATTTAATAATTATTAATTCTCATACACATGAAGTTCATTACAGTTCGTATATATACACGTAGTATAGAAGTGAATAACATGTCTGTCTTCGGTAAGGTGCACTGATGATCTGTAAAAAACAGTGAAATATCGATATATGCACATTCCGCGCAGATAAGTTTTTCACAAAAATTTTTCATTTGTACTGACAACTTGTACAGTTGATGTCGCGGCTTGTTGCGTCTACAATCTAGGGCAAAAGTGATTTGCCGAATTGTAGAATTAAATGCAACAAATTATAGCGACAATCGCATGTAAAATGAGATTTAATAATTATTAATTCTCATACACATGAAGTTCATTACAGTTCGTATATATACACGTAGTATAGAAGTGAATAACATGTCTGTCTTCGGTAAGGTGCACTGATGATCTGTAAAAAACAGTGAAATATCGATATATGCACATTCCGCGCAGATAAGTTTTTCACAAAAATTTTTCATTTGTACTGACAACTTGTACAGTTGATGTCGCGGCTTGTTGCGTCTACAATCTAGGGCAAAAGTGATTTGCCGAATTGTAGAATTAAATGCAACAAATTATAGCGACAATCGCATGTAAAATGAGATTTAATAATTATTAATTCTCATACACATGAAGTTCATTACAGTTCGTATATATACACGTAGTATAGAAGTGAATAACATGTCTGTCTTCGGTAAGGTGCACTGATGATCTGTAAAAAACAGTGAAATATCGATATATGCACATTCCGCGCAGATAAGTTTTTCACAAAAATTTTTCATTTGTACTGACAACTTGTACAGTTGATGTCGCGGCTTGTTGCGTCTACAATCTAGGGCAAAAGTGATTTGCCGAATTGTAGAATTAAATGCAACAAATTATAGCGACAATCGCATGTAAAATGAGATTTAATAATTATTAATTCTCATACACATGAAGTTCATTACAGTTCGTATATATACACGTAGTATAGAAGTGAATAACATGTCTGTCTTCGGTAAGGTGCACTGATGATCTGTAAAAAACAGTGAAATATCGATATATGCACATTCCGCGCAGATAAGTTTTTCACAAAAATTTTTCATATATATATATATATATATATATATATAGTAAACCTAATCAGTAGGCGATTAAAGGTCTGTATATTACTTCAAAATATATGTATTTAAAAAACTCTACATGTTTCGGCTGTGTACGCCTTTATCAAGAGAATACAAAATATTTTGTATTCTCTTGATAAAGGCGTACACAGCCGAAACATGTACAGTTTTTTAAATACATATATTTTGAAGTAATATACAGACCTTTAATCGCCTACTGATTAGGTTTACCATATCATACCAAGGTCACGAAGTTATTATATATATATATATATATATATATACGAGATATATATATATATATATATATATATATATATATATATATATATATATATATATATATATATATATAGCAAATCCATGTGCCTGTTTTTGTATTTGTCTTGTGACAAGAGGTTTATTTGACTTGCTAATTCTGTACTCACACCTGACATACTAGCATACTAGCAATGTTAAACGTTTGATGTAATCCCAAAGGGTACTTTATAAGCTATACTTAGCAAAGAAATTTGTAAATTTAGCGGCTCGATAATTGGAAAATGTCATTCTATTATTGTTTCATACACGTCTACCAACTATGAAAACTATGCACTTTAGGCATATATACTCGTAGTTCTGCTTTACAAAGGTTGTCAATAAAGGTAAAAAAATTCAAGCACAATGTTAGCGTATACTGTTACATTGTTAGAGCATTTTAGTTTATTTTTATGAAATATCAATTTCGTTACATAAACTAAAAGACAAAACCGCAGTTAGCTATTTGTATTTAGTAAATAAAACATGAACCTATGTATTTATCCTCCTTTATTTACTAGATTGTTAGTGATATATTACGCATTATTAAAACCAAAATTTCTATATTGCTAAGCAACAATGTAATATATTGAATCATACAATCATTCTGAAATCAAAAACAATTCATGCGCTATAGCTAGAGGCTCTTACTCATTTTATTTCGTTTCTAGTTGAGAATGAACAATTATTTTTTATTAACTCGCTGAAGAATTCTAGGTCTTTCTTCTTTGCCTTACTTTATTGAATGGTATTCTAATTTGATTTTCTATTCATAATTCCCATATTAATGTAATAGAATCTATTCAAAGAAAGTTTTTCAAACTTTCCATTGAAAACATTAAATGGATCATGAATTTTTCACGTTCAGTAGTCTGATTTGTGCTGTAAAATCTGAAGCTTTCCGAAAAACGCTTCTTTGTTTAATATAATCGTAACGCTATATAAAGAAGGTAGATATATTTTGTTGCGATATTATTTATATTGTCTATCAAAGAAGAAAGACCTGGAATTCTTCAGCGAGTTAATAAAAAATAATTGTTCATTCTCAACTAGAAACGAAATAAAATGAGTAAGAGCCTCTAGCTATAGCGCATGAATTGTTTTTGATTTCAGAATGATTGTATGATTCAATATATTACATTGTTGCTTAGCAATATAGAAATTTTGGTTTTAATAATGCGTAATATATCACTAACAATCTAGTAAATAAAGGAGGATAAATACATAGGTTCATGTTTTATTTACTAAATACAAATAGCTAACTGCGGTTTTGTCTTTTAGTTTATGTAACGAAATTGATATTTCATAAAAATAAACTAAAATTTTTTTACCTTTATTGACAACCTTTGTAAAGCAGAACTACGAGTATATATGCCTAAAGTGCATAGTTTTCATAGTTGGTAGACGTGTATGAAACAGTAATAGAATGACATTTTCCAATTATCGAGCCGCTAAATTTACAAATTTCTTTGCTAAGTATAGCTTATAAAGTACCTTTTGGGATTACATCAAACGTTTAACATTGCTAGTATGCTAGTATGTCAGGTGTGAGTACAGAATTAGCAAGTCAAATAAACCTCTTGTCACAAGACAAATACAAAAACAGGCACATGGATTTGCTATATATATATATATATATATATCTCGTATATATATATATATATATATATATATATATCTCGTATATATATATATATATATATATATATATATATATAATAACTTCGTGACCTTGGTATGATATGGTAAACCTAATCAGTAGGCGATTAAAGGTCTGTATATTACTTCAAAATATATGTATTTAAAAAACTGTACATGTTTCGGCTGTGTACGCCTTTATCAAGAGAATACAAAATATTTTGTATTCTCTTGATAAAGGCGTACACAGCCGAAACATGTAGAGTTTTTTAAATACATATATTTTGAAGTAATATACAGACCTTTAATCGCCTACTGATTAGGTTTACTATATATATATATATATATATATATATATATATATATATAAGTAAAAATTTCATTAACGGGTGAGCGGTCTGTCAAGTAAAAATAAAACTCCTTTATTCCACTCTATATTTCATAACGCATTGGTTACTTCATCAGGAGTGTAATTCAGAGTTAAAATTTAGCAAATAACGGCACTAAACATGTTAAAATTCGTCAAATTTAAAACATCAAATGATGTTTTTGAAGTTTTAAATTTGACGAATTTTAACATGTTTAGTGCACGATGGATACCCAGATTGCTTACACCTGAACAGAAACTGTACAGAAAAGAAGTTTCTCAAGAAAATTTGGTCAAGTTGGAGAGGGACAAAACATTTTTATCTCGAATTATCACCGGGGATGAGACCTGGGTATATTACTGGGACCCTCCTACTAAACAAGAATCCATGCAGTGGGTTCATAAGGGCTCTCCACCACCAAAAGACACAATTTTCCGGAAAAAAACTGATGGCAACTGTTTTCTGGGATGCTGAAGGAGTCTTGCTTATTGAATATATGACGAGAGGGTCTACCATAAATGGAGAGGCCTACGGAAACACAATTAAAAATTTAAAAACTGCTCTGGAGGAAAAACGCCCGCATTCTTATCCACAAAAATACTTGTTGCTGCACGACAATTTCTTGTTTAGATAATTTCTTAGCCGTTCATTAAATATAACATTTGATAAATTATTGGAGTTTTTCGGCTTTTTTATATGAAATATTTACAAATATTAAATTAGAATGTATGTAATTGCAGAGTAAGTGGGGATGTAAACATTGCTGTCTACAAATTACAAAGCAAATCATACGAAATTTTTTATTTGAAAAATATGGTCTACGTTGGGGCTCGAACCCAAGTCTACAGCTATCCGGGCTGTCGCCTTTACCACTAGGCCACAATAGACCCAGGTTCAAGCCATATAGAAATGCATTATAAAGTAACAGTGCTAATGAATCAGATGTCAGTTATTGAATGGGGATGTCAAGCTAAAAGCAGAAGTCAGTTTACTCTTATTTATTTTATGTTATTTTTCTCATTAAACTTGTAGTATCCCCAGAAGAAGCAACAAATTTTTTGCGAAATATAGGGTTATTTAATAAAGGAGTTTTTTAATTGACAGACCGCTTACCCGATTTTAATTTATTTTATATATATATATATATATATATATATATATATATATATATTCTAATGGACGAATTAACAAAAGATTATTGTGAAAAGTTCGGTGGTTTTATACTAGAAGTAATACATTTACAATATAGACATATATAACAGGAACGGGTCTATTTTAACGAAATTAGTTGCGTCATCTGTTGGTGAAAGATTGATTTATATAGTGATTGATTAATTGGTGCACTGACAACAGACTAAATTTAAATATTTCAAAATGTACCTTTGTTACATATACAAAAAAAAATTATCCTATTACCTATTACTATCAACTTTCCGTATGCATTTCAAAAATTTTCACGTCAATTAAAGATTTAGTTATTTAGTTCAATCAATCAATCAATTGATCAATCAAACTTTCCTAGATAAAGTAGTTAACAGCTGTTTTAAAATATATTTTCAAAACATTTTTAACTTAGTTACTTTATTTAATTCTCTAGTTTGATCTAGACCCAAATATAGTATTCTAATATGGTTTGCTATTTATAATATAAATATTAATATAAAAGAATCTACTCAAAGAAACTTTTTAAATTTTTTATTCTTTCTAACTGAGGGTTATTATCCTACAAGTGGTTACAGCCATCGTTTGCTTCTAGAAAAATTCACGGGCGCAAGAAGAATAATAATTTTATTGAAATTAATTACTACACTAGCAAATAATAATAGAATTGATTGTGTTTTAATGTACTATTAATTTTGATAATGATATTTCGTAATGTTAATGTCTTTTTTTGTTACAAAATAATGCAAATCTGTATAAAAACAAATTTGTATCTGTATATACATGGACACATTAACTCGTCGCCAGGTGGCGTAATATAGCAAAAACAAATTAGCATATCGATGCGACAATTCACATCAAGCTTTGATACAAAATAATACAAATCTGTATAAAAACAAATTTGTATCTGTATATACATGGACACATTAACTCGTCGCCAGGTGGCGTAATATAGCAAAAACAAATTAGCATATCGATGCGACAATTCACATCAAGCTTTGATACAAAATAATACAAATCTGTATAAAAACAAATTTGTATCTGTATATACATGGACACACAGCACACAAAGTCGTGAGACAGAAACGCATGCGTCTGATGCTTGAAGCAAACGCTGGTAAATACGTGCTGTGTGTTCATGTATATACAGGTACAAATTTGTTTTTATACAGATTTGTATTATTTTGTATCAAAGCTTGATGTGAATTGTCGCATCGATATGCTAATTTACCTGGAGCTGCTGCTAATAATGTAAAAAAAATTTAAAGCAATTCGTAATAACAATCCAGGATTTCGTACTGTACGCGACTATTGACTAGTTTAATGGTAAAGAAGTAAATTTTTCCTAACCGGGGATAAATGTGCCGTCACTAAAAAACTTTAGGCACTTTAAATATGCTCCTATTTAATCGGTAGATGTTGAACGGTCGTTTTCAGTGTATAAATGGATTTATGGTGACAGACAATTATTAACATATAAGCATATGGTGATTTACGATCATTTGACCTCTGGATACAAACGGTGATCATTCAGGATGTGTGATATGTTTTATAAACTCTTCAATATTCCTTCTGTAGAAGATGTATTACACTTACTTGGTAAGTAGTTGTTTCTATAAACGTATTTTGATTCGCGTGTGAAAAATGTTAAATCGGGATTCATGATGTCCTCGCTCCGTCCTTGGTATTTACGTCATGTACCCCTGAGTGCCGATCCCTGATAATTGCATAGTAAAAATTTATATTTAATTTTCGTAATAAAAATTTCCGTTTAAATGTACAAAATTTAAGCATAAGGATACGCGGTTATCTTCTGTAGTGTAATGAGTACTTTATAATATATATTCCTATTTAATAGCAAGAGGAAGCTTAAGATGTATTAAGCGTATCACGTTCCATGTATAAAATAATAGAAGTTTCAAAAGAAATAACATTAAAAGAACTTACACAATCCAAACAGTTTGCGTAAAGCATATGAAAGAGAAAGGCAGTAAACCAAGTCATAGTCAGTTAAAGTATGAACAAAGAGAGACATTAAGAAATACACGGTCCAATGCGGGCTATTATCCAGGTCAACAAATGGTGTAAAATTAACATAACACCGAAGCACACTTCTAAAACTTGGCTAATAGCCCGCCCTGGACCATGTATATCTTAATGCTTTTTCTTTTTGTTCCGGGATCTCGTCTTAGCGAGTTTACACCTTCCTCTGCTCCACCTTTTCTTAAAATAAATGGATAATTTAATAACCCATTTTAATCTTGCCCGGCCGACCTAATGAAAAAATTATTAATTAATTTCACAACTTCCTATAACCGTCCGATATTATTTCTACTTAAAAACCCTCTTCAAAAATTTTAATGTCTATATAAATGGAAATACTACAAAATTTCTTTCATTTTCATTTTCGTTTAGAAAAAAAATATTCATTCAATTAAAGAATAATACGTTATGAGTACAGTAATTGTTCCGTACGCTTATTGTCTAATTTGCAGTTGGTATATCAAATATGAACTAAATTGTCAACACCATTATCTTAAAATGAAACAAATTTATACAGCGAAATTCCTAATTTTATTTAAAATTAGCAGTTTCTTTTAAACAGAAAATTTTGTTTTATATTTAAATGGCTTCGATAATAGCATCACAAATATTGTCTATTAGTTACATTGCTTTTCATCAATAGCTAGTTCAAATTGTACTTTCGGCAATGTAACCCCTAGTCTCTCGCGGAGCTAAACAAATTTTATGTAACAACACATGTGCAGACAACTGGAGCATTTTGGTCGATACTATCAAATATTTACGATAGCACAAAAGACCCTGCATAGAAAATTAACTCGAATTCTCGTCAAATAGTAATGCGAACAAAAGGGAAGTGGCGCAAATGATCGTTTCTTTTCTTTTTTTTCTTCTGTGCATGTCCTTATGATTGATAGCTGTGAATATATCTACATACTAAATATGCTTTCTATAAAAAGAAAACAATGTTTAAAGATCAAAGTATCCACGAAAATAAATATTTTGATTATTTTTATGTATATTTTATGATTATTTATACAGGGGCATCCAAAAGATATTTATTTTTAAAATTCATAACTCAAAGGAACAACTTGTTCTGGTATAAATGTAGATTAAATCAGCTATTTAATACGAGAAAATATTTAAATTGTTTTCTTACTTTAGTAAAAATGAAATAATTACTTCGGAAGTTTTCATCTAGTACATGTTTTTTTCAGTTGTAAAGAATTGCCGTTATATCAAGATACCGATTCCTTTTACACCCATTTATTCCTACCTTTTTCAGTGGTTTTGTCTTTTTTCCTTGCTATTTAGAGGGAATATGATATGTGAGAAACGAAAACTTAAACATGAGACACATAGACGTATGAAATTAAAAATGAAGCCAACAGGTTGAAATGCAACGATACAGTAGCACATCAATATCGAAACGCAACAGTTGTTAGTAAACTTAAGTCGGAACCAATGCAGAAAGTTAAAAAGAAAACGGTACCAAGATTTGTGCGAGTATTGCGTCAACACGTTGACCGCCATAATGGTAAGAATTTTTGCGATCTCCACGCATTTTTTTTTCATTTACAGTTCATAAATGTCATAAAGATGCTAAGATATTATCAGATGCTGCAGTTTTCGTTTCTAAATAAGATTTCGAAGCACGGACCTGCTGACCAAAAGTTTAATGCAGAGGCCACGCGATGCACACTTGCCCCACACAAAAAATTATTGGACAGTGGGCGAACAATATTTGACACTAGTATCGAACTTGCCTATAAATTGTTGAACAGGCAAACTTACCTTGTGGGTACCTTGAGAAAAAATCCCAAGGGAAACCCAAAAGGTGTGATAGAACAAAAATTCAAAAAGGCGTTAAAGTTATTGCTAAGGAAAATAACTCTGGAGTGGTAATCTTGAAGTGATGTGACAAACGGGAAGTGTTGAAGCTAACCACAAAGTATACAAATATAATCGTTACCGTAAAACCAAAAAATGGGAGTAAAAAACAAAAGCCGGAAGTTATCAAAGACTACAATAAAAATAAAAGTTTTATTGATCTTTCAGATCGAATGAAAGCCTACTCTTCTTTTCTAAGACGCAGTATCAAATGGTATCGCAAATTAGTTATAGAAATAATAATAATAATAATCTAATGCGTCGATTATGAGAAAAAGTAGATCCATGGAAAAAATATATATATATATATATATATATATATATATATATATATGTATATATATTGATATAATGTGGAGTGTCGAGTTGCAAACGATATCTGCCCCACAAGTTGGGCTAGCCAATTAATGTTATAATGTTGAGTTGTGAAAAATAATGAATTGAAAATAAAAAAACAAAGAAAGAAAAACTAGCTCAGAAATGATAATTTAAAACTTAATAAAATAATATGCAGAAAATTCTTAATCTCAGGGTTACTAGCGGGATCCGAATATACAGACAGCAACACAGATATACATAAAATAAAACGATTAGGTAAAATTAAATAACAAATAAATTTATTAAACAATATAGTTTCGACAGTCTATAAGATACAATAACGTTTAATATGTTGGGTTTCAAATGTATACGTATGCACCCCACAATATTGCTATACACATTAGGTTGCCTACATCAATATTATGAATATTATTATATAGATAAATGGATCGTGTCAAAATTTTGAGTGAAAACAAGATAAGAACAACAATATATTGATTAATATGTTCAGTAGAATATTATTATTGAAATAACGTGAGTATTATGATTTAGAAATATGAGATCGCAAGAAATGTTATATCTTTAATTAATAATACAGGAATAAATTTTCTCAAGAATACCTGATACTTATGACCGTTATGGTAGTATCTAAATTTACGTGTTCTCTGGAAGAAGAATACTCTGTAGAATTCCAACAGGTTCAGCAAGTCCGAATGTAATGAATCAGTCTGTTTCCTCTGATAGATATTCTAGCCGCAAATCTGCATACGTTCCTTGATACTTGTAGAACTCTGCTAGGTTATGTCCAAATTTGATGTCCGGAAGAAAGCGTAATTTATCCAAATATAACCAAGAAAAGGTTCCAGTAGCTTCTTAAATATAGCTGCTTAAACGTAAAATTGCTATTAGCTTAATTGGAAATACAAAATGTAGATGATAAGGTTTCCTAGTATCTCCACACTCGAAGTATGTTTCTCGCAAGGTATTTATAACATGTAAAATAATGAATTCACTTTCTTGTTATTAAAAATATAGCCGTAGATAATTTTATTTAAATAATTTCGAAGAAGCAATTGAAAATTATTCTTTTCTTTACCACCGCATGCAAAAATCTCTCCATCAATAATCATCTTCTTTTTTTTTCATCGTCTTGACTACATATCATATTTTGTAGAAACATAAATCAAATTTTCTTAGAAAACTTATACAATGAATTTCAAAATTATAAAAGATAATTTAGTCAGAATAGAAAGAAATAATTTTAAATATGTATTTCTTAAATATAACAGAGATGAAAATATCTCTGACAATCTAAAAATGTGATAATATATCCAACTCACGTAATTCCAAATGCACATTTAAAAGTGATGTTATAAAAAATGATAATAAATATCAGAGTTTATCGTAATTTGAACATACATGAAATAATCATAGTCAGTTTTAGAAATCTAGAATTCTCGCGAACATAAGTAAGATGAATTTAATTAAAGGACGAAATATAAAGATTAATTAAATATAACATAACATAGTAATCGGTAACATGATTTTTAAAACCAATTATGATTTTACATCTTTAAAATACAAAATTCTATCTATAAAGTAATGTTTCACAAATTTGATTATTCCAGATATAACATTCTTGGAATTGATATTTAATTAGAAGAAGAATACATTAATGAAGAATACTGACCCACATCAATATATATATATATATATATATATATATATATATATATATATATATATTTAATATACATGTATAATTCTACCAATGTTTCCATCCATATCAAGCAGGATAGATGTTGATATGCTTGCCTCGCGGCCGTGTATCAACTTTTTCCCTTTCTCCCGAAAGGAGCGCACACATCAATAATAATAATAATAATAATAATATTTATTGAATCCAAAAATCCTATATGACAGTACAAAAAGAAGTACAAAAGAAAAAGGATATAGGATAAGTCCAAAATAGTATATTAAAAAACAAGTTTCATAAGGCACCATTTTGCCGCACGAGATCAGTTTAGAAAACGAGCCGCGATAGCGGCGAGTTTTCTAGAGAGCGAGTGCGGAAAAAGGCCTTATGAAACGAGTTTTTTATACTATTTTTTCTATTTTGCATTTTTTACGTTAATAAATTGGAATTATTTAATTTGGAAGTTCAGAGTTTAATTTTTATATAAAGCATGCAGTTGGTCACATTGATACTTGACATTGTCAAATTTAAATCTTGCTATCCGCGAAGTATATTATATTACATATTATTTATTAATTTTCGTTAACATTACTTGATATTTTATTTAAAAATATAAACATGAGTGACTTAAAAACTAATATATCTTGTTGTCAATTGTATACAATATACATTGTTTGTGTAGAGTACGAACATATATCATATCTGTCAAATGTACTTAAATTCTTAAAATCAAATGACAGCAATGATATTTATTTCTGTATTCGAACAACGCCAACATTGAAAAATGAAAAAAAGCGTATCGAAATAAGCTTCATTTCGATACTGTTTTGGGTTTCATAATGAGTTCATTTCGAACGCAAAATAGAAAAAAATACATATATTGTAATATGACAATTAACATAATCTAAAGAAAATCACATTATCAAAACAAAAACGAAAAAGTCTGCATTTGTTAATTTAACTATCAAGGTACTCCTTTGTAGTATAAAAACAATGTGTCAACATGTAATTTTTAATATACCTCTTAAAGAGACCTATGTGTGCCACCTGCTTAATATTTTGTGGTAATTTGTTGTAAAACTTAATTCCTATTAATAAAGGATTATGTTCAGTCACAACTAAGTTGTGCATAGGTTTCTGAAGATCATCTGTGCGACGAGTGAAGTAACTATGAAATTGACTATTTTTTGGTAAAGTATGCAAATTCTGATATACAATTAATAGCACTTCAACTATATACAGACATGGTAAAGGTAATATTCTTAGAGTCCGAAACCATGGTCTACAGGTATAGCTCGTATATAGCTTATGTATAGCTCGTTTTTTTCATTTTAAAAACTCGTTGCATACTGCATGAAGAACCCCAAAAGGACTAATCCATAACGTATTCTTGATTCGAAGCCGGAATAATAGTACGTTAATGATATTTTTTTTCGCACCAAAAAATGCAGTCTGAATAAAGCATAACATAACTTGCCAATTTCTTACACAATCCATCCGTATGTCGATACCACGTCAAGCCACTATCCACGTGCATGCCAAGAAACTTAGTACAATGCACTTGTTGTATTGGGGGCTTTGCCGAAAAGTTTATGGACACTGTTTTGTCCCTATTAAGAATCAAATAACGTTCCTGGAACCAGTTTTTCAAAATATCCAGCATCCGTTGTGTCAGAGTTCTTGTCTCGTTCACGTGACCCGATCTACACAAATAAGTATTGTCATCAGCGAACATGGTAATTGAACCGTTTGATACTATATTCGGCAGGTCATTTACGAAGATCACAAAAAAGAAGTGGGCCAAGGACAGAGCCCTGAGGCACACCAGATCTAATATTGTAGGTCTTTAATAGTTCTCCATTTACATCAATGACTTGTTCTCTGTCTGTGAGGTATGACCGAATCCATTTGTTAACGGTTCCACGCATGCCATACGAGTCTTTCACAACAGAAACTCGTGATCCACCAAATCAAACGCCTTACTCAAGTCCATGAAAACACCCACGTTGCGATTGTGGTGATCCAAGTGCCAATACAATTCGTTAATGAAGCTTAAAACAGCTTCGCTCAACATCAGAGCTAGTGAGTGGCGCATAGAAATAATAATCTTTAAATTTAATATATCTACCGATTTCCGTATTTTGAACATTACTGCAAAAGCCTTTCAGGACATTAAAATCAGGGCTACGAGCGAATATTGCATCAATCTTATTATTAAGCGAAACCGACTCTGTCTCTGCGCCTGCGTGACTCATTAGAGGATAGCCTCTGTTCCGCAATCTATTTATAACAAAATTTATGCCGCGTCGAACGGCCTTTAGTGATAAGAACATGTAGTGTATACAGGTGCAGCATAATGAAATAACCTGCTAGCCGAAGGATTGATATTGAAACCGATGGGTTATCACCTATCGTTTGAAAAGACATGGGAGTAATTTAAATTAGAAAAATACTAGTTGCGATGTGAGACTAGTTCTAGTAGTTACATCAGGATTCCGTTTCCTTTAACACCCATGCATTCCTACATTTTTCTTTCTTTCTTTTTATTTCTTCTGTTCTTCTGTTTGGTTTCTCCTTTCTAGTAATTCTGATCGGCTTCCGTTCTTAATAAATGATCATACCAGCTTATTTGCTTTTCTTTAATAATTTTCGTGATTGATACCTGTTTTGATATTTCCCCAATGTTTTTATTTCTTATTCACTACAGTTAGTTTTGTTTTCATTTCTATTGAATTTCATTTGAGTTCGTGCTTTTTCTTATAATAAACTACTCAAAAAAAATTGGATGGTCACTTTTTTAATAACTTATAACTTTCTTAGGAAGCTAGCTATGATTAAGATATCAATTAATCTATTAATCAAGTATGCAACTCTCACGTTATCCTAGATTGTATCATCTGCCCGTAGTTTCTATAAACAACTCTGAAAGAGATACCAACAAAATTTCATCTTTACGCGAAGGCCAGAATAAGGTCGCTATCGAGCAACAACCCCAATAGGCGACCGATTTATAAGATATCAAGCTCTTTGAAGTCGTACAAGAACCGCTAGTGCTCTTCAAAACGACCTTTCCAGAGCTTGACATATGAGCAAAACGGTAAGAAACCGACTCTGTGAAACTAATTTACGATCAAGGCAGCCAGTAAAGAAACCAAGGTTGAATAGAAATCATCGGCAAGCTAGGATGTTTTATGTACGAGTGCATATCAGTGTTGGCAGTTGCGTTACTGGAAACGAGTGATGTTTTCAGATGAGTCGAGGTTCAAATAATGAATGAATGAATGATGCAAGAATTTGAGTATGGAGAGGACCTAATAAGCGCTTTTTCCCTCATGTATCCAGGAAGGTTTACCATTTGGTGGCGGTTCCATAATGGTCTGGCAGGAATTTCACTGAATGACCGTACTCAACTTGCTGTTGTAACAAGTTCCCCGATTGCGCGGAGATATATCGACGAAATTCCTGAGGTGCATCCTCAAGCACGTGTTGTTGTATTTAAGCACGAAAACCCGCGTCCTCACGCTGCAAGGATAGTTACTTAATACTTTCCAGAACGTAATATAGCCACTTTACCACATCCATCTCTCAGTCCATATTTAAATCCCTTTGAGCATTTATTTGATCATCTTGGACGACCAATAAAAAAGCGCATAAACCCACTAGAAACATTAGAGGAGTTTGAGCAGGCTCTCATTGAAGGATGGGATCGTATCCCTCAAGAAACAATTAGAATACTAATACGAAGTATGCCGCGTTGATGCAATGCCGTTATCGAAGCTGGTAGAGGAAGTCACTTGCTATTAAAATGTTCAAATTCATTGGAGTTGTCAGATTTGAATTTTTCGTCTGTTCAAAATGTTTCAATTTTCACTTTAATTTACTTCTACTGTCAATATATCGTGTAATTTTGTTTTATTATTTTCTGCTGTATTAGGTTGCCACTTAATTTTGTTCAAATAAATGTTCGACAAATCCTTATATTGCAAATAATTAATATTCTATTAGTATTTATAGAAACCACGGAGATGTGAAATATTGACCCCTAAATTTTTTTGAATAGTATGTATTTCATTCGTCAAAATAGTCAGCTATATATTGCAATTCTCTTTTTCTTTTTGTATGTATTATCATGTCAAATTCAATTCCATTTCACTTATTATTTACAATTCATTAGTATTTTTAAGTCAGTTTATTAAAGCAAACTTAATTGACTCTTGAAGTTACTGCATTTTCCCTGAATGCGGTATAAATGCCTCTAAAAGCCAATGTAGAGTGTCAGTTTCAAGTGAATTCCTAAAACACAGACGTACTTTATATAATGTTATCAGCTCGAAACTAAACGAATGAATGAATAAAATTATAAACTTGATTACGTAAACAATAAACTGTACATAAAGCATTGTAACATATATTAATAATTATTCAAATTATGACTTACATAACATATTAGTTATTAGTTTATTATTATATTATATGTTAGTATTTTTTCTGATGAAGTTATAGAAATCAATTTGATTAAAAACTTTACATCCAACAGTAAATATAATTTACAGACGTTTATATGTGTAAGTCCCTTAATAATTCTTAAGATAAGCGGACATATCTCGTTAAGATAGCATCCTATAACAGCTCGTGCGCAATTTCTCTAAATAAAGAGCAATTTATAAACATAATCCATTATACATTGTTATGTTGCCATTATACACATCGTGAAAATAGGAAGTACTACACTTGTGCGAATTTATTTACCATTTACTCAATTAAATGTGGCTTTTGCAAGACACAATTAGGTAGTACAAGAATAAACTAATCATCCTTGTATTAATGTATTTATTACTCGTATAGAATTGACTATCAAAAGGTAGATTCAAGGCATCTTTATTTTTTAACGCGTACGATTTAAGTTAGGATTATTATTATGTAGGACGTTTATGTTACAATATTATTTAAATACATCGTTTCTTCTTAAAAACGATTTGTTTACTTTTATCCCTCAATATAATTCCATTCCATTTGCAAGATTTTCAGGACCTTTATCACACTTTTAATACAAATTGAATTTATTTTCGTCGAGGTAGGCACTTTCAATTACTTACTATGGATTATGCTATAATGTCTTGTAGACGTATCATTTTTTTTGTAAAAAGTATATATCCGTTTCAAATGGAAACTGAATTATTCACGAAAAATTTTCATAATTTATCAATATGAAATGCTCTGGCTATCGTAGTCATCATGCGATACACATTTAACAACAGTAAGTATATATACAAAGGAAGGAAAATATTGAGGAAGGGAGTTAGAAAATTCTGCAGTAATGAAAAACACTTGTTTTCCCTTTATACGCATTTTACAACTTGACTAATCATTTTAATTTTTAAATAAATTTCGTGTAAATTTAACAATCTATAATTCACTGTCCATAATAAATTTGCTAGTTCATACACATTTAATGCACATTCTTTTCCCTCTTTCTATAATATATATATATATATATATATACATATATAATATGTATATATATATATATATATATATATATATTTAGTGTTTAATAAGAATTTTCTTTTTCTTTTTTATTTTATTGGCCGTGTCTTAATATTAAAAATAATAGATTTTTTTATTGGTTTTAGCGACCTTTTATTGAATTTTGATGTTTTTACGACATTTCGACTTTTATTAATTCAGTCTTTTTCAAGTAACTGGAAACAAGAATTATTACAATGACAACATGAGAGACTGTGTTGGTTTCGTGTGATAGATTTAATCGTTATATCTATCACACGAAACCAACACAGTCTCTCATGTTGTCATTGTAATAATTCTTGTTTCCAGTTGCTTGAAAAAGACTGAATTAATAAAAGTCGAAACGTCGTAAAAACATCAAAATTCAATAAAAGGTCGCTAAAACCAATAAAAAATCTATTATTTTTAATATATGTATATATATATATATGTTACTCTTGATGTTCTCGCGGACGTATGATGAAGGTGTAGTTTCTCGGGTTCGTGGCCGCGTGTGAGTTTTGTCCTGAAAAGGACTATTTACTCTACGTTTCAACGAGATCGCACTCGTCATCTTCAGGAGCTAGTCGGTCTGTCCCTGGTTAGAGCTGGAGATCGTCTGGATCTGGAGAGCTGGAGACGATCGGATGATCTGGGTGGCCATGCAACAGCATCACCTCGACCAATCCATCTTGGATAATTGACGTTAAACCAATTTTGGACAGCAATTCCGAAATGTGGTGGTGCCCCATCCATATGAAACCACATGTCTCGTCGAACATTCAGTTAGACATTCTCTAAAAGACCTGGCAGTTCGCCAATAAGAAATTGAAGGTAATTGTCCGCATTTAAACTCCCAGGAAGAACGACAGGACCAATCAACAAGTCATCGATTAGGACCGCCCAGACATTAATAGAAAATACATGTTAAAATTTAGATGGGCGTATAGCTTTGGGATTTTCTGATGACCACCTGTGCAGGTTTCTCAGATTTGTAACACCACTTCTCGTGAACGTAGATTCATCTGTCCAGAGGACTGTTCTTCAGAATTTAAAATGAAGCCGTGACTGTCTTAGTATCCAGGTAGAATAAACTAGACGAGCATAGTGGTCTGCCTCAAGCAAACCGTGTCCCCTGCGATAGTGATATGGATATAAGCTCTCACGTTTTAAAATTCGACAAACTATCGTTCGTGGCACTCCTAGTTGTCTAGCGATTCGACGTACTCTGAAAGTTGGATCCCTTGTAACAATAGCTACTGCTTCTTCCTCTAAGTCCGTAGTCCCGCAGTCCCGCAGTCCGCATTCCCGAAATTGTCTGCGTACTTCCAGAAACGTTCTGTAATGAGGAATGCGCCTATCGGGAAACCGATGTCGGTATTCAATAACTGCTTGACGTGCAGTACCGTTATAGTAGCCATACACAAAATGCATGTCCACATACTCTTGAGAAGAAAATCGGTAAGGCATTTTAAATAAAGAAAACGTGCCAACCCACTAATAAAGTGTTGTATGAACTGAAATGTAATGTAATCCTTTATTAAAAAATGCAACGTTAACAGTCATCTGAATATTTGTTTATTGTATGATATTCATTGTTCAGCACTTACGAAATAAGTAAGAACCTTCTTCATCATAAATCAATTTCCAGTACTCTTTTTTGTATATCTCCAAGAAATTACTGTATGTATTATTACTTTTTTTAAATAAAATCAGTTTGTATTGACTTTAGGATTACATTTTTTTTTCATGATCTGACAATCACATTTATAGATCTGTAACTTTGAAACAAATAAAAATGGATATATAAGTTTTGCGTTTTTGTTACTTGAAATGAAGTCTACTTTACACTCCTAAAATTTGAACATAACGATACGCGACACTTGTATATACATAGTTTAAAATAGATCATTTAGACCAAGTATTATATGACACTTCTCCGTTTGCTCCTATTCAATTTCAGTTTGACACTCTCTCACTGCCTCCTCCAGATTACTTCATCTCTCTGCGGCCTTCCCATAGACCTTTTTCCTTCTGGTTTTCTCCATTCAACATTTTTACTTCCCTCTTGTTTTTTATCCTTTTCATGTACTCCAACCACTGTAACCTTCTTAATAAACGCTGAAATTGTCGCTACCCCTCCCCTCATACATTTCCGAACCTGTTCGTTCTTCCCAACCAATTCTGGTTCTGTGTTTTTTACATTTTGAATTCCTCTTAATAGCCTTTTATCCCAGGTGTCCTTCGTTTGATGATTTTTGCGATCCATAACCTTGCATCTGTAAGTTACAGTTAACTGTACTACTTTTATGACCTTTATGTGTTGGCTTTACTGTGCCCTGTGTTCAACATATTATCACCTCTTGCTGAATGGGAAAAGTTGTCGAAATACGTATATAGGATAAGAATATTATTGTAACAAGGGGTTCTTATACCTATTCTAGACCTTTTTCTACTATACAGCCGTCACCTTTTGATATTTTTACTCTTCTTCGCATCTGTTGCCTGCTAGAGCTTCCAGGTATTTACAGTTTTCGACTTTTTCAAATTAAAATTTTTCTGTTTATCACATTCAGTTTGGTGTTGAGTTCCATAGCTTTATTTGTGTCTGACAGAAATATTTCATTGTTATAATCATATAAATAATAATCATATTTGAATTGTGACAAATTATAAACGTTCGACGGTTAAACTAAACAAAAAATTGTGTAAATTAAACAAAGCTGAATTCCATTTTTCATTAATAAAATTCTCTAGTCTGTTGAATATTTCTACAAACACTATATCTGATTTTTACTGTTCATAAATTTCGTAAATTATATGTTAGTATGTGGCTTAAATTTAAAACTTTGTTAACATGCTGAACTTGTTTGCTTTGGTAAATTTAAACACAATATAAAATTCGATAATGTCGCAGAAAATATTTAAACGGAGCAAATATTTCGCAGGCCTTTTAGAAATCTCGATAGGTATAATCACAATAAACAGGTGTATATAATACTCGAACAAATAGGATATCGAAGAATCGAATGATAAAAAGTGGGAAAAAAAAACAGCAGCGGCGGCAGAGCGCTCGTTGAAAGTACAAGTTAGCAAACAAGAGCGGAAGGTTCACGTCATCGATAGGAGCGGCTGACTTTTCCTATATGATTTATCGGTCTTCTGTCTAATATCCTCTGGGGCACGGTCGGGCCCATACTATTTACACATGTCTTTACCCGACCATAATTCACGTTGGGACATGTCACGATCACCTTAAACTGCAATAGCTGAAATGAAAGAACAAATAAAATATCCCTTTCGCCGCACTACCACCCCCCTCAGACACACATACTGATCCATCTTCTTGCATTATTCTTTGCGGAATTACTTCGTTGTCCTGCCGGTGATTCTCCTATATTTTATGAATGAAAATTTCATTGCTTTTTTGTTTATTGCTTGTACTTTGCTTTATCTGATTGGTATAAAAACATATTTCCTAATTTTATACTTCCATTCAATATACATTCAATGTAAATGAAATATTCCGGCGTACGCTAATATATTATAGATACGTAAGACAGCAATTTAAATCTGCAAAAAATTTTATTCTATCGAAATCTCAATTTTTACGGAAATTTAGGAACAAACTTTTCAAATACGGTTTTTATATGTTGTCGATCCAACAAACAAATAGGCATTTATTTGTTTAAGTTCACCAAAAAATTCCCTTCATATTTCGGGTAATAATAGCTACGTCTCTGTAGATGTTTTATTACATGTATTCATTCATAAAATCAGCTGTTTTCTTATTATTTATAAGTAGGTTAATGGCCTAACCTTTTTAATATCCCGAAAAAATACAATATCCAGTTTCTTTAAAAATTTTAAACCGTATGAGAGTTTTACCGTGATATGGAATTTTTAATTTAATTGTCTTAATATTAAATTAGCGAATATAATAAATTTCATTTTTCTATTCCGGTGTCGTCAAGTGCTAATTACGATACCCCGTTGCTTGGTTACACAGTATCGTAATGTATTACTTTACCGCACTCTAATTTTTTTTTTTCGAAGTTGTTAAGTAACTAAATCATAGAACTAAATCGTTTTAAAAGTTAGATATGGTTAGATATGAACGTTTGACAGTAAATTATAGAGAGAATAGTAGAGACATTTGCTAAAACTTTATTAGTACTAATTATACATAATAAAAGGCGATCGACAGACTCTTGCTAATGGAGTGTATCTATAAATTCGTTAACAAAGCTAGACGCTATAAATACTTCTATTGAGATTACTTATCATTGTGAATACTGCAATTGGTATATACTTTTTCTGTAACACTAAAAGATTCGTTGGCATTAATAGATATTCCAGGCAGATTCAGGGAACACACTATATTTTGTTTGAATCCCTGCTAATTCACATTAGCTAATAAATCACTGTCCATTGAATTAGAAGTAATGGATTCTCTGTGATTTTAGGAGACGTATTAGGTGCAGTGTTAGATAGTATTTCAGCAACGTCTAATTTTTCTTGATGGAGTTATCAATGTGACCATCCTCCATGGCGCTTAATTGTAATTAAATCTCCTCAACTATTAGCCAAATGTGTTACACTGGATCGTCTAAACCAATGTCCAGTGAAGAGTAAGTAGCAATACTGTTTGGTACTTTTCCTATTGGAATATTTACACACAAGCCATTTCTATATTGCAGGAAAAACGCCTATGTGTAAAATGACTGGGACGAAGATGATATTTTTTCACCAAATCAATCCATAACCTTTGAGTTATAATAAATTGTCTAGGAACATAAGTTTTAGTTTTTAGCAGGTCAACCATTATGACATCATTTTGAAACTGTATATCATCTATAATCATGTTTGTTATTTCTTCACGACGGCAAGTTCCATTAAAGCCCATTATAAGAATGACCTAACATAATTTTAATATGACTATTATAACAAAATAATGTACAAAATTAGTAAAATACTACTATAATTATGTTTTTATTACTTACTTTCATTGCTAAATATGTTTTATCATCGGCTTTTATTATAAATCGATTAATGTGCTCTATTTCTAAAATCTTGGATTTCTTAGGCTCATAGCCTTCAAACAATCTTTTTAAATATGCTATTAGTTTAGCAAATTTTGAGATATCTGTATTTTTATAAATATTCAAACAACATTTTAACATCGAATATTTGGACCACAAGGCAGATGCCTTTTTTATTTTACTTTCTTTGTCAAAATAGGCAATCATAATGTTTTCTGTAATAGTCACGATGTTATTTTCTTTACACCAAGTTATAAATTGGTTATATTCCTTTTTATAAATGTGTCGAAATTTTTTCGGCAGAAGATTTTCAAAATTGTCTTCTGCAATTTTCCGAAGCTCTGGCGGCGTGCAATTACTTATTTCGTCCATTTTGATGTTTAGATAGTTACATAAATTAGTCTAATATTTAAATTTCAAAACACATAATAATATTTCAAATATTTGAAATGTTCAAATTATCAATGTAACCAACGTCAAAAAAAATAAAATATCTAAAATATTCGTATTGAACATGACTATTATTTTAAACATTTTTTTATATTTAAAAGGCGGAATAGAATAAATAGTATAAAATACACGTATCATAAGACATTTTTGTGCACTCGTTCATTAGAAAACTCGCCTACGGCTCGTTTTCTAAACATTGAACTCGTGTGCAAAAATCATGTCTTATGAAACTTGTATCTTAATATACTATTACAATTTCAATTGAATGCTAATTTTTTTCTGCGTTCTATTTGCCTTTTTTTAATGGCAATTTTTTTGCCCTAAAAAGGGAAAAATTGTGTAAAACAGGTGGAATGCCTAAAGGAGATATTCAATGTGGCTGTCATTTGCGTAAATACAATTATGTACACGCCTTAACACGACTCGGTCTTCACGGATATGGTTGAAAAATACGTTGACGAAGATCGTCTTTCACGGCTACGGCCTTCATAACTTGGATGCAATGTACCGCGATCTCTCAATATTTACACGGTTTGTAAAATTAAATCATTTAGTGGACCACAGTTTGAAAAATACGTTGACGAAAATCGTTTTCCACGGCCACGGTTGCGCGATCTCTCAATCTGTACAGGGTTTGTAAAATTAAATCATTTGATTTTCATCTTCGGTTCAGGAACCGCCCTTCATGAATACGTCTAGTAGTAATACGTATAGTAATACGATATCCGTTAATTCGTGATTTGAATAAAATATACTTCTTGGAAGTTGATAGTAGATTGACTTCTAACTTACATAATGCTATGAACTTTTCCCCACAAATATTTTGAAAAGTTATTTAATTATTTATGAGTGAATTATTATTTTGAATATTTATATTTGACTAGCGCAGTTGGTGCAAGCCGTTTGCATTGCTGTGGACGATTTTGATAACTGTATTTTTTATACGAAGCCTACGTGCTTCATGTGGACTAATCACACACAAATTTGCTGTGTAGTAAGAAAGGTGTGCTTATTGAAAGTTAAATCTTTATCTTTGTTTTCGTAATTTCGGTTTTTGTTGTTTGATTTAATTGTGGATTGTGCTTGAGTATTTCATTACCGAGTTTATTTACAAGATTGTGTATATCGTAATTTGATTTTAACACTTTCTTACTCACCGTGTCTCGAGTTTATGAATATATTTTTTTATGTAAGTAATATATTCTTTAAAGATATCTTATTATATTTAAAAGAGTTAAATACTGTATTTTTCTATTATTATTATTATTATTGCTTTGAAATTTAATCTTAGTTATTTGATATAAATGACAAAGAAGATTTTTTAAAATTTCTAAAATGTATAAAAAAATTTTCTGTAACTGTAAAACTTTAGTTCGCTTGGGATATCAAGGGCATATTTTTTCATGTGGTTGCATATGTGTTAGAGTTTGCTTCGAGTTGTCAATTTTGTTTATTTTGATTTTGTTTCTTGTAGGAGAACTTAAAAAGCATCTTTGTAATTTATTAGTTTTAATTTTGTTCGGCTGTCATAAAGGAAGTTTTTTTATCGTATGCTGCGGTCACTTCCATGCGATACTTTTACCTTAATAATATTGTTAAATGAGGCAATATTAATCTTTATACTTTATAAAGATTTTTTTTTATTTTTTTTTATTTTTGTATTAAAGATTCATTTAAAGTTTATTGTGTATTATTATTGAACCTTATTTCAAAAAGTTTACAAGTAACATAAAGAAACATAATTATTACATTTGTCAATACTCTTTTACTGGCGCATTATAAATTTGTAGAATAGAAAAACCACGTTTTCCAATTGGAACCCTGAGAGGAAAGCAATCCCATTTTTTGAAATTAAACCGACTGAGTATCCTAGCTGGATAGATTTATTGTGAATAGTGGTATATTTAATTGCAAAACCACTATTCATAGCAATATGCATCATCGCATCTACTACTTCCACCATTACGCTTCAGTAGGGGTAACGCTGCAGTTATAAAGGAATACTCAATTTACCAAAATCGGAGATCGAGCCACGCGCATTTATTTTTTATTTTTTCTTTGATCTCGTTCGAGATAGAGTTTTAGTGCATTAGCATTTTATGCTTAATATTATTACAGCTATTACATATTAGTATGCAATCATATTTAGTTTACACCCTGTATATGTATATAAGCATATAAAATAAAGCCAATGTCTGTTAAAAAAAATCCGGACACCCAGCAGGAGTTGATGAGTTTTAATAAAATTTATACATAATGTTTGTTTAATCAAACTTAGGAAATGATTACATTTTCAAACTAAAATATTAAAAAATAACAATGTTATTTAATAACTAGTTGGTCCGCCGCGGTCTCTTTTGCATTCAATAATTCTTCTAGGAATGCTTGAAATTAAATGATTTATGGGAGTTTTACAACAAATAATCCCTTTAGCAACGATATATCGCAGAATACACGCTTTTGGGCTTCGTTCGTATAAACAATTTTGATGCCTCCCATTGACACCTCGACATCGTACTGCTCAGATTGAGTGGTGTAACGCAAGATCAAATTGGGATGATGAATGAAATCGTGTTGTGTTCTCTAACGAGTTCCGATTCTGTCTGTGGGTCCACGATGGTCGCAGAAGAGTAAAACGGCATACGGCCCTTACACCGGGGGGTGCGATAACATACGGTAGCAAGTCACCTCTAGTTTTTATTGACAGAAGTTTGAATGCAAATGATTACATACGAAACGTACTGCAACCCGCTGCACTGCCATACCTACGAAGGTTAATTTAACCCTTCTTCCAACAAGACAACGCCTGTCCTCATACAGCAAGGGTTACTATAAGGTTCGTACAAGTGAATAAAGTGACCCTGTTACCATGGCCTTCTTGCTCCCAAGACTTCTCACGGTGGGATATGATTTGTATTCGACTGGGAATTTACCCCAACCACCAAATAATCTACTTGACCTTCGTCATCAAATTCAAGAAGCCTAGGATGACATTCTCCAGGATACCATAACTCATTTAATTTCAAGCATATCTCGAAGAGTTATCGAATGGATAAGAAAGCGCGGCGGATTCATTCATTATTAAATAGCATTGTTATTTTTTAATGTTTTACTTTGAAAATATAACCGTTTCCTAAGTTTGATAAAACAAATATTGTGTATAAATTTTATTAAAATTGGTCAACTCCTACTGGGTGTTTGGATTTTTTTAAAAGTCAGTATACATATAAAATATTTTGTTTAATATTCAAAATGTGTGAATCATGTTTGTTACTAACACTTTGTAATTAACTATTTCCCTATTTCACAGGAAATTAGTAAAAAATTAAACCACACTTATCCTTTTTTGTGTGTTTCTAATTGTGTTTAAAATATTCTATCGTTTACCAATTTTTGTCTTCGAGGTGGGATAAAAATTAATTTTTTGTGTCACTTCAGCCAGTTTCGGAAAGTTTTTCCTAAAGTACTTCTCTATGGCTTTGAGTACTTCTCTATGGCTTTCGCGGTTCAATGCTTTGACAACATTTTCTATAAGCCTCAATTTAAAGTGCAGATGCAATGTTTACCTTTGTGATTGGCATGAAACCCTTTTACTGTAGCTGCATCCGTTTGATGTAAGGGTATTAATTTTTTCAAGATCACGCCATTGAAGGCTAGGAAAATTCTAGAGATTATTTTTTAACTCTTATTTACCAACATAAATTTAATACACAGAATTTAAAAAATAAATACAATTTTGCATTTATCCGTTCGTATTGTCACAATTATATTGAACGTTTAAATTTGGAACTACAGACAGGACTCGCTTATATGCGAAGTAATAATGAAAAATTAGACTGATTTATGCCGTCAACTAAAATTACAGTTTTCGATGTCATGAAATACTTCGTGGAATCGCTCAAACGAATATTTATATTTATATAATAAAAAGAAACAAAATCAGCATCCCTTCTTTTATGAAAACAATTGCTTCGTCAACTTACAAGTTAACACGAAAGGGAAAGCATATTGGAAGATCAATATACAAAGATTTTGAATGTGTTTAGCTTTATTTTACTGTATCTTGCTTTAATTACCAAACTTAACTAGTGTCAGTAACAAATATATTTACCAGTGCAAGGAGTAACTAAGGTCTACTAACAGCCCCTGGATACTGTAATGGTTTTAATTACATCTTAAACAATATATGTAAATGTAGATCAGCTATAAAAAGCTCGGTCTCCTATCCGTGCAAACATTTTAATTCATCAAAGGACTAATTATTATATATGTACTTTGTATATAAAATGCGCTGTTCTTAAAACGAGTTTGTAAAAATACATTATCTAAATACCTCCAAAATATGCACAAAAGAGTTCATTCTATCGTTCGAAGCGGTTCGTTTAATTATTCCTATATAAATGCAGATTAAATAATATTACGTAATAGGAAGAGAGAAAAAACGTACTCAATTTTTTTTTATAATTAAAACAATTAAAAATAACTTTCGGCCACTTTCTGCCATATTTTACACTGAACAAACTAAACGACATATATTTCTGTAAATTTGACCTGGTTATTATTAGCGTGTGTGTAGGGTGTGTTTTTCCGTACATTGCACGACGATCACTTTACAATGATGCAGGTGCTTTGGGCATTTCCATTGTCCCTTACTCCTCAAGCTGTTGGGATAATCAACGTAAACATTTTACAATTAAAACCATTATACATGTGAACATTAATTATATATACAAGTTGTCCCGTATCGTTATGTTCAAATTTTAGGAGTGTAAAGTAGACTTAGTTTCAAGTAACAAAAACGCAAAATTTGTATATCCATTTTTATTTGTTTCAAAGTTACAGATCTATGAATGTGATTGTCAGATCATTAATAAAAATGTAATCCTTAAGTCAATACAAACGATTTTATTTAAAAAAAGTTATACGATTCAATAACAGGCCTGTGATTGTTAACGTCGCATAATAAAATGTTATCATTACAGAACGGACATTCTTACCACATGACTAAGTTCTCCGAATACAATAGCCCTTGTCCATTGTTAACGCAGCGAAATCAGGTGGCCGAGAAAGTCAAACACAAATACTTCATTGTACTACGTCGAGATGTACTCAGCGAAGTTTATAAACATTCCGAATTGCCGATTGCGTTTAATGGATATTTATACTCCGAATACAATAAGGTGTTGTCATTGTAATCGCAGCGGACCAGATGGCCGAAAAAGACTAACAAATACTTCATTGAATTACGCCGAGTCATGTGGTAAGAATGTCCGTTCTCTAGTTATCATAAAATGAATAAACAAGTGTCGTAGTGCATACAGTAACTTCTTGGAGATCTACAAAAAAGAGTACTGGAAATTGATTTATGATAAAGAAGGTTCTTTCTTATTTTGCAAGTGCTGAACCATGAATATCATACAATAAACAAGTGTTCAGATGACTGTTAACGTTGCATTTTTTAATAAAGGATTACATTACGTTTCAGTTCATACAACAGCTTATTAGTGAGTGGACACGTTTTCTTTATTCAAAATGCCTTGCCGATTTTCTTCTCAAAAGTATGCGGACATGCATTTTGTGTATGGCTACTGTAACGGCAGTGCACGCCAAGCAGTTATTGAATACCGACATCGGTTTCCCGATAGGCGCATTCCTCATTACAGAACGTTTCTGGAAGTACACAATTTCGGGAATGCGGACTGCGTGATTATCCTTTCGACCGAGGAGTAAATTTGCCAGCAGACTTAGTGGAAGAAGCAGTAGCTATTGTTACAAGGGATCCAACTCTCAGTGTACGTCGAATCGCTAGACAACTAGGAGTGCCACGAACGACAGTTTGGCGAATTTTAAAACATGAGGGCATATATCCATATCACTATCGCAGGGGACACGGTTTGCTTGAGGCAGACCGCTATGCTCGTCTAGTTTATTCTACCTGGATTTAAAGACAGTCACGGCTTCATTTTAATTTCTGCAGAATAGTTCTCTGGACAGATGAATCTACGCTCGCGAGAAGTGGTGTTACAAATCTGAGAAACCTGCACAGGTGGTCATCAGAAAATCCCAAAGCTATACGCCCATATAAATTTCAACATGAATTTTCTATTAACGTTTGGGCGGCCCTAATCGATGACTTGTTGATTGGTCCAGTCGTTCTTTCTGGGAAGTTAAATGCGGACAATTATTTTCAATTTCTATTGACGAACTGCAAGGTCTTTTAGAGGATGTCCCATTGAATGTTCGACGAGACATGTGGTTTCACATGGATGGGGCACCACCACATTTCGGAATTGCTGTCCAAAATTGGGTTAACGTTAATTATCCAAGATGGATTAGTCGAGGTGGTCCTATTGCATGGCCACCCAGATCACCCGATCTTAATCCCCTTGACTTTTATTTATGGGGGTACATGAAAAATTTATTCTACGCGCAAGTTTGGAAGACAAGAGAAGAGTTGTTGGATCGTATTCACCTAGCTGCCGAGCAAATCCGACAAAACAAGTATGAAATTCGGTGAAGTACTTCTTCCGTTGGCTTACGGGCACAAGCCTGCATTCAACAAGGAGGTGGACATTTCCAAAATATTATTAATTGAACTTTTTTAATTAAAATCAGTTTTTATTGACTTAGGATTACATTTTTTTTCATGATCTGACAATCACTTTCATAGATCTGTAACTTTGAAACAAATAAAAATGGATATACAAGTTTTGCATTTTTGTTACTTGAAATAAAGTCTACTTTACACTCCTAAGATTTAAACATAACGATACGGCACACTTGTATATATATGTATTTAACTATATTTAAATTAAGATAATTTTATGCTTATTTTAAGAAAATATCACTAGATTTATTCTTATTCATAGAAGAACTTCTACAGGAGTGGGTGTTTATATTAAATCAGATTATTTGTTCCGAAATACCTACGTCTTAACTTCACATTTTCAAGTAATCACTGTTATCAAATTATGTGCTGTGTGATTCTAATGTCGGTACATAAAAGTTAATATATATTCACAAAATATAGTTGTTTTTTACGTTTATTGCAGAGTCAGGTCAATCAACATTACATAAAAAAAACTGTCCGAAAAAAGATAATTCCACTCAAGACAACAAATACGTGATCTGTTCTCTTTCTACTGAACCTAATAGAGGATTACACAATTTATTTGGGACATCACATTTTATAATTTTATTCGTCTCCACAATTAATGCATTTTTGCATTGAAAACCAATTTTCAAAATCTTTTTTCAAATCTTTTGCCGAAAGATTATTGATTTTATTTTTAGATGGTTTCTTCGGCCGATGTAATTTGTCCTGTACAAGTGGAAATAAAATGAAGCCATTAAACCTCCAGTGCTAACATGCCGTCTGACAGACTGACCTCCCACTATTTTACTTGTATCTTTGTGTGTCATGCGCTGATGTCGTTGTGCGGCTCGCTAGTCTAATTTTATTTAGTTACTGACCAGTTGTCTTAGTGTAAAGTGTGTATTAGCATTTTTTGCAGGATTTATCGTAGTTTGATGGATGTTGTAGTGATGGTACTATCTGAATTTTCAGGAAAGGTAACATTATTTAGATTATTTTTTGTAAAATAGCTTAATAAATAATTGTTTGTTTTAGAAATGAGTTATGAAAAAAAGCAGGTCCGACTGTGGAGATTATGGGAGGAGTTAGATGAGGAGGAAGACTAAAATAATGCTCCAGGCGGCGAACAAGATTTCATTGAGGAAGACCATGTAGAGGAGCGCGAAGAAGACTCTGTATCAGAACAATAGTTAGAAGTGGAGTTAGAAAACAAAACTTCATATCAACCTCCTATTCCTAACAAAAAGGGAAAGTTTATAGATCCTTTCTTTACTAGTAAAGATAAGCTGACAAAATGGAACAAACACTCCAATCAGAGGGTTAAATTTCGAGCAAAAATAGAATCATCTACTTGCCAGGCGTAAAAGGACCAGGACGCAGTTTATCGAATATTCTGGACTTTTGGTCATGTTTTTTCACAGATGAAATGCTACATCTAATTGTTGAACACACTAACTTGTCTATATCCCAGCAGCAGTATCCTCGTGAATATTTAACAGCGACTACTACAGATATAATTGAAATTAAAGCGTTAATAGGACTCTTATACCTCTCCGCAGTGCGTAAAACTAATCGCTTCAATGCAGAAGATTTGTGGAAAACTTACGCACATCAATTGAATTGTTCAGACTAGCGATGTCACTAGAACGATTTCGATTTTTGTTAAGGCATTTAAGATTTGACAATAAGAACACTCAGCCTGAGAGGCAAAAAACTGATAAGTTGGCAGCAATACGAGATCTGTTCGAATTGTTTGTTTCGCACTGCAAACACAATTATATGCCATCGGAGTATACCACTGACGACAAAATGTTCCCGGGTTTTCGTAGAAAATGTAATTATATGCCATCGGAGTATACCACTGACGACAAAATGTTCCCGGGTTTTCGTAGAAAATGTAATTTTCGGCAGTATATACCCAGTAAGCCCGAGAGGTACGGCATCAGAATTTTTGCTCTAGTGGATATTAGGACCTTTTATACGTTAAATATGGAGGTTCATGTCGGACAGCAACCCCCTGAGCCTGGGAAAAAGCAGTCGTTGAGCGCCTTATATCACCTATAGCAAATACCGGGTTTACCAGTTTACAGTTATGTAAAGCCTGTTGCAGAAAAAATTGATTATGATCGGCACCATCAAAAAGATCAAGAGAGAACTACGTCGTGAATTTGTGACAGGCGACAGACCAGAGAGCTCAAGTATGTTCGGTTTTGAAGAAAATTGGACATTAGTATCGTATATTCCAAAAAAAGGAAAAAATATACTTCTCATATCAACCACGCATGATGACAGCATAGATGAAAATACGAACAAACCAAAAATTATTATGATGTGCAATCATACCAAGAGTGGTGTTGACACAGTCGACCGATTATGTGCAAACTATAACTGTGCCAGGAACACCAGAAGGTGGCCTATGGTAATTTTTTACCGTGTACTAAATCTAGCTGCTACAAACGCATTTGCAGTTTTCAAATAAAAAAATCAGGACTCAAATATGCTCCGAAGAGTTTTCCTAGAAAAAATTTCAATTATCTTGGTCACCGATCATCTCAAAAGGAATGCAACAGTTTAGCAAGTTCCACGTTTATCCCGAATGCGAATGCGAGAAATCTGCCAAATGGAAACCTAAGTTATTGTCCAAGATCAAGACAGACCTTATGGTAGATGTTTCCTTTGCAGTACGAAGAAAAGTCGGAAAACAAAATATCAGTGTATTCAGTGCAGCAAATTTTTATGTCTAGAACATGTTACCGCAATGTGCAGCGATTGCGTTGAACAACACCGAAGAAGATTAATTTATTATTATTATTATTTATATTTATAAATGTGTTATGTTTATTAATAAATAACAATTACAGTACTTATATTTTTTTTGTTTTTTATAAACAAACTCACTTTATAAAAACAAAGAGACAAAGAAAAATAGATTTTTCTAGATTCAGTCTCGCAGATCGATGTTAGTACTAAGGGTACAAAAATCATGTTAGTACTGGAGGATTAAGTGTCACTTGTGGAACATACAGCAAATTATGCATTATTTGACTTGAGTATCCAAATACTCATTCATTAGAGCAGCAATGTGAACCCATGTATTATCGTGATGCAATATGCTCTTGAACGATTTGGCATATTCTAAAACTTGACGCAAACAAACTGTAGCAGTGTACAATTCTGAATTAGCAATACGATGATCCAGAACAGCAGAGAGATGTCTAATAATCCCAAAAAATGTGGCGACTATTTCTTTGTTCCGGTTTTCTGTCAAACAGCTTTTCATGGAGCTAACTGATATTTAAAGATCTAAATTACCGATTGTTGATTTTTTCAGGATCATAGCAATATACTCCACTTTAATCACCTGTAATAACGCACACTAGTTGTGACGATCCATCGGCAAATCAATCTTATATAGAAGCTTATGTACCTTCAACCAATTTTCTTCTAACCAATTTTTCCTTTTCAATAATATCCCTAACAAAACGAGTATTCTTTTCAACAGCAGCCATTATTCGTTTAGGGACTCGAAACATATCATTTAAGGAAAATCGACCACATTACGCGTTTTCTCCAAACATTCGGTTTAAATCACGTTTGAAATTGTAAAAAATCACAGCTCAATAATGCTATTTGTTCAATTCCATTATTTTCTTTGCAAATGACTATTTTAAGACAGTGTAGTTTAAAAATACTCAATTATTTTATTCAACTGTGACTATCATTAAGTCTGTAAATAATTAGGTTAAAATGTCAAACAAAATTTGCTCAGCGGAACGAGAACGAATACTATAGTTTCTTATTATGTGTATGTTCGTCCAATCTTCAAAGTTACATCTTCAGGGCCGCTACTGCTGTTGACGTTAATGTACTGAAATTGAGGGTCGGTTACTTCGAGACAGGGTTGCTGTCACTTGAACGTTATACTGACGGTGAAGTTGTTTCGATAGAAGGGTTTGCTAAGCATTGTATAGAGAATATCCATCATAGAATCTGGGCAGAACCAAATTGAACCGTGTCAGGTTTTCAACCTATATTCAG
Source organism: Melolontha melolontha (assembly GCA_935421215.2). Classification (NCBI taxonomy): domain Eukaryota; kingdom Metazoa; phylum Arthropoda; class Insecta; order Coleoptera; family Scarabaeidae; genus Melolontha; species Melolontha melolontha. The sequence goes on along the minus strand of OW285244.1, from coordinate 28,909,818 downwards.
CAAGTGCAGGCCCAGCTATGCCAAGCGCTCTAGTACAACGCTCATGTTCAAAAACACACGAGTGCCCAACTCAATGTACACACTGCTACGACAGCACTGCCACACAACTCTGCAAACACCAGGGGTTTTTAGATGATTATGACTTCTAACAGAAAAGAGAAATGATAGTGTGGAATTTGTTAAGAATACTCTCTCTTTTAAACCTCAATTAGTTATTTTGCCTTCTGCAATTCTTTAACTGGAAGTCTGTAACTGATTAAAGCTATGACCTTAAATCAAAAAATTATTGCGTAACCATACATTCGTTAGCAAACTCAATCCTAAAGATCAAGCTGGCATGAAAATCCTTCGAAGACGTTTAATGATTTACTGAAACAAATATAAGTATAGGTGTTGCTTATTTTTACAAACACATGTGTTTTTTTTTCCATTTCTGAAATTATGGTTAATATAAAAAACAAAAAAAAATAGAGGTATGTAACTACAATCTGAGTACAATAGAAAAACTATTCCAATTGTGAAGTTCAATATAAAAAACGATTTTATTTAAAAGTAATAATTCAGCCTTTCAATAGTTGTACATAAATACTTTTTGATATGTGGATGTGATTAAATTCAATAAAAATTAATTTAATAAAAATTTAACTCGCAATGTTATTAAATAGTTTTGAAAATATATTAAAAACTAGATATGAATTTAAATAGTTTTAAATATTTAACACTTTAGGCCCTTGCTTTGTCATATTCCACATTTAATAAAATATACTTTGTAAGAATATCAATTTATTTAACTTAATTAGCGTCTGCAGTTTCGACGAACAATTTCACTATCAAACTGTTAAATATTTTAGGCACTAGAACGAAATATTGTAACAATTTAATAATGTCTACATTTATTTTATAAAATATGGTATTTTTTGAATCGAAGTGGCCTTTACTTGATAGAAATTCATAATTAATGAAATAAAAATTAAAAGCAAATTTATTTCCACTTTATTTTGTATGCATTTTTAAATAAAATAGAAATTAATTACTATTGCTTTCGCTATCGCATTTTTATTTCATTAAATATGGTATTATTACAGGCATTTAAACGTTGCACATAGATTAAGGTACAAATTTATATCTACCTATTTAAATGTTTCGCAATTATTTTCTTTTTTGTAAGCTTCAGATGGGCAGCGTTACTTGATATTAAGAATTTTATATGAGGGAAGCCTAGAAAAATGTTTGTATGCACTTTTAAGTAATGAAGGTTTCTTGGTTTAAAAGCCCGCTGTTAAATCAAGAATAAACAAAACTATAAATATCGCCTTTATTATTAGATCCTACCCTTATTATTTGGAATAATTTACATTATATTTATGTCCTATGTCCTCACATAAAAATCGAATTTTGATATTTTCGTAAAGATCCGTAACATTAATGAATTAATGACTAGTGTAATGTAATAAGAGGTGCACCGTGGGGAATGAAACTTATGCGTGTCCGGCATATTATTTACAGAGAAAATTTTTTGTACAATAAAATATATTAAAATTTTATTGCAAAAGTATTTACTGGTGCGGCTATTAATGTTATTAATGACTTGCAAAATACTTGAGTGCCATAAATTACTCTTTGCTGATGACCTGAAGCTGTACCAAAGGTTAATGCTGAAGAAGATTGTGTCTTTCTTCAGAAACAGATAGATGTGCTTAATTCCTGGTGTATTACCAATAAGTTAGATATGATTATTACTATACTCGCAAGAACAATCCGTATATATTTAACCATCGCTATAACGACTCTCATTTAACCTGTTACACTTCTATGAAAGACCTAGATATCACATTTGATATTAGACTATCGTTTTCTGAGCATATCTTTTATACAGTTTATTCTTCACTCAAGATCCTGAGTTTTATCATACGCAACTCGAAAAATGTCTCTTCTATGGGTGATGTTCTGTTTTATTTTACTTTTGTTCGGCCTAAATTACATCATTAATATGGTCACCTATCTACACAACATACGTTAATTTGTTGGAGAATTTTTAAAATACCTACATTTTAAGCATACTGGATCTTATCCACCTCAGGGTATTAATCATATCGCGTTACTGGATACCTATCGATTCGATTCCTTGGAGAAACGTGGGCACTAAAATGATATTGCACAATTTTCTCTACAATGGCATAGAAGCACCATCATAGCTGAACAACATTAACTTTCTAGTTCCCCGATATAATAGTCGACTATACAGCATATTTTATTATCCCATGGCAAGGATTAATATTATAATGTAGTCACCGACATATCGTGTGTGTCATATATTTAATAGTTTAGTAGCCGTAGATAGTAAATGCGATATTAACCAGGTAAAGTTGGCTCCCACACTTTCACATTTTCAAAATTCAAATACGCCATGTTTTGTGCTCGTTTTGTGCTGTTTTTGTACCGTAAAGCACGAATTTTGTGCTCATCCCCTTCCCGAGATATTTGCGTTTGAAAATTGGGAGTCAACTTTACGGTGTCTCCCACATTTTCGAATTTTCAAAATTCAAATACGCCATCGTTTTGAGCTGTTTTTTTCTTAGCGCAAAACAGTTTTTGGCTATTACTTGCATACTGTTTTCTTGTGAAAGTGTCCGTATACATAATATACCAAATATTTTGAATTTAAAATATTACCTAAAAAAAAAGAGTTATTAAAAGTTAAAGTTTGCAATGTGAGACATTCATTATAAAAAGCTTCTTTATACTTATTACCAAGTGTAAAAGTGGTACTTCCGGTAGGAATTTTAAAAAACTTTTTTAGAAAAGTTTTTTGAGAATCTACTTTTAAACACTTGTGTACTCTTGAGAAATTTTCGTGAACGTAAATGAAAAATTTTGAAAAAGTTTTTAGACAAAAGTTATTCAAAATTCATTTCTAAACAGTTTTCTATACTTAGGAAGTCTACGAAAAACTTTCTATTTTCAGCGATAATAGCCAAAAACTGTTTTGCGCTAAGAGTAAAAGTTCCGGTAGAAATTTTTAAGATTTTTTCTATAATACTTCTTTTATGTTCCATTTCTAAACACTTTCGTACTCTCTACAAATTCTCGTCAGCTTAGCCGTTAATGAGATATTAACGGCGCCAACTTTACGGACCTACTTTTCAAACAGAAATATCTCGGGAAGGGGATATGCACAAAATTCATGCTTTGCGGCACAAAACAGAACAAAACGAGCACAAAACGATGGCGTATTTGAATTTTGAAATTGCAACCGGCAATACTTTTACAATTAAGCAAATAATAGAGAAACATCGAGAACATAACAAACAAACACATATGTTGTTTATAGACTACAAAAAAGCTTTTGACAGAGTAGTAAGAGAAAAACTATGGGACATACTGGAAAGACGAGGAATACCTTTACATTTGATTAAAGTTATTAAGAGTATGTTCAAAAACTCAAAGATTACCATAACCGATAACGAAACGGAAGTGGCAACCGTCAACTTAGGACTACGACAGGGTTGCAGCCTGTCACCTATACTTTTTAATATATATATATATTGATGACGTGCTACGGGAATGGCTGACAAATACTAAGCACTACACACATGACCTAAACAGACAAAAATACCTAATGACCATACTCTTCGCCGACGATCAAGCTCTAATAGCCAGTGACGAGGACACACTTCAAAGAGCTGTCTACGACTTAAATAGAATAACCGAGAAATACAATCTAATGATATCAACAGAAAAAACTAAAGTAATGGCCTTCAGCGGAAACGAAACAGTGCGATCAAAAATAATAATTAATAATAAGCCAATAGAACAAGTAAAAATATTTAACTTCCTCGGATCCACTATATCGTATTTATTCGATGACACGGATATACACACGAAACTAACAAAATTCAACAGAATAAATGGCACCATAGCCAGAACACTAAAAAATAAAGTGAGGAAGGACACGCTGTTAAAATTCTATAAAACAATGGCAATCCCATGTGGTATATATGGGAGTGAAAGCTGGACCATTACCAAAGCGAATGAAAGATGAATCCAAACATCGGAGATGAGGTTCCTAAGAAGAGCAGCAGGCTACACAAGAATGGATAGGAAGAGGAACACAGAAATAAGACAAGAACTTGGAGTTGAAGATGTGAACGAGATGATAAGAGAATACAGACGTAAATGGAGAGAACACGTAGAAAGGATGGAAGATGATATGATACCCAAAAGAATATGTAAATATAAGGCGAAAGGAAGAAGAGCGACGGGACGCCCACGGAAAAGATGGGCAGACCAAAAATAAAGGTCGTAACAGGCTCAAAGCCTAATACGTGAAGTAAGAAGAAGAAGAAGAAATTGCAAAAGTGTGGGAGCCAACTTTACGCACCTGCTCTTCAAACGGGGATATTTCGGGAAGGGAATGAGCACGAAATTCGTGCTTTACGGCACAAAACAGCACAAAACGAGCACAAAACGATGGTATATTTTAATTTTGAAAATTTTAAATTGTGGTGGCCACCGTAAAGTTGTCTCCAAATTTTCAAACGCGAATATCACGGGAAGGGGATGAGCACAATATTCGTGCTTTATAGCACAAAGCAACACAAAACGAGCACAAAACAATGGCGTATTTAAATTTTGAAAATGGAAAAGTGTGGGAGCCTGCTTTACGGACCTATATTAACCAGACAAATCTCTCCGTTCAGATATAAGGCGCTTAGTATTGAATATCTATTATAATTATTTTGTGTATTTCTTTTGCTTTTTCTCAGAATCTTTTGTATTATTATCATTTATTTATTTTTTATATACTCTTTAGAATGTACGAATATTATTTTTTGTGAGAATTATTGTTTATTTTGTGTAAGTTAATTAGATTATTCAACATATTTACTTAATTTTTTTTATCCAGTAATCGGGTATATGTATAAATAAATAAATAAATAAATAAAAACTAGTCAAAACTTCAAAAACTTACACGTATGTAGGAATACTAGGCTTCACTTAAGCTATGAAAACCGTTTGTATTAACGCATTTTTCTTCTCATAAAGCAAACTGACTTCATATTCAACATTCTGTCTGGCGGAAATTAAAATAACATTAAGCGTATTATAATTTTACTAAAGTATTAAATGTATTATAATAAAACATATAATACTATGTTTTTAACTGCCACTGCAATGTCTTTTTAAAGCATATTTTGATCTGACAACATAATTTGAAACATACTTGATTGGGTAAAACCTCACTACATTTGTATAACACCAAAGTATTTTTAATAATATAGAAAAGGTTTTGTACTTTCTAGTATTACTGTTTATGTAAAATATATAAAATTATTATGATTTTTGTATATGTCTACAAAATACTGTAATATGTAAGAAAGTTCAAAAGCATTGTAAAATCAAAAATACACAACTAACGTTGCTTTTATTTAAGGGTGCGTGCCTAAAAGAACTACATTAATCACGTGCAACCAAATTGACAATTTTTTGTCCCAAAAATATAAAATTACTGAAAAAGTTCATATTTATTGTATGGTTGCTTTACTAATAACAATAATAATAATCAAACTCAGAGAATGATTTTTAATGATTCTTTTATCCCCCCCCCCCGCACACACACGTTCACTTTTGTCAAAAACGTTTTTCATATTTTAAGGTTATGTCATACTTGAATGTTCCTGTAAAGTAAACGGAATATCCGCGCAGTGTCCCGTAAAGTTTTCGCAACCGCTAGTAAACATTACGAAATCGCAATTAATCGCAAACATTTTTCGGTGGTTGTATCACATTTTCGGTACGCACCCTAAATTTTTTACTACGTTAGAATTGTTATCGGCCAAATTCAAAATTTAAAATATTAGTCATATATTAATTTCACAATTAATTTTACACAATTTATTTAAAAATTACAAATTAAATAGGAAATAACTTCTTTTATTATTCATTACTTTAATTTTTATTTAATATAATTGTACAAACTTCAAATTTTGAAATGCCACTAACAAGATTTCGAGCAAGACATATGTTTATTACAATAATTATATTTGTTATAATATATTAAATTAAAAAATTTAAAAAATATTTAAAGGTGCGTACCGAAAATAACTACATTCTAACCTGTAACCACATTGCAACTAAACTGTCAATTTTCCGTCCTAAAAATATGAAATTCCATCGAGCCACGATTACTGAAGTTTGGTTGTTTTAGCGATAATAATAATAATAATCAACCTCACAAAACGATTTTTAATGATACCTTTGTGTGTATGTGTGGGGTGCAGGGGGGGGGGGGGGCACACACACACACGCACACAATTTTGGCAAAAACGATTCTCATATTTGAAATTAAATTACACGTTATATCATACTTGAATGTTCCTATAAAACATAATATGTCTTTCTCGCACAGTAAAATTTTTGCACTTTCTTATTATCGCAAAGGCCTATAGGTATAACATATATGTATTTGATATTTAAGAACATCCATAATTCCTATTTATTTCATGTAGATGGCGCTTCCAGGGTAATAATAAGTTATATGTAATAATACATTTTAATGAAAGTATAAAGAGAAAATGATAGTTAACCCCTAATAAATAATAAATTTTATGGTTTTCTGAATATTTATAATATCAAGTATATAATTGCTTTGAAATTAGCTACAATTATGCATACTTGATTCGGATTGGTCCATTTCCTAATAAAATTTTTTCTACCGACGCCATAAGTTCTTCAAGTGCAATCTGTAGTTGAAAATATCAACATTTATCTAATTATTGTTATAAAATTGCCGTACATGTTGTAATTTTCCTCTGTTTAACCCCATACATAAGGTAATACGAATATCTTATTTATTTCCGTAGTATTAGATAGTAATGTAGTAACCAACGTAGTAATTAGTAAGTGAGTGCAGTGCCAATGTTCAATCCATATATTGAAAGCATTAGATGTAAATCAGTAACAATAAAATTAAACCATCCTAAATTCTAAATTTAAATAAAACGTAATTATAACCGTCAAAGATATCGAATGATGGAGTCGGCGCGATAGCAGTTATGCCAAGCGGATCTAAAATTGAATTGTGCGCATGGCATTGTATTCTCCGCCATTTGATGAAGATTAATAATCGCTGAATTTCAAATTTTTGTTCAATTTTATAAACGTAACTTATGAGTAATATTTGCTAATATTTATAGTTCATAATTCTTTCAATAAAGTCTCGTTATATAATAAAACGAAAATGATGTATTCTAATAAATTAATTTAATTTAGGATGGAAATAATTATTGTAATTAAATAAAGCATTGTCCGTTAATAAAATAACTGTCCTTGCAAGTAGATACTGATGGTTAGCAACCTTTTAACATAAACAAATTTACTTAGGACATAATTGTGTTTTATATATTACTGATAAAAAATATATCGTTGAATTATTGGCAACCTTCAGTAATTTTATACTTTTAAAAGTATTGCATTAAAGGAAAAATAGTTGTGTTTAAGTTAAAGTAGTTAGACAATATTTAATTTTTATTTTATTCAAGTGAAATATTTGTTTTAGTCAAACCAACATACTGGAAATTATTCTTTAAAGTGAGTTAGTGCAACTTCATTGAACTAATTTTAAGTCTCATATATTGGCAATTTACACTAATAATTAGGCTCAAACTCAAAATAAGGTAAGGTAACGGTATGTTATGAACATATTTTATTATGCAATCTTAGATCAGATAATATTATCTCCCAAAAAGAGCAGATTTCTTGAAATTCATGAATTACATTGCAAAGCATTGTGTCCTTGTCTAATTACACTTGCAATTTAATAGCCTTAATTGTATATAAATTTATAAATTAATTCCGAAAAATAACATCCATCAAGTAACGCCCTTTATTCTACCAATCTATCTTCAAATTCATTCCATTGCCCGCTTCGATCACCAAACTAATCTGTATTGGACTTTTTGTGGGATTATTTTAAATTTAAGGTGTACATTAGCAAACCCCACACCATCCAGGAACTGAAAGAGTCCACTCGGTAATTTAGAATTCAAAATGTTGGGAAGAGCAACCGAGAATTTTGAAAAGAGGTTGGTAGAGTGCATACACAATGGAGTGTGTAATTTGACGTAGTTATTTTTCGGATTTAATTTTTAAATTATTCTCATAAACTGCATACTAGCTTTATTTCTTGTAATTAAATTTTGTTTAGCTTTAAAATCTACCGAGTTATTTCTATTTGAAGAACATGCGCTTCCTTTAGAAAATTTCTCATTTCGTTCTTCTAGAAAACAATCTTTAAATCTTACAGCGAAAATAACTATGTAATTAGTTTATATATACACCTCTTTTCCAATGTTGTATATAATAGTTAAGTATATAGTACTAATTTTAAATAACATCATAAACCACCCCCATATATTTTTGTGTCATTTATAAGATCTATGTAGGCCTGTAACTTTTGCAGTTTGATAATGACATTGTATGTCGAAACCGCGGTCACTATTACATGTGAATAAAGTGGTATAACAAAGTTATTGTTTTATTTTATTTTATTATTTTCAAAATGAATTACCACAAAGTTACGGCTACGAGTATTAATATATGTGTATAATTTACTTACAAATTCATAAAGGCAAAAAATGCATTCTAGTACATACTTACAGATTATATAATGCGAGGAAATAGCAGAAAATAACGAGACTGGTGCTGCTGTAGTACAAAAATGAAACATTTATATAGAAACTTCATCAACTATCTTTGTCTACTACACTTGTCCCATCGTTTTGTCTACTCATAAACATCTGAGAAACCATTTTTTGAGGGTCTATTTAGTATATATATTCGACTCATATGTTCGACCTCTCAATTATTTTTTAACGTCAGGAAACAAATAGAAATCACATGGAGTAAGGTCAGGTGAGTAGGGATGGTGAACCATAATTTCCACCCCCAATTCTTTAAGTATTCGTTGACAAATCGCTGATCTGTGGGCCGGAGCATTCCCGTGATGCAGGATTCAACCGATGTCTTGATTAAGGGGCCGTTTTTTTAATTTTACCTTTAGGGTTTCTCGAAGAACAATAGAATAATACTCTCCAGTTACTGTATGTTCTCTAGGTACAATGTGATCATAAATAACGCCCCATTTATCGAAAAAAAAAATTAAGTGCATCACTTTATCGGCGCTTTTCACAGTTTTTGCCTTCTGCGGTTTTAGACTGCCATTGTGCTTCCATTGCATACTTTGAGACTTTAATTTTATCCCATATCCTTGCAATTCAGTAATTAATTTGTAATCAACGTCAAAAGTTAAATCAAAGCCTACTTGAGGATAAGTACATTAGATATGGGGGTTTCATGTTCTATTCTTTGTGTTATAAAATTCTAGTTATAGCACCGGTCTCGTTATATTTTGATGTACCCTCGTATATATCATTTTAGAACGAAATATTCCTACCGTACTTTGCTAAGACAATTTTTTCAAACTAGTATTTAAATCATGAAGATTTCATTATAAAGATTGTTACGCCTGCGAAATTAATTTGCTTTAACCAAGTCCTTTTTTTTAATAAAATGGGTTTGTATAACAAGTTCAAAGCAAATAAAGATAATGAGTTAACTTCCGAATTCTTGTGTTGTTACCAATAAAAATGCAAATGGTGGTTTTCCGTTATAAATACGGACCCCATTGTAATTCTATTGATTAAATTATATATTTCGGACGTTATACTCACTGAATTTCATTGTGTGCCATTCTTCTACTTTATTTAGTTATATTTTCTATTTAATGCAATGAAAACAATCCGGTATAGGGTTTAAAAAGAACTGTAAATGTTTAAAAAATTTAATTAAAGCTGTAGATATCGCGCGCGATAACTTATTAAACGCTTACCCGATATGTAGTAGCAAAAAATATTGAGAAACCGTAGGAAAATAATAGAAATCTATGGAAGAAAAAACAAAGCGGAACAGTGAACTGGTTCGTTCGGTCGATGTGTTTCGTTCGCTGTTCACACTGATCCCCGGAGATATATCTGTGATTTTTGTACGGAAGAACCAAAACTAGGCAATCTCAAGTCAACTCGCAACCAAACAGGGATACAGAAAATTAAACTTTATGTTTCTGTACACGTGTTTTTAGCGTCATACCTTCCTTATTGCAGTCAAAATAACGACCTATTTGATGATACAGTTAACCAAAAGAAAAAAAATCAAATTACTCAACGTAACAACGTAATTTTTTCACTAAATCGCCTTACGTGATAATGATCACTTTGAAAAATAGTTAAAAAATACATTTCATGCACATGTTTTTATTGTTATTGTTATTATGGTAATTACCGTTTCAATAATATTTTAGAAAATTAAATTAGAAATTTTATTTGTCTATTGTAAACGTTTCTTGGGGCAAGTGGAGGTCCTACATTAGTAGACAGAGAAGACAAAAGTCGGCTCATTTTAAATGCTTAGGCAACAGATACGAAATTCAAATATTTAACGAAGCAAATTTTATGTGGCTTAAGATAGGAACACGTTTATAAAACGATACATATCATTCAGATTACAAATCTATATCTACATTTCGTAAAACCACATGCTAAACATGTATAGGCGGCACGTTACTTTGTATAACGGAGGCACATCTTCTGCTAGTCATTTAATAAAAGTAGACATAAAATAATTAAACAAAATAGGACCTATTTTGCATTTTCAGTCTTGAGAAATATATCAAAATTAACCACATTCAATTATTAAACAGAAACAAACAAGAAAAATCCCTCACCACAACATCATCTTTAAATACGTATTTCAGCAACTAAGTTGTTATCTTCAGTAGAACAATTTCAAAAAGAAAAATATGTTTAAATAGTAGTGGGTTGGTTAAGGCGCAACCCTTGAAGATATGCTCTTCAAAAAATCGCCAGTGGAATGACATCGTGTTATCCCACTGTCGATTTGGTGAAGAGCAAAAATGCACAATACTATTTTTGATATCAGATTCTGACAATTTTTGACAGACAACATTCGACATTTAAAATTTAATATAAATCAATAGACTTAAGTTAGGAATACGATTATTTTGTCCAAGACTTACTTAACGCTGGATTTTTCTCAACACCGGTTATATCAAAAATAGTTTGATTTCAAATATCTTCAAAGTCTGTATTTTTTACTAACTGTAGTTCTAATGATATAAGAGATTTTAATTACATTCATTAAACTGTTCTCTTTCTGAATTTGAGTCTGTATTTTATGGGCTTTTGTATTTAGTGTTTTTACATAAATTTGTTGTTTCAAAATGGTGTGCAAAATCGAGGGAAAATTATTCTAAATTTAATATACAAGTGTCCCGTATCGTTATGTTCAAATTTTAGGAGTGTAAAGTAGACTTCATTTCAAATAACAAAAACGCAAAACTTATATATCCATTTTTATTTGTTTCAAAGTTACAGATCTATGAATGTGATTGTCAGATCATGAAAAAAATGTAATCCTAAAGTCAAATACAAACTGATTTTATTTAAAAAAAGTTATACGATTCAATAATAGGCCTGTGTGTGTTAACGTCGCATAATAAAATGTTATCCTAAAATAACTAAACACGTGTCGTAGTGCATACAGTAATTTCTTGGAGTTCTACAAAAAAGAGTACTGGAAATTGATTTATGATAAAGAAGTTTCTTACTTATTTCGTAAGTGCTGAACCATGAATATCATACAATAAACAAATGTTCAGATGACTGTTAACGTTGCATTTTTTAATAAAGGATTACATTACGTTTCAGATCATACAACAGCTTATTAGTGAGTGGACACGTTTTCTTTATTCAAAATGCCTTACCGATTTTCTTCTCAAAAGTATGCGCACATGCATTTTGTGTCTGGCTACTGTAACGGCAGTGCACGTCAAGCAGTTATTGAATACCGACATCGGTTTCCCGATAGGCGCATTCCTCATTACAGAACGCTTCTGGAAGTACAGAGACAATTTCGGGAATGCGGACTGCGTGATTATCTTTTTGACCGCGGAGTAAATTTGTCAGCAGACTTAGAGGAAGAAGTAATAGCTATTGTTACAAGGGATGCAACTCTCAGTGTACGTCGAATCGCTTGACAACTAGGAGTGCCACGAACGACAGTTTGGGGAATTTTAAAACGTGAGGGCTTATATCCATATCACTATTGCAGGGGACAGTGTTTGCTTGAGGCAGACCACTATACTCGTCTAGTTTATTCTACCTGGATATTAAGACAGTCACGGCTTCATTTTAATTTCTGCAGAACAGTCCTCTGGACAAATGAATCTACGTTCACGAGAAGTGGTGTTACAAATCTGAGAAACCTGCACAGGTGGTTATCAGAAAATCTAAATTTCAACATGAATTTTCTATTAACGTTTGGGCGGCCCTAATCGATGACTTGTTGATTGGTCCTGTCGATCTTCCTGGGAGGTTGAATGCGGACAATTACCTTCAATTTCTTATTGACGAACTGCCAGGTCTTTTAGAGGATGTCCCACTGAATCTTCGACGAGACATGTGGTTTCACATCGATGGGGCACCACCACATTTCGGAATTGCTGTCCGAAATTGAGTTAACGTCAATTATCCAAGATGGATTGGTCGAGGTGGTTCTGATGCATGGCCACCCAGATCACCCGATCTTAATCCCCTTTACTTTTATTTATGGGGGTACATGAAAAATTTAGTCTACGCGCAAGTTTCGAACACAAGAGAAAAGTTGTTGGATCGTATTCACCTGGCTGCCGAGCAAATCCGACAAAACAAGTATGAAATTCTGATAAGTACTTCTTCTGTTGGCTTACAGGCACAAGCCTGCATTCAACAAGGAGGTGGACATTTCAAAAATATTATTAATTAAACTTTTTTAAATAAAATCTGTTTTTATTGACTTTAGGATTACATTTTTTTTCATGATCTGACAATCACATTAATAGATCTGTAACTTTGAAACAAATAAAAATTTTGCGTTTTTGTTACTTGAAATGAAGTCTACTTTACGTTCCTAAAATTTGAACATAAAGATACGGGACACTTGTATAATTGATGAAATAAAATTTCACTTTGAGTCCAAATTATAATTTTATTAAAATTCACTACATTCATTTCGCTCTACTAGAGTTTCATCAGGCGATGATAATTGTAATTCAGAAACCGTAACAGTCTTCACTTTTATAGCTAAAGGTTAAGTATGGAAGGGGGAGGGTTACGACTAATTGAATTATTACCAAATTGTTAAATACCACTTACGACTATAATTACAGAATTATGATAACTCTAATGTTATTAATTTAAATATACCAACAAATTGTGTCAAATATCAACCGGGGAATTTATTCTTATATGTAGGTGCATTTAGGCCAATATCAAACTTAATATAACAACATTTACTCCACAAATATAATTTTAAATATTTAGGTTTAATAACGGACACTTATTAACACCTAATTGGTCATTTGAAAGGAGGTTCAGTTTGTTTGACTTATTTATTTCTAAATTCTCTAATAAATTCAATTTATTGCTCTTACTCTGTATATGTAATATGTCAAATTTATTATTAAACTTATGTTTATGTTCTGCGTAAGTAGAATCTGTTTTTTTGTAATTTGAAGCTTCTTCCATGTTATTTTATGCGTGTAGAAAAGGATTTACCAGTTTGTCCAATATAAGCAAATCACCACTCACAATTTAATTTATAAACACCAGATTGTAAGTTCCTATGGGCTTTATCTTTACTATTGTTAATATAAGTTTGAAGTATGTTGTTAATTCTAAATGAAATAAGTGTATCCGTCGTTTTTTCCAAAAATTCTTTAATTTTAATGGAAGGTGTGCCCATATATGTCAAAGATGCGTATTTTGGATAATATCTAATAGTATCTTCGATGTTGTCCATAAATATTTCTGATAATAACGGGCTTAATGGATTTCTCATTGCTCTCGTAGTTCTCGTTCAATATAAAGTAGTTATGGTCGATACTATTGCAGATACTATTAGTAAACATCCGTTATATAAAAATTGCATATACTGGGTAAGATATGTTGATGATATTTTAATTTGTTTCAAAGGAACGGATAGACAATTAAACTCATTTCATAGTTATATTAATTCAGTGCAACCTAATATTAAATTTACCGTAGAAGTAGAAGAAAATAAATTTATTAACTTCCTCGATCTCCAAATTCCTCATATTACTACATACTACTCACACAGATATCACTATACACGCTAATTTTTTTCATCCGGATAGTCACAAGTTAGCCGCGTAGGTTAATTATGTTACATAATGTTCCTATGAAGAAAGATAATTATAACATATAATTAAATAGAATTTACACCACAGCCCAAAATAGCGGTTACTCAAAAGCTTTAATTAATAACCTCTTTTATAAAAAACAAAACAAAAATTATTTCATTAATCTACCCTGTAGTGCGTAACACTTATTCAAAATATGTATCTTTAACATACAGGGTGGCCCATTAGTGCGAGGAAGTCCAATATTTCGTTTATTACAACACATATCAAAAAATGTTTCAAATAGAAGTTGTAGCAAATGCAACACTGCATATTTGTAAAATAATTGGAACTATACAGGGTGCTCAGATTAGGCGAGGCATTTAACCGAAATATTTTTTTAAATGGCATGGTAGCTATATTTTTACATTATCGTAATCAGTACGATAAGTGTACATAAGTCACTAGATTTTTTCGACAAAATTTTACCGCGTTGCCAAATTATTGCGAAAAGTATGAAATTTTAGAGAAAATTGCATGATCATAAATGTATCTCATAAAAGTTTACTAATAACATGTAAAGCGAAATTCTTCTTAATTACAAATAGAAAGAGTTTATTAAACATATGGCACAAGAGTATTTTTTTCATACACAGGCTGTTTAATATGAAGGCACAAAATCATCACATTTTAATTGGTCAAAACTTATTTTTTTCAAATGAAATACCCTGTATATTATTGCACAATTTTATTAAGCTACTAAATCCCTACAATTTATGTATATACCATATAGCCTCTAAAACCAATAGTTTCAGAGAAATTACCGTTTTATGAAATTCTTATTCTACATAAATTAATTTCGAAATGCGACATAATTTATAAAATTTATTAACCCTAAGTAAAATATAAAAACATAAATTTCTTTTCTTCTAGATATCTACAAACAGTTACTTTATTAAATGCTCAAAATGGCCACCATTTACTTCTAAACAATAATACATGCGGTCATTGAAAGCTCTGCTAACATTTCTTAGCAGGGTCTCATCAATAGTTCGGAAAGTGTCTCTTATCTTTTGTTTCATATCTTCCTTTGTTGTTGCAAATGTTTTGTAAACTTGACTTTTAACATAACCCCACATGAAAAAATCTACTTTGTTTAATTCCGGGGAACGGGGTGGCCATTTAACTGGCCCTCCTCTGCCTATCCATCTTTCAGGTAGCCAGTTATTTAAAAACGTATTGACTACACCGGCATGATGAACTGGCGCTCCGTCATGTAAATACCACATCCTTTGCTTGACTTGATTGGGAAAATGTCGTATTAAATGGGGTAAATGGATCTGTAAAAAATCCAAATAAATTTGAGCAGTTACCTTCCCATCAAAAAAATGCGGCCCAATCACATAATTTCCTATTATTCCACCCCAAACATTCAAGGACCATCTTATCTGACTAGTAGTCTTTATATAATGTGGTTGTTCGGTGGAATAATAGTGAAAGTTATGTCTATTGACAAATCCATTTTTGTGAAATGTCGCTTCGTCAGAAAATAAAACATGATTGAAAAATTGTCTGTCTTGTTCAATTCTTCCTGAAGCCCATTCACAAAACGTTATTCTTTTTTCAAAATCATCGGGTAATAGCTCTTGCATCATTTGTATGTGGTATGGATGCATCTTGTTTTTGCTCAGAATTCGTTGGACAACAGTGCGACTTATGTTAGTCTGATGCGAAATTTCTCTACTAGATGTATGAGGATTTTCTATAACCTTTAACATAACTGTCATCTCATCATCTGCTGTTATTGCAGTCTTTGTTCTTTCACCTTTTGGATATGCAACATTTCCAGTTTGTGTAAATCTCAACAATAAACTTTCAAATGCTTCTTTTCTGGGCTGCCTTCTAAGTGGATATTTTTCATGATATAATCTTGAGGCAAATAAGCAATTTTTTAAACTTTCATCCAGAACAAAAATCATATCTATCAGTTCTTGATTGTCGAAGTTCATTTTTGCAACCTAATTTACACGAAATGTAGAGTAGGTATACTAAATTACTTATTCTTGACAGTAGTATAATAATAAATTAGAAAATGTCACCCCCACACCTACTTCTGCCATTGACCAGCCCGAAATCACCCAGATCCCTACTTCTACTATTAATACCGTCGATCTTCAAGTCCCGATATCATTCGACGACGAGAAGCCAAGGAGAATACTTCGACCTCGCCGCTGAAGATGTTGTTGTGGACCGCATGTATTATTGTTTAGAAGTAAATGGTGGCCATTTTGAGCATTTAATAAAGTAACTGTTTTGTAGATATCTAGAAGAAAAGAAATTTATGTTTTTATATTTTTCTTAGGGTTAATAAATTTTATAAATTATGTCGCATTTCGAAATTAATTTATGTAGAATAAGAATTTCATAAAACGGTAATTTCTCTGAAACTATTGGTTTTAGAGGCTATATGGATATACATAAATTGAAGGGATTTAGTAGCTTAACAAAATTGTGCAATAATATACAGGGTGTTTCATTTGAAAAAAAAAAAGTTTTGACCTATTAAAATGTGATGATTTTGTGCCTTCATATTAAACACTCTGTGTATGAAAAAAAAATACTCTTGTGCCATATGTTTAATAAACTCTTTCTCTTTGTAATTAAGAAGAATTTCGCTTTACATGTTATTAGTAAACTTTTATGAGATACATTTATGATCATGCAATTTTCTCTAAAATTTCATACTTTTCGCAATAATTTGGCAACGCGGTAAAATTTTGTCGAAAAAATCTTGTGACTTATGTACACCGTTATACTTATTGCGATAATGTAAAAATATAGCTACCATGCCATTAAAAAAAATATTTCGGTTAAATGCCTCGCCTAATCTGAGCACCCTGTATAGTTCCAGTTATTTTACAAATATGCAGTGTTGCATTTGCTACAACTTCTATTTGAAACATTTTTTGATATGTGTTGTAATAAACGAAATATTGGACTTCCTCGCACTAATGGGCCAGCCGGTATATGGTCGGACTCTATAAAGCAAAACTTTATTTTATTTTAAGGTCTGTTACATTACATAATATTTGTGTAAGACTATTCAATATGCTTACAAAATCTTAAATATCCTTAGACATTATAAATGCTATTCAAGAATATGAAATTACTAATAAGTAGTAACTATTAATAACTAATAATATTTAATAATAAGTACATCTATTGACTTACGTCTTATGATGTATGCTCTATCCAGTTATTACAATTAGGTGCTATTAAAAAAATTGATAATTAGATGCTTCTTTAAATTTTCTATTTTAAATGAATGTCCTCTGTCGTCTAGCAAATGGTTAACATCGAAGTAATTCGAGCGTTTTTTTAAATTTCTTGCAATGTAAGGCTCTAATTCAATGTCTCTACAATTTCCCATTTCAAAATTTTACATTATTTTTCAAAGACTCTTTTGTTTTTTTTTTTGTAGAACTTGATTCATCTTAGAACTCTAAAATACAATTTTTAATATTTCAATAATTTTTTGAATAAAAAATTGCTGCATTTAGCCATATTTTCCACTTAGCGATTGCTGGTTGTGGGGGTAATTGTAACCTGGGAAATGACAATGTACAATGGCGCTTTCAAAAACAATTTTATATTAAAAATTAATTCATTCACAAGAGGAAATTGATTTCTTCGGCAACTCTATTAATGCCATCAGCCAGACAAGTAGTATGAATTAAATTAGGAGAATATATCTTTAAATTAAGCGAGGCTTTACGCATATAAGTGACATCGAGGTTACGGTTTCGTATTGTTAAGTTCTAGACACAACTGTACTGATATGATTCATATAAGTATTGTAAATATGAAACATTATATTTTATGTAGAAGCATTATTATTTATTTTAATTTTATAAGCCACAAAATATCGCAAAGTATCTTCCGGCTTTCCCAGAACATTTGGAAATCTAGTATTTCTCATGACCATTTTTGAATTGTTATTTTTAACATGTTGACCGCCGTGTGAAGCACGTGTGCCTCGCAATACTCATTGCCGCACACAAGTGCATCGCATGTAGTATTTCACTTCAAGCTTTGTTGCTTACATTTGCCTCGCATTTGAATGGCAATGCTATGGAAAACAGAAGTATATAGCCTAATGAACAAATAAATGTAGTTAGCCCGGCTTCAGCTGTAATACTTTCTGCACAATAATGTGAATAACTATATCTTCGTTTTTATCATTATTGCCGTTTCCCTTGCGATTTTTTCTCAAGGTATACACAAGGTGAGTTTGCCTGTTGAACAATTTATGGGCAAGTTCGATTCTAGTGTAGTAATTATCCACAAATATTGTTCGTCCACTATCTAATAAATTTTTGCAAAGTCTCATAACAATGGGCGTTGGCGCGCTGTCAGTCAAATTATTTTTTTTCTGTTCCGCAATAAATCTTAAAAATCATATGTATAACCTTCTTCAATGCACAATTTGAAAAGTTTTACTCTAAATTTGTGGTGTTTATTTTGTACGTACTGTAAAAAAGTCAGGCGCCCTCGAAACGACACTAAAGTTTCATCTCCATATACATTACAAGAAGGTGTTACAGAATCTCGAAATGTTTGACTTAATGTAATCTGCAAGAGATTTTATTTTGCACAGTCTGTTCGAAATATCTGCATTTTGATTGTCACAGAAATGCCGGTTGCTCAAAGTAAGTTCAAATCTATTACGGGACTTAACAGATTTTTCCTCGTTAGAATAAAGGACGTTATTAGATCAATAGCATACCAACTTAGGCATCTGAACTAATCCAATCTAGAGCAGCAAATCCAAAAATATTTTCATTTCTTAAATATTGGTGTCGAATTCATGCCCAAGGTAATTTGTTTTCTCAACCATTTGAGCGGCGTATTTGTTGGTTTCTTGTACCATTAGATTTAGGAGATATCCATCCATAAATAACAGAAAAAAATCGATAGGTTGTTTATTTTTCATATCTCGAATGTATTGATTTATTTTCAATTCATTCGCAAAAATAAGAAAATTTCTCAACTGATCGCCTGTTACATCATTCTAATGCAGATTTTGGGGTGTGGCAACTATTTTATTTGAAGAGGAATCACTATCCCATTGAAAACTTCTAATCGCTTCTTCAATTGTTTCTTGAATATGAGTGGTTGAATGCAACTGTTTGTCTCCTATTTCACTTCCTTGAACAATACTGCCAGTAGGTATTTGTCGTGATGTACTAGGTTCAATAAGTGTAATACGTGTTCTTCTTGCGCCTTTTCTTTTCTTTTTTTTTTGCATAGGAGAGTCAGTAGAATCAAAAGAAGCACTGCTTGCTTTGTAACTTTCTGAAGAACTTTCATAATTTTCTTCCTCTGACACAATTTCGCTCCAAAGCGAAAACAAACGGGCTTGTTCTTTTTCATAATCTCCCATTTTAATTTTTTTTACACATGTAAACTTTACAACACGAAGCATCAACATAAACTGACCTTATATATTAGCTTATACTGTCTGCTTGTTTAGCAAACTTGCAAGTGTGTGCCTGCAGAGTATGGGACAAGTGTGCATCGCGTGGTCACCAGGCCGTGCGATGCACACTTGCCTCGCGCTTCAAAATCTTATTTAGAAACAAAAAACTGCAGCATGTGATAATATCATAGCATCCTTATAGCATTTATAAACGGTATACGAGAAAAAAATGCGTGGCCCCAGAGATCGCACAATTCCTTACCATTATGGCGGTCAACGTGTTAATCTTATCTCCTCCTGGAATTTTTTGAAGGAAATTTGTAATTTGAAGAAAATATGCACAAATATGCAGTATTACATGAAATATGTATGAAGTAGTAAAAATATGCAAAATATGCTTTTTTTAATTGACTTATTTTATTCAAAAGATATTAAATAAACCCAGAAAACTCATAAGTTTGTTGATATATCTTTTAACAACAAACATCCATTTTGCATATAATCCACGCTTTAATTATTATTATCATCCAATAAACTGCAAATTCTTGAAAATATCTAAATTACAAGAAATCTGACTCTTTAAAATGTATAAATTAAGTTATTAATGACAAAGAACAAGAATGTTGTTTGGCTATTTCCAACTCGATATAATTTTCCGGAAAGTTTTCATAAACCTTTCACAACGCAATAATATCAAAGTTTAATGGGAAATGGGAATGGGAATGGGAATATATATATATATATATATATATATATATATATATATATATATATATGTATATATATATATATATAATATTTTCGTGACCTTGGTATAATATGGTATTAATAAGTCGGCGATTAAAGGTCTGGTTTATTACTTCAAGGTATATATATTTAAAACAACCCTACATGTTTCGGCAATGATGCCTTTGTCAAGGATATAAAAAATATGATATTTTTTATATCCTTGACAAAGGCATCATTGCCGAAACATGTAGGGTTGTTTTAAATATATATACTTTGAAGTAATAAACCAGACCTTTAATCGCCAACTTATTAATACCATATATATATATATATATATATAACGGGTGTTCATTTGAAAAGTCAATCTAGTAGCATGTGATTTACTGAGAACATTTTGAAGTATGTCGTAAATTAAAATTTACTACTTAACCTACGAAGTCGTATATTTTGACAGTTTCATACATACAAATAAATAACAAATGTGATTGAAATTATCAAATGTCATTTGGATTTACGTTTACGGAACAACAAACACATACTAATATATATGCGTCTTATTCTATCAATATTTCAAAGTAACCTAGATTGACTTTTCAAATGAACACGCGTTATATATATATATATATATATATATATATATATATATATATAAGGTGTGTATAAATTGGCGTACTAACTACACGTGGCGATGTTCTTCGTTAAATTCAGGGTCTAAAATCCTAAAACTAAAATATTGTACCATTCTTCATACCTCTGCACGAGGTTCCTAAAGTTCGCACTTACAGTCGTTAAATAAGCGTTATTAATCGATATTTGTTGACAGAAAGAGATACAATTTAGAATAAAGAATTATTATTATTTTTTCGTTAAAGTTTTCTTTTAATTTTAAAATTTGTTTTTAATATTTGTTTATTAACTTATTTTGACGTAAAACACATCCGACAACGTTGTAAAACTTACGGTTTCTGGAAAAGTTAGCATGGCGGAACGGGAATATCGAGTGCGTTATCCAAGAGGGAGGCATCCAAGTAAAAATGTATTTCGAAGGCTAAACCAACGTCTTCGTGAAATAGGTTCGTTTATTCTAAGAAATGGGAACGTCGACCAAGGCAAAGGCGTACCATGCAACTAGAAGAGCAAATTTTAGCTACAATACAGGAAGACTCTTCTGAGAGTACCCATCAAATGGCTTTTACATTAAATATCCCCAGTAATAATCTCAGTAATTTGGTTCTACGAGAAAACTAACTTCATCCATACCATATTTCTAAATTTCAGTCCCTTTACGGAAATGATAACATATTTTGAATCAATTTTTGCAATACAATCTTAAATAGGATTTAGGAAAAAGGTAGCTTTCTAAGACATATTCCTTGGAGTGATGAGTGCATGTTTACCAGAGATAGTGTGTTTAATACTAATTTGGCAGATCAAAATCCACATGAATTTCGAGAATAGGTTCACCAAAGAAGGTTTTCCGTTAACGTTTGGCTAGATATAATAAACCATAAGGTAGTTAGATCAATTTACTTACAAAATCGTCTAAATGCCGGTGAATATTAAAATGGTTTAGAACAAGTTATTGATGAGATACCACTGAACATACGACGTAATATGATTTTCATGCATGATGGAGCCCCTGCGCACTTTGCTCGTAATGTAAAAGACTGGTTGGATGAGCACTTCCCAAACAAATGGATTGGCCGTAGCGGTCCCATATTATGACCTGCGAGATCCCCCGATCTCAATCCATTAGATTTTTGATTTGGGGTTTCATTAATTCTACAGCTCCTCAAGACGCTGATGAAATTAGAACCCGAATTGACGCCGTAGTATTAGAAATCGCACCAGGAAGACTTGAGCGAATAGTACAAACGATACCACATAGATTGCAGCTACGTCTAGAAAATGATGAATTTCAATTCGAAGAATTATGTATGTAATAATGACATTGATTTCTGTCAAAGAGATGTACAAAAATAAGAGAATACTATCACAAAATTTTAAAACTTAATCTTAATATTTTCACAATAACTATGTAATTTCAAGAACTAATTTTATTTCTTCTGCCTCATGTGCACAATTTAACAAGTGTTGCTAAATGTATATTTCTTTCAAATTCTTTCTGAAAACACAGGAAGCATGATACACCGTTTTACTATTAAGACTTTTAGCTCATTACATATAGTTAATTAATTACGCTAATTTATACACATCTTGTATATATTTTTCTCATTTATACAAATTACAGTCCAACAATGAAAGTAGCAAAAACAGGTTTACATTAACGTGCATTAAAAGTTAAATGCAGTTAACAGCATCAAGCGTATCTAAACATAATTTATATCAGATTTCAAATTAAATTTACGCATGTGGCTGAGCAAAGAGTATGTGTTATATATGTACTCATGGAAACTAGTTTTTCAAAATACACTAAATGATATTCTCATTCAATGAAGATACATTATGATATAATGTGGTATATTTTCTCGCATCTGCTGTCTTTGATTGTTAATCCATGTAATGTGGTATCATAAGAATAGAAATTTAAAGTGAAGCATAAATTAATAAACTGTGGTTGCTCTAATTAATAAACAACAATAATTATAGGTGAATCCTCTATAATGCAATTACTTAAATATAATTTCAAAATGTCTAGATCTCGTTGTTTGTACAACATCGTCGGCATCACATTTAAGAAGACCTGACGATACCCTTTAAATGAAGGTCACGTTGGATCCTTATTCAATTTTATTTGCGTAAAGAAGAAATTTTATGAAATAATTTTTGAATTTAACAAATCCTCCTCCATCTATAATGGAAATTAATAAGCGTAAAATTATAGATATTTACAAGGCTCTATACAACTCATAACATGTTTTTTAATATTTCTTTATTCTTTAGGAAAAATGTTGCTGATGTATCTTCGTACCGTATTTCTAACGCTCGCGTTGATGATTACTATAGTGTATATAAGGGACCGAACTATTACACAGAGCGAAGTGCTGATTAATAAGACCAGGGAATATATAAATGCAACTATACCGGATTCCGAATGGAACGAATTTACAGCCACGTTAATTATTTTTCTCATATTCTTCGTTAGCCTGACCGTATCATTCTATGCTACATTAGTAGTTCTCGAACGCTTTCATTTTCATTTAATTGCGGTAATACCTATTGAAGACAATTTTGAACGACAACTTCTTCGTCACCACGGTTAAAAGCCGTTAAAATGCATCTTAAGTTGAAAAATACTTTCAAAGTATATTCTTTAAACATAATTGAACATAAAATAATATTAAATGTGTTTTGTAATTTAGTTTTTCTGATCATTCGTTCTTTCATGTTTTCAATATTTTGTTTCAAGTGTTAAAATGTTGTTGTATTGATACTAAATTGTAATAAAAACGAATATTAAACATAATATTGCTTTATTTGAATAATTATATTTGAAAATTGTTAGCTAGCAAAATATATAAATATATATATGTATTTATATATATATTAAAAATAATAGACTTTTTATTGGTTTAGCGACCTTTTATTGAATTTTGTTGTTTTATTCTACGACGTTTAGACTTTTATTATTATTCAGTCTTTTTCAAGTAACTAGAAACAAGAATTAATACAATGAAAACATGAGTATATATATGAACATGAATATATATATATATATATATATATATATATATATATATTCATGTTCATATATATACTCATGTTTTCATTGTATTAATTCTTGTTTCTAGTTACTTGAAAAAGACTGAATAATAATAAAAGTCGAAACGTCGTAGAATAAAACAACAAAATTCAATAAAAGGTCGCTAAACCAATAAAAAGTCTATTATTTTTAATATATATATAAATACATATATATATTTATATATATATATATATATATATATAAGGTAAACTTAATTAGTCGGCGATTAAAGGTCTGGTTCATTACTTCAAAGTATATATATTTAAAACAACCCTACATGTTTCGGCAATGATGCCTTTGTCAAGGGAATAAAAAATATAAATGATAGAATATTCTGTCATTTATATTTTTTATTCCCTTGACGTGGATTGACCTATTTACAAATAGGTCAATGACATCAGCTAATACATAAGAAAATGTATGAATGAATACATGTGATACATGTCTATAAAACTTTTTACACAAAGACGTATTTATTACATTGCCGAAATGTTAAGGGGATTTTTTGGTGAATTTGAACAAATAAATGCTTATTTGTTTGTTGAATCGACAACACATAAACTAGGCAGGGTCAAAAAAAAATTTTTCTTAATTTCTTGAGAGGCTCAGTGATAAAAAGGTGCTAAATGGTATAGCTAATCTGCATATAAAATTTTATTACATTATTTAAAGTTTTACTGCCTCCGGATAGCGATAGAAATTTCAGAAAAAGTAGATTTTTGACATCACTTTAATAATACTTTTTAAGTTACATATCTATACAAGTTTTATGCAAAATAATTCTAAGTATCGGTATATAGAGGTAATCCTGATATACAGGCTGATTCATTTTCGGCCCTCACCATGCGGATCTCTCTTATTATTGAAGATAGAGTATAGGTTTAAATTTGGCAAAGTTGTTAAATTTTGTGTTTGTTATAAATCCGTAAAGAAAATAGACCTGTGACAAATGACCTTCGTTATTTAAAAAAAAACGCGAAAACCCCATTTTCTTCTTTTACCTGTAGCACCGACATTTGGCCTTGTAGAGAAAAAATAAAATCACATCCTTGTGGCCATTTCTAAACCTCTATCCAGTGGTTTACACTAAATTTTTATACGACGTTTCATTTCTTTCTGGCCATCATCAACTATCTAATTTCTTATAGGCACCATATTGGATTTAGACATCTTCAGAAAGAGTTTTTTTTACTGATTTCAACCATGTACCACATGCTGACTATAGTTTTTGACATTAGGTTTTATTTGAAAGAATAAATTATAAGATTAAATAAGGTAGCCTTTGGAATTTCAATCTGTCAAACATGTTATTTATTGTTCATTAATAATACAAAAATGTCATACACTAACGAAGAGAAACGAGATATGATAAGTATTTTTTATTCTCCGAAACGAAATTCAACAGTAGCGAGTACAAGATAACAAAAACATTAATAAAAATACATAGAAAAGTAAACAATAAACAATTACAGTAAATGTTCAATTATCTGGCCATCTTCGGTAATGCACAATTGGGCACGCCTTCTGGCATTTTGTACTGCCCTTTGCATAGTTCTTCTAGGAACTGCATCGAAGGCATTCTGAAGTCTGTCTCGTAATTCTTAAATGTTTTGTGGCGCATCTACTTTATAAATATTATTTTTAACTTATCCCAATAAAAAAAAATCTAGCGGACTTAAATCAGGTGATCTCGCAGGCCATTCAACAACTCCCCTATTTCCAATCCAACGGTTTGCAAACTCTTGATTTAAGAAATTTCTAACAACAGGTGCATTGTGTGCTGGTGCGCCATCTTGTTGCCACCATAAATATTGTAATTGATTGATTGATGGGATATTGTCGTCAAGATCGTCAGATACGTATGTACGTAAAATGTTTAAATATCTTTCTCCATTTAAATGTTCTTCATACATAACTGGTCCTAAGAGACGATTTGCCAAAATACCCATCCAAACGTTTATTCCAAAACGATGTTGTGGTCTTCTAGCCCTGTTTTGTCGGGGATTTTGTACTGCCCAATAGTGCTCCGTATTTCTGTTGAACATTCCAAAATTTGTAAATTTTGTTTCATCTGACCAGATGATTTTGCTTAAAAAATTTTCGTCATTTTCTATCCTTCCCATTACCCAATTACAATATTCTAGCCTTCTCAAATTATCTCCAGGCAGTAAAGAGTGACTAACATGGATCCTGTATGGTTTAAACCTACTTTTATGTAAAGTTCTCCAAACTCTGGACTGGCACAAATTTAATTCTGATGCTACTTCGCGTGTAGAAATTGATGGATTATGATTTATCTATAAAAATACAAGATTAACATGAAATTTAAAAACACGCTTTTAATTTACCATTTGTAAAATATCTTGTCGATTTTCATTTAAATTCCTGTTGTCTTGACCATTACGCGGCTTAGTAAACGATCCATTCTCGACCAAATTTCTGTCGAGATGTACAAAAATGGTACGATGAGGCTGTTGTCGTTCTGGATATAATTGTAGATATCTTGTACTCGCTACTGTTGAATTTCGGTTCGAAGAATAAAAAATACTTATCATATCTCGTTTCTCTTCGTTAGTGTATGACATTTTTGTATTATTAATGAACAATAAATGAAATGTTTGACAGATTGAAATTTCATGGTTACCTTATTTAATCTTATAATTTATTCTTTCAAATAAAACCTAATGTCAAAAACTTTAGTCAGCATGTGGTACATTGTTGAAATCAGAAAAAAAAACTCTTTCTGAAGATGTCTAAATCCAATATGGCGCCTATAAGAAATTAGATAGTTGATGATGGCCAGAAAGAAACGAAACGTCGTGTAAAAATTTAGAGTACACCACTGGATAGAGGTTTAGAAATGGCCACAAACATGTGTTTTTATTTTTTCTCTACAAGGCCAAATGTCGGTGCTACAGGTAAAAGAAAAAAATGGGGTTTTCGCGTTTTTTTTTTAAATAACGAAGGTCATTTGACACAGGTCTATTTTCTTTACGGATTTATAACAAACACAAAATTTAACAACTTTGCCAAATTTAAACCTATACTCTATCTCCAATAATAAGAAAATGAATCAGCCTGTATATCGGGATTACCTCTATATACCGATACTTAGAATTATTTTGCATAAAACTTGTATAGATATGTAACTTAAGAAGTATTATTAAAGTGATGTCAAAAATCTACTTTTTCTGAAATTTCTATCGCTATCCGGAGGCAGTAAAACTTTAAATAATGTAATAAAATTTTATATGCAGATTAGCTATACCATTTAGCACCTTTTTATCACTGAGCCTCTCAAGAAATGAAGAAAAATTTTTTTTTGACCCAGCCTAAATTAAACATCTAATTTCTATTTATTTAGAGTCAATCTGAATACAGGACCGTATTTAAAAAGCTTGTGTTTCTAAATTTCCGCAAAAATCAAAGTTTTGATAGAATAAAATTTTTTGTAGATTTTAATTGCTGTCTTACATACCTATTATATATTAGCAGGGTACGTCGGAATATTTCATTTACATCCTGTATACTGTATGAGTTGGGAGGAACAGACCAAGCTCCAGGAGTGGATTGAACCCGTGAAAATAATCTAAAAAACTGAAATGTTTTTATCCGATTTTTGTTTGTTTTGAAGTTATAGCAAAATTAAAAATTAAATTAGATATGTTCTAAGTATGCCATGTTAGAGGCTTAAAAACATTTGATAACTTTGTTGTTCTAATAATAGGTCGGTGTATTGTGACAGTGATTTGACGTTTATTTTTGAGTTTGTACAATTAAAATATTACAAAACGCCACCCACTTTTTCAAATTTATAATATAAAAATATGGTGTTTGTTTTATGGTGTTTCTAATGCGAATGCTAGAGCTGATGTTAAAGAATATTGTCAACGGTTTCCACATCAGAGGCATCCTAATCACAATGTATTTATCAGAGTTCTAAACAAATTTTGTGAGACCGGAAAGCTTCCCAGTGTTGTCATAAAACCAGACCGACATACTCGACAAGATTTAGAAGAGATGCAAAATCTGACGGAGAATTAGTATTCAATAATAATACTCATGACTATCACATATGGTCACACGAGAATCCCCACGCAACAGTAATTGCCAACATAAGTTTTCGTTAAACGTGTAATATGATCTGGTAGCTGGTTATTTAATTGGCTCTCATATTTTGAAAAATCGCCTCACAGGAGATAACTACTTAATTTTTTTGAAAATGCTTCACATGGACTACCAAAGGATGCCCCTTTAAACATCAGAATGCATATGTACTTCGATGGGACTCCTACATATTTCGCTCGTCAGGTCGAGCAATATTTGCACGAAAGACTTCCTGGGCATTGGATTAGTCGTGGTGATCCTATTAGTTGGCGTCCAAGGTCTCCAGACCGCACAGTATTAAATTGTTTTGTTTCTGTAGCTGATACAAAGATGAAGTGTACAAAATAAAAGTGGACACTCGGGATGCACTAATTCAACGTATTAGAAATGCTGCAGCCGATCTTAAACAAAGATATGACTCAATCAGGATAGCAACAGGTGCCCTTCGTAGACGAAGCAGAAAATGTTTAGATTTGAATAGCGGTATTTTTGAACATCCATTATAAGAACGCTATGATTACCAAAACATTAATGTATGAAGTTTTGTTTATTTTTAATTACGCATAACTTGAAAACAAATAAAAATCGGATAACAACATTTGAGTTCTTTTACATTATTTTCACATGTACAATGCACTCTAGGAGTTTAGTCTTTCCTTATACGGCGTGAGTCGGGAGCGACTCACGCCGTATATTACTGTCATCTTGTATATTCGACCACGTATTGCTTTGGTTCTTAAGAGAACAATCCAATCGACATTTCGGCGAGATCTCACTGGTCTTCATCTAGTAAAACTGCATTTCCAGGTTCAAATGAAAGCCAGTGAGATCTCGCCGAAATGTCGATTGAATGGTTCTTTTAAGAATCAAAACAATGCCTACAAATTTAAGAAGATGAGTAATTCAATTTATAAGCTTTAAATTACCAAAGACTGATTAATACCCAATTATGGTAAACAAAATTTATACGAACATACGTAAGCGGATTTTTTCGTGTGAAAGAAGAGATCCTCTTCCACAGGCAAATTTTGTTACGTGTACATATTATCTAAAAGAAACACGAGAATTTGAAATCCGTATTCAAGATACATTATTTCATTCAACAAATATAGTGATAAAAGCTTTCGTCGTCTGAGGAGTTAATTAATGAATTCTCTAGACGACGAATTATACACAAATTGGTGTATTGATGTATCAGACTATTCAAATATATTTTTATTAAAATCATGGACTGATATTTCTCTCTTGCGATTTTAAAGCAAAAGATTCTGTTCAATTAACAGAAACTTATTCAAATATACGTTTACGGGTTTAATAATTTAAACATGTCGTTCCATATTTTATTCTCAAAAGTCCTACTTAAGCAGAAATTGTATATTACTTTTTAATACACGAAGCAATTCCTTCTTAATTTCTCAGAAACTTTGCATTATAAACAAATTTTACTGCGCTCTGTATTTTAATAATACAAATAAGTAAAGTCCGCACGCAAAATTTTGTATTTTAAAAGAAAACAATCGCGTATTGTAACTAAAGCAAACATTACATAAATTTTGTCTTTAAATTTTTGCGTAACAACTTAATAAATATATCCTTTTATACGCATATATAAAAAAATATAAAGAAAATGCTTTAAAAGGAACATTAATTTAACAAGAACAGAAAATTTACAAAACAAAACCAAAATTCTAAATAACGCACTAATTAGTTTACCTGGAATAATGTGTACATCAAAGTCTCTTGCTGCAGTTGGCATACCCTTTTTGTGTTGGATGATTTGAAACGTATTTTTGCGTTGGAACCTTATACCATAACTTTTAAAAGTAGTTCAAACTTAAAACTATAAAATTAAATCTCTAAATTATTGCCGTAGAAAATAGTTTTTAAGGTACGTGTTTACTACAACTGACCATTTTGAAAGCCAGTGACGGCTAGTACTAAAGGGCACAAGGGCACGTGCCCGCCCAACCACCAAGATAAGCACAGAAAGAAATTCGCATGTAATTCAGTGCATTATTTTATTTTATTATCTTTACGTATTTTTAAAACGATGGTATCAAACTTTCCTTCCGCACCACAGACACTAACGCATAAACGCTCAAAACTATGTTCCGGGGCAAGATTTCATATGTACCTATTCCGAATATGGATCGGCTGGTATCGCTTATTTTCGCCATATATTTTTATACGTCGTTTTGGGGAACAGACTCGCTCGACTCCAGTTAACGTCTTGCGTTTATTGTGATTAGTATTATTTTCGACGCTTACTGCACGTTTTTATTATTTATTATGATGGAAGTTAAAGTAAAACTCGAACCTACAATAGAGTATTCAATAAATATATATATATGAAAAATATGAATGGATTTGCGGATGTTCGCTAACAAATAAGCTATTTTGTTTTATCTTTAAAACATATCGCAGAAAAGGCAAAGAAACACGAAAATTCCGTTTCTCACGTGAATACATGCGTGGATTTAAGTGTTCTAGGCAAAGTGGACATACGTGAACAGTTAGACAGTGCTTATTTGCGACATAAAATTAAGTACAACGAAGAGGTGGAAAAAAATTGTCATATATTGCGCCGGCTAATTATGTGTATAAAATCTTGCGGAGCTTTTGAATTGGCGTTACGAGGCCATGATGAGACATTGACGTCGGAAAATCCAGGTATTTATGTAGGCTTAATCAACTTTTCAGCTGAATTAATTAGACGCTGTGCTTACAATACATATGAAAGGTTCACAAGTGTTTAAAGGCTCCTCAAAAACTATTCAGAACGAATTGCTAGATGCAATGTGCAAAATTTGCAAGCAGGAAATATTAAAAGAAAATAAATCTGCGCAAATTTCATTGCTTTGGTGGCCGATGAAACTACATCTAAACTACACCGCTAATAATCAGCAAATGGTTGTTATTATTCGATACGTGTTTAATGGACAAATTTTTGAACGCTTTTTGTTTTTTTTTAAGCTGAGTGGGCATAATGCTGATGTTTTAGCAAAAACATTGCTGAATGAATTGCAAACTATTTTAAATTCTCCTTCTGGGTCTGATAACAATAAACTAATTACTCAAAGTTACGATGGGGCGTTCGTGATGAGTGGTAAGACAAATGATGTCCAAGCTATTATCAAAAGAACATTTCCACAGGCACATTATATTCACTGTTACGCGCATCAATTTAATTTAATTATTGAACGAGCGGCACAGTGCAATAAAAATGTAAAAATTTTCTTTGCAAAGTTGCAGTCATTTTCATTTTGTTTTTTCGATCGCCAAAACGAATGGTAATTCTTCGTAGATTACCACGCGCTACCACGTTGGATTTTCAAAAGTCGAACTGTGAACACATTATTTGAATACTTTCTTCTCTTTCAAAGAATGTTTAGACAAAATTATTGACGAAGATGGGATGGATTCAGTTACTATTAGTGAAGCAAGTGGTTTATTGAAACATTTGAATTTCCCGGAATTTCTCTACTGGTCGAAAATATTTCATTCCATCATGCCACATGTTGAAATATTATTTAATCAGACTCAAATGCGCGGGATTGACAGTGCTCAATTGCAAAAAGCAATTGAACAATTCCAACAGCAAATTATTCACATTAGAAATTTAAGAAATTCTACTGACAATGACAATGAAGAACGCAATAATGAAGAACCTACAAGGAAAAGACAAAAAACGACAGCTGGAGATAACAGAGCTGTTATTGCAAAGGAAGTATGATACTATTTTAAGCCAAATTAGCGACCGATTTGATTTTAGGGATCACTTAAGTGCAGCAAAATTATTTGATTCTCAAAATTTTAAAACTTAGTCATTCATTTCCACAAAAAAACTTTGATGAAGCTGTGAAATCTTATCCTATGTTGGACAGTGTAAAATTGAAAAGTGAACTTTCAGTAATTTATGAGCGCGATGACATGTGTGACGTAGGTGGTGTTTTTCCACTTTTAGTGTTCATAACAGACAACAACCTAAACAAGGTTTTGACGGAAACATACAAACCGTTGGATATTATTTGTACAACGCCCATGTCGACAGCAGAATGTGAAAGATGTTTTTCTACCCTCAAACGCATTAGAACTTTTCTGAGAAGCACAATGCCACGCATTGGTGGTCTTATCAATAGAATAGAAGTTCATCCAGTCTATCCCGGATTTTGAAAACAAAGTCATAGAAGTTTTTTTCAGCATGAAAAATAGGAGAATGGATTTTATGTAAAAAAAAAAGTTTTTTTTGTGCCCACCCTCTTTCATAACTCACGAGCCGCCACTGTTGAAAGCAGAAAGTTCTCTAATTGCAGTACACCTCTCAACCATTCTCTCACATTCTTTCAACAACAATTTTATTGAAAAAAAATTATACATTCCGAATGCGAAGAATACAATGAGTGTTTAAGGAATTCTAAACTTTAATTTGCAACCATTTCTACACAAGAGATGTGTTTAGATAAGTTATTTTGATGAGACGGCAAACGATTACTCAGTTTTCCACGGCATTTCTTCCCTTAAACGATTGCAATGTGCGTAATATTGGTCTTTAATCAACTCCTTATTGAAGGTAATTAATAAGAATGAACCCTTGAATATTAAAAAAAATATATATTATCTATTACCAGAGTTTAGCGTAGACATGGGAAATTCCAGCGTTCCTATTCTTTTCATTTTAAATAGTTAATTGACGAAGGAGATACTTGTTGAAACTTCATTATAACGCTAAGAAATAGGTAATTAAACTTCTAGTTTAAAAAATTCTTTTATTGTAAATACCACTACAATATTGTTTCGCCATACAATGGTTTCATCAGGTGGATGAAATACTGAATATGTACAATACAAGTTTGAATATTTATGTGAAAATTATTGGGGAAATGGTGGTGGAAAAATTTTTACAATCTTAAATTTAATAGAGGGGAGTTGTTCGTAGAAGGCTTTTCAGGGAAGAGTTCTCTCTTTACGATTACGATTTCTTCACAAACTTTTGATATTCAAGCACATTCACAAGTCTATTATTCATAGTAGAATAATCGTATTTTACTCAGCCAAAAGCATGTTTACAGCTCACTGTTACCACTAAAAATACTTTATGGTTAGGTGTGTTACGGTATGAAGTTTTCGAAGAAATTGGTAGTAGAGCTTTTCAAAAAAATTCTTCAAAAAATGATACTGCATTAACGTAAATCTCTACTGATGTCTATCAAATCTGTAGATGTCCAAGATATACCGTCTCCTTTAAGAATTCTGATTCGCTGTTAGCGATAATATCTCTTAAAGACGCACAAAACTGTATCATCACGACTTATTCAACAGTCATGAAACCATGGTCCAATGTGAATGACGAAAATGAGGATTCTATTCTGTTTGCTTGTTGACGACGTAGATAACACAGGTCTGCAAAAAGAAATTTTTTTTTTGGTGCATCTCTGTTTGTTTGAATAGTCGATAAAGTAGGTAATGTACAGTATATTGACATACGTCATTTTAACTCATCAGCTCTAGTTTACCTACTACTCTCATTGTGAATTGTTGTCGGTCTTGTTATGGTCTTGTTCGTAACTAGCCATTATTACAATATCATCGATAAAGTTTGTGTTACTATTTCATTATGGCTAGTACGTCCAGACGTTGTGTTAACGATCCTGATATATTTTGTTATGTTTGTGGTGAATACATACTGAAAAATCAGCGTAAATCGATTACAAACACAGTGCGTCGTTTGTATTTTGCTTACTTCGGTATTGAAATTCTACACCAAGATAAAGTGTGGGTGCCTCATAGTGTTTGTAAAATATGCGTTGAACATTTGCGACAATGGGAGAGAGGGAAACGTAAGTCTTTGAAGTTTGGAGTGCCTATGATATGGCGAGAACAAAAAAATCATTATGACGACTGTTACTTTTGTATGATTAATATAGTGGGCATCAACAAAAACAATCGCCATAAATGGAAATACCCCAATATTTCTTCAGTACAAAGACCTGTTCCTCATTCAGAAAATGTTCCAATACCAACTTTTCACCAGGTAGTGCAGCAATCTCAGGAGGATGAAGCTGAAGTACCTATTTGTTCCCAAGTAGATGATGACTTTCAATACTGCGGAATAACATCAGATCCTAAGCCATTTTCGCAGAATGAGCTTAGTGACCTCATCAGAGACTTAGATCTTTCGAAGGAACGTGCTGAGTTACTAGCGTCAAGATTAAAAGAAAAAAATTGTCTTTCCTCAGATGTTCGAGTGTCTACATATCGCACGAGAGAGGGAAAGTTATTGAAGTTTTTTTCATCTGATGAAAATTTTGTGTATTGCTGTAATGTGAGTGGTTTGCTGGCTTTCATGGGTTTAACGATCTATCAGCCCAATGAATGGCGTCTCTTTATTGACAGTAGTAAACGAAGTCTAAAAGCAGTTCTTCTACATAATGGAAATAAATATGCTCCCGTTCCAATTGCTCACTCAACATGTGTAAAAGAAGAATATGAGGTAATTTCAAATCTTTTACAAAAAATAAAATATATTGAACATAACTGGGTGATCTGCGTCGACTTGAAGATGGTTAATTTTTTATTGGGTCAACAGAGTGGTTATACTAAATACCCATGTTTTATTTGTCTATGTAGAACTAGTAGAGGAAATGCTGGTGCGATTCAAAGATTTAGGCTGTAATATGAGTATAAAATTACACTATCTCAATAGTCATATACATCATTTCCAACACAATTTAGGAGATCTAAGCGAAGAACAAGGGGAACGTTTCCACCAAGACCTAAAAACAATGGAGAATAGATACCAAGGAAGGTGGAACAGTCATATGATGGCTGACTATTGCTGGGGAATCATGCGAGATTGCCCGAGTCAGTTTCATTCATCACTCAAAAGACAATTTCTTGATGTTTAATGTCAATAAAATAAATATTTTTTCGTGAATTGTGTTTTTTTTTCTCGGGAACTAGAGCTGACAGAAGAAAACGGGTAACATTTTTGATATCGCCATGTAAGACATACTTAAAATCGGGTCTAAAATCTCCAGCACTAAAATGGTTGTAGGCCAGTGTAATTAGATGCTAGGGATGGTCAAGATGCTGAATCCCATCAAGTCAGTGATGATGGGAAATGCGCAGGCTTATCGATATTCGCAATGACGTTCCAAACCGATATAATAAACACATTTCACAATGGCTTGTGGGAGGCGTTGAAAGAAAAGATTCGATCTACCAATGCAGAAATTTCATCATTAATAGTAGAACAAAGAAATAATAAGAAAGAAGAGGTTTAATCAGACTTAAAATATGAAATTAGATATTTCCGGTTATATACAGTTGATCTTACAAAAGTATGTTAAGATGTGAAATTAATATTTTGTTCACGTAATCAAAACAAATTTTAGCCGACGATTAAATGTGAAAAATTTAAAGCAGTTGGACAGTTACAAGTAAGTCAAGGACGAAATATTTTTATGAGATGTCTAATCATTTCTTGCGAATTGATTATAAATTGTGTGACTGTTGTTTTCTTGATGATTGTGTATTTTGTTTTTTCTATTTTTATAAAAGCGTTAGAAACGTTTGACATAGACGTGTAGTAATAATAAACGTAACATCATCTAAAGAAATATAGGTTATAAATTGAACGTATGCTGCTTTTATTTTAATTAAAGTTACTCTATGATGCTACTTATATATATTCTATCGCAATAATCGTCATTTCCATTCTATGTAGAAAAGCAAACATTTATAAAGCGAGAAAATAACAAATAACGTACAAGAACGTTATTTAGATTATCTCGATCCGATAGGGTGGTAGCAGGTACGTTAGATTATTCACTAAATATAATTTTATCTATAGTAGAGATGTCAGCTTGAAAAGGCAAAAAGGATTTTAAGTTATTCTAATAAATCAGGGCACCGTATAAATACACTAGAATTGGTTAGAGATGGAAAGGAAAGCGGCACCAGTATTGAAGAAGGATGCGAGAAATAAAGGAGGTAGAAGAGCAAGTATAAGCAAGGGGATGAAATGGGAAGATCTCATTTTCCCTAAGTCACTTCGTTCCCTGGAGTCCTGGAACCGCAACATATCGCCGTTTGCTCATGCAGGATAATATATTCTGTACACTACACAATAGCTCTGTGCTAATGCGTCTCTCTGATCACGCTTCAGTAATCGATTACTGATCACTCTGCAAAGGTATTGTATATACACATTAAATACACTACATATATACTTATATATACGTATGTATAAATACAAGGTGCTCGTTTCAAAATTTACCAAAAACGTCTTCAAGCATACTTCAATTTTAATTCAGATGCAAAACATTTTCATGTATACATTACTGTACCAGTCTATCCTTCAGCACTGCTTAAAAATAAATTAACAAAAGAACGCCCATTTATCATACTCTATTTTGATAATACTTCCCTTTTAAGTGCAATACCTCTATAAGGTATGTAGCTAAATTAATATACCTATATACACATAACCAAATTAAAGTTATTAATCTTTGTCTCTTTTATTTCGCTCGTTTAAAATAATAAATATTCTTCTGTTTAATTAAAATACACTCTCACCACAATGTAGTTGCTAATCCTGGAAACGTATTTCGACAACTACGTTGTCATCCTCAGCAGTAGTAAAAGATTGGAGGGGAGTGAAACATATTTTGTACAAACAAAGAACATTACTACATATAATACCATCGCATTAATACCAATTTACGATACAACTGTGTTGTAATTATGTGTTTTGTTTGTGTAAAGTGTGTGTAATACTTTTTCTTCTGCTGAGGATGACAACTTAGTTGTCGAAATACATACCAAGATTGAAAATTACATTACAATATAGATGATACTAATGTTATACTCACTGCTTTTCTTCAATTACCACTGTATTATATACTGTTAATTGTGGTCAAATAGTTATTTATGTATCAAGGCACTAAAGTTTCGTTTTTCATTACGAAACATATGGAACATATGAGTAATGAAAAATAACTTTAGTGTCGAGATGCATATTAGATTTTTTCCGAAATCGAAGGAAATTTTAAAATTTTGACGTTTCAATTTTTGGGTAATGTCATTTCATGAAAACATATTATTTATTAATATGTATTACAATTGAACAATTTTCATTATTGGAGATGTTAATTGGGGCCAACTTGTTGGAATTTTGCAAAGTCGCAGTTGTTGGAGTAAAATCATTTGAAGTAAAAGAACTTGGCCAACCTTGAAGAATTCTTGATGAAATTTCTTTTCTCATTAGAGATGATTCAGCATAGCTTTCAGAAATAGTTGAACTTTTCCAACTACTATGCTGCTTTATGGTTGACACTATCTGTGTCTGCTAAAAGAGACGCAGATTTTCGTCGAAGGGCATGCGCTCTATAGTCACCTATAGGTAATTTCAAATAATTAGCAATGAGAGATCGAATTTTACATAAAGTATGAATACAGACAAATTGAGTTGATCATTTTCCGTTTCGATAAAATATGAACAGTGACCTGTGTGGAGTGTGCTTCGGTCTTAATGCAACATATTTTCTGCATATATCAAGTGGGTTTACGTTCTCACACATTTTATTTGTAATGGCAAAATTCCTTTTTTTCCATTCTTGGAATCAGGAATTGTAATAATTATCACATTATCAAAATTGATTAAAATCACACCACAGCTTCACACGTCATTAGAGCAAAATGACGCAAGGGTCTGTAAAAGTTATTTCCCTGCCTAATTTTGCTTTACTTCCCAGATGATTTTTTCTTATTTCACTGACGATTTCGGAAAAAAGAAATGAACAATAACATAGAGATAATCTTACTGTTACAAGTAATTTTCGTGAAACCATTCAACAAGGCGTCCTTACATTGTATATTACGATAATGCGTCCGCATACATACATATTATACATACGTATAGCAAACTCCAATTAATTTGGCGCGAGGAGGGAGTGCGCAGAAGCCGTTTTTAAAAACGTCCACCCCCATTACTCAAGTAATTGTCAGAATACATTTGTCATTGACGTTTGACAGACTTTGCTAGGGGATCATAAAGTGATACACGTTCAGAGGTTAGAATTATCTGACATTTGATGTAAAACCAAATACAAATCTCCCCACTACTTCTAATCCTGCGCGAACTTACCCCTCCTCGCGCCAACTTAATTCGCGTTTGCTATAAATGCTTATCCGTACTTTCTGGTCAAAACGGCTCCGTATGGGCATCCTCTTTTTTCAAAACTAAACTTGCCATTTCAAGGTCATCATTTTGATCCAATTAAAGTTAATAAAGGAGAATCAGATAAATAGCTAAAGGCACTACAAAAAAATATATGTAACTTTAATGGATATTGCGAAGACTGGCCAATTCGTTTAAATGAGTATATGCTGGTCACTAGTGATTATTTTAAATGCAAATAAATAAATTTAAGTGGATAAATGAATCATTCATGTTTTATTTAGCTATTCGTAATACTTTCTGAGCACAATAGCATATCGATTCATGAATATATTAAAGTATCATCCTCATGTTTCGTTGCTCTTAATTTTATTCGCGATAATTTCACACAAGTGGAAGAATTTCTAACAAATATGCATTCTCTACATGAAATTTATACATTTAGCGAGTTTGGAAGTGGACTACACTTCTATTTACGAAACGTTATACAACAAGCGTGTTGTCCCACTCAGCAGTACATTCAAAATATGAGAAATTATGTACGCTCATCTAAATTATAACTTTCGGTCAGATTGATATAAATATTAATTCAAATTAAATGGTTTAATACATATTCTTTTATTTTTGAATAATATGTTCGTTCATTAAAAAGCCTGTACGTACCTTTGGCTCAAAAAAAATGAAGTATCAAAACAAACAAAACAATATGAATTAATTTTTTTTCGTATGAGAAGCGATATTTAAAAAAACGAAAACTAAATATTTAATGTATAAGTATAATGTATCACTCTTTATGACAAAAAGCTCATAAAAATAATTTGTAAATGGGATTTAAGTAAAACACTTATACTAATTTCCAGTATATATTACACTTTATTATATATTAATAAATTGACGACAGGTTTCGCTACGATGTAGCTTCTTCAGATCTTATATTACTACTGAATACTCTTTTCACAAATGTATGGCTTTTTTCTAAACTATTTCAATGGGTTGCACTTGTCTACATTAGAATCGTCTTTTACCGATATATCGTCTAAAGTTATTGTTGTCTTAATATTTGATGAAACCAGTTTAAAAGTGGGGAATTATTAAGGTCTAATTGGTCATTTAACAATATATCTGCATATTTAAGTTTATTTATTTCTAAGGATTCCAGTAAATTTTACTTTAATCCTTTTTGTTGTGACTGTAAAATTTCGAAATCTTTATTGAAACTATGATTATTTTCCAACAAATGAAGTGCATAATTGGAATCTGTTTTTTTGTTAATAAAACTTTTAAAATGTTCCTGTATTCTTTTCTCAAAGCTCCTACCAGTTTGGCTTATGTATGTTTTAGGGCACTCTTTACATGTTAGTTTGTATACTCCGGATTTATTACTTTTGCTTGTCTTGGATTTATTATTTTTTATGAATTTCCCTAATGAATTATTAGTTTTATAAGCTACATTTATATCTGTTTTTCGTAAATTTTTTCCTATTTTTTCACTTATCGGTCCTATGTATGTTACTAATTTATAATTGCTTGGTTTATCTTTTATTATTGGGTACACATTTTCTATTGCTTTCCTATATTTCTTTTTTCTTAAAATTGTATCTACTATATTTGGGTTATATCCATTATTTTGCGCTATTTGTTTAATGATATTTAATTCTTTAAAGAAGTTTTATTATTTAAAGTTACTGATATTAATCTGTGTATCATACAATGGAATGATGCTAGTTTATGGCTAACCGGGTGACAGGAACTGTTGTGAATGATAACATCTGTGTGTGAGGGTTTGTGATATATTGGAAAGACATGTTTATTATTTTGTCTAGAAATTGTAAGGTCCAAGAAGTTTATACTTTGATCTGATTCTTTTTCTATGGCGAACTAACTTAAAACATTAAGTTCACCATAGAAAAAGAATCAGATCAAAGTATAAACTTCTTGGATTTTACAATTTCTAGACAAAATAATAAACATGTCTTTCCAATATATCACAAACCCTCACACACAGATGTTATCATTCACAATAGTTCCTGTCACCCGGTTAGTCATAAACTAGCATCATTCCATTGTATGATACACAGATTAATATCAGTACCTTTAAATAATGAAAACTTCTTTAAAGAATTAAATATCATTAAACAAGTAGCGCAAAATAATGGATATAACCCAAATATAGTAGACACAATTTTAAGAAAAAAGAAATATAGGAAAGCAATAGAAAATGTGTACCCAATACTAAAAGATAAACCAAGCAATTATAAATTAGTAACATACATAGGACTGATAATTGAAAAAATAGGAAAAATTTTACGAAAAACAGATATAAATGTAGCTTATAAAACTAATAATTCATTAGGGAAATTCATAAAAAATAATAAATCCAAGACAAGCAAAAGTAATAAATCCGGAGTATACAAACTAACATGTAAAGAGTGCCCTAAAACATACATAGGCCAAACTGGTAGGAGCTTTGAGAAAAGAATACAGGAACATTTTAAAAGTTTTATTAACAAAAAGACAGATTCCAATTATGCACTTCATTTGTTGGAAAATAATCATAGTTTCAATAAAGATTTTGAAATTTTACAGTCACAACAAAAAGGATTAAAGTTAAATTTACTGGAATCCTTAGAAATAAATAAACTTAAATATGCATATATATTGTTAAATGTCAATTAGACCTTAATAATTCCAAACTTTTAAGCTGGTTTCATCAAATATTAAGATATCAATAACTTTAGACGATATATCGGTAAGAGACGATTCTAATGTAGACAAGTGCAATCCATTGAAATAGTTTAGAAAAAAGCCATACATTTGTGAAGAGAGTGTTCATTAGTAATATAAGATCTGAAGAAGTTACATCGTAGCGAAACATGTCGTCAATTTATTAATATATATAATAAAGTGTAATATATACTGGAAATTAGTATAAGTGTTTTACTTAAATCCCATTTATATATTATGGATTTCCAGCAAGTATCGGCCGATTCAATTAAATAAAAATAAAAATAATTTATACACTAAATATCGAAATTTCTGAAGGATTAGAAATTAAATCTCTCTTCCTCAATTCAGGGTATTGTTTGAGGAAGGCTATCTAGTAATGACTCACATTGATGGGCTGCTGAACTTCTGTATCCAGCTAAATCGGTCTCCAAGATTTAATTCGGGTCTTGGGGACGCTTTCAAAATCATCATATATATGAAGGTCAATGTGTTGCTAATCTTAGCCCATTCATTCTGTGCTGCCGCGGAACGTCTGACATACGGCGGGCAATGTTAGAAAAAATCGGTAACCAGAGACTAGGAGTGGACCTAACAGTACTGGTAACGATTCTCATTGTATCGTTTACTTGAATATCTACTGGCTTGGTGTGAGAGCTTCGATTCCAGACAGCAGCACAGTATTCATCAGGAGAGTAAGCCAGTGCAATGGCTGCCGTTCGCAAGGTCTCCCCATTCGCTCCCCATGAATTGCTGGCAAGTTTATGTAATATATTATTTCGAGTCTTCGCCTTTTGACTAGATTTATAGAGGTGCTGCTTGAACTC
Source organism: Melolontha melolontha (assembly GCA_935421215.2). Taxonomy (NCBI): domain Eukaryota; kingdom Metazoa; phylum Arthropoda; class Insecta; order Coleoptera; family Scarabaeidae; genus Melolontha; species Melolontha melolontha. The sequence goes on along the minus strand of OW285244.1, from coordinate 28,867,812 downwards.
AGAGATCGGTCTAAAGTTACGCCCAGATATTTAGTGCGGGGATTGTGGTCGATCCGACTACCACCAAATTCAACATTCATCTCTCTGTTGGCTTCTTTGTTACACAAATGAAAGGCACAGGATTCGCATTTTGAAGGGTTTTGTTGTAAGCGCCATTTCTTAAAATATTCGTTTAAAGCAAGTTGTAATTCTCCATCCTCTAAATTCTCTGGTTTGGGTGCGTAAATCTAGGTCATCTACATATATAAATTTCCGTTTTTTTTGTGTGTGGGAGATCATTGGTGTAAATGTTGAACATTAGAGGGCCCAGAGCAGAGCCTTGAGGAAGGCCATTTTTAAAGGTTTTGTCATATTAGTTCGATTGTTTAGACAGACTGCGATTTTGTCGATTACTCAACATATTCTGGATAAGTTTGCTTAATTTAGCACATGAGATGTTTTTTTTTTTAAATTAAGAGTCATTTAATTCAAGAGTCATTTAATTCTTCCAGACTGTGTCATAGGCAATGGAGAAATCGACAAAAGCAGCGGATGTTTTTAGGCCCTTCTGAAAACCTGTTTCAATATGCGCTATTAACGCCAAGACTTAGTCGCAGCAGTTCCTTCCCGTTCTGAAACCGGCTTGTCTCTTATCAGTGATTTTGTCGACGGTAGACGCTTTTGTATTGTGGATAAGTTATTGTAAAAGTTTATAGCAAACACATAAAATATGTTTTTAGCTTCCAGGATCTTATGGAAGCTAACCAGGTTTTTGTGCTTTCCGGAAAATCTTAGGGACGTCTCCAGTATCTAAAATATAATTACGAGAAGTGGTGATTGCTCACCAGCTATACACCAGGCAACCTAAGTGGTACACCTGAGCATCTATTGAGATAGGCGTCCCACTTGGTAAAAACTTCTATTCGTCAAAAGGAAGCAACTTGGAATTAAATTCGGCCAAATCGGTTAGTTAATTATCAGTAATTCAGAACTGACATTAAAAAATAAACTTGTGGTCTATAAGACAATAATCAAACCGATTTGAATTTATGACATTCAGCTATGAGGTGCAGCTAATTCCAACCTCAAAATACTCCAACGTTCATAGTTAACGCTCCATGATACGTTACATCACAACAGAAAAGGACTTAGGAATGCCTTCGGTAAAAGAAGAGATTACAAATTATAGAGTGCAGTATAGTATAAGTTCTCACTCCAATAAGCTTGCTAGCCAATAGTTTAATAACAAAGATGAAATGCTCAACCTAGCAAACATATTTGCATCTTAAGTGATTTTAGTTTTTAATGTCTTTGTCGATTTTAGATTTGATTTAGTTTATCTAACGTAAACTACACTTTAAAATATTTGTTATGAATAGATTGCTTATTACTAGAGAACGGACGCAATTTCCATAAAACGCAATCGGCAATTGGAATTGTGTATAACGTCGCTCAGTACATCCCGGCGTAATTCAATGAAGTATTTGTTTGACTTACTCGGACACCTGGTCTCGCCGCGATAACAATGAACAAGCCAGCTATTGTATTCCGAGAATATAGTGCTTTTTAAAGTGTTTTCATTAGCGTAGATAGAAGCGGGGTTTTTTATAATGTATTTATTTTTATTAGTTTATATTTCGTAAGATAAATAAAGTGCTGTGAGTAAGTTTCTTGTTTTCATAGTATTAACTGTTAATTACATCGTAATTTTTGTGATAGATCCTGTTTAATATCGTTTGATTGAATCTATTTCTACCAATTATTTCGACGTAAGAGTGTGCATTGAATTTCGTTCAGTTTCAATAACTTACGCATACATTTTTAGTTTTCATTTATTTAGATCTAGAGCATTGTTTAAGTTACTTTTTCAGACATGATATGGAAGAATGTCGAGAACGGCATTGTAAAAAATGGCGAGTTGGATTGACGGTCATACTGATTGTATGTCCATTGTCAGTGATTCCGAAATTTATTACAAAATCCGTAAAATATCGTCAAAAATTCGTCATTTAGGATCGCAAACACATCTGAACTCTGTAAAACTTTTATGGCGGCTAATATTCCATTAAATAAACTTAGCAATCCCACTTTAAAAATATTTCTGAAAAAATATACTGGTCGAAATGTTCCTGATGAATCAACTTTACGCAAATATTATGTTTCTAGGTGCTATACGAGAACAGTAGAACAAGTGTTATAAATAGAGTTGATGCGGAAACAGTTGCTGAAACCATTAAGGAGAATATGCAAAAAATGCTTCATTCGGACGCCACGTACAAAGAAAAAATACTTTTATTTGTCAGTGATAGTGCTGCGTATATGTTAAAAACAGGCAGACTATTGAAGAAAACATATCCTAATATGCTGCATATTACTTGTGTAGCACATGCTCTCCACAGAATCTGTGAATATATCAGAGACACTTTTCCGGAAGTTGATAGACTTGTATCAGCTTTTAAAAAAGTTTTCAGAAAAGCACCATTGACAGTAGCTCTTTTCAGCGAAAATTTTCCATCTCTATCACTGCCTCCCACTCCAGTAATAACTAGATGGGGAACATGGCTGGAAGCTACTAGTTATTATGCTGAGAATTTCGATAGTCTAAAACATTTCGTAACACTGCTAAAGGAGGATGCTAGAAGTATTGGTGAGTGCAAGGAGCTCACATAAATCCCAAATTTAAAAAATCAGTTGTACTTTCTTCACGAACATTTTGGAAAATTGCCAAAACTTATCACTTATTTTGAAAATCGAAATCTCAAATTAAATGACGGATTAACCACATTAGATGTGGCTGTTAATAATTTGAAAAGTATTCCAAGTGACTTCGAATGTGGCCTTCGGCAAAAGTTTGAGGCAATTCCTAATAGAAATCCAGATTTAATTACATTGCAGCAATTATGTATGGAGACAATTCCACAAAATCTAACGACTAAATATGAAGAAATAAATGAATATTTCCAGTATGCACCTATAACCAGTTGCGATGTAGAAAGGACGTTTTCTATTTATAAGGATGTACTTAATTCAAAGAGAAGAAAATTGACAGAAGAAAACCTTGAGAAACTATTGCTAGTCAATATTAATACTCCTTTACTCAACTTGAACGACAAAATAAACAAATAAAAATGTTCCAATTATAGAAATAAAATTAAAAACATTGAAAATACAACTTTTCAACAAATACTATGTATTTCGTAATTTTATAGATCACCACCCGTTCGTTTTCCAATTATATAAATAAAATTAAATATTTTAGAAATACAGCCTTTCGCCAGTACTGCACTGGGTGGTAAGCGTGTCCGTTCTCTACTTATTACACTTCTATTCATCCTTCTGTGGAATAGATTCTAATTATTGTTGGAATTAAATAAAGCTAATCTTATAAATAAAAAAATTGCAATAGAAAGTTAAATATATAATTCTCTCTGCATCAAAATTATTCTCCAAATTATCTCAATTTAATAATATTGTCATTTAGACAGGCGCTAAAAATCGCTTAACTATAAATGTGCGTAGGTTATGTTTACTGAAAACGTACAACGTGATTAATGCGTAGTACTGGATCGGAATACCGTCATCTATCGTCTGCATTTCTCAACTAAATACCCGAGATATTGAAGCCTATTTTTAGATGCCAAATAGCTTCTTTACATAGCTATCATTCATAATCAAGTATCGCCTTATTAGCAGTAATAAGGTATTTTTCAATTAAATTATAAGCCTACGGAATCTACCTTTTTCCGTGTTTGGCATTGCTGAATAATGTAATACAAATGATATAAATAAGTGATAACAATCTGCATATATTATTTTGGTATACAGGGTCACCCAAAACGTACCAGAAATATTTCAAGGATAAATTTCAGAACTTATTTAGAGTCGTAAAGTCCATATAAACATATTGCTATGAACTGTGGTTTTTATATTTATTGTACCACCGTTCACGACAAATCTATCCAGCTAGGATATTCAGTCGGTTTATTTCCAAAAAATGGAACTGCTTTCTTCTCAGGGTTCCAAGCGGAAACATGGAAAATAAGTAAGTTATTCTCGGCTGTTGTTGCAGATACTTCTTGGTGAAACATTTTAACTTCATACAGTAAATAATAATGAATAAATTAAAACACTTGGCTTGTTTCACTATGAGATTTATTTAAATTCTCAGAGAATTTAAATAAAAGTAAGTTATATTAGGCGCCACTCAAAAATTTTTTTGAGAAATGTTAAAATAATACTTCTTTAAGTTACTTATTAAATTTGTGTTGAAAGGATAATTAAATAATAATCACAATATAAATTTAAAATGAAAATTTAATACAAAATCAAAAAAAAAAGAAAAAAAAAACAATCTTTATAGAGTATAAAGATTAATATTGCATCATTAAACAATATTCTAAAAGGTAAAAATAACGCACGGGAAATGACAGCTACGTGCATTCAAAAAACCTCAATGACACCCGAAACTAATTAAAAATAAACTAAATCACAAAGAATATTTTTTATTTCTCTCCAGAGAACAATATAAATAAACAGACTTGACAGCTCGAACGAAACTCTAAAAACATGCGCACTCACATGTCCAAGAAAAAATGCCCTTGAAATCCAAACGTATAAAATTTTACAGTTACTGTTTTTTTTTACTTAGAAATGTTAAAAATCCTCTTTGTTGTCTAACTCAATTAATTATGACTAAAACTCAATATTACAATGTAAATACAATTGAAAATACAATATTCCAATCTTTTAAATTAATAAGTCGACTTATATTAAAGATAAATTTTTGCTTACATAAAAAAATATAAGAGACACGTAGACAAGAAAGCGTAAAATTAAAAATTACGAGAATAAACCTCTCGTAGAAAACTCGGTAAATGAAATTATAACACCATCAACTAATTAAATCTAAATCAAGCCGAAGTTACTTTACAATAGATAATTATCTATTTTCTAAATAAATGAGCTTTCTCATCTAACTGTTAACTTGTGTCTAAAGGTCAAATCGTCCACCTCTAACATAGTGGCGTGCACCACAAGGCGCATGACAAGAAATATACATAGGAGTCCAAAATAATAGTACATAATTAAATAAATAAATTTTTAATACTTATTGGGGAAAAAACCATAGCAATATGTACTAAACGTAACCGTTAACGAGTTATTGTTTATTTAATAATTTATGAGGCTAAAATTTTAGTTCTACTAAATTCATTAAAATACATTTTTCAAAATCACTACCTAGTACTTGAACTCTTTGATAATGATATAGATGTAAGCGAGCACTTCTTATTATTCTCCAAACTTGGGTTCTACGTATTCCGGTACGTATGCAACTCTTCGCATACTTAAAGACGGATCTTCTTGTAATAAATCAAGAATTTGCTCATTTTCGTTTATGGGTCTACGAACAACTCCTTGGCCGACAGCAAAAGTGCCATGTTCTCTCAGCTCACGATATCAATGAAAGAAAATTGCACACGTGGGCAGCCTCCTATTAGGATATCTTCGACGATATTCTTGTTGTGCTGCTAAAGTTTTTTCCATCACACAGACCGTAGACATAATTAATATCTGCATATTATTCATTTGAAAATAACATTGGCATTGTGAATTACGAACTGACAAGTTGCAAACAATAATTTGTTAATCATCATGGCATCATGATAACTAGATTGGTATTTCGGAAATCCGTTAAACAGCAGGCTACCGATAGATATTATTAGGAATAATCATATTAAGAAGACAGCAATTTCTTCTACCACGCGCGGCTTTGTGTATCGAAGAAAATGGAGATAATTCTAAACATTTATTGTAAACAAAACAAAAACTAAAATTTTAATCACATAAATTATGAAATAAACAATAACTCGTTAACGATTATATGTTCATATGTTCACATCCTTGAAATATTACTGGTACGTTTTGGGGCATCCGGCATACGAGGGTGATTTAACGAGAGAATGATTTTTCAATGAAATATTTATTTTAATGTAAGAATACATACATACATGCATACATAATCAAAGACCTCTCATACCCGAAGGTGTCGAGGTGTAAAGTTCTCTTAATTTTGTTCTACAAATTCACGCCACTCTTTTTTATTTCTGGCTAGGTCCTTCGCCGCGTTCCATGTTTTTCCTCTTTTTTTCAGAAGTTCATCCATACTGCTGTTCCACGTTTTTCTGGGTCGTCCTCTCCGATTTTTCCCAATTTTCCTTACCTGCCATACCCGCTTCACCTGTCTAGTTTCATTCATTCTGATCAAGTGTCCCCACCATTTCAGTTTCTTTTCTTCTACTTTAGTTCTTAATGGTTTTGTTGTCAGCATCCGTCTAATGTCATCATTTCTTTTTTTGTCTGTTCTTCTAACGCCCAATGATTTCCTCAGATACTTCATTTCACTGGCTTGTAATCGTTTTGTTTGTCTTTCATCAAGTATCCAATTTTCTGCTCCATAGGTTAAGACTGGTAAGTATACTGCTTGATACACAGTCATTTTTGTTCTTATTGTTATCTCTTTTTTATTCAAAAAGTTTTTGTAGAGGGCATAGTACAATCTGGTTGCTGAATTTATTCTGGCGCTTATCTCATCTTCCTGGGTTGCTTTACTATTTAAGTTTATCCCTAGATACTTAAAAACGTCTACTTGTCCGATTCTATATCCTTCAATGTTAATGTTAATATTCGCTGTATTATTTGTTACTGTCATCACTTTAGTTTTCTCAGTGTTTATTCTTAGATTGTATGCTTTTAATTCTTCTGTCCAGATTGTTATGTTCTTCTCTAAGTCTTTCTCTGTTTCTGCTATAAGCACTATATCGTCCGCGAATACACATGCTTCTACTCTTACTGCTTGCATATTTCTATACCCTGCAATATACTTTCTTGCTTTTGTCCAACTGGCTTTTATGACTTCATCCATCATGCTTATAAACAGCAATGGGCTCAGTACTCCCCCCTGTCTCACTCCATCATTTCCAAAAGTTTTTGAAGTTTTATTTCTTGTTCTTACTTGGTTAATTGTATGTTCATATAAACTTTGTACTACCTTCAAAAGTTCTTCTTCTACATTCTTGTTCTTTAAGCTCCGCCAAATTCCTTCTCTATCAACCATATCAAATGTTTTTTTCATGTCCAGAAAAGCTAAAAAAATTTGTTAATTTTTAACTAGTGCTTTTTCTGTTATTTGTTGTAAAGTAAAATTGTGGTCCTGTACGCTGTGTGCTGGTCTGAATCCACTTTGTGCGTCTGCTAGCTTTGGTTCTATCGCCTTTCGAAGTTTATTTTCTATGATTATCTCGTAAACTTTCAGTCCCGAGCATAGTAGAGAAATTCCTCTATAATTATCGCAGACCCTTGTATCTCCTTTTTTATATATAGATAAGATTGTAGCTATATTCCATTCCTGTGGTATTCTTTTAGTTTTCCATGCAATATTTAGTATTTCCAGCAGTTCTCTCTTCCCATCTGGACCAAGGTATTTTAGTAATTCTGTATCTAATTGATCACATCCTGGTGCTTTACCTGTTTTAAGTTTCCTTATCGCTTCCTCTAGTTCGTCCAGTTGTATTCCAGTATCCTGTACTCCGTTTATGTTTTCACATACCTCTTCCTTTTTATTTTCTATTACTGTATTTTCGCTATTTAATAACTCAGTAAAATATTCTTGTCATCGTTCAATAATTTTGTCTTCATCTGTTATAATATTTCCATGTTGGTCCTTTATTTGATTTAGCTTTACTCTATTTGGATTTCTCATATTTCTCAATGTTCAATAGAATAGCTTTTTGTTTTCTACACTATTTTCTTGCATTTTCCTTCCAAACTCTTCCCAAGATCTCGCCTTTGCCTCTTTGATCATTACTTTTAACTTTATTTCTTTGTATTTTGTACTGGTCATATATTTGCCGATTTCTGTTTTGTAGAAAGTTTTTCCACGTTTTTTTCTTTTCCCTGACCTCTTTATTAATAACTTCGTTCCACCAGTTCGTTTGTTTCTTTGTATTAATACTTCTACTATATCCACATGTTTGTTTTGCCACTTTAAAAATTGTCTCCTTAAATCTTTTCCATTTATCCTCTAAATTAATCATTTGTTCTTCCCTGTTATACTTTTGGATTTGCGCTTCGGTTTCTTCTATATATTTGGTCCTGAATTGTGGGTCTCGCAGCTTATAGCTTTTTATTCGTTCTGTTATAACATTGTTTTTAACTTCATGTAAGAATACATATTATTTTTAATATATTTCTCATCCAATTCTATACACTTAGCCCATCAACTTTCTATTTTCTTTAACTGTCTAAAAAGTAACTTTTCGGAATCTTGTCAAAATAAGAATTCGTTGCGAATACCATTTCTAATTTGTCCCGAATCTCTTTTCACCCAGCCGGTTTTTCAAGTTTGAGAACAAGAAAAATCACTTGATGAAAGATATGGTAAATATGGTAGATGAGCCAACAATTCGTAAATCAAATTCGACAAATTAGCGATTGCCATAATGGAGCAAAATTTCTCTGAATAAACACGGTCGTCTTTTGTTCAGTACAGCATAGAAACGTATCAGTGCAACAGCATAATATTGGTCACTTATTATACATACTTCCCTTCTGTAAATAGTCAATAAAGATTACTCCTTTGAATACATAAAAAGTCATGTCCACCATAATTTTATTAGTCGGAAAAAACGGGTTTTCATCTTCTTCTGAGCAGGCTCATCAGAAGAAATCCATTGTTTTAACTCTGATTTTGTCTCTCAAGTATAGGAATGTAAGCTTCATGTATAGTGACATATGGACGACGAAATCCTATTAGATTTCGTTGACACTTACCCATACCGTTACTTGAAATTGGGATTTGCTCAACAGTAAGCGCCTATGTTGGGGCTAGCTTTTTCATAAATATCAATTCAAGATATCGTGTCCCCATTCGGCTGAGGTGTTCACGGTATTAGCTCACACACTTTCATTCGGTGGTCACTCTTTAAAATAGTATGGACTTTATTAATTCAGTATATCATATGCGCATATTATCACTCTTGAAAGGGATAAACCACTTATAAATAATTCCATGAAAAAAATAATCTTTAATTAACACCTGAATTTTTTTTCTCCATTTTAACACGAAAACAATAAATAGTTTTCTTCAAACGATTGTAAAAACTTATCGATCTGACAGACTTGGACGAAATTTTGACAAACTTCTAAAACTCAATTATATATTCATAATGGCAAAAGTGTTGTCAATTGAAAAATTACTCTCACGTCAAATTTTCCTTGTATATCTAAAATATAATATGGAAAGATAAGTTAATTTTTCCTATTTACAATATATAAAATGATTTTCAAAGTAAAAATAAATATATTGACAAGATTGTCACGGATATAAAATGTTTTAGTCAAAACATGTTCCATAATTGTTTAAGCACATTGAATAAGAAGTATTTATTCGAGAGTAAGACTTGATTTCCTTCAAGTTCAAACACTAAAAAGGGACTAGATAGATAAATTGTCGGGTAGTAACCAATTCACGGCAAAAGGTTATATCCAATTTGTCTGATTTTAAAATGAATAGGTAACAAATGCCTTACGGGGTAAAGTAATGAATACATTTCTGTACTTTTATTTGGAACGAATAAAAGAACCCTACTACAGATTTTTATTCAATGTTGAAAAGATAAACACTATTCGTAATTAAATGGAAAATTATTGAAATATTTTACTAGCTTATTTATTTCTCAATTTAAAGTAATTCTTTTAGATCCAGCGATAACAAGGAAATATTATGCATAATTTTAAAATAATTTAAACTATGTTAGTTATTAATAGTATATTAAAACACAAGTTTCGTAAGGCACCATTTTGTCGAACGAGTTTCAGTTTAGAAAACGAGTCGCGATGGCGGCGGGTTTTCTAAAAAAACTAGTGCCACAAAAGGCTGTATGAAACGAGGTTTTTATACTATTTTTTCTATTTTGCATTCTTACATTGAAATTATTTAATTTGAAAATTCAGAGTTTCATTTTTATATAAAGTATGCAGTTGGTCACATTGATACTTGAGATTTTCAAATCTAAATATTGCTATCCGCGAAATAGGTATTATGTAATAATTTTGCTTAACATTACTTGATATTTTATTTAAAAATATAAACATGAGTTACTAACATAGCTTGTACCCGCCCCAATATACGTTGTTTGTGTAGCAATTTTCTTTTCTATGTAAGTATATCATTTTCTAAATCAGATGACAGCAATAAGATATTTATTTAACTGTGTTCGAACAACACCAACATTGAAAAATGAAAAAATCGTATCGAAATAAAGCTCATTTTGATATTGTTTCGGGTTTCACAATGAGCTCATTACAAACGCAAAATAGAAAAAATTATTTTCGATTCTCTTATTTTCTATAATACAGAAAAAGAAAAAATAGTTAGGCTAGTCGGACATGTGTTTCGTCTTGCTATAAACTCGTCAGTGCATGATACTGGGATAAGACAAAATTCACAACAATAACTCCATTGCTACATACAATCAAGTCACAAAACACATCATAAGAGAACTTTCAGAGCCGCTCATTGACTAATGTCAACAACATGAACGCAAAATCAACCATGGCACAAAAAAATAATTGAAAAAAAAAAAAATAGATGTTCCCAAGATCATGTATTTACACTAAAAGAAAGTATCTGCAGAACATGGGCAAGAACAAGAAAAGCTTACCTAGCATTTTTGGACATGGAAAAGCCTTTGACAAAGTGCTAAAAATGGAAATATTTGAATGTCTAAAGAAGAGGAAAGTTGAACCAAATTAATCAAAATAACTAAATGCCTATACAAAACAACGAGGAACTGTGTAACTAAAGCGAAGGAGTAAGACAGGGGGAAGTTTAAGTCCACCGTTGTTCATTACCTTTATGGATGAATTATTCAAAGAGACCCATAGAAGAGTAAAACCAATGTTTGTAGGTTATAGAAATTTAGAGGTAGTTAGTGTCTCTGAGTGTGCCTTTGCGAACATTATTGCAGGAAGTGCAAAAAATTAGAAGAAAATATGAATATTTGGAACGAAGTGCTAACTAAGAATGTAATAAAACTGAAACTAAGAACAAACCTATGGCAATATCTGAGGACCATAAGGAAATGCAAATAGAAATTGAAAGTGAGTTAATACATGGGGATTACGTTGAACAAAAAAGGAAGACGAGATGTCAAGTTTAAAAACAAGAATAGAAACAAACTTTATTGTGCAATGAATAAGTGCCTCATAAATAAGAAAGAAGTTTCCTCTCAAACAAAGATGCAAGTAAAGTATACAAATCAATATATAGGCCTATCCTGGCGTACGGGCGTTTTGTCAGAGAAATATAGGAAAAATATTAGAGCAGTGGAAATGAAATACTTAAGAAAAGTACAAGTAGTAACGAAATTAGACAAAGTAAGGAGCAACAAAATTAGAACAGACCTTAAAATAGAATCAGTTGAAGAATACATAGAGCAACGACAACGCGGATGGTATGGGCACCTCCAAAGATTAAACAGCTCGGTACGCGTGAAAAGAATTTAGGAATGTAAAACACCGTTTCTGGGTAACACCTCTCATCAATGTGGTTTTTATACCTTACCGTTGAAATATAAGTTTGCGAACAATATGGTATGTGAAGAAAGCCCCTTAAACGATACTCTGTAAATGTTTAGTTTTCTAAACATTTACAATGTATCGTTTAAAGGGCTAATACGAGAGCTAATACGTATAAAGATTCTAGATTGAAATACAAAATAATTGATCCGGGAATATATGTAGCATGGTCGAGAAGAAAATGCCAAATAGAAAATTGAAATGCAGCAAAAGACAACAGAAGAAATATCTGAAGCTTTCGTTAATATTATAAGAAACGTTCACGTCAAAAGCTACCATTAAGAGTGCAAAGTGCAAATATAGAGGATAATATTTCAACCAACAATATTTTGCAGTTGTAATATTTCGGTTACGTATCTAAAAATCTGCGAATAATATTAAAAAGCGTTAGCACGTAAAAAAAGGAAGAGTTCTAAAATTTAGTCCTTACGACAAATATATGAGCCTGATGTTTAATGGCTAAGTGAAGAGTTAAGTTTGTTTCTTTACTAAGACTAAAACTTATAATACAATAATGAATATAAATTTTAATATTTTCAATTATAAAAATTTAAGAAGTAAGCTCTAATGCATGATTAATTGTGATTCCTATTAACACGCAAAAGTTTCCAAGTCGTAATTTGGACAAATTAAATTTTAAGCGATTTTAACGAAAACTCATTACTTTACTGCAATACAAATTAATTTTGCTTTTATATACTATAAATTAAATTAAGTTCTAAAATTTAACATCTACAATACATTAGAATTAATTAAATGCTTTTCAATCATTTTATAGTACAAGTTGTTTTATTATATTTTAATTTAAAATTCCCTGGTAGGTATGATATGAATATTTAAAACCAACAAATATTATTGTCGAAACTATTGGAGAAATTTTGGAGAGCAGTTAAGAGAGTAGTACCACAGCTTATACAGACGTGTCACTTGTGGTCGGCACCTTTGATGTTCTTGTACCAGATTTTAAGTTCGCGCATGGATTCTATAATTCCTCCACTCATATGAACAGAACCTAACTAAGACATGAATCAGAACCGAAATAGGGACATATTCTTAAATTTATATGTGTATATATGTATATACGATATGTATTTGTATGATATACATATAGGCTTTATTGTAGAAATAATGAAAAAAATTAGCTCGAAAATTTTAAAACAAATCCAAGATTTTTTATAATTAAAAAATTACACGTGATTGCATATTTGAAATACATGAATTTAAATTAAATTTGTTCTTTAGGAAGTATAGTTTAAGAATTTCCAGACCTCTGAACATATAAAATATTGTACATTTAAAAGGAAACATTCAATTAGCTACAAATTTATTGCATTTTCGCGAAGTAATGTAATTCTAAATATGCTTTCTACACTTTACGACGCTATTTTATTCGAATTTTACACAGAAAAAAATTCGCCCTTAAGTAGGAATCGAACCCACGACCTCTGGCTCTGGCTCTGTTTCCTTTGATGTAATTTAAGGCATCCCCATAAAAGTTTCTAATTCACGCCTTTAACAGTTTAGTGGTAGAGCAAAGTGTCCGGCAAGCCAGAGGTCGTGGGTTCGATTCCTACTTAAGGGCGAATTTTTTTCTGGGAAAAATTCGAATAAAATAGCGTCGTAAAGTGTAGAAAGCATATTTACAATTCAATTACCTAATTAATACGTAATTTCATAAAAACTAAAATACATGAATTCCTTTTCTATTAAATATTCCAAAAATATATCTATTATATGAAAATTCTTTATGGCCATAATAAATTCATAAGAACCTGTAATTACATAATCAGAAAGTGTTGTTTAAAAAAAACACAACAATGTCCAATTATTACGTTTACATTTTTTTTATCATTTTTTTGAATTTCATGAAATGCATGTCCTGAATTCTAAATTCTATCTTAATTAAAAAACAAAGTACCATAATCACGTATAAAAATGAATGCAACTCTAACGGTAGATTACCATTATATTTTAATAATTATAAAAAATAAAAAAGAAATATTGTTTTTTTGTTGAACATTTTATTAACGTAGGTGCTACATATTGCTCTGATACTATCTAAGCGAGATAAATTGAAAAATCAAATAGAGCTGAAAACAGCAGTAAAAAATTTAAAACGGATCAATTTTGAATGCACCCTGAATGAACATCGATAGGATAAATTTAATGTTTATTTTATGTAGAATTTCTCGTCATTTTTGAATTTTTAAAACTAGAAGTTAATTACTTATTTCTTAGCGTTATAATGAAGTTTCAACAAGTATCTCCTTCGTCAATTAACTATTTAAAACAGTTGCTCGAAATGTTCGCCTCTTTCTAAACATGTTGCCAGTCATTTTATAAATATGTTTCATGAGCGCTGTTATGTTTTATCAACATGACGGCGCTCCACCGTATTTTAGTAGGCAAGTAATATAGCCGCACGTTGTCTTTACCTTTCGCCATTGGACTTTTTCTTTTGGAGTTGTCTAAAAAATCGTGTTTACTATAACGGTAAGCCAAGCACGCAAGTAGAATTAATCGAAAAAATAATTGCAGGTGTAGATTCCTTACGAAATAAATTTGCAGATATTAACTGGAAACAGAATATGCCCCAAACACCAGCAACATGTCTAGAAAAAAGAGGCGAACATTTCGAGCAATTGTTATAATATTAGTTTATTAATTTGCTATGTAATGTCATGATTAAATACATTACTGAAGCAGTTCTCTCCTTCTGTTGAAATCTAAAGAAAATCAAGCTAAAATGTATATGAACTTTTTTGTTCAGAATCACCTCTAGAACACATTGTGTAAGCTTGTCGGTTACCTCAGGGAACAGCCTGTATAAAAGGCTATTTAAAGTACTATAGTAATAGTAAACTTCATAATTCATAATCAATACTTAAAATTTTGTAGATTTCTTAAATACATAAACGTTGTTTATTGTAACAGTTACGATATGTGCAATTTTAAACAAATATATCCATTAAGGTCATAAAATATCAAATATATATTATTCTTTGATATACACCACAAATTAAAATAACCTAAAAAGACAATAACAACTTTGTAACAAAACAATATATAATAGAATGTGTATTTTAAAATTGACATTTTCTATAAGAACAAACATGCCATTCATTTTAAAATGTGTATTATTAATCAAATGGAGTATCAACACCAATGAAAACAACTTAAAAGGTTTTGTAGTACCTAAAATAGAGTCTAATATGATATTTGTCCATCATTAGAGATAAATATATTTGTTTATATATTGTAAACAATGCAGCTGTCAATTAAGTCCAGAACTACAGGTTAGATGTGTTTCAAGTGCGATAAAGGCAAGCACGTCAATCGGAAGATAAGAAAGGATAGTCAATTAATCGATAGGAGAAGAAAGATATGACGTATAAATCTAAAATATGGAAACGTTAATAATAAAGATGACATTTTAGTATCGCACGTCACAGAAGGACAGAATAAAAATAAAGAAAACAGATATCATACAGTTTTGAAAAAAAGAAACACTTAGAAATTAAAATAAGAACGTATTTAAAATATTAAACACTGTTAGAAAGAAATATTAAGAAAACGTAAATCAATATAAGAACAAAAGTTTTTAAATATGGAATATCATTTAGAAGAGTATATTATAACTTATAAAAATGTATTTGAAAAATGATTGACGTTACAGGTCGTAGATATAGAAAATTTCTCAAAAAGAGGACACTTACCGAAAGATCGTCTTAAAACGGTGGTCACAAATAAAAACGTGTATTGTAAATTACATTGAATTAAATTCATCATTAGAATTTTATATTTTTAATTTAAAGGTAATTATTACTTTACTTGGATTCATAAAATAATGAATTCGACAGGTCAATAATGTAATCAAGACATTCAAGACTTAGGAGTTCATTAAAACAAATTTATAAGATCATTTGTTTATATGAATATTTGATTGTTCGGGAATCATTTTCGTCACATGAATATGAAATAACGCATTTCTCTTTTGAAATATTATCACTTTATAAAACTAAAAATCCATAAACTACGCAATTTATCATTTGAAATAAAAACACTGTGTCACATTTTAGTATTTTGTAGAGTATAAGACTCACTGGTCTAATGCGATACACAGCTATATTTTGGAAGATTTATTGAAATCTAGCAAAGATCTTTAAAGTCATATTTTTAGATATATAGATATGAGTATATTCTGGCTATATATACAGATTTACATACCATGTTTTATTGAGAAAGAAAAATATAATTCATGATATTTGACACATTTGAAAATTAATGTATATTTTTGCAAATTGTGAACAATAAATGTATTAAATTTAACATGCTATCGTATTATTTATCATTGGATGCTAAGCCTAGTTGCAAGAAACCCCTTTTGAAAACAAAAACCCTGAAAACAATTTTAAGAGTCTAAACTATGAATATATGTGTATTACGATTCATGTTTGATAATTGACGATTCATATTTAATAATGAACACAATCGGACACAATATTTCGGAGCCATCTTTAAAAAAAATTACCAAAGAAAAACTACTAAAATAGTTAATTTACTATTATACAATTATCCATTACTTAAATATAATGTACACTATTTAAACAATAAATAATAATTATGAAAGTCCGCAAAAAATACAAAAGCACTACCGAAATTTATAATAAAACAAATACCACTTTCACACTCAAAAGAAAACCTGACATATTTCTACGGAAACATGCAAGAGCATCAATATCGTCTAATAAACTGAAATGCGCAGGCTCCAAAACGGCGCACGGACTTTGTACTTCTTCCGGGCAAGGACAATAAAAAATAAAATATTAACATGAAAATTGGCCAAGTGATCCATCTGTATAATCTGTGGTAGTACTACAGGGATCAATTTTGAAACCGTTCTTATTCGTATTGCATTTTAAAGTAGAATAAGACCGTGTCCTGATTTCAAATGATGTTTTACGTCTAGAAAGAGAAAATTATACATATAAATTATCATAAATCGTAAATAAACCGTCTAACGATTAAAAAAAAATTCTATGTTTTTTATACACAAAAGCAATGTCCGTCTTCGAGGAATGCCGTGCATTGAAAAGTTCCAACCAGAACGAAACGCCGTCTGTACGTTTCCTCCCGTTGATTGACTTGTTTTTTTCAGTATTTCTTAATTCTTAATTAACCTAATTACCAGGAAGTTCGTTGTCGCGAAAGGGTGTGTTCTGCATACTGGTACAAACTTAGTTTGTCGGATTGTAGTTATGAACGCATCACATAAGTCGACATTTACATGTAAGAATGTGATTTAATATTCATTAATTCTCACTTGCAGTAAGTTCCAAATGTTAACTATATATACAGAAAGTATAGAAATGAAAAAGCAATGTCCGTCTTCGAGGAATGCCGTGCATTGAAAAGTTCCAACCAGAACGAAACGCCGTCTGTACGTTTCCTCCCGTTGATTGACTTGTTTTTTTTCAGTATTTCTTAATTCTTAATTAACCTAAGTACCAGGAAGTTCGTTGTCGCGAAAGGGTGTGTTCTGCATACTGGTACAAACTTAGTTTGTCGGATTGTAGTTATGAACGCATCACATAAGTCGACATTTACATGTAAGAATGTGATTTAATATTCATTAATTCTCACTTGCAGTAAGTTCCAAATGTTAACAAATTTCTACTCATATATTTCCAGTCTCCGCCTGAGAATCATGTTTCTAATATCAATAACAAAACATATTGACGGTATAACATAAACTTTTGTATTTTAAGCAAATATTTACGAAGTATCCGACATGGAACAATATCTTTTATACTTAAAATATAAGCAAAAATTATATTGAATCGATATTTTTGAGGCCATCCCTTAATAATAAATCATCGCGTACACAATAAGTGTTACATACTATATTGTGTTTGGATTTTCTAAACATAAAAAGGCACCGAAATATCAATTCGATTCTTCGATATAAGGTAAAAATTTTAATAGTTAATCGATTGTCTTTCATATATCTGTTCTAAGTGTGTTTATAGTATAATAATTCCGTTATTAGATATCCCATTAATCACTGAATGATGACGTTGAAACACACGAACAATATGTGAATCAATACACCGAGTAGTACAAAGCAAAAATGTCCTCCAATATAAATTATCACTTTGGGTTCCTTCTTTTTTGTAACGGGAGATATGGTAACGTTATACCCTTCATATATAGTAATAGTAGTAATAATTTATTATCCGACAGTTTCCCTATAATAGGACAAAACAAATTGAGTACAAACATATATTATAAAGTTGTGTTTGCGTTAACGAAATATTGTACGGAAGCAAATTAAATAATAGTAAAAGCGTCACGTAGTAAGTTAGTTATTGCCAATAATATGCTAAATATATGGAAAAACCTATTAGAAGATTGCGTCATGTGAAAGTCTAAATATGCAAACAATGGAATACTATTAATTAATCTGTTGACAATCTTCCAAGTAAATCGCGTTACATGAATCTCCCATATCATGGCTCCTTAATAAAACATTGTAAACACAGTTTCTTTAACAATATACACCGAAATTTTCAAACGATTGAAACTATAAGTACCTATAGCAATCGCCAATTAAGTTGGCGCGAGGAGGGGGTGCGCAGAAGCCGTTTTTAAAAACGTCCACCCCCACTACTCAAGTAATTGTCAGAATACATTTGTCATTGACGTTTGACGGAACATAATGCTTTAACGATCTTAAAGCACGAAAAAAAATTGTACCCGTTGGATTCTGACAATTTTAACGAAGAACTCTGTGAAACTTTTATGGCAGCTAATATTCCATTATTTAAATTGAACAATCCGATTTTGAAGACATTTCTGAAAAAATATACTGGTCGAAAGGTTCCTGATGAATCAACTTTACGCAAATATTATGTTTCTAGGTGCTATACGAGAACAGTAGAACGCATTAGAAGCCATCTTTTAAATCAATACATGTGGATAAGCGCCGACGAAACGGTGGATATGTTAGGACGCTGTGTGGTAAATGTTGTAGCTGGTGTACCACATCCAACTATTCCCTATAACTCATATGTAATAGCAACAAGTGTTATAAATAGAGTTGATGCGGAAACAGTTGCTGAAACCATTAAGGAGATATGCAAAAAATGCTTCATTCGGACGCCACGTACAAAGAAAAAATACTTTTATTTGTCAGTGATAGTGCTGCGTATATGTTAAAAACAGGCAGACTATTGAAGAAAACATATCCTAATATGCTGCATATTACTTGTGTAGCACATGCTCTCCACAGAATCTGTGAATATATCAGAGCCACTTTTCCGGAAGTTGATAGATTTGTATCAGCTTTTAAAAAAGTTTTCAGAAAAGCACCATTGAGAGTAGCTCTTTTCAGGGAAAAATTTTCATCTCCGTCACTGCCTCCCACTCCAGTAATAACTAGATGGGGAACATGGCTGGAAGCTACTAGTTATTATGCTGAGAATTTCGATAGTCTAAAACATTTCGTAACACTGCTAAAGGAGGATGATAGAAGTATTGGTGAGTGCAAGGAGCTCACACAAATCCCAAATTCAAAAAATAAGTTGTACTTTCTTCACGAACACTTTGGAAAATTTCCAAAACTAATCACTTATTTTGAAAATCGAAATCTCAAATTAAATGACGGATTAACCACATTAGATGTGGCTCTTAATAATTTGAAAAGTATTCCAAGTGACTTCGGATGTGGCCTTCGGCAAAAGTTTGAAGCAATTCTTAATAGAAATCCAGATTTAATTACATTGCAGCAAATATGTATGGAGACAATTCCACAAAATCTAACGGCTAAATATGAAGAAATAAAAGAATATTTCCAGTATGCACCTATAACCAGTTGCGGTGTAGAAAGGACGTTTTCTATATATAAGGATGTACTTAATTCAAAGAGAACAAAATTGACAGAATAAAACCTTGAGAAACTATTGCTAGTCAATATTAATACTCCTTTACTCATCTTGAACGACAAAATGAACAAATAAAAATGTTCCAATTATAAAAATAAAATTAAAAACTTTAAAAATACAACTTTTCAACAAATACATATGTATTTCGTAATTTTTAGATCACCACCTGTTTGTTTTCCAATTATATAAATAAAATTAAAAACTTTATAAATACAACTTTTCAACAAATAAATATGTATTTCGTAATTTTATAGATCACCACCCGTTCGTTTTCCAATTATATAAATAAAATTAAATAGTTTAGAAATACAACCTTTCGCCAGTACTGCACTGGGCTTTGCGTCATGTGGTAAGCGTGTCCGTTCTCTAATTATAACTCAATAACACAATCCAAATTCATAATGAAAAAAATTAAAATATTTTACAAATATAAGCAAGATGAAAAAACAAAGTTCTACGAAAACCGCAACATAGCAATCTCAATGATTTTAGGAAGGTGCATAACATTTATATCACATGTGTCAGAAATCTCCTTGAAATTCCTGCACATAGCGAAAATGGGAGATGATTAAACTGTTCATTTTAGCCGTGGAAAGAAAAAAAAGTATTTAGCTGTCGTAAAGGCGCGCGAGGCACAAGAAAAGACAACTGCGAAATCAAATCAATGAAATCAATGTTGTTGTGCACTAGATTATATAAAAATTTAACACTGTTCAATTTACACCTCGTCTCCATAGATGCCATTCCATACATATGCAGTAATGTATCGTTGTAACCTGTTGTAGGATATGTGCCCTCAGTTTCAAAATAAAAATACTTGTGAAATCGACGTTGAATTTTCCCCAGACTTATTTTATAGACTTCATAGTATGGATACCAAATTATAATTGCATAATCTAATCTCGATCTGACATATGAGTAATATAAAGTTTAATGTGAATGCCATCAGTTAAACATCTTAAGTCGACGGGCGCGGGTGTAATAATAATATTCTGTCGTAAAATATATCTAGAGCTTCTCTACTAAATGTCCATAATCAATTTTCTAACGTACCCTAAAGCAAGTGTCTGCTTAAATCGATGACACAATTTAAAAACAAAACAGCGAAAATCCCAATCTTATTATTTCAACATTCAGTTTATGAGAAAAAGTAATTTATTATAAACATTCTAATTACAATAAGTACACATGTAAAGAAAAGAAATGAATGTGATGATTGCATTTGTTTTTAATTTTAAAGTTTCTACATACGTGGATCTTCGCTAGAAACACACAAAAGCAAATTGTTTTCGAGTGATAAGAGACGATTACTGTATTTAGTTTATAGTGCAACCTTAGACAAAAATCCTTTACACAGAGCTAAAAGACGTAGCAAAAGGGATTAATATTTCCAATGCTTCTGTGACTAAATTTCCATATTCATTTCGACGAGCTAGCCAAGACGTATTTAAATCTGAAGATGTAAATTGCAGTTGTAGCATTTTGTTAGCAGACATTTCGATGAGCTGGCCATGAATCTCAATTGGTAACTTAGTAGCGGCAAAAATGTTTTCACTAAACGGATTCAGTAACAATCTCTTCGAGAAATCATTTTTATCTTGCGGGAAATACTCCGTCAATTAAATTTTTAGCTCACGTAAGTATATCTTCATACGGTGAATAATAGTGTCTTGTTCATTCAAATTTTTCTCAATATTATCCGAAGTGACTGGGAAGGCGGATAATCTAGATATCAATCTTGTAATGAAAGCATGAACTTTGTTTGTCATTAATAAACTGTTTTAATCACGTCCTTATAAATTCACACTCAAGTCGTTTAAATGCGAAAATACATCAGCTAAGTAAGCCCATACCAACATACATGAATTATTCTGTACAAGCATTGATAATGGCGTTTGTTTATTCTGGAAAAATAATATTAATTCATCTCGCAATTCCAATACCCTGGTTAACACTTAACCCCGCGATAACCATCTAGCTTCTGTATGGAAAAGCAGAGATTTTTTATTTTCGCCCATTTCATTGCATAGTTTAGCAAGTAGCCTGTTCCGTAACGGTCGGCTTTTAATAAAATTAACCAACTTTACAGCTTCGCAAAGAATTTGATTTAGATTGCAGTGCGTCCATTCCGCCCTTGGTGTATAAGGCGATCTGTGGCGAAATATTAATTTTGTTTACATTTACTATTTGGGGTGTCGTAGAACTAAGAAGGTTGAGAATCGCTGCCTTATGCAAAACTTACTAAAACTATTGAATTTGGCATTCAAAGCATACTCTCAATAAACAAATTTATATGTTTTTATTTTTGAATTCTCAAAAATACTATTTCACGCAAACCTCTTATTCTACAGTTCAGTTCCTTTGTGTTTTTTTGAGACTCATTATTTGTTCACTCGCTTTTTTGAAATTAAAGTAATTTAATATCATACAAGGAAAACCATTATATGCATATAATACGCCAATGCACTCAAACGATTTTGCGGGGAAATTATCTGCTATTTCCACAAAACCGTAAATTGAAGATTATAGGTGTATCAGTCAAAAATCCTCTGTTTAAATATTTACAACTTCCATCGGATTTATATTACGCACACACATTCGAACCCGGTTCGAAAAAGCTCTTAAAACGTTAATGTTACAACAGCTAAATGAGTAAAGTAGAAGTAGGAATATGTAATACGAGGGCTACTAGGAATATTTTTGGAAACTATGTAAAAAAATATGTACAAAATTTTGTCAATGAAATATAAATAAAACTGATGGTTAGAATCTTCACTTTTTTAATACGTTACAAACTAAGTTAATTTAGTTTGTAATGTGCTCTTTAGCTCTTAGCTGTAAGTACCTAATGAAGCCACTGTGCTAGCGAAACAATTGTCGTCGTTTTACGATTACGTATTAAAAAAAGTGAAGATTTTAACTATTTGTTTTATTTCTATTTTAAATTATCTTCATCAAGTAAAACTCGAATCAATTCAGTTATTTAGTAAATGACTTTATTGTTTTTGAAAGTATTCACCTTTGATATCTAAATATATATATACTTTGAAGTAAACCAGACCTTTAATCGCCGACTGATTGAATTTACCATATCATACCAAGGTCACGAAAATATTATATATATATATATATATATATATATATATATATATATATATATTGTTGTGAGGCAAATTACCTCCAACATCTATATATGTCAATTTAGTTATTTTTCTATATGAATAAAATTTTGAAAAATTAAAACATATTATATTATACATTTTGAAATTCTAAGTAAAAGAAAAGGAAAAATATAATATAGTTTTAATATAGTGAATAGTTTTAAGCTATAGGTAATTAACTCTGATGGAAATTATAATTGATACAAATTTGAACATTTAAATTTACATCATTTCCGTTGTTCGTACTATCCAATGAGAAGATGTGTATAAAATTTTAAGGGGACCTTTTGTTTTGATCGGCGTCTATCCGGGAGAGTCGTTCCATATATTCCGTTAGAGACGGAAGCCATATTATTCAAAAATATTAGCGTTGTTCTTATACCGCAGATTACAAAAACATATTTTAAAAATAATTTCTACGATTTAACGGCTTAAAATATTTTCAATAGATAGTTTAACATTTAATCAATTAGAAAAAAGTCATTTGAACGGCGTATACCAGTGTTTTTATAATTAATCTTCGTAAGCATCATTTTTAAATTAAAAATCCAACATGGCGACTAACAATATTAAGTTTTAAAACTCAAATAATTAAGAAGATTACCGTATTTTGGAACCTTACGTAGTAAATTAATCATCCTGAACTTCCTGCCCTTAAGCAAGAACAGTTATATTAGAATTTCGAGAAGATTTATTGAATATTTAGAAGATCCGAGAGATTTTTCCCTTATCTAGTATCAATCGAGGCAATACCCAAGTTCCTTCCTTACATCCGGACTCAACTTTGCATCCCATTAAAGAAGGTACCTAAAATTATACACATAAAAGAGACATCAATTTGTTAATAGTTTAAAATTAATCGATAAACTTGGTAAACAATACTAAATCATGTAAAAACTATTCAGAATACTTTTTCACAAACTAATAGGATCATTTTACTTACTAATTGAAAGTTTATAGACCATTTTAGGTCTACATCATTTACTTGGGTTTATTTTAGATGTGAATAACCTCATCTAGGTTATTCCTATTCCGAACACCTCGGTTTTCATTGCTATCGGGGTAGTATTGCATCATAAATTTTGATTCATACATTTAGTTTACTCATAACTTATATTTCCTTTGGTGAAACCTATCTAACGTTCAGTAGTTTTGATTAATTATATTTCCTGAAGAATATTGGAAAAAACTTAGGTTATTGTAATATTTAAGTATAGAAATAAGTATATAGAAAACAAATACCTACCTGTCAAGGTATACAATATACTACCACCAGATTTGTTACATTTTCTTGCTTAGCAATTTTTAGTTAACTCAATAAATATTTTATTTCTTTTTGTCTGAAGTTGAAGCTTGGTTTGTTTTATTTAATCACCGTAGTAATAATAATGCTGAAAGGTTTCTTTAGTCTACCTAATCTAGCGTAGTACTAAACCTTGTGGATAACACCTAGTGAGTTATAGCCAACCTGATATAGATGTCAGTTTGTCCGTCAAAGGTTTGAAGGATCTATATATGTGTCTTTTCGATATCGATAAATATCTTACATAGAAAGTGGTTATATAAATAAAGATTTGTTTTTTTTTAAATGTATGTTTACTTCCACAGCACATAACAAGGACCAATTCACACGAACCTTAGATACTTAATAGTTATCAGTAAGAGTCTCATTATTATACTGAATGTTGTAAATTTCCCTCATCGAACATTATAGCCGACCGTACGCGAGTCATCATATTGTAGCGGTTGTTTTGCTAGCTTTTTCTACGTTGTTCGCAAAAGGGATTACTACAATATATATATATATATATATATATATATATATATATATATATATTATATAAATATAATATCTTCGTGACCTTGGTATGATAAGGTAAACTTAATAAGTCGGCGATTAAAGGTCTGGTTCATTACTTCAAAGTATATATATTTAAAACAACCCTACATGTTTCGGCAATGATGCCTTTGTCAAGGGAATACAAAATATAAATAATTTATATTTTGTATTCCCTTGACAAAGGCATCATTGCCGGAACATGTAGGGTTGTTTTAAATATATATATTTTGAAGTAATGAACCAGACCTTTAATCGCCGACTTATTAAGTTTACCTTATCATACCAAGGTCACGAAGATATTATATTTATATAATATATATATATATATATGTATATATATATATATATATATATATATATATATATTGTAGTAATCCCTTTTGCGAACAACGTAGAAAAAGCTAGCAAAACAACCGCTACAATATGATGACTCGCGTACGGTCGGCTATAATGTTCGATGAGGGAAATTTACAACATTCAGTATAATAATGAGACTCTTACTGATAACTATTAAGTATCTAAGGTTCGTGTGAATTGGTCCTTGTTATGTGCTGTGGAAGTAAACATACATTTAAAAAAAAACAAATCTTTATTTATATAACCACTTTCTATGTAAGATATTTATCGATATCGAAAAGACACATATATCGATCCTTCAAACCTTTGACGGACAAACTGACATCTATATCAGGTTGGCTATAACTCACTAGGTGTTATCCACAAGGTTTAGTACTACGCTAGATTAGGTAGACTAAAGAAACCTTTCAGCATTATTATTACTACGGTGATTAAATAAAACAAACCAAGCTTCAACTTCAGACAAAAAGAAATAAAATATTTATTGAGTTAACTAAAAATTGCTAAGCAAGAAAATGTAACAAATCTGGTGGTAGTATATTGTATACCTTGACAGGTAGGTATTTGTTTTCTATATACTTATTTCTATACTTAAATATTACAATAACCTAAGTTTTTTCCAATATTCTTCAGGAAATATAATTAATCAAAACTACTGAACGTTAGATAGGTTTCACCAAAGGAAATATAAGTTATGAGTAAACTAAATGTATGAATCAAAATTTATGATGCAATACTACCCCGATAGCAATGAAAACCGAGGTGTTCGGAATAGGAATAACCTAGATGAGGTTATTCACATCTAAAATAAACCCAAGTAAATGATGTAGACCTAAAATGGTCTATAAACTTTCAATTAGTAAGTAAAATGATCCTATTAGTTTGTGAAAAAGTATTCTGAATAGTTTTTACATGATTTAGTATTGTTTACCAAGTTTATCGATTAATTTTAAACTATTAACAAATTGATGTCTCTTTTATGTGTATAATTTTAGGTACCTTCTTTAATGGGATGCAAAGTTGAGTCCGGATGTAAGGAAGGAACTTGGGTATTGCCTCGATTGATACTAGATAAGGGAAAAATCTCTCGGATCTTCTAAATATTCAATAAATCTTCTCGAAATTCTAATATAACTGTTCTTGCTTAAGGGCAGGAAGTTCAGGATGATTAATTTACTACGTAAGGTTCCAAAATACGGTAATCTTCTTAATTATTTGAGTTTTAAAACTTAATATTGTTAGTCGCCATGTTGGATTTTTAATTTAAAAATGATGCTTACGAAGATTAATTATAAAAACACTGGTATACGCCGTTCAAATGACTTTTTTCTAATTGATTAAATGTTAAACTATCTATTGAAAATATTTTAAGCCGTTAAATCGTAGAAATTATTTTTAAAATATGTTTTTGTAATCTGCGGTATAAGAACAACGCTAATATTTTTGAATAATATGGCTTCCGTCTCTAACGGAATATATGGAACGACTCTCCCGGATAGACGCCGATCAAAACAAAAGGTCCCCTTAAAATTTTATACACATCTTCTCATTGGATAGTACGAACAACGGAAATGATGTAAATTTAAATGTTCAAATTTGTATCAATTATAATTTCCATCAGAGTTAATTACCTATAGCTTAAAACTATTCACTATATTAAAACTATATTATATTTTTCCTTTTCTTTTACTTAGAATTTCAAAATGTATAATATAATATGTTTTAATTTTTCAAAATTTTATTCATATAGAAAAATAACTAAATTGACATATATAGATGTTGGAGGTAATTTGCCTCACAACAATATATATATATATATATATATATATATATATATATATATATATATAATATTTTCGTGACCTTGGTATGATATGGTAAATTCAATCAGTCGGCGATTAAAGATCTGGTTTACTTCAAAGTATATATATATTTAGATATCAAAGGTGAATACTTTCAAAAACAATAAAGTCATTTACTAAATAACTGAATTGATTCGAGTTTTACTTGATGAAGATAATTTAAAATAGAAATAAAACAAATAGTTAAAATCTTCACTTTTTTTAATACGTAATCGTAAAACGACGACAATTGTTTCGCTAGCACAGTGGCTTCATTAGGTACTTACAGCTAAGAGCTAAAGAGCACATTACAAACTAAATTAACTTAGTTTGTAACGTATTAAAAAAGTGAAGATTCTAACCATCAGTTTTATTTATATTTCATTGACAAAATTTTGTACATATTTTTTTACATAGTTTCCAAAAATATTCCTAGTAGCCCTCGTATTACATATTCCTACTTCTACTTTACTCATTTAGCTGTTGTAACATTAACGTTTTAAGAGCTTTTTCGAACCGGGTTCGAATGTGTGTGCGTAATATAAATCCGATGGAAGTTGTAAATATTTAAACAGAGGATTTTTGACTGATACACCTATAATCTTCAATTTACGGTTTTGTGGAAATAGCAGATAATTTCCCCGCAAAATCGTTTGAGTGCATTGGCGTATTATATGCATATAATGGTTTTCCTTGTATGATATTAAATTACTTTAATTTCAAAAAAGCGAGTGAACAAATAATGAGTCTCAAAAAAACACAAAGGAACTGAACTGTAGAATAAGAGGTTTGCGTGAAATAGTATTTTTGAGAATTCAAAAATAAAAACATATAAATTTGTTTATTGAGAGTATGCTTTGAATGCCAAATTCAATAGTTTTAGTAAGTTTTGCATAAGGCAGCGATTCTCAACCTTCTTAGTTCTACGACACCCCAAATAGTAAATGTAAACAAAATTAATATTTCGCCACAGATCGCCTTATACACCAAGGGCGGAATGGACGCACTGCAATCTAAATCAAATTCTTTGCGAAGCTGTAAAGTTGGTTAATTTTATTAAAAGCCGACCGTTACGGAACAGGCTACTTGCTAAACTATGCAATGAAATGGGCGAAAATAAAAAATCTCTGCTTTTCCATACAGAAGCTAGATGGTTATCGCGGGGTTAAGTGTTAACCAGGGTATTGGAATTGCGAGATGAATTAATTCTACGATTTAACGGCTTAAAATATTTTCAATAGATAGTTTAACATTTAATCAATTAGAAAAAAGTCATTTGAACGGCGTATACCAGTGTTTTTATAATTAATCTTCGTAAGCATCATTTTTAAATTAAAAATCCAACATGGCGACTAACAATATTAAGTTTTAAAACTCAAATAATTAAGAAGATTACCGTATTTTGGAACCTTACGTAGTAAATTAATCATCCTGAACTTCCTGCCCTTAAGCAAGAACAGTTATATTAGAATTTCGAGAAGATTTATTGAATATTTAGAAGATCCGAGAGATTTTTCCCTTATCTAGTATCAATCGAGGCAATACCCAAGTTCCTTCCTTACATCCGGACTCAACTTTGCATCCCATTAAAGAAGGTACCTAAAATTATACACATAAAAGAGACATCAATTTGTTAATAGTTTAAAATTAATCGATAAACTTGGTAAACAATACTAAATCATGTAAAAACTATTCAGAATACTTTTTCACAAACTAATAGGATCATTTTACTTACTAATTGAAAGTTTATAGACCATTTTAGGTCTACATCATTTACTTGGGTTTATTTTAGATGTGAATAACCTCATCTAGGTTATTCCTATTCCGAACACCTCGGTTTTCATTGCTATCGGGGTAGTATTGCATCATAAATTTTGATTCATACATTTAGTTTACTCATAACTTATATTTCCTTTGGTGAAACCTATCTAACGTTCAGTAGTTTTGATTAATTATATTTCCTGAAGAATATTGGAAAAAACTTAGGTTATTGTAATATTTAAGTATAGAAATAAGTATATAGAAAATAAATACCTACCTGTCAAGGTATACAATATACTACCACCAGATTTGTTACATTTTCTTGCTTAGCAATTTTTAGTTAACTCAATAAATATTTTATTTCTTTTTGTCTGAAGTTGAAGCTTGGTTTGTTTTATTTAATCACCGTAGTAATAATAATGCTGAAAGGTTTCTTTAGTCTACCTAATCTAGCGTAGTACTAAACCTTGTGGATAACACCTAGTGAGTTATAGCCAACCTGATATAGATGTCAGTTTGTCCGTCAAAGGTTTGAAGGATCGATATATGTGTCTTTTCGATATCGATAAATATCTTACATAGAAAGTGGTTATATAAATAAAGATTTGTTTTTTTTTAAATGTATGTTTACTTCCACAGCACATAACAAGGACCAATTCACACGAACCTTAGATACTTAATAGTTATCAGTAAGAGTCTCATTATTATACTGAATGTTGTAAATTTCCCTCATCGAACATTATAGCCGACCGTACGCGAGTCATCATATTGTAGCGGTTGTTTTGCTAGCTTTTTCTACGTTGTTCGCAAAAGGGATTACTACAATATATATATATATATATATATATATATATATATATTATATAAATATAATATCTTCGTGACCTTGGTATGATAAGGTAAACTTAATAAGTCGGCGATTAAAGGTCTGGTTCATTACTTCAAAATATATATATTTAAAACAACCCTACATGTTCCGGCAATGATGCCTTTGTCAAGGGAATACAAAATATAAATTATTTATATTTTGTATTATTAAATCGCCGACTTATTAAGTTTACCTTATATATATATATATATATATATATATATATATATATATATATATCCAAAATACACTCGAATTTGTAAAGCAATTCTTCACTGTGAAGCCGATAATCAGTGTTAGAAATCTGTCAACGGCTGCATCAGACGACAAAAATTCTTAACCACGCATTTTTGTTTTTGATGTTTCGGAACCAATATAAATCACAAGGTTATAAATCAGGTGAATATCGTCAATCAGTTATTAATTAAACATTTTTAATGCCTGAAAAATTTACTGTTTGACGTGCAAGCGAAAGCTGGCATTGTGATGGTGAAGAGTGATTCGCCGATTTCGAAAAAATTATCATATACGACTAACCGTTAACCGTTTTTCGATTCTCTAAAGTTGCGATTGCCACATATTCAGCAAAACCGAAGAAATAAGCGAACATTTGCTTCGTGGCATTGAAAGATGCAAACGATGGATTGTTGTTTACTTTCAGGATCGTACGAGTAAATCCAAGTTTCGTCACCAATAACGATATTATAGCCTAAATTTAAACGAATCGGTTATTTTTTTTTAGTTTTTCCTTGTGGTTTTTTAGTATTTCTTTGTATCATTTGACAGGCCACGTTTTCGATCTTCTGTTAAATTCTGTGAGAACTGCAAAGCTTTCGTAAGTTCAGATACTTTTTATGTCAATGTTCAAAGATCTCACGGTATGCAAGACGCCGATCTCGATTAATTCAACATTAGTAGCGATACAGACATCGATTGACGACCTTCACAAAATTCGTTCGTGAGAGTGGTACCTCCACGCTGAAATTCAGTAAATTAACTGTAAACACTAGTTTTGGATCCTACTTTATCTCCAAACGTTAAATAAAGTTGATAAATGCATTGTTTCAGCGTTAGTCCGTAAAAAAATTATAGTTCAAACATCTTCACACAAAAGTACACATTTTAAATGTGACGTAAACAAAACTAGTACATCTAAGTACAGCTGTCAACTGAATTATTGGTTTAAAATGTCAAATTTTTCAAATGCGACAATTAAAACCGCGAGTCCCGCTTAAATGATTAGATTTCTTTATTAGAATTTGTTTATACTACTTTTCCATTTGATATAATAACAATTGATTAAACATGGAGTAGGTAATCCTAAAAAAAATATTAAAAAATAACTGAAAATAATTTCCTTTAATTGCTCCTGCAACCAGAGTAGATATCCATCTTGAGAAAAACAAATACCTCAGCATTCAATTTACCAGAGATTCGAAATCACAACTCGTAATTTCACACTCTATAGACCTAGTATTTTGTTATGTGTTCTATCCGACTGTTTGATGTATGTTTGTTAAAAACGTTAATTTAATTTTGCTTAGCGAATAAAATAATTTTTAATTTCTAACAACTAGCTTATATACCAATATACCTTAGTTGTATGCAATATACATAAAGAGTATAAAATAAACTATATGTAAAAATGGATTATTTCTTAGATTTGCTTCTCTATAATATAGGCACCTACAAAAATATTGAAAAGCGTAAAAAAATAAAAACATTTACTTTTTTTCATGCGCCGTGAGCTTAGCTAAAAAGCAAAGTGGCAAAATCACGGAAGAAACTTTTGAACGTATTAAACTTTGTCAGATTTACTTGTTCGCATAGCAACTAAATCTTTATTTACGTTTATGAATTTTATAGGCGTGTAGGCGAGCTAAAGCTGTTATCAGAATTTGAAGCACTTTGACAATGAAGATTTTTCATGTATTTTATTTTATGAAATAAATAATAAACAATAAAATGTTTTTAAAATAATGAACTTAACTTTCTGTAAATACCCACTGGCAAGTATTGAATTTCAAAATAATAAAAAAAAAAAAAATTCGTTCATACAGTTTTTTTCCAAACTAAGAAATCCAAGTTGCATATAGGCATATAGAAGTATCTAAAATGAGCTAAACAATAGACCCCTGATTTCAAATATGAAATCTGATTTACTTTATCCGCTCCGTATGAATATCTCTCATTAAAATTTCTGGCGTATTCTAGAAACTGTATTCACTAAAACATCAAATCAATTTTTATTTAAATCAGACTTACTTATTCAATAAGTGCAATATCTTAAAATAATTCTCTTCGTTTCTTTTTAAATTACAAATTTTTAAATAATTAATTTTGGTTTTTGGATATATGGGTGTAATAAATAGATCAATATTTTATCGGATCGGAATCGGATTATTTGAGCTGTAGTTGTATTTTATATTTAAGTAACAGGAAACATCAAACTAACATCATTTTATTATGTTTTTAATTAAAAGGCGAAGTCTGTTAGAAGGAATAATATAAACAATAAAATTTCGAGCGGGCTGTAAACATTTATAACCTAAAACTTTAACCGCTGACGTGAGATTTTTATTACATCGCCGTCTTCGTGTGTATCCAAGATGGCTATTCATAATAATGCAGTTGTATTTTCGTTTATGCCTTCGTTACACATAGCATAAAATAACACATTAGTTCAAAAATGGCAATATTAATAATGGAGCTAAGGAAAAAATTGTGAATCTTACTTACGATGACAAGTACAGCGTGAGTCTAAAAGAATTATCGGGTTTCAAATACATATATTTCACAAACGATTACAGATATAATATTCAATGATACATGAATCGAACGAGATACTGAGCAAATTTAGAACGCATGCTTATAGTTTATTTCAAATTATAAGAATATAACTTTGAACGGCTCTAATGCTTTTATTTCACCACCTGCGGCAATAACTACCTGGCCACTCAATACGATTATCTTTTACGCAAACAAACTGCTGAGGTCCGTGATGACAAAATTTAAGTAAATTGTAATTACTGCAATTTAGATGAAATAATATTTAATAATAATATAAGTACCTACAGTTGTTAATTTGAATATATAGTTATTATATATAGTTAAATAGTCATTAAATTACAATTTAGATGAAATAAAATTTAATAATAATATAAGTACAAATAGTTGTTAATTTGAATATATAGTTATTATATATAGTTAAATAGTCATTAAATGACAATTTAGACGAGACGTGGTATGACACCCATGACACAATTTGCAAAGGTTGGGTGGATAGTTCAAGTATGTGTCAGTTGGACACGCCGGTTTCGAGAGGGAAGAGAATAATCATTCTTCATGCTGGGTCAGAAAAAGGATGGATCGGACAGCTGCTATTATCTGCTAAAAATTTAAATCCTCACGTTTAGAGTACCATGAAGATATGACCTCACCTTTATTTGAAGAATGGTTTTGTGACACTTTGCTGCAAAATTTACCAAAAGATAGTGTGATAGTGATGGACAACGCTCCGTATCATTCTCGACAGCAAACTAAAGTTCCTACAAAATGTAATAATAAGAAAGATATTAAAACATTTTTAGAAGCAAATGATTTATATTTTGAGGATCATTATACAAAAAAACAATTAATAGAGGTGATGAAGACAAAAGAATATTTAAAGGATTATTATGTGGATTACAGAGCCAAAGAAGCAGGACATACAATTTTGCGTTTACAACCATACCATTGCAATTTCAATCCCATTGAATTGATATTGGCCCAACTGAAAAATACCGTAAGACGAACAAATCAAACACCGAAATTTAGTGAAAACAGTGTAACACACATAAAAAATGCTATGGAACATATAACTGCTGTAAATTGGAAAAATGCTGTTAAACACGCAATAGCAAAAGAGGACGAATATATGCGCATGTACAAAATAGTAGCACCTTTGATTATAAATTTGCAATACGATTCAGACACAGACACCGATTTGCAAGACGACTCAATCACAGATGATTTATGAAATGCGGTGACACATAAAAATTTTATTGTGTATTACAAATAAATTAGCTTTATATATCTATATGTATCCACTAGACATGTTGCCACACGATTTGTAATTTTTTCATTGTAAGTATATAAACCAAATGTACAGATATTTTTTATTATATACTTGAAATTAACAGCGTTTTATTATTATATTATAGGGCCCTAATTTATAGTCAATACGGCCCCTAGATTCATACGTTGCAAAGAGGTAAACCGTACCCGTTCAATAAGGAGACCAGGTATAGTAATTATCATCACAGAAGGTGGTGCAATAAAAGCATTACAGCCGTTCAAAGTTATATTCTTATAATTTGAAATAAACTATACAAAGTTCGTGAATTTACGAATTTAGGAGGCAGATCGAACTCAGTTTGTAAAATGGCGACGGTGAAAGAGAAGCGTTTTGTGTGCTCGAGTATCCGAGGAGTTTGTCGGTAATTACGGTTCAACGTGCATTCAGAACACAGTACCAACGGGACTCACCAGGTCAGCAAAACGCTCTGCTTTGGTATCGACAATTTAAGGATACAGTCTCCGTAGAAAAACGCAAAAGCACCGGAACACCACGTGTTGCAGACCACATAGTGGAAACCATTAAGTAAAGTTCTGTGCGTACTCCGCAACAATCAATGGGCAGAGCAAGTCGAGAGCTGGAGTTTCCGCAGAAGATTGTTTGGAAAATCTCACAGAAGTGCTTGCGATTTAAACCATGCAGCCTACAGTTGGTCCAAAAGTTATGTCCCACTGACCATGTCGAACATAGTTTTGTAATGCGATGCAACAAGTGATGGAGAGGGACGATCAATTTGCAACTCGTCTAGTGGTTACCGATTAGGCAACATTTAATCTCAACAGAAAAGTACACAAAGTGTCATTGTCGTACATGAAAGAAATTCGCCGAAAGTTAATGTGTTCTGTGCAGATTTGACAACAAAAGTGTAGGGCCCCTTATTTCAGGAAAACATTATGACTGGCAGAACATTCCTGGATATGTTGCAGGTGTGATTGTTTTCGCAATTGCACGAGAATACCAACAATTTCATCTTTCATCAAGATGGGCTCCGCTTCATTAGTATACCGATAGGACCAGATCGGAACGGGCCATAACAAGCAATAAGTGGCAACAGCGAATCCCCTCTACGCGCAGTAGCTTAAATTGCCGCACATTGCAGTTATGAATTTAGTAAGACTTAAACCGCGCAAGGATATAGTCGTTTGCATGCATATTCGTTCTGTATAAGTAATTTGCCCATTTGCTTCAGACGTAAGGTCCAATTTATTATTATTATTGTATTCTTAGCTGCTACGGAAAAGTAATTTTAAGTAATAAAAAAACAATAACGTTTTCTAAAAGATAAAAGTAAAAAAATCAATAATTCTGCAAAATAAATTTAAATTTTAAGAAAGTCACTCAATATAGGATATTTCGTCTGCAATTTGCCGTGTACACTTAAGATCGCCCATTTCAACTAACGAACAAACCCTCACGTCTCTCTCCTCCCGATCGGCAGGTATTAGAGGGATATGAGGCTGTTTGTCAATTTGTTGGCATTTGCGGCAATTTCCGACCGATTTAGGTACTCTACAGCAAATAAATCAGCGGTTGTTCGACAGGAGTTGCCGGCAAGATACCACGAAACTATTTGTACTTTCTCTGCGGTTGTATACACTGACATGATAACTACCTTTACGTTTGCACAGCTAAATACGAATGACGGGCAATCTGTTGCTCTCGATCATCGGACTTATGTATGCGCACGCGGACTGGCATTGTACACACGTTTCCACATCGCATTACGTTCCATACGTACATTGTTGCATATGGCCCGTAGCGGGCTGAACCTATCGGTATGTACGTGCCTGTCTTAACGAAGAACTCCGTCGACGCTGGATCGGGCGATGCGCTGAAGAAGATTTTGGTTTTGTTCAGTTGACTTCCTAGGTCTTCCAATCCTACGGTTAAAAATCTGCTTTACATGCCACCACTATCAGTTTCCCTTGCTGAGCTCCGAGATAAGCTACAGTGTATGTGGAGTGCACTGGACTACTGATTGAATATATGCCGTGTGATAGGAGGGGCTCATATTGAACATTTGTGATTGTATACCAAAATAAACTGGATTGTGTTGTGATTATTTTTATGTATCATTGAATATTAAATCTGTAATAGTTTGTGAAATGTATGTATTTGTATCCCAATGATTCTTTTATACTCACTCTGTACATATAAAAAAAGATAAGTAACATTCCTATAGTTTACTACAATAATAGTCTTATATTTTGATTTGTACAATAAATTCTTTTTAAGAAGACATCGGATAAATTAATAAAATTAGATCGGTGCAGGATTTAAAACTACATACTTTGTTTCTAGAAAATTAATGATAATTATTTTAAATCAAAATCATTTCCATCTGATTGAGCACACTTTTTCCGACCGACAAGTTCACAAATATCATTAAAAAATTTGAATTTCAGTATAGGATAAAGATTTTAACGATTTCTTTAACCACTTCTTTATTAGAAAATTATGTTTTCGTACAATCAGCTGAATATAGTAGAGCCTGCAGAATTGCATATTTTAAGTCATTAACTTTCGAAACTGTTGTTTGCGATGTATGGAGTCCCAGATTATCCTATAACAAAATAGGTTCTTGCGTGTTTATGAGGACAGTAAACTACATTTCAAAAATATCGTGCATTTGATGAATATACTGCTGTGATCAAAAAGTATCAATACTGGTTCATTTAAACCGTGCGGGTTAATTCAATCAGACCCAATTGGTATTCTCCTAGTCGGTAGCACTGTCTTTGACATCTGTTCAGTCAGTAAGCAAACGACTGTTTTTTATCACAAAATGGTACCTGATTTTATTAAGCAAAAAATTTGCATCAAATTTTATTTGAAATGAAATTTCTGCGCCGCGTATATGTTGGAAATGTTGATGATGATTACTGTGTGCTAGTTTATCATGAAACGTATCATTATGAACGATGAGAAATGGATCTAGGCTAATGATTTCTAGGCAACAGGTCAATCCAGTGATTATCTTACTAAAGGTGATGCAAGATCTAAAAAATCACGTCAAAGTCGATCAAAAATCACAATCACGTTAACAGTTTTTTTTTTTATTACAGTGGTGTAGTGCACTATGAGTTTTTTCCAACCGGTCAAACTTGTAATAAGGAATATTATTTAAGTGTTATGTGTCATTTGCGTGAAACCAGACGTTAAAAACGCCCTGAACTAAAGAACGATCGTGGTTTTTGCATCACGATAATGGTCCATGTCTCATTTCATCATTTGTTTGAAACTATTTAGTCAAGCATTCAACTCACATTATTCCATAGCCACCATATTCGCCTGATTCAGCACCATGTGATTCTTTTCTATTTCCACGTATCAAAAGACCTCTTCCTGGACAGTGTTTTGAATATAAATTGATGATATAATACAAAGCTCACAAAACTATACCGGAAATAGATTTTCTGAACTGCTGCAGAAATTGAACAAAGTGCATAGTTTCAGAAGGAAACTGCTTTAAAGAAGATGAGATAAATTTGGAAGAAGAATAAATACTTTGCGTTTCATTTTACCAGTCTCCATAAATTTGGTCACTGTAGTAAGTTTTCACAATCGAATACGAATAATAATTAATTACAACCTGTGTACTCCACCTGTATAGAATTTTCAACATTTAATCTGTCTGCAAGTTCCCTCAAGATCTGATTCGGATCTTCCTCTATTAAACTTCTTAAAACTTCATTTTCGACTATTATTTGGGATCTACTATGAGGCGCGCTTTCAAGTAATTCATCTACTTAGTGTACGGTAACCTCGCACTATTTGCAAATAGTCATTTTGTGACAAAAACACGTAAGTAAAAACTTGAGTGAGAGAAAAAACGACATTTAATATGCACTGACTTAAAAAAAAATAAAATATAATGTGTTATTACATGTTAACATATTAACTTTGCTTTGATAAAGGCAAAAATGATATAAACAAAATCGTGTTCGGTAAATTCTTACTATATTCTTTAAGAATCCATGATTTCGATAATATCGTGCTATGGCGAGCATTGATAAACCCACTAATTCCATCCCCAGAAAACTTCTTCAGGACTCTTGT
Source organism: Melolontha melolontha (assembly GCA_935421215.2). Classification (NCBI taxonomy): domain Eukaryota; kingdom Metazoa; phylum Arthropoda; class Insecta; order Coleoptera; family Scarabaeidae; genus Melolontha; species Melolontha melolontha. The sequence continues at coordinate 28,830,249 of OW285244.1, read as the reverse complement.
CAGGATAAGTTTTGAAAATTCAAATATTTGGTCTTACTAAGAAAAGATTAGCAAGACTAGGGGTTTGCGGGAAACTGGAGGAAATTGATGAAATTGTGAACCGCCTGTTCTCATGAATTATCGCGGTGACCGCGCGCACCAAAACATTATTGACCACAGACGACCGGCCCCTTCACGCCTCAACATGCACGTTCTAACTACTTTCGTTGAACTGTTTGACCTATTTACTCACTATTTCATTATTCATACACTCTAACCGTAAATCTCACCAATTTGACAGTGAACAGCACCCGTTGCTTTTCCACTGAGTAATTCACAAAGACAACTTTTTATGTAAACCTGGTACATATGTGCAACTACTTAAAAATATTTATACCATTCACTTTTAAAACTTATATTAATTAGACTATATAATATGTCTCATAAAGCCTGTTATTAATTCAAATATAATTAATTTCTTTAGTTTTTTGACATTTTAAAATTTACTTTAATTTAACATACATACATATAAGCAATTTTTTTTGCGTTGAGGGATCCAAGCCCATTTGCCACATTCAAACTAGAACTTATACTTATAAGATTTCTCTAAACTTCAATATCATATTTTTTAATAAAATCGATAAGTGCTCTGTATGTCCTTACATCAATGCATATCAGAAGTAGTACCACAGATGTTGGTAATGGTACTCCAAGTTCCACTAACTTGCTGAATGATGTATACTATTGTTGCTAAAAGTAATGACATGCCAAAGTCAAGTGATTTAAATTTGCAACATCGTAACCGCATGTACAGGAAGACGAATCAACTATTTTTATTCAGTATAAATAAGCAGTAGAATGCGCAAATCGTAAGACCTTAGTGCCACTGTGCCAACATGTGTGATAGATAGAAGGATGAATTCTTGCATACTGGGTCTTTTATTGATTATAAGACGCTTGCCACTATCTTTCCATTTCGCTCTCAAAAAGTACTTTTTAAGATGTGATGCAACTTCTGTTTCGTATATAATGTCTTCCACTATTTCTTCATTGGTTATTAATGCCTTTAGTTAATGCATCTACTTTCTCGTTGGGAATAATTCCATCCAATAACTATGACTAATTTTTTTCGCTATTAATATTGACCCTTCTAACTTTTATGATGTCTTTAAAGACCCTAAGAATGAATATTAGTGCTGGATGTAATAATATACCAGCATTTGTGGATAAGATTAACGTTACAGCTATTATGATGCAGTATTATATATTTACAATCTAATTTTAATAAAAATGTACTTTTTCTGTATTGGAAGACATTGACCGTTTTCAAATTTAGCAATCGCTATGGTATTACTAATTACCGGTCTATTTAACTAATTGACAACTTCTCTAATATTTTTGAATTTTAAAATTTTCAGCAAAAACCTCAGAGAGTTCATTCGTTATTATATGAATCACTCCATTATGCACGACAAGTGACGTGTGGATTGGTGCATTGTCGTGGTGTAGGATCCACGAATTGTTGCGCCATTTGGCAGGCCGCTAGCGTCAAATGTTGCAATAAAATCGTCCATTAACGGTTTCACCTGGTGGGAAAAAATTCTTTGTGCACCATGCTATCAGCGTCAAAGAAGTAAACCAATATTGATTTGACGTTGCTTGAACTTGCTGTGCTGTATTCGACCATGGCGGCGATGGCGTCTTCCACTGCCTTGTTTCAGGATCATATGCGTACACCCATGATTCGTCGCCAGTAATGATTCTAATATTGAAATTCGCATCCCTTCTGACAGTTTCTTTCAGCTCTGTGGACGCATGAACACGGTGGCGTTTGTGTTCGATGTTGAGTAACCTTAGCACAAAATTTGCAGCAATACGCCGCATGCTGAGTTCGCAGAACAGAATACGCTGTACGACAAACCGATGATCCTCATTCGGTCTTGAAGAATAACATCACACTGCTACAATATTCTGGTAGGTCCCGGTATACTCTTAGCGTCTTTAATAGCACCTTATCGGTCATGTGTTCTGATCTTTTTGTAGTAGGGAGTACAAGGATTCGTTGTCTTCACTTTTGTGTGGAAAGTCAGCGAGTTGTCAGTGGGTGTAGTCGAAGTGAGTTTTGGCGTTACCATTTGAGAGTAATTTTTGGAAAATTAGAACGCCATGAAGGCGGATTTGAACTATTTCCCCAATTAAGAAAACAGTATAGGCTGGTTCAAGGTAAGGCTCTCTTAATTACAACTCGAGACTTCGGCTTGATGAGTTTACGCAATCGTTCTTGTCCTTGCTGTTAATCCTCTTAGTATGTATTATCTATTGTTAAGATTTATAGCAATTCTTCCTGTAAAGTTTTGAGAATACCCCTAAATCTAGAAGGGTTCGAAAACCTAAAGATTTGTGCTGATATGTGTGAATTTAAAATTACCAGCAGTCTGCGCACGTGTTTGTTTGACCGAGATCTAGGACTTCAATCCGACGTTGCAAGTTCCGTTACGACATCTTCGTCTCTTCGGATAAAGCTTAGTATAACTGTATAATTGGTATTTCAAAAGCAAACATAATTACATCGATCTGTTAATTATTAATTCACGAAAAATTGAAGAGAGAGAGACAATTTGTGACGCCATTTGGCGAAGCTAAAGGATTTCCTATATTGTAAATGCCGTATGGACCGTTTTAATATGTAATTTGCTAACTTAAATTATTAATTTTGTATTGGTAATATTCCAGTACCAATTTTGAATTTAGAATTCAATATATTATTGCGTTATTTATTGCGTATACATTGTAATGGTCATATGTAGATTTTAATATTTGCTATTTGCTACTTGATTTTTATACACTCATTTAGAAGTTATTTATTACGTATGCTTAGCATTACTTTTACCTAGATTTGATTTTTTTGCAATTTGTTTCTTTTCTTCCATAAGCATACATATATTTATGTTTAATTATGTATGAAATTTATATTTTTTAATGTTATTTTGGATGTATTTAATCATATCACACTCATTGTTTTCTTCCAACTTTAATATTATGTAATATTGTCCTGTAAATAGTTGTAATGCTATTGTTGGATAATAAATTCTTCTTATTATTATACCGAGTGTCCCATTACATTACTGCCACAGCTTGATGATGTATTACTGAAACAATTTCAAGTTAAAATAAAACTCTTTTGTAACTGAACTACACATATTTGAAGTTTTTAATAGCCCTACCAATGCAGGCATTTTGTACCGCTGCAAAACAAAATCTCATTGAAAATAATTTAAAAAGAAGTCGCTTTATTGAACTAGTTGTTCACAATTAGAATTGAAGATGTAGCTCTGCCAACAGTCTCAGGATCAGGCACGAATATACGATATCCATAATCCTAGCAGTTGTTTGTTCTCTGTTTTCAGGTTTTTCTGCATAAAGAAAATTTTTTAGCCTTCTCCATACAAAATAATCTAGGGGATTTAAATTTGGTGACCTTGCTGGCCAAGCAACTATTGGACCCCTTCCAATCCAGGGATTCGTATACTTTTGTGTTACTTGTCTACCAAAGTAGGGAGGTACACCATCGTAATGTATCTACATTCGTCATCTTACATTAAGAGGAACATAATCCAGTAATCTTGGAAGGTTATATTCCAGGAAACGTAAATAATGAACGGCCGCAGGACGTTCTTCGATTGTATGCAAGCGGATCAGTGAGACAATCGTCAATAATACCACAGTAAACATTCACCAAAAATATATCTGGGAAACGGAATTTCCTAGTTTGCCGATGGATTTTCAACTGCTCAACCGTGTGAATTTCTAGTGTTATTGATGCCGTTTCGGGTGAAAGAGTCTTCATCACTAAACAAGATTTTCCAACGAAGCTTTGGATTTCTCACTAACCAGCGACTAAATTCAAATCTTGTAGCGTAGTTGCCCGGTTTTAGAGCTTGTAGAGGTAAGATATGGTAGGGGTACAAACCGAAATTGTGTAAACTTCTCCATACTCTAGCCTAGCCTAGCCTAACCTAGCAGCCTACGTTCGTTAAGTCTGTTAGATATTCCTCGGGCACTAGTAGAAGGTTGAGCGTCAGCCATATTAAGTATTGCTTCTTCTTGAGGAAGTTCTAGTTGCACAGATAGTTCAGAAGTAGCTGCAGGAAACTTGCCTGGTTCTCATATATATCTATGGACATTGCTAAAATCAGTTGTACAAAGCACTCTGTGGGAGTGGAAAATCGCCGATATTCATCAACTGCCGCTCGTCTATTTCCATCACACAATCCATAAACAAATCGAATATTGGCGTATTCTTCATTCGAAAAATTAACATGCTTATGAGAGTATTTTAATGTAACAGAAAGAAATACACCCGCTAAATTAACTTAATTGGTGTTTACTGTCACCATGATTAATAAATTATGAATCACAGCCACCCCGGCTTTTTAATAATAATGAAATCAACAGCGGTACAAAATACCTGCATTAATAGGATTATCTAATACTTCAAATGCTTGTAGCTCAGCTGCGAAAGAGTTTTGGGCATATGTTCATCACACATTTTAAGCTTGAAATTGTTTCAGTAGCATATCCTTAAGCTGTGGCAGTCATGTCATGGGACACTCGGTATATAGGACCTCTATTATTTTGCATGAATATGTATTTTGATTAATTTTATTTAATTTGTATTTTGATTATTTTAATTCAACAAGTTATTGCAATAAAAAGGTTTACAAAAGACTTCTAAATAAACATATAATTTACGTCCTTTGAAATATATTTTCCTTTCTTTATTTAACAACCGTGCGTGTACGGAATAAACGATATGCCCTATTCTATTCGGTCCCTCCTTTCCAAGATTAGAATCTGAACATAGTCTCAATTTATGTTGCATTATTAATATCATTATTATTACATAAAGGCACAAAATACATCCCATAAACCATCGTTAACTTCTAAATGCCACAAATTCGAAACGTTTATTACAAGCAATAAACATTAACCTAGTAGTCTATCTAGACTATCGGCGTGCACGGTGTCTTAGGTCAGTAATTGCACAATTTACGATACTACTAAACTAATATAGTGCCTACGATTATTACATCTATTGATATGACAAAAAATATAAAGTAAACAAATGTTAAACTTTATCGGGTGGATTAATCGAACTAATTGAAATTAAATGTAAGGGCATTATTATTTACTAAAACAATTTATCGTAGACACATCAAGAGAAACATGTTATACGAGGGTTTTTTTTTATATCTTGCATATAAAGCTGGAATAAAACAGTGGATAGCTTTGAAAGACTTTATTGTTTTTCAAAGTATTCTCAACGAAGATTGATGCACTTTTGCATGCGCTCAAACCAATTCTGGAAGCAGTTATTCCACTAGTTTATTGGTACAATCAAAATTGAGTTGTTGAAGGCGTCGACTGCTCCTTCTGATAACTGGAACCTTTGACCACGCAGTCCATCCCGTCGGGACTGTATGGAGGATGGTCTAACATGTTTTGTCGCGTTAAAAATTCAATTGTCTTGGGAGCTGTCTGCGAACTTGCATTGTCTTGGTGGAGGATGATTCGTCGTTGTGGGTTTGTTTCCCGGAACTCAGCAATGACTTGCGGCAAACAAATAGTTGTATACCAATCGGCAGTAGCAGTTCTTTTATTTTGTAGACAAATTGTTTCTACGTGGCCTGCTTTCGAGAAATATCCCGACCATCTTTTTGGAGACACTTCGAGAACGGATGACTTTTGATGGATTTTCTTCACCTTGGAACACCCCAACAGATGACTGACGTTTATTTTCTGGCTGTATGAGCCAGTAAATAAACGCGTACACGTTTTCAGAGTTTCCTGCGTTGAAACGGTATAGAGCTGTTTGACACCAATTCACCTCGGTATCCAACGGGAAACTAATTTTTTACACACAATTTTTCACGCAAAATTTTGTGAATTGAGGTCTTTGAAATCCCCAATGATGGTTCAATTTCGCGATATGTCACATATCGGTCTTCGTTGATAAGCTTGCACACACTATCGATGTTTTCCTGAGTGACTGCTGTTTTTGGTGCTCCTGCTGTTGAATCGTCGCTAAGACTAATCCATCCACGTTTCAATTCTCTATATCAACAAGTTGACTGATATGACGCTTCATTACCAAAAACAGAAACCAACGCGGCAAGGTATTCTTGTTGAGATAATTGTCTTCGAAAATTATAAAAAATTATTGAGTGAAAATTTTCACGGTTTAATTCCATTTTTCAACTAACTTGTCAACTTTGACAGTTCGTTGTTGCTACAATACTACACGTGTCGCCCTAAAACTTTGGATTTAGGCTAACTAAAGATGGAGGTTAATTTTTAATGCATTTAATTAGTGGCGTCCTCTATGTTCCAGTATGCAAAACATGAAGGATATCCCTCGTATTTTTGTATTATCGCCTTAAATTAACTACATCATTTACCACATATATTTTCAAACACAATTCTTTTTACCATTGAATATTAGGATTATCAGAAGTTATATATTTCTCTGTCTTTACACATCGTTAAAGTAAGAGAAGGTCAGCACAAACTTTAACCGCGGCTTATTCGAGTAATAATAAAAATAACGAAAATATAGACTATGGAAGAATACAAAATAGCAGCCGCAGAGTGACAGTTTTCAGGGTTTAGCAGAATATAGTACGAAAGAAGTTTAAAACTTGCAGTCTGACGACACTAATCATAAAAGAAACTGTACTAAAACTACTTGTAAAAACAAATGAGAAATACGGAGGAGTAAAGTTACTAATTTATAATATAGTTTGCAATGAAGTAAGCACTAACGAAACTAAAGCCGAATTGACAAGAAAAGGTAAAAATCTTATGGAATATATATCATCCATTTGTCTACCAATAGGAGTAAGACATTTTTCTAGTTATTTCTTATTTTTATGTCATGCGAATAAATCTGTCAAATCTTGCTTGTTTTTGCTTATTCCCATTCATTACAAGTAACTCTTCTTTTCCTTACAACTATAGCTAATTCATCGCTCCACATTTTACTACGTCTACCTCACTTTGCAATAACATCTTTGGATAATATCAGCATTAATTCTCTTCCCAGCTTTGCTCATACTATATCATTTAGTATTTCATCTCTTCTGATTATTCTCTTAACATTTCCTAGATATTTTACATATTGCCTTGCCAAATTTTACTAGGGACTTAGTCCCAAAATGACCCTATGGCGATACACAAGGGTAATTTGACCCATGATAAGCTATGGAGGAGTTGCATAGTGGCCAAAAACAAAGCAAAATGGAGTTAGTAGACGGCTAAGTGGCATACAAAGGCAAGCATGTGAGAGCTGACTTGAGAGCCATGAGAAAACCTACTACAGCTGCACTGGAAGTGCAGCTGTAAATCTACCACCTCTACATATTCATACACAAGGAAAAACAACGTTAGTGGCCTACAGTCTAATGCAAGGCCAAACATCTATAAACCGAGTGCACGGCACTTATCATCATAAGTTGACATAAGTTGAAAATCTGCGATGAGTGAACTCAAGATGAACTGGGTTGCTGGACCTGACAGGCTTCCAAATTACTTTATACAAAGATATTCATCGTTACTATGTGAACCGCTATGTGTTATATTCAATTTATCACTTCGTACATTTGTGTTTCCAGAGGTTTGGAAGATCAGTAGGATAAATCCTGAATTCAAGAAGGGTGACAGGAATGACATCGCCAATTACCGACCTATTAATATTTTGTCCTCGTATGAACAACTACTTTATAACAGTGACACGTCTTTTATTTCTGCAAATCAACATGGATTTGTGAGGTGACGGTCGCATCTAACAAACTTGGCTGAAATAACTCAGTACCTTAGCACATCCCTAGACAGAAGGCAGCAAGTGGATGTCTTGTATACACACTTCGCCAAAAGATTCGATACCATCGATTATGCGAGATTACTTTCCAAATTGGGCTCAATCGGTTTTTCCTGCCCAACTATCAACTTGATAGCTTCTTATCTGGAGAACCGATCCAGTTATGTGCATTACAACGGATTCTGTTCTAACACCTTTACAGCTACTTTGGGGTTCCTCAAGGCTCAAACCTGAGACCCTTCTTATTCAATGTCTACATCAATGATCTGCTGCTTCGACTGGATTGCAGAGTACTTGGCTACGCGGATAGCCTGAAAATATTCTCGAGAATTGGTGATGTGTTGGATTGCCGTGCCTTAGAGAAGAACTTTAACACTATCACTAGCTGGCGCAATGCTAACATGATCAAGCTGAGTATTGCCAAATATACAGTGGTGATTTACTCAAAAATTAGCAATCCTATAATATTTGACTACTTTTTGGATGTGGTGTCTGTTCCGGTTTCCCGGAAATATTTATAATAAGGTTTTGTTTCTATCTTATTTTTTCTTTATTTTTAGTTTTTCTTTATTACTATCATATGATTTAATGTATGTTTCTTTTGGACGCACCTGTATATTCGTATACATATCCATATAATATCAACCGCTGTGCACAAAAGCATTTAACTAGAATTATTTTAGAATAAGACATGCAAATCTCGTTAATATTTATATTACAGCGTTTATACTACAAAACCTTCGAAGGTAATTATCCCCTAAACTTAGCAGATGGGAATTTATGTAGCTTACTTTGAAAGTCCGAGCCGCTTATTGCCATAAAATAAATGCGTATTATAACCATGGGTCATAAGAGAAATTGTTTGTATCGATACATTTTATTACGGTCATGTTATTATACTTTGTAAAGATATTGCAATAATCATTTATTCTCAATTTAAGTTTGAAATTCCACAAATACGTAATCAATGCATCTGAGAGATATTGTTGCAATATCTAGTATGAACCGTTATTTACCCCAACCCCCTTTCACAAGGGTGGGGACCATTTTCACCCAGACAAAATAATGTAAGAAAGATTTTATTCGAAAGGTTCACCAAGGCAAGACATAACATGTCTTGGTCTTTAACGTACAAACTAGAAATAACTTAGCAATTGTTATGTATCTCCTGTATCAAGTATATTAATCTCGTAGTAAATAAATCCGTATACATATTTACATGCGAGTATTCCTTTCAACAAAACAAAAAAGTGAAAAATCCAGCGTAAATCGTTCAGTGTCCATATCAAGACACGATAGTTTTAGGGATCTGGGTGTTTAATTTGATCCTCCTTTGGTGCTTCTGCATCACGTCCGTTAAGCTTTCTCATAAGGTCTTGTAAAGGCTTTTGTAATGTGTCAACTTTAAGACACTGTTTTATGCATTTTTGTGCCAAAAACTGGAATACGCACATATTATCTGGTATCCATGCTATACCTATCAGCAGCTGGGTTTGGAAAGAGTGCAGAAGAGATTCTTAAAATACATGTCATACAGAGACAGTGGTACTTATCCACCGCATGGTACCGATTATGAATACCTATTGCACGTGCACGAATTTCAGAGTTTAACGTCGCGAAGGGAAATAGCTTGCGCTGAATTTCTAAGGAAACTAGTCAGCAACCGAATAAACTCTTCTTCCCCGTTACAGGAAGACCAAGCAATGCCATGGTTTAATGATTCAAGTTTGATAAAAAATATAAAACAGTTGTTTCAGATAGAGAGGAGTAGAAAAAAGGCCCACCCGCCCAGGCAGAATCTGTCTGGTACAGAAAGGTGTGGGAGATAGGAATTTATGGGCTGAAAGAAAGGACAATGGTTCAAGTGAGTCTAGGAAGTAGCCGCATTGCCTCACCGCGTTTGGAAAATTAAGAGACAAGGCATAAGAGATAGTACCATGACCATTTTCTCCGACAGCCAAGTCAATCTTAAACGAACTGGATTCGGTACAGGTTAAATCTAAGCTTGTATGGTATTGTGTGTGTGCCCTAAATGAGCTTAGTGATCACATAAAAGTGATATTAACCTGGGTCCCGGGGCACGGGCAGATGGATTAATTTGCCCGACAGGCCTCGGCTAGAGCTTTCATAGGACCGCAACCTTCCTTTGATATTTCAAAAACAATTATTACGTCATCAAAAAATGCGCTTAATGGAGATTTGGAGGAAGGTAGAAGAGCTTCTCAGCTCAAAGCCATGCAAAACAGTTTTTTAGAGAATATTAAGTATATATAAAAGAAGCGCTTTCGAAGATGCTAAGCCTAATTAAAAGAACAGAGCTCGAAGAATTACTCTAGCGAGGAAGAGGTTTCGCGGCCACTTTGAGTGATCTAATCTAATCTCCATATTGTCCAAGTACATTATTATTTATCTTAGTATACTCGTATAACTTCGATCTCTGCTGATTTATTATAATTGCAGTTTCCATTATAATAGAATGAAGTTATTTGACAAGAATAACAAGCGTAAAGTTGTTGTAAATTGCTTTTAACGTAATAAGGTACCTTTTATCCAACAATATACAATACATCTCTTTGATCTCAATTTCTTTGGAGCTGACTATTTTTAATCATACATAATTACATTTCTTCCGTTTATTCTCTGCATACGCTTTGCAAAAGCGAAAATTATTGTTTCATGTTAAAACGCGAGCACACAGGATCATGTCTTCTAAATAAATCACAATAATTACTTAATTCTAGGCATGCTGAATCGCTAATCCCACTTTTGCTAATTTTAGCAGTAGGCAATTAAAACATGCATATTTATGAAGTTGGTGTTTTAATACATAAGTGGCCCCTGCATGAGTCGTCTGCTGCCGGATCCGCCTATCTGAAGAACGCTAAGGTGTAGTTAATCTGAGAGGTACACCGAGAGGTTTAAGCGACCGTCGCGGCGCTACAAGTACCTCTCGGAGACGTCGAGCACCCTTGCATTGCTAAACAGTGTTTATTCATGTGGCAAAACGCTTTAAAACATTTCCTTTTTAAAAAATTCGTACGGAAATACTGAAACATAATAAAGACAAAAAAATACACACAAAAAGGGAACGAAACATATGCGTATATTTAATAATATTATACATTCTAGACTTTGCAATGTACACCCTTGACGTACAACGGTAATTTTCTTCCTAATGAAATGTTTGAACGTTTATTACGAGAGATTAACTGCTGCATAAGCTAATATGCATTAGCTACAAAATTAACGCTTTAACGCTGCCATACGTGTGTAAATATATGAATGTGTTAATGTAAATATATGTATACACCTGAACGACTTTCCTACGTAAGTTAATTCCTAATGAGATTGACAATAGTTTATTTTTACGTCTTAGCTAATACAACACAGCTCATTCGATCTACTTAAGTAGTGAAACAGTGTATCCTAAAGTCTCTAGAGTTGTAATTATGTAATTATGTTTACAAATACTGCATATTTCTAAAGTCACGAGGAAATTTTAGAAAATGTAATACTGCCTCTATTAAATTTGTTTCGTTTTGTTTAACATGAATTAGTTATTTAGTTAATTTCACTTAATTAAATTTAATTAGTTACATTTAATTAAATGAAATGAAAATGTAGAGAAACGTACTACTATGGTCAAAAAGTATAGCCACTGATTCATTTAAGATAAACCCTGCATTTAATTCATTCGGATTTAGTATTTTTTTCCTAGGTTGGTATCACTGTCTTTGACATTTATACAAAATTTCCTGTCATTGTTCTCGTGAGCATATACACACTCTTTTGTTCACGATTTTTTTATGTCTATGATTTCAATAATGTGTTTGCTTAACAAGAAATTTTCGGAATGAAATTTCTGTCACAAACGCGTTGAAAATGTTAGAAAACGATGTCGGTAGGGAGGGGATGTCAAGAGTAAAAGTGTTTGAATGGTACAAAATGGTACTTTCTTAAACGGTACGAATAAAAACTTTGCGAACCATGTGCATGACCTACAATTAACAATCACGATCTATGGATTTTATATAATAAACATATTGTTGTGAACTTTTCCCCGAAGAACAATTATAAAAATAATTATTTATTATGTACAATTTGTTTATAGATTTATATTTATTTATATCTTGAATTTTGTTTAAATATTATTCATGGCGTATTTTATTGACCGCGCCTGTATACTTTTTATATTTATGTTGTTCACCGTAGTCAAATTGAACAGGAAGTGTATCGACTAGAGTGATTATTTTGGATTATTCGTACTCTATGTCCGATATATTTTTCCGGGTCAGAGAGATACTTTGTGCTTCAAGTGAAACATGTCTTAGAGATAAAAACTTCTTTTTTATTTCTATATATTTTATAACTTCGGTTTATTTTGGTTTTTGTACTTTGATGTGAATTAAATTTCATTATCGTTTAATTACGTGTTGTTTTATCTCGTATATTTATGAATATTTGAAATCCACTTGAAATCTCTCCTATTCAGTTTTTGTGTGAAAATTTTACGTTAACGTAAGTAATTTTTCATATTACATTTATATTAATTATTTTCTTTGTAATTCTATTGTAATTTTGCCTAGTTATATATTGATTTATCGTTATATTAGCTTAATATAGATGGTAAAGAAAACTATCATATTTTTATGAGGGAGTTTTTTTTTGCTTGTCACGTTATTCTAGAACATTTAGAAATTCAGGTTTTGGAGGGAGATTTTTGCTCATGTTAGTGCGCATGAGTGAAAGTTCTTTACGCGTGTTTGACAATTGGTCTATTTTCGTTGTTGAATTTAGGCTTAATTATTTAAATTTTGAATTTGAAAGTTTTCTAAACAATCTATTAGAGTTTAATTTTTGCTCGCGTTTCATGAGAGATTTTTCATTGTGTGCGTGTCTTGTATCACACAATCTTTTTATTCTCCACTTCTGTATTAGGTTACAGTTGGAGTCTTTACACTTTGTAAAGACTTTTTTTTTTCTTTTTTTAAAATAAAAAAATTAAAATAAAATTGTGTATTTTATTGACTATTTTGAATTTCCACATTCTTGTACGAGAAAGCCCTGGATTAAGAAGTTTCAATTAAGAAGAAAACCTGACTGAGTTTAGTTCGGACATATTGTGGTGAACTGGGGACTACTTTTCAATCAAACCCACTATTCACAGCATCTCTTTTGTATCGGATGGACAAAAAATTAGTAATATACACTGCTATTCAATATTATGGACACTTGATATTTATTTAAAATTTGAGGATACATTAAAGTATACAAAACAAATTAAAAGAATATATATTGATCTTTTAGTTATTACGAATAGTTAAACAAACGCATTAATCACATCATGAATTATTTCTACAACTGTTTCATCCTTATACCCACGATTTTTATTAAGCCCTCTTCCAGCTAAAGAAAAGCAGTTCCATATAAGAACTAAACTGTCACGATGCATTCGGAAAGCTATTTTATTTGTACGCTTAACTAAAGTTCTGTGTTTTTGACTTCAACACCTCGTATTGTCAGTTCTTCAGTCGATAAAGCTGTTAATACGTCATTAAAGAAATATATGGAAAAATTTCAGCGCTTGTTGCCACAATACACGTTAATTTTTACAACCAAAGATGACAAAAGGGAATGACATTTTGTTGTTGTTAGATATTAAAAAATATTGGCAGTACCTGAAGTACCTTAAAATAACTTCTTTTGTGTTGTCTTTTTAAATTTATCGTGTGTTTCTGAAAGACGTGAATTTATAAAAATATATTTTTTTATAAACCCAAAATATTTCTTTACTTTACTTTATATTCCCTTCTTTCAATAACAATCGATTTCGATGTTTCACATCTGCCAGGCGTCCCGTGACGCTAATTTTTTTTTTATTTTATAAAATAGCTGAGGTCCATCTAGCCCCTAATACAAGGTATGATAATCTCCTGATAAACACGATTTTAGGGATCTTTCAGTTAGATGGAGTGACCGTAGTGCCCGATTCTTGATCAAGCTGTTCAGAGACAACGTAGATTTCCCTCCCTTGGTTTGCTATTAGCTTCATAGCTCTAGCACGTATGAATCGTACATCAAATATAATTTTAATTTCTAAAGCAAGAACTAACATCAAAAAGAAAGTGATAAACATTTAATTTTGTAATTGGTGCATAATAACGTATGGAACATAAGTTTTGAGACAAAAGTCAAAGGTACAAATCGATTAGCAGTAAAAATTTTATTAAAACTTGAACATTGGAAAATTATTATACACTATTGCGTCATACAAAAACTAAATTCACAAAACTGATAAGAGCTGATGGTCCTCAATGGCGCCCAATTTTGGTACAATTCTCTCTTTCATTCTCTGGACGACGTTTATATTCACTTCTCGGATCTTCTGGAATACTCTGGTCCGTAACTGTGCTTCATTTTGGGCGTCCCAACCCTTGTCATAAACTATCCTGCTCAGGAGTGCCCAAAATTCCTCAATGGGGCGCACCGGGGGTACGTTGGAGGGATTGTCTTCCTTAGGTACATAATTCACGTTATGTTCAATTAACCAGTTCTGAATGATTCTAGCACAATGACATGAAGCCAGATCGGGAATATTACATCATCATTTGGATGATGAGCATTAATGAAATTTATGAATTTATGTATGTATGCCCAGATAGACTTTAGATAGACATTTGCGAATATAGACGTTTGCATCCACAGCTTCACCTCTAACTCTCCCAACGTAAGGTCTTGATATTCCTGCTTGAGAAATAGCGAACCAGACCATAATCTTGTCGGCAAATTTCGCTTTCGATTTGAATTTTACTTTGTCAAGACAATTTTACAATATTGGACGTGCAAAAACCAACGTTACCTTTTATTTCCGAATTGGATAGTGTGAAATATTTCTCATCATCTAAAACAATAACTCTGTTGCCAATAAAATATTGGCGCCTTAATGTTCGGCAGCATCTGGGGATTCTCTCTAGCTGGGTTGCGGTGTATTTAGGATACTTCCTTCCTTTTCGATATTCTAATCAATTTTTAGTCAAAATTCTGCCAACAGTCCTATGCGCAATTCCAAATCTAGACGTCCCAACACTGTCTTGTGTAGATTGGATGAGTCTGTTTACTTCATGCGGGGCCAATACTGGAGGTCGTCCACTTTTCGGTAAATTCATGCATGGCCTACCTTCTTCACATTCCTTAATTGTGCGCTGAATGGTTGACAGTTCAATATTTTGGTCTCGGAAAATGTTAACAATCTTGTGTTTAAGTACTCGTCCAACTAAATTATGTATAGACTTTCGTATTTCAATCTTGTATGACATCTTTCAAAACTATTTCTGACAAATTTAACATGTCACCATAGAAACTAACAAACGAACATCTTTTCTAGCCCAGTGGTAACTAGTTTGAAGCATTTTTGGTAATAATATTCCTCGTCAAACTTTTTCTCAAAACTTATGTTCCATACGTTACTATTGGCCAATAAAGATTATTATTAATATTATATTATTATTATATTATTATTATTATTGTTATTATTATTATAAATATCGATTGATATTTTGTCTAGTGTAATGACGATATATCCCTTAATTCGATAATTCCTTTATTCTCTTTTTCTATACACATTTCTGATTTTAAAATAACTGCTTTTTAAAATAATTTTATTAGTAAACGTTCCGGTAGACGTTTTCCTGTCTACTACGTTTCTTATACATCATTAAATTGAATCGTTCCGGTGATTGCTTGCAAGCAAGACAAACCACCGCGCTCTGGCAGTTCATCCTGCAGGAAATAATCGGCGGAACAAAAAATGAACACCATTAGAAAACAGAGCGCTTAAATAAGATCGGAAAGTAACGAAAATATAGAAGGAAAGCGTACTCAGCTCGTAAATACGAGTGAGATGAAATCATTGTGTTACGGGGCTTGGAATTATTTTTATAATTTTCGACAAGAAATATCCATCGTTAATCAATAATCAATACATTTTTATGTCGGTGTATTAGTGAAATTGATTTTTACAAAACTTCTATTAACTAACAAATCGGAGACTGTGGCTTATAAGTGAATAATAAAATTAAAAAACCCTTACCACAATAGAATTTAATGATTTTAAATACGTATTTCTACAACCACGTTGTCATCCTCAGTAGAAAAAACAGTGTAACACTTGAACGCACAAAAACACTCACAGAAGGTTTGTTCTCAACGTCTTCTAGTTTAACACTAAAATCTTCAATCTTAAATGCTACAAAAATTACCTACATTTTGGTAAACACCAACTGTTCATGCAAGAGTATTAACCCATTATTTGTAAATTCTATAGAAAAACCGTTTAGAAATATTATAAAAGCCGTAATTTAACATACATTAAGAATACAATTATGAAACTAATCCTTAAATTATGTTGAAATATAAATTTGGAAATTAATGTTGAGTCAGAATATTTTAATTGCAAATATTGTAATGAAACGAATTTAAAATTAAATTCCATGAATTCGAATATTTTTTAATGGTTTTCCTATTTTTCTTGCTTGAATAACATCTTACCCGTCAATTAACTCAAATAAAGAAGAACCTGGTATAGGACCCAAATCTGCGTTACTTACGTTATTCCTATTTTTAAAGATAAAAATGCTCTCAAAGCTATCTAATTCGCGGGGGCGTGTGACGTTTTTTATTAATCTCAGACAGTCAGATGTTACGTTGTGATCTGATTCAAGAATATGTCGGGCAACACTTCATTTTTCCGGTCTATTGAATCTAATATGCGAAACATGTTCTTTATAACGAGTTAGAATCGAACGTTTTGTTTGGCCGACATATTTTTTATCACAATCCTTACAATTTATTTCATAGATTCCAGATTTGTTGTTTACCACAACTTTGTCTTTCGCGTTGCCTAAGAGAGATATGAAAAGAATTAACTTTAATTAAGAAAATCGCGAGTTACAAAGGTTTCGATTCAGAAATAATAAACAAGCTAGTTAAAAAACATAAAGTAAGAAATACAATTCAGGATTCCACATGTTTGCTACCTCAAATTGATTCGAGCATAAAATTTATTAGTTTACCGTTTCACGAAACTACGAAAAATTTAAGTAAAACCTTTAAACAGTATAATGTTCAAGTAGCATTTCGGTCGAATAACTCCCTAAAATCTCTCTTAGGCAACGCGAAACACAAAGTTGAGGTAAACAACAAATCTGGAATCTATGAAATAAATTGTAAGGATTGTTATATAATGAAACAGATATGCAAAATACATATCCGTCACTGTAAACATGGCGTAATAGCCTTGCTATTCGACCGGAAGATCGCCTTTTCTGGCCTAGTCGCTTTCTTCCGTCAGATGTCACTGATTAAATTGGTGTCGCCTGATAGAACGAAACTGGTTATAGCTTGGAGACGATTTTAGCGTAAATGTAGATACAGATACAGATCCGTTGTTTAACAGATCTGTATTAATTTGTATACACATTGCTTCACTAGTTCAACCGATGAGGCCTAGATGGCTGAAACATATGTATTGAACAGAAGTAAATGCTAAAAATACGAGGTGTTTGTCCATGTTTACAGTGACGGATATGTATTTTACATATCTGTTTCATTATATAACAACTGCGTAATACGGCAAAAACGTATTGATAAATATCCCCTTTTTTGTATATTTACCGCCATCTGGCGCGTGTTAATGGACAGCACCAATATACGTATTTTTCCGCTTTTTTTCGTAATAGCCTTGCTATTCGAGCGGAAGATCGCCTTTTCTGGCCTAGTCGCTTTCTTCCGTCAGATGTCACTGATTAAATTGGTGTCGCCTGATAGAACGAAACTGGTTATAGCTTGGAGACGATTTTAGCGTAAATGTAGATACAGATACAGATCCGTTGTTTAACAGATCTGTATTAATTTGTATACACATTGCTTCACTAGTTCAACCGATGAGGCCTAGATGGCTGAAACATATGTATTGAACAGAAGTAAATGCTAAAAATAAGAGGTGTTTGTCCATGTTTACAGTGACGGATATGTATTTTGCATATCTGTTTCATTATATAACAACTGCGTAATACGGCAAAAACGTATTGATAAATATCCCCTTTTTTGTATATGTAAGGATTGTGGTAAAAAATATGTCGGCCAAACAAAACGTTCGATTCTAACTCGTTATGAAGAACATGTTTCGCATATTAGATTCAATAGACCGGAAAAATAAAGTGTTGCCCGACATATTCTTGAATCAGATCACAACGTAACATCTGACTGTCTGAGATTAATAAAAAACGTGACACGCCCCCGTGAATTAGATAGCTTTGAGAGCATTTTTATCTTTAAAAATAGGAATAACGTAATTAACGCAGATTTGGGTCCTATACCAGGTTCTTCTTTATTTGAGTTAATTGACAGTTAGATGTTATTAAAGCAAGAAATATAGGAAAACTATTAAAAATATTCGAATTCATGAATTTATTTTTAAATTTGTTTCATTACAATATTTGCCATTAAAATATTCTGACTCAACATTAATTTCCAAATTTATATTTCAACATAATTTAAGGATTAGTTTCATAATTGGATTCTTAATGTATGTTAAATTACGGGTTTTATAATATTTCTAAACGGTTTTTCTATAGAATTTACAAATAATGGGTTAATACTCTTGCATGAATAGGTGGGGTTTACCAAAATGTAGGTAATTTTTGTAGCATTTAAGATTGAAGATTTTAGTGTTAAACTAGAAGACGTTGAGAACAATCCTTCTGTGAGTGTTTTTGTGCGTTCAGGTGTTACACTGTTTTTTCTACTGAGGATGACAACGGGATGTAGAAATACGCATTTAGAATCATTAAATTCTATTGTGGCAAGGGATTTTTAATTTTATTATTTAAAAACTTCTATTAAAGAAACTGGGTTTACAATTTTGAAAGTTCAATCAAAGTGACTGTTATTATTAAATATAGTCGTATACTCTCAAATAACAGTCTCTCTTTTTATTTGAAACAAAACCATATTCATTTCCACCTGTTCCTAATGCAGAATTACAGCCTACATGATCTTTCTGTTTTGAGAAATATGAAATCCTTCACGATCCTGTTTTTGTGACTGCATTTCTGTTTGTAGATTTGTACAAAGATTGTTCAAATTATTCAAAAACTATTATTATTTATGTAATTAATTACAAGAAAATCCGAAATCATTTTCATCGTCTAATCAATATTTAATTTTTAAGCTATTTCAATTTAGGTTTTGTACTATATGGTGTGTCTATACATATTACGTACTTCGCCATGAGTGGATCAGAATGTTGTCAACAACCCGTGGGAGCAGTAACGGGACTACCCTCATTATCTCATCCCCACGTCACGATCCAAACACCCAGACGCCGTCAACATAATCATAAGAATGGGGTTTCTTTAAGCAAGAAGTCGTTTCATGTCAACATGAATAATTTTTATATGCCTTACTTCTACAGCAAGGAAACAAATTCTTTTTGATCATCTCACATTCTCAAGTTTATTGTAATCATTATATATGAAGGCGCGACGTCCCAAAAAAATTAGGTTCTTAAAATTTAGAAAATTGTCTTCCACGGCAACAGACGAGGGAGGTGTACGACGTATGTAATAACAATAAGTGTTCGCAAAAAAAAACGTAACGTATATAATGTACGTCTAATAAACTAGGTTATTTTAATTGTTATTCAATTTATTAAGTATTAGCCTTTGTTTTTAAACTTATTCTAAATATAAGATAATGCAAATTAATAATAACAGATAAAATTAATTAATGCAAAGTTGTCGTTTCATATAGTCTTTTTGTAATATGTGAGCTAAAAAAAAGTTTTTAAGTTGACTATGAACTAGAAAGATAATTGCATTGCAGTTATGTCGGGGTATAATTCATACGAGTTTGTGAATATCTTCGATTATTCTTACAAATTTATCATTAAACAATGGCTTATGTGTTTAATGAGCAGCAGAGGCTATGGTTGAGATTAATTTAAGAAATGGCAGAGAAATCGATGGTGAATGGACCTATTCTCTGAGAGATGCCTACGAAGATTTTTTAAACGATTTTATAAATGACACTCTTCCATATGACCATTTCTGTGTTTCCATTCGATGTTTTGTGAATTTATCCAGAGAAACAGGAAGTGTAAAATGGATACTGATAGACCAATAACCAGAAATGAAGTTACTGTCGAAGCGGTAAGAGTTCGAGAATTTCCCCAAGCCCTGCTCATTTAATTTAGCTTATCAGCTTCGAGAGCGATTTCTTTAAAAATAGTTTTGCTCTAGGATATTGATCTCCCATTTGTAGGAATCATGTTCTTGTTAAACCTTCGCATTGGCATAGTACATGAATCGCGGTCTCCTCTTCATCTTGGCAGAATCTACATACCGTTTCTTCCGTCAAGCCCATATTATTCATATGTTTGTTGAGCTTACAATGCCCCGTTAACAGGCTTACTATCATCTTAACAAACTTTATGTTTTTATTCAACAGGTCCATTGTACACTTAGGCAAAGATTTTCTAAAGAACTGTTTTGCCTGTCTTTGATCTGGGAACTGCTTTTACCTTTCCCAAGATTTATTTTCAGCCCATTTTTTCATGGCTGTTTTAATAACTACTTTAAAATTCCAAAGGTAGACTCCAGTCCTGTGAAGGCTGTAGACGAGGTTCGTCGAACCAATTCATTCGCTTTCTCATTAAACCTTTGACCTTCGAGCTCCTGGACCAAGGCTAATGTCACTTTTTTGTGATCACTGAGCTGATTTAGAGTACACAAGCAATCTCATACAAGTTTGGATTTAAAATTTGCACTGAATTCAGTGCCTTTAACGTTGCCTGTCGGAAAAGAGGGTCACATTGCGATTTGTTCCTACTGACCTTGATTCTCCTTGTATATGGATATATAGAGATGGTAGATTTAGTATCACCTCCAGCGCAGCTGTAAAAGTTGTTCTTATGGCACCTGTGGCCCTGAGGCATGATAGTGTTTGTATGCCACTTAGTCGTCAAATAACTTTCTTTTTTGCTTAGGTTTTGGCCACCATGCGACAGCTTCATAACTTATCATGGATCTAATTACCCTTGTATATCGCTATAGAATCACTTTGGGGACCCAGTTTTCTCCACACGTTCGCCTACACCTGTTCAAGGCAGTGGTTGTTCCCCTGGTGATTTTTGCGATATGATAATTTCACGTAAGCCTTTGGTCAAACAGTATCCCCAGGTATTTAGCTCCCTTGGTAAATGGAATTTCTATATTTCCAAGCACTAGTGGACGTAAGCCTTGTAGTGCTCTCTTTTTTGTGAATGCGACCATTTGTGTTTTCTTAGCGTTTTCTCACCAGTTGTCTACGATATTTAGGGCAATTTGCGCTCGTTCCAAAATAACTCCTGCAAAACGTCCCCGGACAGTTGCTAGGTCTCTTAAGGAGATCATTTACTTAGATCTCCCACAAGAGAGGTGACAGTACAATTCCCGGTGGGCAATCCTCGTCGGCTCTGGCCTATTTCTGTTGAACTTAAGTAAAGTAGTATACGATTTTTTGACAAAATGCATTTATGTATAGTTTTTCAAAGTATTTCCCTCCACAATCAATGCCCTTGTGCACCCGTGAACAATAATTGCGTGAAACCAAGTATTATCGTAATGTAAGAATATCCTTCCTTTTGGAGCCTGTTGCTACCTTACCGCGAAGCTGGCGAAGCGAAGACGAAGATAGTTGAGATCAAAAAAAAACTGTAGTTGTATCGCACATAGTATGGGAGCTTCTATTTATTCTATATGCCCTTAGTCAGTGGAAGCAGGTGTGGGTGACTAAAATTAAAAGTTTGCAAGTAGCGCCACTCAGTTTTACTTATGGAAGCTCAGACTGAAAACTGAGAAAAGAGATTGCGCGATCTTAGGCGCATGCGCATAAGACTACTCAAACAAGCAGTAGATATATACTTACTATGTACCCACATACTATACCAGAAGGCTGCACAGGATACCTGTAAAGAAATTGCTAAGGGAAGTGCTAAAAGCAAAGAAAATACTTGGGAACAAATAATTCGTATATTCACTAAAAAAGAAATATTTGAATATAATAAAAAAAATTAAACTAAATGGATATATTAATATATGCAAAAATGAATTTAATGAAAATATATTTTAAAAATCAAATTTTCACACTGTATAAGTACCAACTGTATAATCCGGCATCAAACTTATAAAAATGTCTGTACAAAAACCACAACTAAGTATCGCAAAAATAAAGTGTAACAGTACGGTAAATATATTTTGAAAGAAAAAAAACTGATGAAAATAAATAGAAATTAATTTCAATTACAGATTATATGATTAAATCCCGTCTTTTTTTTTCTACGGTACCATAGATTCAAACTTACAAAAATTTTATAACGAAAAAGCCGTAGTAAAAATATCTTATACAAAAATGCTAATGACTTGAATCTTAAAACCAAAAATTATTATTTTTCAAAAGTCATCTATCGAACAACTTGTGTGCAACCGTAGACTTGGGTTCAAGTCCAAACGTAGACAAAATTTTTCAATTAAAAATTTTGCTTTGTAATTTGTAGACAGCAATGTTTACATTCACACTTACTTCGCAACTACATACTAATTTGATAATATTTGTAAATTTTCATATAAAAGCCAAAAAACTCCAAGAATTTATCAATTGATATATTTAATGAAGCCTAAGATATTATCTAAACACACACACACATATATGTATATATATATATATATATATATATATATATATGTATATACAAGTATTTTTTTGGGTTTTAGTGACCTTTAATGAAATAAAGTTGTACCAAAAATTTTCATATAAAATATTATTAAAAACAGAATTTCTTTTTCCCTTACAGTTTATATATACAAACTTGAAAAAGACTAAAAATTAATAAAAGTCGAAACGTCGTATTTATAAATAGATCTGTTTTATTTCATTATAAAACCAAAAAAATTACTTGTATTAGAATGATTATATGGCCAATAAAATAAATAAGAAACTTTAGATTCTTATTAACATCGAATATATATATATATATATATATATATATATTTAGTGTCTTATAAGAATTAAATTTCTTATTTATTTTATTGCCCGTGACTTAATATTAAAATAATAGACTTTTTTATTGGTTTAGCGACCTTTAATGAATTTCAATGTTTTCTTCTACGACGTTTCGACTCTTTTTATTATTAAGTCTTTTTCAAGTGACGATTTATTCTGTTTCAAAACTCATTTTTTGCACATGTGTGGTCGGGCTTTGCCCGAGACATTTTTAGGGAACTGATATATACCGGGTGTATTATGAAAAACCTTTGGGGCTGTAGCTTCCTTATATTTTATCTGATTTTAATGAATGATATGTCAAACTAAATCGTTTTTAAAGCACTGTAACCTGTTTTAAAAAAAAAAATTTTTTGACATTTCGTTTTTGACAGACAGTAGTAAATTTTTTTTTTTAAATTGTACTACATATTTTTTTTTACTTATTCTAATAAACATTTATTTCCTGAAGACACCTCCATTAAATTGAGTGACAAATTTATTATTATTAAAAAAATACTACGAAGTTTACAGAAATCAAGCTATCATATATTTTAATGAATCAAATGATCGAAATTGGCCCCATTTTGTTCCAGACATATTTGACACCTTCTATTAACTCCAACTGCTGCGTTTAATATAAGATTTGGTATTTCATGACATACTTGTACTATCCTTCTTACTAAATCATCTCTGGTATCAGGTGGAGTCAAATAGACATGATCTTGAATGTAAGACCACAGAAAGAAATCCAGTGGATTCAGATCTGGCGATCTAGCAGGCCATCGAATAGGTCCCTAAGTGCCCATCCAGCCGACGATAAAAAAAAATTATTTAGAAAATCAGTATTCATTCGTGCATTATGGGGTGTGGCACCGTCCTGTTGGAACACCACCGTGTTTAACTCAGCAAGTGGCAACTCATCTAAATAATCGCCTAATTCATTGCGTAACAAATTATTATACTTTTCTTGGTTTAGATTACCCTCCACAAAATAAAGGCCCTACTACTCTATCGCCTAAAATGCCACACCATACATTTACACTGAACCGATTTTGAAAATTGTGTTGCATCACAACATGGTTATTTTCAGTGCTCCAATGGCGATGATTATTTCTGTTGAATACACCATTTTTCCCAAAAGTGCATTCATCTGACCATAACACACGACGACAAAAAATTGGATCTTCCCTTAGTTTATTCATGAAAACCGTGCAGAATTGAACCCTTCGTTGAGGGTCGTTTTCACCAAGAGCATGCACCTTCCGTGGTTTATAAGGAAAGAACTTGTGCTTCTTCAGAATGTACTGAACTGTAGAATGTGACACCTGCATGTAGTGAGCAATTTCTCGCGTAGACGTATTAGGGTTTTCTTCCACATAGAGCAAGACACTTAATTCTAAATTTTGATCTTGAATTACACGTGCGTTTATTTTGCGCTTTTTTGAATGATCCAAAATTTCGTAAATTTCGCACGAGCCTTCCAAACTTATCGGCACTTGGACGCAGTCTGTCAGGAAAACGATTTCCATAAAGTCGCAAAGCAGCTGCAGAATTTGTTCCACATTCAAAATATGCTTGAATGGCATCCACACATTCGCCATTATCCATTTCAATAACAAAATTTAGAAATAAATCGTTGAAAATGTTATAATGAATGTGTGACTGACAGATGTCACAGCTCTCTTCGAAAATTTGGAATGCACTTTTATCGTTCAATATGATTGCTTGATTTTTAAATTTTTAAAATAAGCACTGTAAATGTTGTTGTCGACCCACCGCTCACTGATAACATTGGTTTGTAATCCTTTATGGGCTATATAGTATTGAATGTAAGTGATTTTAAAAGGTACACACATTTGCTGGTAATAAAATGAATTAGAGTATTTAAAATACATTTAAGAAATCTCTGTGTTCGGAAAAACCAGAATAAATCGAACTAAAAAAAAAAACCTACAATTTCCCGTTTTTTTTCATACAAGGATATCGTTGTTTACAGTTTCATATTCAGAAAAAGTAATATATTTGAATAAGGAAAAAAAAATATAGTGCAATTAAAAAAAAACAGTTTGCAGCTGTCTGTCAAAAACAAATTGTAAAAAAAAATTCAAAGCGGATCACGTTACAGTGTTTTTAAAACGATTTAGTTCGACGTATAATTTATTACATTCGGATAAAAAATAAAAAAGTTACAGCACGAAATGTTTTTCATAATACACCCGGTATATATATATGTATTTATTTATAATCTATATTTAAAAGGATGTTGTTGAATTTTACATTATGCGTAGCAAATATCCATATTATGATATAATCACTATAATTATTACAAAAGAAAAACAAAATATCACAATATTGTAAATTTCATACCGTAGATATGGTAGAATCGGTAAATTAATCACTTGAAACCGATATCAAACAATAGATACCTAGAAAACGGATTATGAATACTTATTCCTACGTATCGAATCAAGATATCGATTCCAAAGTATCGAATCAAGGTATCGATTTCAAATCATTGATTCAAGGTATCGATTCCAAAGTATCGATTCTAAAGCATCGATACCTATCGATATTTTATCGATTCCAGTTCTCACAAATCAATACCGTGCACAGATCCTATACTGCGCTAAGTACCGACACCTCGATTGGTATCGATACCCGATACCAAAAATGTCGGCATCGGCCAGCCCTATCTGAGATCATTCTCAAAAAATCAATATGTTATACATGTCGTAAATTACTTTAGAATGATTGAGTAAAGAATCAGTTGACTATAAAGATTTGCATATATTTAGATCAAGATGGAACATACAGTATATACAGTATAACAAAGTAAGCAATATTTTGTTTTCAAAAACAATAGTTTAATTATAGAAACAATATTTCACGTAAGATATTTTCTTCAACTAAATATATTTACTAAGCCTATATAACCTATCTTAAGTTCACACTTAATCGATTTTTTATTTAGATTATTAAGTATCATGAAGAGGTTGCATAATAAGATATTATTTACGGAGGAAATAATTTACAAAATTAACACCTCTACTTGATAAAATTTCCCCCTATACTTTCGGCTTTTATATTTAAATAATGATAGCAAACGGTAAATTATACCGTTTAAGAATTGTTTTGGAAGTTCCCGAAAGTTATAACGTGTCGACAGAGCAGAAAAAAATAAAGGTGCTTCAAATATTAATTCAATACTTGAACTCAATGGAAAAGTTTTGGACGGCCGTAATTTATTTATTATCGAAATTTGTCCTTAAATTCCTGTCGAAATTTAATTCGAAGACGAACGAAAAAAAAACCGTCGTGGCGAATTATTTGCAAGCAAATCGATTTAAATATTAAATGTTTTAATAAAAGTTGAAATTTATATATGATCGAGAAATTACTTTAAAATGTATTACACTTTATACTTTGCAAGTTTCGACGATAAAAAATTATGGCTTCCGATGTCCATACTTCCGCGTAAGGACGTCCGTAATTTTACTTCAATAAATACCCTGAATATGGGAGTGATTCTTTACGACCCAGTATTCATTACATAATATTTATAGTACTAATATAAAATTATGGAAATACCTTGCCTCCAGTATTATATACAGGCTGCTCTAATTTAAGTGCATCCCTTTCTCTTTTATTATTCATGTTATAAACTGCCTTAAATTACCATGTTTTTCACGTTGATTAATATACAAATAAAGTAAAATCATTTATAAGTATATGCTATAAATAATGTGAATTTCTTAATTCCTTTAATCTTATATTTAATTATAGAAACAACTCAATTACAAACGCAGTTTGATAAATACGGATATATCAGATGATTCATTTAGAGGTTCTTTTGCCAGTAGGGATTTTATGACATGTCAAATTGTCAAACCGTCATGGTATTTTTGTTCAATATTGTTTGACATTCCATCATGGAAAGACTTGTCCCAGCATAACGTCAACAAATTATTCAGTTGTGTTACGGAAATCAGCGTTCTAGGAGGAATGTGTTTCGTGCGCTTAAAGTAAAATTTGAAAACCAATTTTCATTATTGGATAATCCGCGGCCAAATAAACCACATCCAGCAAGTAGAGTGAAGAAAATATAGAGCGGTATCTGAGAGTGTGCGCGATGACCGTGATGAATCCATTCGGCGCCGTTCTCAACAGCTTGACTTGTCGTATGCAACAATTTGGCGTATTTTACGTAAGGATCTTGGTTTAAAAGTATACAAAATTCAACTCGTGCAGGAATTGAAGCCAGCCGGCCCTCCGAATCGTCACCGTTTCAGTCTTTGAGCCCTTGAAGAATGTGAAGATCTACTGCTTTCAATCAAAATTTTGTTCAGCGATGAGGCCCATTTCTGGCTTAATGGCTCAACGTCAATACACAAAATTTCCGTATTTGAGCTACAACCCAAAGAGGTTCAAGAGCTGCCATTACATCCAGAAAAAAAAACGGTTTGGCATGGTTTATGGGCTGGTGTAATCATGGATCCATATTTCTTCAAAAACGAGGCCGGTGTGAACGGCGTCCGTTATCACGCCATAATAGCATACTATTTGCTGCTTGAAATTGAAGCGCGTGATCTCGACGACATTTGATTCAAACAAGACTACTTACCACGCAGCCCGTGAAATCATGGCATTATTGCGAGAACAATTCGGTGAACAGTTAATTTCACACTTCGGACCGGTGAATTGGCCGCCTAGATCATGTGATACCACACCTCTAGACGTTCTCCTTTGATGCGACGTAAAGTCCAAAGTCTACATTGAGGAATTGATAGACAACATTACTCACGTCATTCGATAAATACCACTCGAAATGCTCGAATGCGTCTGTGATGTGTGGACGTGGGCAGCGTCGCCATGTGATGTTGGGACGTGGGCAGCGTCGCCATGTGACCTGTGATGTCAGATCACCTAACTAGAGCAGGATCGCCATGTGATGTGACCCGGTCCTGCGAGGCCACACCGCTGCGTCGGTACGCAGATGCGTTGATGCATTAAATAATAGGCAGGTAACGTTGGTATAACATCATATAATTAGGTAACACTTATACGATACAACAATAACTATATACATAATTAATAATATAGACAGTAGTCGAAAGGAGGCTTCTATCTCACGCTCGCTATGTCAAACTGTATATCTAACTATGCCTGACTGTCTCTGACTGTCTGACTATCTGTGACTATCTATGCTGATCTGATGGATCATCTTATATACATTAGAGTGTGCCCCTTTTGACTAGTGTCCTTAGTTTAATATCAACAAGTGGTGAACGCGTGTAATGTGTAATGAGATCGCTTGTGTATGTAAACTGGATGGACCGAGGTCATGTTTTTGAATACAATACAAACGAGACCGGGGTCGCACCTTGACTAAGAAAAGTAGTACAATACATTACTCAACTAGGTTATTACACGTCATCGAAAATTGAAACCTCAGAATGGACCATGTTAGTCGCAGTTATAGCCAACATTTGAAAGAAATAATCTTTAAATAATAAATGCATGAATGATTCTTTTGTATGATAATAAAGACTACCGATAAAATTGAATTTTATGTTTTTTTTTAATTTTTGAAAAAAGTGCTTATGAATAAATCACCCAATAGATAGACAGAATTTAACATTTCAGTAATTTTTATAAGTTCGACTCCATGCTTTCCAGATAAATTTGTAATATGATCTATAAGCAACCTTATAACATAATTTCTTAGTAATCTTCCATATACATTCCAAGCGCTTTAGGACAAGTGTCGTAGTATTCTCAGCCTCTAAAATCATCCGTACAACCTAATTTAGGATTTAAAAGTAGATCTTCTTAACTTAGGAAAAAATTGTTTGTTAAAAATTCAGAATATTTCGATATGACAAATGTTTTTCGATTTATTCTTACAGCTTTCCATGAATGGCATACACATATATAAGTCTCAAAAGAACAATTTTCTTTCTAGTTGAGAGATTTTCTAAAAATATAGTAACTTGATGCCTATCAACTGGCTCTGTGTGACATTCGGCTTATAGATTACACTGATCGACATAGACACGTTATCGCACATGAATTTTGGGTTGATTGGAAATTAAGATAGAGATTACAAATCATACATATCTTGTTTCAGAATATGCCGACATTATGTTTTATTTAGGTGGTTTGTTTGGGTTACATGTAATGAAACAATTTTTTTTATTGAATTTCATATGATTTAGAAAATTTGGAGTTTGCGTTTATCGAAAGATGTCTTGCTTGTTGTGTACAAGTTCTAAAATTTATGTAAATAGTATTTTTACTGTAGCATTGTAAGTTATTTTACTATTATGTTTACAAGGCAAACATTTTTACCAATTAAGAGATTATAACAATATTTAGAATGACACCAATAAAAACCCAAAATTAGTTTTCGTATACAGGCTGATTCATTTTCGGCCCTCACCATGGGGATCTCTCTTATTATTGGAGATAGAGTATAGGTTTAAATTTGACAAAGTTGTTAAATTTTGTGTTTGTTATAAATCCGTAAAGAAAATAGACCTGTGACAAATGACCTTCGTTATTTAAAAAAAAACGCGAAAACCCCATTTTCTTCTTTTACCTGTAGCACCGACATTTGGCCTTGTAGAGAAAAAATAAAAACACAACCTTGTGCCATTTCTAAACCTCTATCCAATGGTATACTCTAAATTTTTATACGACGTTTCGTTTCTTTCTGGCCATCATCAACTATCTAATTTCTTATAGGCGCCATATTGGATTTAGACATCTTCAGAAAGAGTTTTTTTTTCTGATTTCAACCATGTACCACATGCTGACTATAGTTTTTGACATTAGGTTTTATTTGAAAGAATAAATTATAAGATTAAATAAGGTAGCCTGTGGAATTTCAATCTGTCAAACATTTCATTTATTGTTCATTAATAATACAAAAATGTCACACTAACGAAGAGAAACGAGATATGATAAGTATTTTTTATTCTTCGAAACGAAATTCAACAGTAGCGAGTACAAGATAACAAAAACATTAATAAAAATACATAGAAAAGTAAACAATAAACAATTACAGTAAATGTTCAATTATCTGGCCATCTTCGGTAATGCACAATTGGGCGCGCCTTCTGGCATTTTGTACTGCCCTTTGTATAGTTCTTCTAGGAACTGCATCGAAGGCATTCTGAAATCTGTCTGGTAATTCTTCAATGTTTTGTGGCGAATCTAATTTATAAATATTATTTTTAACATATCCCCATAAAAAAAATCTAGCGGACTTAAATCAGGTGATCTCGCAGGCCATTCAACAACTCCCCTATTTCCAATCCAACGGTTTGCACACTCTTGATTTAAGAAATTTCTAACAACAGCTGCATTGTGTGCTGGTGCGCCATCTTGTTGCCACCTTAAATATTGTAATTGATTTAATGGGATATTGTCGTCAAGATAGTCAGATACGTATGTACGTAAAATGTTTAAATATCTTTCTCCATTTAAATGTTCTTCATACATAACTGGTCCTAAGAGACGATTTGCCAAAATACCCATCCAAACGCTTATTCCAAAACGATGTTGTGGTCTTCTAGCCCTGTTTTGTCGATGATTTTGTACTGCCCAATAGTGCTCCGTATTTCTGTTGAACATTCCAGAATTTGTAAATTTTGTTTCATCTGACCAGATGATTTTGCTTAAAAAATTTTCGTCATTTTCTGTCCTTCCCATTAACCAATTACAATATTCTAGACTTCTCAAATTATGTCCAGGCAGTAAAGAGTGACTAACATGGATCCTGTATGGTTTAAACCTACTTTTATGTAAAGTTCTCCAAACTCTGGACTGGCACAAATTTAATTCTGACGCTACTTCGCGTGTAGAAATTGATGGATTATTATTTATCTTTAAAAATACAAGATTAAAATGAAATTTGAAAACACGCTTTTAATTTACCATTTGTAAAATATCTTGTCGATTTTCATTTAAATTCCTATTGTCTTGACCATTACGCGGCTTAGTAAACGATCCATTCTCGACCAAATTTCTGTCGAGATCTAGAAAAATGGTACGATGAGGCTGTTGTTCTGGATATAATTGTAGATATCTTGTACTCGCTACTGTTGAATTTCGGTTCGAAGAATAAAAAATACTTATCATATCTCGTTTCTCTTCGTTAGTGTATGACATTTTTGTATTATTAATGAACAACAAATGAAATGTTTGACAGATTGAAATTCCATGGCTACCTTATTTAATCTTATAATTTATTCCTTCAAATAAAACCTAATGTCAAAAACTTTAGTCAGCATGTGGTACATCGTTGAAATCAGAAAAAAAAACTATTTCTGAGGATGTCTAAATCCAATATGGCGCCTATAAGAAATTAGATAGTTGATGATTGCCAGAAAGAAACGAAACGTCGCATAAAAATTTAGAGTACACCACTGGATAGAGGTTTAGAAATGGCCACAAGGATGTGTTTTTATATTTTCTCTGCAAGGCCAAATGTCGGGGCTACAGGTAAAAGAAGAAAATGGGTTTTCGCGTTTTTTTTTAAATAACGAAGGTCATTTGTCACAGGTCTATTTTCTTTACGGATTTATAACAAACACAAAATTTAACAACTTTGTCAAATTTAAACCTATACTCTACCTCCAATAATAAGCGAGATCCCCATGGTGAGGGCCGAAAATGAATCAGCCTGTATATTGTTGCGTGTTGCAGAAATGATTCTCGTACACAATTCTGGATTCCAATAGCAGTAATAATCCATGCCTTCGCATCTTCTAACTGGTTAACGCTAATTACTGGGAAGTCGGCAGACCATGAGCTATTATCAGAGATCGGACACAACAGGCTGAAATGGACGTCATTACGACGGACGATATAAATAGTCTGCAACATCTATAAGTACATCACGCAGTTGTTGAATAGCACTATTCATTCGGTTAACTGCACATCTATTTTTTGTGTTCAATAACTGCGTGATGTACCTACAGATGTTGTAGACTATTTATTGTCCGTCGTAATGACGTCATTTCAGCCCGATGTGTCCGGCTCTAGTCGGAAGCGACTTAAGATTTTTGGCTATCAGCATTCAGCTTAAACGAGAAGGTTTATTCCCGTTAAGGCCTTATCAATTAGCTCGTTTTTGTAACATAGTTTGGAAAACTTCATAGGTTCAAAAATAACCAACTTCCGAAAAATTCAGTCAACCAGAAAATAATCAACAAGTCCGGAATGAAATATTAAAATCAAAGTTCTTATATTATTCAGTATATTTATGTATTATGGTATACCACTACTTTAGTCGATCCTGCATTTATTTTATAAAAATAAAATTTACTTTTCCTCAATGCATAAAAATTTAGATGAACATATTCTACATATCCGCATATACAGAAGCCATTTATTTTTCAAATGGCATTTTAAAAATACTTCAGAACTAAAATGTTTTACTTGTCACATTGTCATATATAATATAACCGAAATAAAATCTAACGAATCATTTTTAAGACAATTCTCTAAAGCGAGAGAGAAGAAAATTTAAAATCCTTTTTATTTTATTTCATTTTCGTTTTATTTTTTTGTTTCAAGTATATTCATCTCGCGAAAGCTAAATATGTATATTTTCATCTTTCATTCACGTTTAATTTAGCACGTTATGTGGTGGAGTAATATACTTTATATCCCCCACGTACGCTTTTAAACTTTGGGAAAATCATAAATGTCCGTAAAAATCACTTTTAGGGAGATCCTGGCAATGGTGTTAATAATTTAGATATCTAAAATATATCCTGATATTTATAAAAACAAGAATACTTCAAAATTTAGATATATAATTGGCTAGATCTCATAGAAACTGAATTTATATTTGCTTGATGTTCTATCATATTTTTACGCTATTTAACAGTAAAATACGTATCTTAAGGAATCGTTTCCTATTCTAACTTACCAATTCGAATGAAATTTAATCACAGCTTTGTAACCCCACAAGGATTATTGTTTTCCAACATCAGAAACATTTGAGGCATTAAAATACAAGTTAATATTTCAGAAATTCTTACCATTACTAGAGATGAACAAATATTTTAATTTATTTGTGATTATGATAACAATTATTCCAATCTACAAATTTTAATTTTGGTATTATAGCAATGTGGTGCATACTTATGTCGCTAAAGAATAAACTAATTGTAATGTACTAATTCTTTTCTGCTTGAAATATAGTCGCTTTTGTACTAAACAATCATTATAACAAAAAACACAACACTAAGAGAAGATACAAACATTTTAATAGTGGACTTAGCTATGTTGAGAAAGTACCTTTCTGACTGGAAATTTAACCACATCATGAATAAGACTAAGAGAGATTAACTGCTATCATCTAAATTACCAACAAGACGCGTGAAATCTAAAGCATACTTTTACAATCATTTACTTCGCTAAAACCTTTATCTAAAATATCTGGGAGTTGCTATGGATAGAATGCTATCGTTTAAAAGATCTAGAAAGTTATGTAGCTAATATAAACATTCAAAGCAATATAAAATAGAAATAGAACTAATAGTTAAAACCTTCAATTAATATGTGATCATAAAACAATAATTGTTTCGCCAAAATCGTGGTGGCTTCGTCAAGTAGATACTAGAGCAAGTTATAAAGTTATATCGGTATACATAAATACAAAAAAGGTTAATACAGGGTGGCCCAAATGACCGAAGGGGTTTGAGTTCATTATAACTTCTTATTTAAGACATAATTATTAATTTTTTTTTTTTTTAATACAGTATATTAATGGAGAATATTTTTAATTTAATTATGAAAAATTATATCTCGCAAGTGGTGGCCATTTTCTGCTTCGCATATTTGTGCTCTTTCCAAAACATTTTCCATAACCTTTCGCAAAACTTCAGGTGTTATGTTGTTGACTTCGTCGCGTATATTATTTTTTAATTGCTGTATGGTTCGAGGCTTATTAATATAGACTTTTCCTTTGAAATAACCATAGGAAACAGTCTGAAGCGGTTAAATCCGGTGAACGCGGAGGCCAATTAAAATCGCTTGTACGGGAAATAATTCGTTAACCAAAGATGTCGCGTAAAAGAGCCATTGTGTCCCTCGCAGTGTGCGCTGTGGCTCCATCCTGTTGGAACCATACTTGCGGATGGTTTTCCACGCCTGGCCTTAAAAAAATTTCCAACAGTATCCGATATCTAACACCAGTGATGGAAACGGCGACACCGTGTTCATTTTCAAAAAAATATGGGCCCATTATCCTTTCCGACGAAACACCGCACCAAACGGTACACCTAAGTGGGTGTAATTCTCGCTGTTGAACTACTCTTGGATTTTCCGTAGCCCATATCCTGCAGTTTTGCCTATTAACGAACCCATTTAATTGGAAATGGGCTTCGTCGCTCATAATTAAATTATGAATAAAATCATGATTTTCTTCTGCTTTTTGACGAAAATAAATTGCATAATCAAGTCGTTGCTGGTAATCTGTCGGTTTCAATCGTTGGACAAGCTGAATTTTGTATGGAAACATTCTTATTGTATGCAAAATTCTCTGCAGCGACCCTCTTGAGAGGCCAAGTTGTGTCGAACGTCTCCTGGTTGATGTGTCTCCATCTTCCCAAATACTCTCCTGTACCCGTTCAATATTGTCATCCGTGTGCACCGTTCGTCGTCTGCCGGCACCAGGAAGGTTCCTTACTGCCCCTTCTTCTCGAAAATTTGCAACCAGACGGTTTATTGTTGACTCTGAGGGTCCAACCCGCACATTAAAATAACGACGATATGCACGCTGAGTCAAAACAATGGATCGTTGATTTGAGAAATAAAGTTCAACGATCTTGGCACGTTGTTCAATTGTGTACTGTTCCATTTTAAATTTCCCAAGTCTTCTTTACAAAATACTGAAAACAAAAAAGAAAAAAAATTATAATAAAAAAGTTATAAGGAATTAAAACCCCTACGGTCATTTTGGGCCACCCTGTATTATCTGACAATATTTAAAATGTGAAGATATACACAAATATTTGTGTAAAAATGTGTGACCGTTACTGTTATACTATTGGGAAAGATGTTTAGAAATAAAAGTTTTTTAATAAACTAAATGTCCATTTTTGTTATCATCTAAACGGTCGCTTTAAATGAATAAATTTAACAAAGCTGAGTTATTTAAATCCAACTGATGGTTAAGTAAAATTTTTAACTATTAGTTTTATTTCTATTTTGAATTATGGATCTCCGTCAAATAAATTCCGAATAAATCCAATCCATAAGCTATATACAACGATTGGAGGAGCAAAACCTTAAACCCTTAGAATCTCAGTCATCGGTCTGGTCTATTCTGTCGCTAAATACTGCTCATATATGGTTAGATGCCATGCGAAAATAGTTAATATTAAACTCAACCAGATTACTAGAGTAAGAACTGGTTGTATAAAAACCACGTCCACTCCTGGGCGCCTGGCCACATTGTTCACCCTCATATTTTCAGACAGGAAAGATTTTAAAGGAATATAATGCCTGCCAATCACGAGCAAATATTATACTACGTAGGCTCAAACATAGGTCCCCTATACTCTCCCTAGTCAAATAACTCTTCGAGAAAAATTGCGGCAAATTTCTTGGTCAGCTAAGACACCAGCTCTTTTAGCAGCATACACGCTAGACCTTACCGACTGCCTACCAGTAATGATGCTCAACTGGAATGAATAGAGAACACTTATGGCTAGTTGTATAATCGAGTTTAGTGACGACTTATCCTCTTGTTAGCGTAAGTTTAGTGACAGTTGCGCGTTGTACTTAGTAGGTTAAGTTAAGCCACCAAGATTGCAGATTTAACGAAAGCTTAAGAGAGTTAAGTGAGTTGCATACCCTATTTAGATATTTTGAAGAAAGAAATTCATTGACATTTTATATTAAAAAATGAATTATTTAATTTTATAGTTATATAGAGAACGATCAAGTCACCGGGTAACTAGCAATACATTTTGGAAATGTTGATATTGTCCCTGTAAGACAAGACATTTAATAATAACAATGCTATTCGATATACCTTAATTAATGATTGCAATCCCTAATAGAATTACTACAAAGATTAATAAACTGCTGTAAGATTTATATTTTTATATTATTATTTATATTATATTTTTTGTTGTTATATATAAGAGGGATGTTTCCAAAGTTCTGGGAATTGTGCTCTAATTAAATTACGCAGAACTTTTAGGCAATGCTATTGGTAATAGATAAATCTCCACATGTTTATGCAGCTACCCAGTGCAATATCGTTCAGTCTAATTCAGGTGTTTGACCGATATAGATGCATTGTCGTAGCACTATTTGTGTAACCATGGAAGACGCAGGTAAATCTGAAAGAGCGATAATTTTGTTTTTGTGGAAAGAGGGTGTGAAAACTTCAGAAATTATTAAACGTCTGCAAGGAGTGTTTGGTGAGTTTGCAGAATCTAAAAGTACTGTAAATCAGTGGATCGATCGTTTAGAAGATGACCCACGCAGTGGTCGCCGAGCACGTCGGTAAATGAAAGAAACATTACTGCCGTGGAGAACCTACTGAATGAGGACAGACGAATGACTTTTTCGCAAATTAGTGTACGCCTAGGAATAGGTGCATGACAAGTTCATGATATCTTATATGATTGTTTAGGTGTAAGAAAGGTTTCAGCCTGCTGGGTGCCAAGCCCATTGGGACCGAAACAGAAACTCAATAAGTCTGACACTTGTCGTCAACTTCAATAGTTGTTTGCCCGTTACTGTGATGAATTTTGACAACGGATAATAACCACTGACCAAACGTGGACACTTTATTTCAATCTTGAGACCAAAAGTTAATCGAAAGAATAGTGAAAACTCGAAGAAGGGCCTCACTTAAGGCGCGTGCAGTTCCGTCTGTTGGAAAGACAATGATTACTGTATTCTGGGATTGCGAAGGGATTATTTTTATGGATTATCTGGCGAAAGATACTACAATTAAGGCAGAATATTATTCGAACTTATTATCCGGACCACTGAGGAAGGCACTTATGAGACGGTCTGAGAAGTTGCATAAGCGTCCATTGTTGCAACAGGATAATGCAAGACCGCACACTGTAAGAAAAACGAAGGATATTTTGAACGATTTACGATGGGAATTACTTCCGCATCCACCTTATTAACCTGATCTCGCACCGTGTGATTTTCATATGTTCTCAGATTTGAAAAAACTTTTACTGGATGTTCGTTAAACGTGACGTAAATAGGTGGATTGAGGAATGAGGATTAAACCATTATTAATCCTTCGACAGTTGAGTGCCCCACCATACTGTCATCTATTATATCGCGACGGAATGTCACTTAATAGCCTACTCTGAAGACGCATATGACTTATCAATGCCTCTGTGTCTCTTACATGTGTGACATGCGGTAAATAAAGAATAATATCAAATATCACAATCATGAGCTACATAGTTATAAAATTTAAAAGTTTTTTTACTAGTTCTAACATCTTTATATTTTTCTCATGCTACATCAAAATATAACTTACCTAATGTTATTCATTAATCTCCTTGTGTATTTATTAATTATTACTATACTATTATTACTATTATTACTATACATTTACTATAACTTGACTTTCTAAGCTATAATTAAACTTTTTTTTAGTTATAGATTTTTAGTTAGATTTTTAGTTTAAACTAAACCAAACTAACATTTTTATTTAAAAGAAATCGTTTTATTAAAATAAATTATTTCATTTTTTAGGTAATAACGGGACCACCAAGCCCATAAGTGAAATGTAAGTCCTTTTTGAATTTATAATCTTTCAAATATAGAAGAATAAATGTCTTAAGCCATTTAAATAAAACTTCAAATCTTACTAAATTATAACTCCTTTTTAAACTACCTGATATTTTGACATTGGCAACACTGAGGCGCTCTAAATATTGACTGATTTTTAGTGTCGAACTTCCGCGGTACGAAATAAATAGATTTACACTTAACCAAGGTTGGAATATACTGAAAACTTACTTCCAAAGAGAGTTGAATTGTCGAAACAACGCGAATTTTGCAAAAAATTTTCAATCGAAATAGTTCACGAACTGCAGCCGCTGTACGTTAGTTTGTGAAGAAAGTCCCTGAGATTGGCATGCTAATTGATAACACAACTTATCCTCGTGTTTGTCCAGCGCGCTCAGTCGAAAAGTTCCTGCTGTTGCCGAAAGTAAGCGCCTTTACTCGAGAACCTCAACTTACCACAAATCTATGCAATTGAACATTAGTCGCAATAGCCTGTGGAGAATTTTGCATAAAGACCTCGGATTATTCGCTTACTTACTCGAGCATTTAAGCAAAGTGACCATCCTCTTCGGTATCACTTCTTTGCTTAAGCTAGAGCTAGAGCAACTGGAAAGTTGACGTCGATTTTACTAAAAAAATTATTTTTGCGGATAAGGCGAATTTTCATCTCGGCGGCTATGTAAACAAGCAACACTCCTGCCTTTGGGTCTCGGAAAATCAACACGTAGTCGTAGAGTGCATCCTCAACTTATCACTGTTTGGTGTAGTTTTTGAAAAAGCCGCATTATTGGCCCATTTTCATCTAAGATGAAGATGGTAACAGTATTAAGGTCGACGGCGAGCCGCCTAGGCATAATAAACATTTTTTTAGATACTGAAATTGATGAATTAGATTGGTCGGCATCTGGTTTTGGCAGGATGGCACTACGTACCACACAAGCACAGATTAGCGATTTGATGCCATAGCTCTTTTTATTGGTAGGTCGCATCGATCACAAC
Source organism: Melolontha melolontha (assembly GCA_935421215.2). Taxonomy (NCBI): domain Eukaryota; kingdom Metazoa; phylum Arthropoda; class Insecta; order Coleoptera; family Scarabaeidae; genus Melolontha; species Melolontha melolontha. The sequence continues at coordinate 28,791,521 of OW285244.1, read as the reverse complement.
ATTGATAGAGTTATTCGTGAAGTAGGACCTCAAATCATCGAAAATATACTTCGAAATTGGGTTTAGAGGATGCGCAGCCAAGGCAGCCATTTAAATGAAATTATATTCCATAGCTAATCCGAAAGATTACTCTTTTCAATAATTCAACAAACTTTGAAAATTATTGAACGGTATGGTATTTATTCTATAACAATTTAAAAAGAAACCAGCCTATGCCTCACCATTTACTTTTGATGAATATATTGAATAATCTGTAAAATATTTTTCAAAAATATTGTATAATGTTTAACAAATTGCTGATCAAATACACCAACCAGTTAGCAACCATTACTAATTGTGAGCAAAGCTATAATAATAAGTAATATGCTATATACATAAACCTAAGGTTAGCACACATAAAAAACTTTCGATTTTCGGAACTAGGAGGAGAACATCTGTTTTGTATAGTATTCTTTTATGTTACATCAGATAATATATTCTAACATACTCAATCGCATTGCTTGTTATTATAATACGAGCGACACCTCTTAAATTTTTACAATAGACCGCTAGATGTTGCTTTTGACATATTTAATCACTATATTCTTAAAGTTTGACATTTGTCCATGAGAAATCCGCGATAGCTTAGAAATTGAATCAGTAGTGTGTTGACAGTGACAGTTTTGAGATAGTGAGTTTGTAAAATAATGGAGATTACTCGTGGCGGTTTTTGTTTGATGATTTTTTACGATTATAAAAAAGCACTAACTCCACAAGAATGCATTATATCGCTTCGATCAACTTTTGGTAATGAAGGACCATCAGAGAAGACAGTTTATAATTAGTTTGCAGAATTTCATCATGGTTGTGCCTCAGTGAGTGATGAGTCACGTAAAGGTCGACCAAAAATTGTTGTGATTCCAAAAAACTGTACGGAAAATGATAGAACACGATCGACATGTGACTTACAGCGAGGTAGAAGTATCTCTTGACATATCGCAGACGGTAATTCATTCGATTTTACATGAACATTTATTTGTAAAAAAAATATATTGCAGATGGATTCCACATGACTTGACCGAAGCACAGATAGCAGCTCGTGTCAATTAGTGTAAAGAGATGCGCAAAAAAATCGATGTAGGAACCGCAAAATCCATATACAACATCGTCACAGGTAACGAAACATGGATATATGCAAATGAGCCGGAAACCAAGTAACAATCTACTCTATAGGTGTTCCAAGGCGAACCGAACCCCACAAACGTTGTTCGTGCAAGGAGCACTTCCAAGAAAATGATCGCTTGTTCCTTCGGCTGTACAGGACACATCGCAACAATTCCTTTGGAGGATAGAAAACCTGTTAACATTAAATGGTATACAGATTTGTTTGCCAAAAGTTATAGACTAAATCAGCAAGAACAACCGAAAACGTCGCATTATTCTTCATCACGACAATGCGAGTTCCCATACAGCACGTCTAACAGTTGACTATTGTTGAAATAATGTCTCATTGTCCATATTCACCTTACTTGTCGCCGAATGATATCTTTTTGTTCCCAACAGTGAAACAAAAAGTGCGTGGACAGCGATTTTCAACACTTCAAGAAGCAGTCGAAGACTTTGAAAACCATGTTTCTGAGATACAACCTTCAGAGTGGAAAAAATGTCTTGTACGCATGTAAAAGTGTATAGACCATTATGGCGAATATTTTGAAAAACATTAAAATAGTTTGTTCCAAAAAATTTTGTTTTCTTCCCAGATTTTGTAAAAATATAAAAGGTGACCCTCGTATTAGAATGTAAAAGTGCTATAAACGTGCGAAATATTATTGTTTTTTACTTTTATGGTACAGTCCTGCTACCAGTCGACATTACCTAGTTAAAGACTAATCAAGAAGAGATAATTTTACCCTGAAATTGAACCATGTTTAAATATGAAACTGCCAAATATTTGACAGAATTCTGGAAAAAGAATAACAGTTTAACAGTATGGATTCATAGAAGGAAGATAAGAACGCAATATTTATCCTAAGGCAAATAACAGAAAACGCCGTTAAACAATGTAGAGATACTTGACCTATGTTTTAAACACATAAAAAACTTTCGACGAAACAAATTAGAAAGACATTTAGAAAGTGTTAAAGAAGAGGAATACCAACAAAGCAGAAAGTGCGAAGAGCATTTACATATGTAAATACCAAGAATTAGGACGAAACATGAACGTTCGAAAGAGCAAGAAAAGTAAAACAAAGATGAATATTAAGTACACTTCTGTTCTTCGTTGTACTAGAGGTGGGAATAAAAGAAATAAAATAAAAAATATAAAATTCCGAACAGTTTTAAAAAATTAATTTCATCGACGACTTTGTACTCATGCAAAAGATGAAAAACATTAAATAAAAATTTAACACGTACCAATATGAAATAAGGATGAAAAATTTAATTATTCTGAAGTATATAGAATTACGGAAAGTAAAAAAGTTGTACTTACCTAGATATAGTAACACCATGAATACTAAACGATAAAATAACAGCAAAAACATTTTGCTGGACTACTTTTCAACAGTACAAAGACACATTCTTAGGGAATAAATAAATACCAAATAATATAAAAAACACAGCCATGTGATGACTGCCAATTCCAAAGTATGAGTGAGAATCATGAACGAGAACAGAAAGACACATAAAGAGTAGATCGTAACAAAAGAGAGTTAGGTATCTAAGGTATCTAACGAAAATATTAAATAAGTCGGGAATTGATATGATCAGATGCTCAAAGAAAATCTATTTATAAAACAGTACTAAAGGAATGTATAAAGCAAAGACATGAAAAATGATTAAAGCAAGAACGACGACAAAAATAAGAAATAACGAGGAAATATAAATGGAAAAAAATAAAGAGTTCATAAGGACGAATCAACTTTAGGAATAGATAGAATATTTATTGGCATCGAATTTAAAAATTATTAAGTGATTGTATATTGTGCAATTGCGTTATATTCCATTAATTTATATGTTGGATAGGTGGTTAGATAGGTGGTCGGTTTTGTCCGTCAGATGGCATGAGGTTATCTCATGTCTTCGGATAGGACAAAACTTGTTACATGACCGCAAGTGTACCTACAGTCTTTTGTCTTCGTAAACCTATCATTGACAAAGTGGTTACACAGAAACGTATGCGTCTGGTAGTTGAAGCAAAAGCTGGTAAATACGTACTGTGTGTCCATGCATATACAGATACAAATTTGTTTTTATTCAGATTTGTATTATGTTGTATCAAAGCTTGATGTGAATGGTCGCATCGACATGCAATTTGTTTTTGCTATACTACGCCACCTGGCGACGAGTTAATGGACTCACAGTAATATGTGTATTTTTTCTTCTTTTCCAGTAATAGCTTAGCTATTCGAGAAGAAACACTTTGCACCGGCGTGGTCGGTTTTGTCGGTCAGATGGCATGAGGTTATCTGATGTCTTCGGATAGGACAAAACTTGTTACATGACCGCAAGTGTACCTACAGTCTTTTGTCTTCGTAAACCTATCATTGACAAAGTGGTTACACAGAAACGTATGCGTCTGGTAGTTGAAGCAAAAGCTGGTAAATACGTACTGTGTGTCCATGCATATACAGATACAAATTTGTTTTTATACAGATTTGTATTATTTTGTATGTTGGATAGAAGTCTTAATTCAGTACCAGATATAGTATGATTCTCTGATGTATCTCTGGGTGGCCCAGAAGTTGTAAAATAAAGCGATGTAAGATGTTACTAATCAAGCGGAAGCAATCAACCAAGTGCTAAATAAATAATGAAGAACGATAGCAAATTTAACCCACTAGCAACATAAAAATTACTCAAAGACGTTGCTCAAAGTCATCAGAAAGGAAAAAAAGTAATACATGAATTTAGATTGTAAAATATCATTGAAAATATTTTTTGATTTTTCTCCCCAAATTTAAGGCACTGTTATCAAGACAGACAGAAATTTATTTATATATTAATTTATTAGTTAAAGCCGACATTAATTTTTACAAAATATAAGTAGGAAACTAAAACTTAGATATGGCCATAAAATTATAATTAATATAAGAAGACACTTAAGATGTGTTTGTGTTGATTCTTATGTTACTTGTAATGTTCTAAGTATGTATTTTTGAAATATCTAACAATCTGTTGATGACAGAGAAAAATTGATTTGATTATTGTTTCAGCATAAAAGCAGATTTTAATACAGATACTTTTTTAAATTATTACACCAGTGAACAAATTGTAAAATATTGCTTCCAATTAAAAGTTTATATATACGAGGGATGTCTTTTATCTTTTGCATACTGGGACATAAAAGGCGCCACTAATAAAATGTCAGTACTAAAAAATAACCTCCATCTTAAGCTAGCCTAAATCCAAAGTTTCAGTGCGATACGTTTTAGTATTGTAGTTACAAAGAACTGTTAAAGGTGACGAGTTACTCGAAAAATCGAATTAAACCGTGAAAATTTTCGCAACAATAATTTTTTATAATTTTCGAAGACAATTATCTCAACAAAAATGTCTCGCCGAGTTGGTTTCTATTTTCGGTAATGAAGCACCATATCAGTCAAAAATTTCTCGTTGGTATGGAGAATTCAAACGTCGACAAATTAGTCTTATCAACGAAGATCGATATGTGACATATCGCGAAATTGAGGCATCATTAGGAATTTCAAAGACCTCAATTCAAACAATTTTGCATGAAGAATTGTGTGAAAATAATTAGTTTCCTATTGGATACTGCATCTGTTGACCGAAGAATATAAAACAGCTGGGGTGAATTGGTGACAAAAAGCTCTATACCGCTTCAACGCAAGAAACTCTAAAACCGTGAGAACATCGTTAGTGGTAATAAATCTTGGATATACTCATACGAACCAGAAAATAAATGCAAGTCGTCTGTTTGGGTGTTCCAAGGTGAAGAAAAGCCGACAAAAGTCATCCGTACTCGAAATGTCTCGAAAAAGATCGTCTCGAAAGCAGGTCATGTAGCAACAACTTCTGTACAAGATCAAAGAACTGTTACTGCCGATTGGTATACAACCATTTGTTTGCCACAAGTCATCGCTGAGCTACGAGAAACCAATTCACAACAACGAATCATCCTCGACCAAGACAATGCAAGTTTGCGCACAGCTCGCAAGACAATTGAATTTTTAACGCAACAAAATTGTTAGACCATTCTCCGTAAAGTCACGACCTAAGTTCCAACAATTTCTTTACCTTTACAAAAATCAAGGACGGACTGAGTGGTCAAAGGTTCCAGTCGTCAGAAGGAGCTGTCGATGCCTTCAAAAACGCAATTTTGACTGTACCAACAAACGAGTGGAATATCTACTTCCAGAGTTGGTTCGATCGCATGCAAAAGTGCATTAATCTTCGTGGAGGATACTACAAAAAACAATAAAGTCTTTAAAAGCTATTTACTGTTTTATTCCGGGACTATATGCAAAATATAAAAGGCAACCCTCGTACATATGGTAGTATCTAATGTGTCTTCCAACAGGGACTTCCGAACTTTGACAGTTGATAACGGTCATCTTGTTGAAGCTACATCTGTCAAATTAGTTGTCATTTATTCAGTCTGTTTTGCCAAATCACCATGGACGGATATAGCATTCAACAACACGTGTAAATAACAAAATTGTTTTATCAGAATGGGTGTTCTGTTCGGACAACGTACCGCGCGCTTCGCCCATATTACGGTCGCCATAATCGTCTTACCGAGAGGACTATTCGCAATGTGGTGGATAAATTTGAGTCCACTGGTTCAGTAAACGATCGACCAACACCCATACGTCGACGAAACGCAAGATCTGCCGAAAATATCGCCGCTGTCCGTGAGAGTGTGCAGGAGAATCCGAGGCAGTCGATTTCGCGTCGCTCACAAGAACTCGGCCTTTCGCAGACCACAAACTTCGCGAATTTTGCGTAGTGACTTGGGCCTGCACCCGTACAAAATTCAACTGATCCAGGAACTGAAGGTAAACGACCATAGACAACGACGTGTGTTCGCTGAATGGGCTCTGGAGCAGTTGGCAACTGACACTAATTTTCATCGAAAAATCATCTTCAGCAATGAGGCCCATTTCTGAATGAATGGGTACGTGAACAAACAAAATTGTCGAATTCGGGACGATACCAATCCACATGAGATCCAAGAGCGTCCAATGCATCCCGAAAAAGTCACTGTTTGGTGTGGATTTTGGGCTGGCGGCGTCATTGGTCCATTCTTTGAAAACGACGTTGGCCGGGCCATCACTGTCAACGGCGAGCGCTATAGGTCGATGATTACCAACTTCTTTTGGTCTGAATTGAATGATCTGGACACCAACGACATGTGGTTTCAACAGGACTGAGCTGTGTGGCACGTAGCGCCGTTGGATACCACATTGGATATTCTGCACGAGCGATTTGAGAGCATGGTCATCTCACGTGGAGGTGATGTGAACTGGCCACCGAGATCGTGCGATTTGATCCCGTTAGACTTTTTCTTGCGGGGTTTTCTTAAGTCGAAGGTGTATGCGAATAAGCCACAAACCACAGCGGTCCTCAGAGCCAACATAACCCATGCCATCGGTCAAATTCAGCCTGATTTATGCGCCAGAGTCATGGAAAATTGGACATTTCGGATGCGCTCCGCCCAGAGAAGCCGTGGCGGACATTTGAACGATGTTGTATTCCACACATAATGGCATCAATAGGTCTTTCAAACGAATAAAAAATTTCGATGATATCTCACACACACTTTATTTTATTTAAATTTAAAGATAGGAAGGGCCTAATGAAAGACCCGTTAGTTGAAATAGATTACATATTTTCCATGTCTATTAAAATATTAATTTTGTACGTATATTTTGAATAATAATCTTGAGTACATATTGAAATCTCAAAATCAGTTTTATTAGAAAAAATATGTCAAACTATTATTGTCCCAATTGCTAACAATTAATTCACAACAAAAGTATCATCCAAACAATGATTGAAATCATATATTATTTAATTAATTAATAATTAATTTAATAGCTGTGCCCAACTTACAACAGGATTTCCATGCTTCATGGTAATATTGTTTTTAATCGTTAAAATATTTTTTAATCTGATGTTTTTATACCCAAAATTAAGCTGTAAATTAATTAAATATAGCTTCGTTACATCTTTATTAGAAATATATTCGATTATTCCTCTTTCAATAAAAGCACGTTATTAAAATAATTTTCTCTTAAACGAACGTAACTGAACCAAAATAAATTTCCTAATGACGTAATCTAAAGAGGGCTCGTTTTGAATGAAAGTGACGTTAAAATTGGAAAAAAAAAAACAGAAATGTTCACAATGAAGTTCCATTGTTGTCATCCAAAATAGCATAAATAAATACATACTTATAAATATAAACTCGTCTTTCAGAGAAGCGAAATATTTCTGGTAAAAATAGATTGAAATTCGGCAAGGAAAATATTTTTCTCATTGTACAAAAGAACAAAACAATTCATTTAAATTATTTTTTTCATAATCATGCCTAAATAAATTTTATTTTCTTTATTAATATTTTCTTTTTTATTTACAGTACGTCATAATGTCTTCGTGTTGTTTCAACATATAACCATTGCTAGTTTCCCATCCATATTTTCTCTGAACATTCTGTCACGAAGTTATGTTGTTTGCTCCTCGCACATGATCATTCCAATCCTCTCGTTTCCTGCTTCATGAATCGTACTACATATGTGGTTTTGCATTGATCTCTAATGGGTAGGTAGCACTTCACTCGATTAATTCTCGATTTGCCGGTTATTCGTAAATTCTTCGTACCAACTCAAACTCCTATTGCATACAATAATTACACGATTATCTTATATTTATTATTTTATTCTGTTTTTTGTTCTACACTACCAAAATGCACTTAAATTTAGCCTTATTGTTGAGGATACATTTAATATCCTTTCATAATATTTTAATTTCATACATTTTTTATTGTTAAATATAAGTAAATTTAGTATATAGAATTCAATCATAAATATTTACAATTTTATAAATACGAGGTGCATTCAAGTTCTAAGGCCTCCAATTTTTTTTCTAACTAACTACTCACCCGAAAACTATGAAACTGGTGTTACTTCTCGACGTAATCTGCCTGCAGACATACACATTTTTCACAACGTCGACGCCATGATTCCATGGCCGCGGCGAAGGCTTCTTTAGGAGTCTGTTTCGACCACTGGAAAATCGCTGAAGCAATAACAGCACGGCTGGTGAATGTGCGGCCACGGACAGTGTCTTTCATTGTTGGAAACAGCCAAAAGTCACTAGGAGCCAGGTCAGATGAGTAGGGAGCATGAGAAATCACTTCAAAGTTGTTTTCACGAAGAAACTGTTGCGTAACGTTAGCCCGATGTGCGGGTGCGTTGTCTTGGTGAAACAGCACACGCGCAGCCTTTCCCGGACGATTTTGTTGCAGTGCAGGAAGGAACTTGTTCTTCAAAACATTTTCGTAGGATGCACTTGTCACCGTAGTGCCCTTTGGAACACAATGGGTAAGGATTACGCCCTCACTGTCCCAGAACATGGACACCATCATTTTTTCAGCACTGGCGGTTACCCGAAATTTTTTTGGTGGCGGTGAATCTGTGTGCTTCCATTGAGCTGACTGGCGCTTTGTTTCTGGATTGAAAAATGGCATCCACGTCTCATCCATTGTCACAATCGACGAAAAGAAAGTCCCATTCATGCCTTGGTTGCGTGTCAACATTGCTTGGCAACATGCCACATGCCTTGTGGTCGTCCGTCAGCATTCGTGGCACCCACCTGGAGGACACTTTTCGCATTTTCAGGTCGTCATTCAGGATTGTGCGCACAGAACCCACTGAAATGCTAACACTGGAGGCGATATGTTCAACTGTCATTCGGCGATCCCCCCAAAACAAGTCTCTCCACTTTCTCGATCATGTCGTCAGACCGGCTTGTGCGAGCCCGAGGTTGTTTCGGTTTGTTGTCACACGATGTTCTGCCTTCATTAATCTGTCGCATCCACGAACGCACTTTCCACACATCCATAACTCCATCACCACATGTCCTTCAACTGTCGATGAATTTCAATTGGTGTCACACCACGTAAATTCAGAAAACGAATGATTGTACGCTGTTCAAGTAAGGAAAACGTAGCCATTTTAAGTATCTAAAACAGTTCTCATTCTCGACGCTGCCGCTACAATTACATCTGCCTTACAGTACTGCCATCTCTGTGACGTATTGACAACGAACGCACGCTCATTTTAAAACAATGCACATGCTTCTATCTCTTTCCAGTCTAAAAAAAAATCGAAGGCCTTAGAACTTGAATGCACCTCGTATTTAACGTTCAATTTCAATTGTAAACCACTATATTTATTATCACAAAATTATTAAAACTCTATTTGCTAAGAATTTTGTACACATGCAAATTTATTACCTAAGATTATAAATTATCTGCATTTTTTGCCAAATGCTCTATAAATCAGACCTTTTGTTTATTGTGTAAGGTTATTAGTAGAGACCGAACGCATCAGGCCGAAATTACGATGGACCATATAAATAGTCTACAACATCGCTAAGTACAACACGCAGCTATAGCACTTTCATTCGGTTAACCGCACATCTGTTTTTTGTTGTTTAATTGTGACGTAATTACTTCAATATTACAATTCAATTCCTTTCTTCATGGGCGTAGATAGAAGCGTGAGTTCTTATAATTTATTTTATTTATTAGTTTATATTTCGAAAGATAACTAAAGGACGGTGAATTTTTGTAATAGATTTTGTTTAATATCATTTCATCGAATCTACTTCTCCCAATTATTTTAACGTAAGCGTCCAGTGAATTTCGTTATGTTACAATAACTTACGCATGCATTTTTAATTTTCATTTATTTAGATCTAGAACATTGTTTAAGATACTTTTTCAGATATGATATGGAACAACGTCGAGAATGCCATCGTGAAACAATGGTGAGTTTGATGAAGGGTCAAACTGATTGTATATCTATCGCCTGTGATTCCGAAATTTATTGCAAAACTCTGTACAATATCGTTAAAAAATTCCAAGAAATCGCAGGTAAAACGTGACTTAGCATACACATACACACAAATTAGATCCGTTGGAATCTGACAATTTTAACAAAGAACTCTGTGAAACTTTAATGGGGCAAATATTCCATTAACTAAACTTAACAATCCCACCTTCAAAACATATCTCTAAAAATATACTGGTCAAAATGTTCCTGATGAATCCACCTTACGCAAATCTTATTTTTCTAAGTGCTACACGAAAGCAGTAGAAAGCATTAGAAGCCATCTTTCAAATCAGTACCTATGGATAAGTGCCGACGAAACTATCGATATATTAGGATGCTGTGTGGTAAATGTTGTAGCTGGTGTACTATATCCAACTATTCCATATAACCCATATGTAATAGCAACAAAAGTTATTAATACAGTTGATGCGGAAACAGTAGCTAAAACCATTTACGAGAATATGCACCAAATGCTTCATTCGGACGACAGGTACAAAGAAAAAATACTATTATTTGTCAATGACGGGCTACATATATGTTAAAAACAGGTAGATTATTAAAGGAAACATATCCTAATATGCTGCATATTACTTGTGTAGCACATGCTCTCCACAGCATCTGTGAATATATCAGAAGCACTTCTCCGGAAGTTAATAGACTTGTAACCGCTTTTTAAAAAGTTTTCAGAAAAGCACCACTAAGAGTAGCTCTTTACAGGGAAAAACTTCCATCTTTGGCACTGCCTCCATGTCCAGTAATAACTAGATGGGAACATGTTTGGGAGCTACTAGTTTTTATGAATTGAATTTCGATAGTTTAAAAATTTTGTTACATGTTTAAATGACGATGCTCGAAGTATTTCTGAGTGCAAGGAACTAATATAAATTCCAAAATTATAAAATCAGTTGTACTGTCTTCAGAAACACTTTGGAAATTGCCAAAACTAATCACTTGTTTCGAAAATCAAAATATCAAATTAAATGATGGATTAACCACATATGTGGCTATTAATAATTTCAAAAATATTCCAAGTGACTTTGGATGTAGCTTTTGGCAAGAATTAGACGCAGTTTTTAATAGAAATGCAGATGTAATAACATTGCGACAATTGTGTATGGGGACAATGCTTCAAAATCTATCTGCTAAATACGCTAAATTAAAAGAATATTACCAGTATGCACATATAACCAGTTGCGATTTCAAAAGGACGTTTTCTATCTACAAGGATGTATTTCAATCAAAGATAACAAATTTGACAGAAGAGAACCTTGAGAAGGTATTGCTAGTTAATATTAATACTCCTTTAGTCAACTTGAACTACAAAATGAACAAGTAAAAATATATTTCGTATTTTATAGATCACCACCCGTTTGTTTTCCAATTATATAAATAAATGAAACAGACATGCATTATACATGTCTGTATCAGTACAGATCAGTACAGACCCGTGCTTCTGTCACAACTAGAGACTTTGTCAGTTTGGCTAGTAAAGTAAAGTTTAATGAATCGCCTCATTCATTGTACCAATTGTATGGGTGCAGGCCTAAGGCTCGACACAAAATTCGCCAAGTCGAGGTATGCGAAAGGCCAAGTTCTTGAGCACAACGAGGAATTGACAGCCTCGGGTTATCCTGCACACTCTCATTCTGCAACAATGCTTTCTGCAGACCTCACATTTCGACTATGTACGGAGGTTGTTTCATTGACTGAACCATTTGATTCGAATATGTTCACCAAATGGCTAATAGTCGACTCAACAGGACGATTTTGTGCACCGTAAAAATCACATAACTCATGAAACGTTGCTCGAACTGAGCACTCATTTTGATAGTAAAGTTTAATAATTTGCACCCGTTGCTCAACACTGTATCTTTCCATGGTCCTTTGCCTAACATTACCACTATACACTGTCAACGTTCGAGCGCCCTTACTGGACAACCCTTTGATATCAGGAGTAGTATATATAACTAAATAAGTATTAGAATTTACTAAAATCTGTGGAATTTTGGTTGTTAATTAGAACCAAAATGCTTGCACAGTTTCTATTCTTCTCCACAAGTACAAAATTGTTACAGGTGGATGAAGTCCTCATCTCTTCTAGGCAAAATATTCTTTTCTGTGTCCCGAAATCAATTTCTTCTTTGGCCGAGGCCAGCTTTTGTTCTTCTTGGCTAGCTCTTATTTTTCTTGACGAAGTTTAAATTGTGGTAGTGTGGCCGTTCTCACGTTGGGGAAGACCATCTACTTAGGTTTGTTGCTAACGCCTTACCCATCGTCTGACGAAGTCTTCGACTAGTGTAAGTGTCTAGCTACCGCTGCAGTTGCCATTTTAGGACCCCTACGGCACATTTCTGCAAAAACTGTTATCTGCGGCACATGCAGCAGATAACTGAACTAAAATTATCTAAACGTATTAGAGGGAAGATATTTCTATCCACTCTCAGTTCTATTCTCAGATCAGCTTTCCCTTCAAGGTATATTGACTTGCGTTTCTTATTATACAGAATATAAATGTAAATTATGTATGAATTAAAACATATTTTATAATACAATTTATCTATAAGTGGAACAAATAAATGAAATTTATGCTTGTCGTAAAACGGCATAATTTATATTTCAAATATTTTTTGGGCTATCGTTTGTGTTTATAAATAATCAGCCTGAATAAATAAAATTATTAATTCAATTAAATAATATAAATTAAGTTTTACATCATATTATCTCAATTAAACTATGTCATTAAACAAGCTGCCTTCCTAATTCCTATTAAAGTTTTATGCGTTTTATTGATTAATTTATCTACATGAAATGTGGGTGAAACCAGAAAATAAAATATTTTAAGTTGTAGGAGTCGTTAACTAAATTTAAATTTCGGCCTCTGTTTTATAAAACACATAAAATCTCTCCCACGTTTGCCCCCATACATAATAAATTAATTTACTGTTTCGGTTTAAAATACGCACAAGGATTTAATATCTTACCTGAAATTTATATTTCGGGGTATTTGGATTTCTCCAAAGAAGAATCCGAAGCCTACTATGTGCTCACGTGTCTAATTATTTAAATATTAACATAATAACAATTAGCGATGTATATACGTGTATCTCTTAACCGAAAATTAGACCCACGGGAATGCTCAGCATACAATCACCGTATAAATTAACGCCTACACGCCTGGATTCAATTTACACCAATTTCGACTCATAACAGAAGAGAACTTGGTTACTTTAGAATAGGACCATGGAGCTATAAATGTAAGACAATACGATACACGTTCAATATTTAATATCAAAAATTAACACGGTATGCAATACTGTGACATAGTAGGTTTATAAACCAGTTTGATAAAAAATGTAAAAAATAACATTTAAATATTGTTTATTGCAGTACTACCTCTAGAATATAAACCTACAATTTGATAATTGAAATAATCCGTATTAAGTGCTTAATGACAGAGGTAAGATAGCTTGACAGAAGGCTCTAAGCTTTACAGTAACAAACACTCAACAAAATATTTAGAAAAGTAAATGTAAAATAAAATAACCTCAATTTTCAAAAACACATATTATTAATCTTTAATTAGAGATTCTAACGCTAAAGTAGAGAAGGAGACTATACGAGGTAGTATCAGAAAGGACTAGGTCAAATATATAATTTTTGCTTACCTAGGCCACTAATGCCTATCACCTCCTTGAAAGTAGTCTCCTTGCGAATCGATACAACGAACCCAAGCGTTTTTTTCGTGCCTGGAAAGTGTCCAAAAAATTCTTCTTCTGAAGGCTGTCAAGCACCTCCTGCGTTTTTTTAAATGTCTTTTACAGTGTCAAAACGGTGACTTTTCATAAGAATTTTCATTTTCGGGAAAGCAAAGCAAAGTCGCAGAAAGCTAAAGCGGGCGAATATGGAAGATGTGGGACGGTGGCCACCTTGTCTTTTGGTCAAATACTGTGTTGTTTTCATTGATGCGTGAACTGGTGCATTGTTGTGATACAACAGCCAGTTTTGTTTTTTCCATAATGAGGATCATTTTCGTCGCAAATTTTCTCTCAATTACCTCAAAACGTCTCAATAAAAATCTGAGTTCGCTATAACACCAGCTGATACGTACTCGCAGTAGACAATGAGTTCGATGTCGCAAAACACGATGAACATGTCGCACTTTTGACCTATCGCCTTTTTCAGTCTCGTTGATCCAGAACTTTTCCACTGTGACGACTGCTGTTTAGTTTCTGGATCATAGCCATAAAATCAGCTTTTATCACCTGTTATGACCCTGGAGATGAAGGTAGGGTAATTCTTAAGGGTTTCTCTGGGTCCACTGCACACATTAAGACGACGCTGGTTCTGATCCACGGACAGACAAAAGGCGAGGTACGAATTTTGAATGCCTAAATTTTCAGAATTTATTGCCAGCTTCCATAGCTTATGCCAACACTTGTACACAAATCATGAATTGTTCGACGACGGTTTTCGTCAAAAAGTTGTCGGGTATTTTCAACATATTTGTCCGTTTTACTCGTGGAAAGTCGTCCTGAACGATGATCATCTTCAAATGAACTTCTACCGGCCTTGAAACGAGCGTACCACTCAAAAAAATTTGTGCTCTGTTTAAGGCATTTTCTTGAAAAGCTTCTTGAAGCATTGCGAAAGTTTCAGTAGGCGATTTACCAAGTTTGAAACAAAACTTTATGCAAACACGTTGCTCGAATTTATCAGAATTTGTAAATGAACGTTAATACACAATTACAAAACATAACTTGTAGATCAAACACTACCTCTCAATGCAACGAAACTCAGCACACTGACTCATTAGGTATTATGTAATCGAACCCTGGCACGGCGACTTGTAGAGTCACATCCAACAGCCGTGACGAGTATATCCGTATACAAACTATTGATAACATTATTCATAACATTAGTAATGACAAGGGTTCTAGATTTATCAACTTTGCTGCCTCGATGGAAATGGTTGGTTGACGGGAATGGTGAACATCGATAGCCGCCATTACTCTGAGGTAGTAACAGTTAGATCTTATAGAGGAGCGAATATCGACTCTGATCACTATCTGGAAGGAACGATATTTAATGCGCGAATAGTAAACGTTAGGAAATAACATAATAAACAGGAAGCGGAGTATCACATAAATGCATTAAAAGGCCAACAAGTAAAAAATGAATGTTTACAGACCATTAACCACAAACTAGAAACAATAGAAGAAAACATGAGTGTAGAAGACAACTGGAATAAGTTAAGGGACAATGTGATGCATAGATCTGCAAAAGACCTAATGAAAGACGAGAATGGATGACTGGCATGATGCAGAATGTAAAAATTTCCCATCAGTCACACTGTAAAGTCTAAATCCGTGTGATCTTCCTTACCTTTGAGATAAATATCTAGCTTCTGATATATGTTTCGGAATGTAACCGGCAGTACGATAGTGTAGTTAAGGTAATGGTATTGCAACTCACAAGACTTTCCTAATTCGGCATACTTCTAGTTTATTGTCAACATATTTGCTGTGAAAATACTCAAGGCATTTATTGCCCAATAGTAAAGCGATACCAACTAAGACGATACCTATATACAACAATAAATAAATATTAAGTAATTATAAGTAACCCAAGGCAAATAATAGAATAATAATAGGCATACAAAAGTAATGATAATAATAGTAGGATTACATTTTTTTTCATGATCTGACAAGCACATTCATAGATCTGTAACTTTGAAACAAATAAAAATGGATACACAAATTTTGCGTTTTTGTTACTTGAAATGAAGTCTACTTTACACTACTAAAATTTGAACGTAACGATACCGGACACCTTGTATACGTATATGGCATATATAGAAATTTAATTATTATTTAGTATAGGACTTTTAAACAGATCTCATCATCTTTGCTAATCAAACTATAATTTCAAAAGTATGCTAAGTACAGTAAGTTATAATAACAAGTAGTCATAACTGCAGCTTCGACGTGCACACATATATACTTCGACGCCAGTGTGGTCCTTTTGATGTCACAGTCATGTCTAATTCTTGTCTGCGTTCGAAATAATTTAGCATTAACGTATCTCTGATTAACATAATCCTGCATTGAGGGGTTAATTTCAAGAATAGGGCACGTGCTGCTTAACTGTACGTAGTTGCACGTGACTCAGTTTACTGCCCGACCCTTCAATTTAGGTGAGTGAATTCGAATACAGTGTTTGATACATGTATTGAGCGAAATACCTTTTGAGTAGTAAATTTAATGTTTTTGATTTAGTAAATACTCAACGTACATATACGAAATGACTTGTCTAAATGTTAATTTTTACTTTGTTAGTACAAAATTACTAATTACGTTTATCATACTTTATAACTCTGAAGCAAATATGGGTAATTTTAAAAAAGCTGCAACGATTCGATAGATAAATATCATTTAAAATGACTAGTGCAATTATCTATCTTTGTACTGATATCGCATATATTTGTCTACTTCCAAAATTTAGAGAAAAATCATTTTGTAAAATAAACAATAACTAATTTATGACGGCAATGATTTTAAAAGTATCTAGTTTATTTAATCGAATATTAAATTTCAATGTATAAATATTATTTTGGGCAAAATTCTATGCAAAACCTTTCTTCAAGGAAAAAAGAAGTGACAGTTTAGAAATGAACGTAATTGAGTGATTAGTAGAGATGCAAATTTGGAGGTTCACTCCACTGGCGTAGCAGATCAACGTGAAGCCTTCTCCCTCCCGATCTGCAGTTTCCACAATTATGTGTGCGTTATTAGTAGAGAACGGACACGCTTACCACATGACGCAAAGCCCAGTGCAGTACTGGCGAAAGGCTGTATTTCTAAAATATTTAATTTTATTTATATAATTGGAAAACGAACGGGTGGTGATCTATAAAATTACGAAATGCATACAAAATAATACAAATCTGTATAAAAACAAATTTGTATCTGTATATGCATGGACACACAAGAGTGCGTATTTACCAGCTTTTGCTTCAACTACCAGACGCATGCGTTTCTGTGTAACCACTTTGTCAATGATAGATTTACGAAGCAAAAGACTGTAGTACACTTGCGGTCATGTAGTAAGTTTTGTCCTATCCGAAGACAACAGATAACCTCTTGCCATCTGACGGACAAAACCGACCACGCCGGTGCAAATGCATATTTATTTGTTGAAAAGTTGTATTTATAAAGTTTCTAATTTAATTTATATAATTGGAAAACATACGGGTGGTGATCTATCTAACTAAAATTACGAAATACATATTTATTAATTAATTTTATTTATATAATTGGAAAACAAACGGGTGGTGATCTATCTATCTAAAATTACGAAATACATATGTATTTGTTGAAAAGTTGTATTTTTAAAGTTTTTAATTTTATTTCTATAATTGGAACATTTTTATTTGTTCATTTTGTCGTTCAAGTTGAGTAAAGGAGTATTAATATTGACTAGCAATAGTTTTTCAAGGTTTTCTTCTGTCAATTCTGTTCTCTTTGAATTAAGTACATCCTTATAAATAGAAAACGTCCTTTCTACATCGCAACTGGTTATAGGTGCATACTGGAAATATTCTTTTATTTCTTCATATTTAGCCGTTAGATTTTGTGGAGTTGTCTTCATACATAATTGCTGCAATGTAATTAAATCTGGATTTCTATTAAGAATTGCTTTAAACTATTGCCGAAGGCCACATCCGAAGTCACTTGGAATACTTTTCAAATTATTAACAGCCACATCTAATGTGGTTAATCCGTCATTTAATTTAAGATTTCGATTTTCAAAATAAGTGATTAGTTTTGGCAATTTTCCAAAGTGTTCGTGAAGAAAGTACAACTGATTTTTTAAATTTGGGATTTGTGTGAGCTCCTTGCACTCACCAATACTTCTAGCATCCTCCTTTAGCAGTGTTACGAAATGTTTTAGACTATGGAAATTCTCAGCATAATAACTAGTAGCTTCCAGCCATGTTCCCCATCTAGTTATTACTGGAGTGGGTGGCAGTGACAGAGATGGAAATTTTTCCCTGAAAAGAGCTACTCTCAATGGTGCTTTTCTGAAAACTTTTTTAAAAGCTGATACAAGTCTATCAACTTCCGGAAAAGTGTCCCTGATCTCACAGATTCTGTGGAGAGCATGTGCTACACAAGTAATATGCAGCATATTAGGATATGTTTTCTTCAATAGTCTGCCTGTTTTTAACATATACGCAGCACTATCACTGACAAATAAAAGTATTTTTTCTTAGTAGGTGGCGTCCGAATGAAGCATTTTTAGCATATTCTTCTTAATGGTTTCAGCAACTGTTTCCGCATCAACTCTATTTATAACACTTGTTGCTATTACATATGAGTTATAGGGAATAGTTGGATGTAGTACACCAGCTACAACATTTACCACACAGCGTCCTAACATATCCACCGTTTCGTCGGCGCTTATCCATATGTATTGATTTAAAAGATGGCTTCTAATGCGTTCTACTGTTCTCGTATAGCACCTAGAAACATAATATTTGCGTAAAGTTGATTCATCAGGAACATTTCGACCAGTATATTTTTTCAGAAATGTCTTTAAAATTGGATTGTTCAATTTAAATAATGGAATATTAGCTGCCATAAAAGTTTCACAGAGTTCTTCGTTAAAATTGTCAGATTCCAACGGGTTCAATTTTTTTTCGTGCTTTACGATCCTAGGTGACGTTTTACGGTTGATTTATTGCAATTTTTCAATAACGTTTCACACACTTCACAATAAATTTCGGAATCACTGGAAATGTACGTACAATCAGTATGGCATAAGTAAGAATATTCTAGATCCAAATAAACGAAATTAAATAACGAAATTTTATGCACACTTACGTGAAAATAATTGGAAGATGTTGCTTAAATGAAAAGAAAAGGAATGTACGTGCTATTTCTCTTACGAAATACGATAAACTTATTTATTTTATCTACGTACACGACACCACTGAAAACACTATATTCTCCGAATACAATAGCTGGGTTGTCCATTGTTATCGCTGCGAGACCAGGTGGCCGAGTAAGTCAAACAAATACTTCTTGAATTACGCCGGGATGTACTGAGCGACGTTATACACAATTCCAATTGCCGATTGCGTTTTATTGAAATTGCATCCGTTCTCTAGTTATTAGATATTAGTATGTATGTTGTGTAATCTACCGTTTACTCACTTGTTTCAAAAATTAATTTAATTATGCAAATATAACGTCACTAGATGTAGAACGCTCATTTTCTGCATATAACACATTTCCCCCCAATATTTAACCGATGTTATCCGCTTTATGACTTCACAGAAGACGTTTAAAACGGTAAGTGTTCCACCACGTTTTCTAAATTTACAACTTATTATATTTCTTATATATATACTTTAAAGCGCACGCTTATAACGTGCACCTCAATTTGGTTTTTCTAGTGATTAGGAACTTAGATTCTACGCATGATCAAAAACTGAATTTTTATTCCTTTTCTCGTTCGATAAATTTACGTTATGTTTAATCTCTCTCACATTCGAGTTAAAATAATATCAAATCGTGTAAATCAAATCTGCCTCGGTTGTAATACGACAGGAATTCTATTACTTAATGTGTAAAACGATTTACAGTTACGAAGGCTCGAATGTATCATTAATATGTACTGAACTTACATTGGAATGATTGTAGACATAACGCCGTCAAAAGTGAGTGACAACTGGAGATTCGGAAAGGTTATACGTGCCAAGGCATCCGCATTCCATAAGTAGGAAAGACTACGCTCCAGTGAACGCATACAAATATATAAGGAAGTTAGTTATTACCGGGTGCGGTTGAGTCAAAATTTTCGTAGCATATGCCTATATAGTACAAGTTAAATTTATGTAAATTTTACTTTTTCTTGAAGAAAAAGAAAACGCGCCAATAAAAAAGGGAAAAATTACGCCCTTGCATTTCGTCTGATCTTCGACGAATTTTAGGGGCCGGTTAAAAAATTTTAAAAGTCCAAAGTATCCTACTGACTATAAATCAAATCACGCAAATCACTTGTTAAACTAAGTAGAGCTTCTTACATAGTCAAGCGGATACCCCCGCGTTTCGCATCTTGTTTACAGACGACTTGACAAGGTTTACACACTCCAATGGCTGTTCTGCTTCCTAGTTCCGACTTTAAAAGACGTATTTGTGACATAATATATGGTTCTTTATCGGCAGGTACATACAGGGAGTATCGACGTAGTGTTATTAATGCTTTAAGAAATTATATAACCATCCACATACTTTATTTACTTTCTGTACTTAATAATTCTGATTAAATCCAAATTAATTAATATATTTTATTGATTAGAAAAACCTACAGCTTACGGGCTTATACGAATTTTTACCACAAATTTACCATTATTTAATGATAATGATAAAGGTCTTCTCCTTACAAACCCTTATTGTCATTCTTACTTCAATTGAGAGACAATAACAAAGTTAGATAATACGAGTATGATCAAAAATGTATACAGACTTTGCTACAAAAATCTATTATAACGAATTTTTATAAAAGTTGAACACCAATACTGCCCATAATATGACTACCATTGTTCAAAACATTTAAATTATAAATAACATTACATATATAGTTTGACAACTGCTAACTTTTCTTATAATTGTAACAATATTTGCAAACGGTACGCCGATACATAAAGCATTGGGTTAAATAGAAATAAGCTCCTCTTATTTGAATTGGATATAGTCTAATACTTAACAACACTTTCCTTCTAAAAGATTCTGTTGAATCTGTTGTATAGTTATAATGCATTATATTAACTTCAAATGTGAAATTCTTAATATAATTGTGTCATTCACATATAGGGCAATGCTTTCTTTTAAGTGACGCGTTTTTCCAGCAATTTGATAACATACTTTTGACGGTCAATGTATTATACGCACAGATTTGAAATTATTTCCTTTAATTTCATTTCTAGACTATATTGTGATGTGCGTCATGCGACGTTACATCAACCTGTGACCTAAGCGATGACATCGCCGAGCTGCACGTCACAGGACTTCCCAATTCCTCTAGAAAGTAAACAATCTACGAGGGCCATCCGGAAAGTGGTACCCGTTTGTGCAATAAAGACACAGGAGTAAATATTAACAAATACACACATATTTATTGGAAAGAGCATACTTTACACTACTTCTCCACATAATCACCAAGCAAATTGAGGCATTTGTCATAACGTGTGACGAGTTTTTGTATTCCAGCGTCATAGTCCTCCGCCGCCAGCGTATTGAGATACGTAGTCACGCCTCGTTTAAGTTCTTCATCGCTGTCAAATCTTTTTCCCGCCAGAAAGTCTTTAAGCTTCGTAAATAGATGAAAATCCGAAGGGGCCAAGTCCGGGCTATGGTCGAAAGTTTCCCACTTGAATTGCTGCAAAAGTTGTTGTGTTATCGCAGCTGCATGAGGCCTGGCATTGTCATGAAGGAGAATGACGCCTGTAGACAATAGACCTCGCCGTAGATTTTGTATTGCCCGCCGTAATTTCCTTAATGTTTCACAATACGCATTAGCATTAATTGTGTCTCCACGGGCCATAAAATCAATGAGCAGTACACCTCGTCGATCCCAGAAAACGGTTGCCATGAGTTTCCTGGTGGACAGAACTGTCTTGAATTTTTTTGGTTTGGTTGGTGAATGAGCGTGATGCCACTCCATTGACTGTCGTTTACTCTCAGGTGATGCATAACAAACCCATGTTTCGTCCCCAGTAATGATGCGAGTCAGGAAAGAGTCTCCTTCATCGGAATAACGTCCCAGAAACGTCAGTGCTGCAGCCATACGCTTGGTTTTGTGCTCATCTGTAAGCATGCGAGGGACCCACCTTGCACAGATTTGTGAATAATGCAGATGGTCTTTGACAATTTCATGAACAATTGTTCGAGACACATTAGGAAAATGTTCACAGAGTTCATCAATTGTGATGCGCCGATCGTTCCTCACGCATTCGTCTACTGAGCTCAGCATTTGGTCTGTAATGACAGATGGTCTCCCTGAACGCTCCACGTCGTGTGTATTCCCCCTCCCAAGGTTGAAGTTGCGACACCAGCGCCGAACAGACGACTCGTTCATCACATTGTCTCCATACACCTCCTTTAATTGGCGATGAATATCACAAGGTCGAACGTTTCGTGCATTAAGAAATTTAATCACGGCCCTCAATTGACAACTGGCGGGGTTCTCGATTTGTTTAAACATTATAAACGATCACAGACACAACACAGGCAATGCTAGCGTCACGCAACCTCGCACAGAGCAGGCAGACAAGCCACTGACGCGGCCTGACCTTGCCCAGCGGCTACCCGAGTCGTCAGCGCCTCATGCGGCGCTAACGGGTACTACTTTCCGGATGGCCCTCGTAGAAACACTAAATGACTATATAAACACTCAAGGGAAGGATGATTCATTAGACTAGTAATCGCTGTGAAGCAAACTTGGTAGACATAAATGTGTATCCGAACAAGTGGAGCTTGTGACTAGAAATCTGAAACATACAGAAACAAGAACAATGTTAAGGATAAACGTGTACTAGAAGAGAGATCTGGTTATTGCTAGAAAGATAACATAAAAAGAAATAGAGGCTAACGGAAGGTCAACTCCATACTAAAACACTACTAGGGGAGCTGGACGCTAGGCTTTCAGCCAATCTAATTCGTAGTAAAAAAAGAAATAATAACTGTTACCGTCTTAATAACTGGACATCGTCCTTTAAAGAAGAATCTGTACAGCATGGACCTGGTTAGCGAGCCCTGGTGTAGAAGACGTGAAAAACAGGAGGAAACTAGCCACTGTGTAATATACACTTGTGAGGAACTGAAAGGACTCAGACAGAAACCTTTCGGAAGAGATGTATTGGATCCTACGAGGGTACTCAAATTTCCCCTGAGAAGAATAGTGGATTTTATCAAGGTCACAAGACTACCGGAGTGGAACTGAGGGGGTAGTACAAAGACCACTGTTCTCAAGTGCCTTCACTTACAGGCGTTCAACCCTAAGAATGAGAAAAGAAGATGAAGTTGTGTACATGATAAATATAATTACAGTTACTTCTTATTTAGTGTTACTTATTTTTATTAATATAGTTAATTCTTAATTACCATTTGTTTTATTAATCGAACTCGAACTGAAGAGTTATCATAATACGATACACTGGTTCTAGTGAATATTTTTTAAAAATATACTTATTGAGATTCAAAATATTCAGAAAGTTTATAAAATGATCCAAATCCGTTCTGTTATGTGTATTGTGAAGTCACATTAAAAATGTAGAAATGAATTTTAAGGTTTGTAACTAAAAAGCATACAAACTGTACTTAGAAATTAAGACAGATAAAATTTAGCCAAATCAGAAATATGGAATCTACGAAATTGAATGCCAAAATTGTATGATGAATTATATGGGTTAAACAAAACGCGCAACTTTAACCTGCTACAAAGAACATGTATATACATTAGATTTAACCGATCCGAAAATAAAAATCAAAATCAAAATAAAAATAAGGCCGTGAATTCGGACAACGCACTTTTACCGCAGCTGAGTCTGTAGGATTTACTGAATTACCATTGGGAAAACCATTAATTGTAGGTATTTGTGTTTTTAGGTGGAAATACGACTGAATGACTTTAAGGTAAGCATATGTTTATATGTAAATTAAATAGGGTTAGTTTACTTTTAGAAATTCGTAATTCTGTATATAATTCCTTTTGTAGAAACAAGACATAATATTTATAAAAAATGAAGTCAATGTTTAGCGACTATCATCACTTTCATAGACTATTAATTATCTCTTCCAAATTGGTGAAATGTCACTTTTATCACGCGATAGTATTTGACGCAATTCTAGTTCGATGGTTGATGAATTAGGGTCAATTAAAGATTGGAGGGACTTGGTAATGTAAATCCGTAATTAACATGTGTATTAAGTTTTTTGGTTAGATCTATATAGACCTCCTCATATAGAATATTATTAAAAAAATCTCTTACAATACAACTTTAAATTCTGGATACGTATTTCAAGAACTAAGTTGTCATCATTAGCGGTGGAGAAAGTATTACAATCAATGTCCTAGCTTCATCTCTATATCACCGACGTATAAATATTATGATGTGCTTTGCTTGTCTAAAGTATATGCTATGACTCTAAATGTAATATTTTCTCTACTGCTGATGATGACAATTACTGTCGAAATCTTAACCATTTTCCCATTAGACAAAAGTAACTGAATGAAACATCAACCTCATATCACTGATACATTTATCTAAACGATACTTGAACACTTCTTGTAATTTATCGCTTCCCAGTATTAAAATTGCTAAATATTCACTGTTTAATTTAATTGTAATATATTTTACAATTCTTACATGGTGATTAAACCTAATTACCATTCCAATAAATATAATTTATACTATTTTAAATAATTTAGAATGTCATTTCTTAATACTTAGCACTTTATAGAAATGCTCTCATTATTTCAATAATAGAGATACAATTCGTAAACTTTTACTATTTTTAGACACGCTGATATATCCATACCTTTGATCTTCGAAAATGTGCTATCTTTAAACGAATGCAATTTTATTAAAGCTACGGATTTTATAGTCTTAATATTTTTATCGATATATTTTAACTCGACGTAATGCCTTCATTAAAGAACAACATTTACCGTGAAATGTACAGATGAAAAGAAAAAATTAATATATTTTAAATTATAAAAAAGTAACTGGTAGAATACTAACATGCAATTTTGTATTTTTAAACTAATTTAATTTATACTAATACATAGGACGATTATTTTTTTAACTATACTACTATTTCTATGTTTATATTCTGACTTATACAATTAAAATTAATGTTTTATAATATAAGTATTGCTACCTACTAGCGAAACTGGCGCAGCGAAAGCGTCTGAAGATGGTGGAGATAAAAAAACCTGTAGTTGTATCGCACAAAGTATGGGAGCTTCTATTTATTATATATGCCCTTAGTCAGTGGAGACAGGTGTGGGTGACTAAAATAAAAGTTAGAAGGTAGCGCAACTCAGTTTTGCTTGCGGAAGCTCAGACTGAAAACTGAGAAAAGAGATTGCGGGATCTTCGGCGCATGCACATACAAACTACTCAAACTCACGCTATATATCTAGACCTAGTAAGTACCTACGTACTAACTCTAAAATTGCTGCCCAGGATACCTGAAAGGAAAATTGCTACGAGGACTGCCAAGGTAAAGAAAAAAAATAATTCCTATATCCACGATCAAAGGAAAATAAACGATTATAATATAATTAAGTAAATGGATGTATTGTATTTAAGCATTGACTAAAACCAAATAAAGAAATATTAATCAATTGAAATTTTCACGCTGTATAATTATACCGACTGTATGTTAAGGTAATATATATATATATATATATATATATAATAGTAAATGGAAAATAATTGCTTAAGTTAATTACATAGTTTATTTCCTCAGATTTTTTCTAAAGGTACCATTAAAGATAAATTCACAATAATTTTATAAATAGAAATAGCGATAGTCAAAATATCCTACTCACAAATACAAATGATTAAATTCAAAATTATGAAATTGCAAAAATGCGTCGTCATTTACCGACACCTGCATGTATGCAAAAAAAGAACATCTGTGGTCACGTACGACACGGCAAGAACAATTGTTACCGCAGAAGAAATTACTATAAAATATATAGATATCGGAATATGCTACTACAAAATTTAGATTTTAATTACCAAAATACGAAAGAATAATTTGGCCTTAAATGCAAATAAGAAAATTTCTTTAATTCACAAGAATGAATTCTTTTAAGTTATACTATACAAGAAATATTAAATTTTAAATGTGTTGGGCTCTAAGCCGCTATGCAAATTGATTAATATAGCATTAAAAATACTAATAGTGCATGATAATAATAATAATGCTAATAATGATGCAGGTTCCAATCGATATCATTAGAAACTTACGGAACTAGGTTCCTTGCATAAATAAACTGCTCAGCAAAATTAGCGGAACACTACTTTGAACGCCTGTAACTTTTCTGTGAATAGAAGACGATTTTTTTTTCGTTTTCGTGTCTTTTGCTATTGTCTGGAATGTTTTAGCTAAGTACAAAAGAAAATTACCTTGAAACATTTTTTTATTTTTCTCCTTAGATGTTCAAATGTAAACACTACCCAAAACAAAATGGTTTTTGTTCCTTAAGCAAACAATCAAAACTCTTTTGAAGTTAGTTTGTTAACATTTTAAACGTGAATTTTAAGTGTCAATTTACCTCTAAGATTAAAGTACCTTCATTAAGTGAAATCGAAGTCGCGAGGGCGATTTCTGTACTTGAAGATGGTCGATATATGCAATATGTCGCCCATCAACTACAAACCAGCCCATCGATTATCATGGCATAGGTATCAAGAAACGGGCAGATACTCTAAGAGAACTAGACAAGGACGTAGAAGAAAAACTAGTCATCGGGATGATCGTTACATCATCAATTCTTGTCTTCGCCGTCGAACTTCCACCACTCGCGACTTACAAAATCTACATCGAAAGGCTACCGGTATTACAATCTCTGACCAAATGGTTAGAAGAAGACTTAAGAAGCAAATCCGACCCCTCGGAGGTCTGTACGAGCTCCTCGCTTGGCCAGGGATCACAAACGGATCCGCTTAAACTTTGCTCGCGAACATGTGGAATGGCAACTTCGACACTGGAGATCTGTGCTATTTAGTGATAAATCCTGGTTTACTTTACCTCGTTGCGATGGTAGTGTACGAGTTTACTGACGTCCTGGAGAGAGATACATTGCAGAGTGTATACCGGAAGTGGATCGATTTGGATCAGAATCAGTGGAGTGGAATCAGCATAAATGGTCGTACCGACTTGGTTGTTGTTCCTCAACGTCTCAATTCACAGAATGTTAGAATGATCCTTCAACAGCATGCTTTATCATTTGCCAACAATTTTGGTGATGGTTTTATCTTCCAGCAGGATAACTGCCGAATTCACAAATTAGCAAATTTTACGACCAATTTTCTTCGAGAACAAGAAATCCATGTGGTGGAGTAGTCGGCCATGGTCCAGACTTGAATCCTATCGTACATGTTAGAAGTTTACTTGATAGGAATTTCAGAAAGCACTTCATACTCTTCAAGAGTTAGCCTAAATTCTTGTAGAGGAATGGCAAAATTTACCACAAGACATATTAAGACGCTATATCCGCAACTTGCCTCGACGATGCCAAGCTGTAACTAACGCTAACGGAGGGCACACACTATAAATTTATAGATCTCTTTGAGAATGGCATAACAGCCGAAACAAATGTTAGAGAATTTAAATAAATCTCATAGTGAAACAAGCCAAGTGTTTTAATTTATTTTTATTATTTACTGTATGAAGAAAAATTTATCTGCTTATATATGGTTCTCAAGTGATAGTAACAGAATTTGTAGAGAGATAAACTTCTGGGAATGTAAATTCGAAAGCGTCTGTGGTTCAGAATATTCCTGGTCATTACAATGTGAATTACGGGAAATTTTAGGAATGCTCCGTATATTCTGTATTCATAAAAAAAACCCTGTTTCACGAAGGATAAATACTGTATTTGGAATATTAATTCGTTTATATTGATTTGACATTTTCTACTAAACGATTCCGATATCTTTCTGTCCATTGCCTTTTACTTATTATCTTGACATAATCAAGTAATTTAATCCTCACAACAGTGCAACCTATTTTATGTATCATGTTAAAGACGGCAGACTATGTGCCCGAACAGTAGCGTGATGTGGAGGGATCGAGTAGAGGCGTACGACGATCAATTCAGTTGCCCTTGAGACGTTGTAAGCGATACATTGTTAACACAATCGTGTTGAAAATGTCGGGAGTGCGTAGAAACAATGCATCGACTCGGTTGCATGCTAACGTAGTAAAGAAATTTTTACATCGGTTTCCCGATTTAATAATAATATATGACGGTACCGTAGTGAAATGTTTAGTTTGTGAAACAACTTTATTAACTTGGAAAGCAAGTCAGTGCCAAAGACATATAAATGGTGACAAACATAAATCGAATAATAGTGGACGCAGATCATATAATAAATTTGTGTGTGATTTAACAATGATGTTAATTGCGACCAATATACCAATGCAGAAAGTGGAACACCCAATGTTTCGTCAGTTTTGGAAGAAATACAATCCTACGTGGAAATTACCAGCAAAAAATACGCTACGGAATTACGTACCGTCAGTGCGTGAGAGAATTGTAAATTATACGAAAAATACGGTAAAAAGAAAATTCCTGTGGTTAACAATAGACTACAGATATTAAAAAACAGTCCATCCTAGCCATTCTAGTACGGACGCTGACACCGCAAGGACCTTCTCCTCCTTATTTACTAACCTGTAAACGAATGCAAGGGTGTACTGCCAGAGCGATATATGATGTATTAATAGAAACACTACACAAATTTGAGATTTCACCGAAGCAAGTGTTAATGTTAGTTACCGATGCTGCCAAGGTTATGTGTTCCACGGCAAACTTACTCAAAACGATTCAACCAAACCTGCTGCATGTCACATGTTTGCTTCACGCTTTACACCTTGTAACAAACACTATACGTACAACTTATCCTGATGTGGATCAACTGATAGGACAAACGAAAGCGGTTTTTCTTAAATCTCCGAAACGGATTCGGTTATTTCATTCGCTGTGTCCTGATATACCCGAGCCGCCGCAACCAATTCTTATACGATAGGGTACTTGGTTAGAATCAGCATTTTATTATTATAAACATTTTGAAAAAATTAAATCAGTGATTTTACAACTAGATATCAAAGAAGCAGCTGCAATACGGCTCAGCCAGGTTCAATTTAACAATCCTCAAGTTGCAGCAAATTTAAAAATTATTTACGACAGTTACGTTCCAATACTGGACGCAATAAAAAATTTACAGAAAACTGCTCTGTCCTTATCGGACTCATTAGCAATTATTGACCACCTAAAACTAGTGCTGCATATCCTTGAAGATGAAAAAAGTGATTGTGTCCGTGAAAAATTTAACAGTGTATTAGACAAAAATGTAGATTTTACAAAATTAGGGCAACTTTTTACCAATACTGAAGATCCGTTGTACAGATACAAAGAGCGCTTTAACTATGCAAATATAACATCTCTCAACGTCGAACAATCCTTCTCTGTATATAAACATATATATATATATATATATATATATATATATATATATATATATATATATATACGTCGCCACGTACGAACCTTTCCGAGACTAATACAGAAACATATATAATGGTGCAGTTTTTTCATCGCGCACATCCGCATTTTTTTGCAACAATGTAAACATGTTGGGTAAGTTATTTATGTTTTTTCTTAACGTTTTGTATTGGGATTCGATATATTTATTTTTAAGTAAGCGCACTGTTATTCTGCTAAACTCTCCACGCAACGCCACTGCTGGGGCACATAGTCTGCCGTCTGCCGTCTATGTAACATGATTCATGTTACATAGTTCTAAGGGCAATTTATGAAATTTTACTAGTTATCTGAACTAATGGAAGTGGTAGCGTACGCTTTGAAATTAGAAAACTGTAGTTGCGATACGGAAAATGTCATTAATAACTTTACATCCAACAAAATCATTAATACGAGTAAATGAAGTTAGTCATAGAAGTAAATCAAATTAAACTCAGATTTACATTATTCAGATGGTCAACTTCACTAAGTGGCAGATAAAGCTAAATATTGTGAAGCTGAATTTAATGTAATAACGGGAAGTGTTGGTTGCCTCTGTAAAGTACCCTCTTAGGAGTAAGATCGTACGGTTTATTTAGTACATTCCGAAATTATTTTATTATTTTAAGTATAATCTACAAACATTATCCTAACTGAGTTTACAAATACATTCGGTAATATGTAAGCAATTTTTAAACTGTTCTTAAATTAAAAATTGTTCCATGTGAATCGAGGTCTGGTAATAAAAAAAAAAAATTTGCAAATAAATGATTGGATAAATTAATTAATAAAAAATGAAAGTACGGTGATCAAAAAGTACCGTTATGTAAAGAATAAAATTAAAATTTCGAAAAAAGAACATGAATTATGCAATAAAAAGGTAATGGCCTTGTATGAAAGAGAAGGAAATGCGAAATTGATTTTTACTCTTTATACTCTAGACTGTTTATTTATGTACATTTACCTGACGATGTTTTTTTCATATTTTTAAATGAAGCAAGTAATTTTTATATTAAATACATTACGTTATCCAAC
This sequence comes from Melolontha melolontha, assembly GCA_935421215.2. NCBI lineage: Eukaryota > Metazoa > Arthropoda > Insecta > Coleoptera > Scarabaeidae > Melolontha > Melolontha melolontha. Next base: position 28,761,102 of record OW285244.1, on the reverse strand, counting down.
TATATAAAATTTTCTATAACATGCAAACACATATTCTTCTGATTAAGAATTTATTCCGAGATAACCGAGATAATTTATGTGGAAATTTTACTAAAACATTGTAACTGAAAAATTCTAAATTTGTCAATATACGAATATTATTTGGTATGTTAAATTAACGAAGGGATTTTAAATTGAGATATAAATTTACAGTGCTACTTATCAAAACATATTGTACAAATATTTTCTTTGCAATAATAAGCACCAACCTATCTAAAAATATGTCTAATGTATGTGAGCTTTGAGTAAGTGCTCTCTTTCTTATACGAAGTAAGCGTTATATGTTCTAGTCGTGACAAGCTTATACATGTTCAAACGTGTTCAAAGTGTGTTGTATCATAGTTGCACATACGCTAAACCTACGCCATAAAGAGTAAAGTTCTACGGTCAATAGTTATATTCTCTCAATCATATCAATCTGCAATCAGGTAACGTCACTAGTATAAGGGCAGATTGATGTATAAGGTCTCCAATAACCCAATTGTGTGAGTAAGAAGTATAGAAACAAATTCTAACTTGTGAACTGTAATTTTGAGTATCTCGTCTAAGCATGAAAAGTTTCGGTTTCCTGTATAACGTCGTTGAGTAACAGTGTCATTTATAATGATTTCGATATCTGGGATGCATACCAAGCAACGATACGCGTTAGATTTTTTAACGCTGGAAGGTTGCGAAATTTACAGGCGTTTGAAAGCTGTGGCTTCGATTGTATGAATGGGAAAAATGTTCGCCACTGGATTCGACGTGCAAAGCTGTAATAGTGGCAAAATGAAGGTGTTTGACAAAAAGCGATCAGGTCGACCAGTATCAGTGACGCATGAGATGAAACAAAGACAAGTGAACTGATTCAAGGTAATCGCCGGATTACGGAAAAATAAACTGCTCGACAATCAGGCATTAATCAAGAAAAAGTCTAATATATTGTTCAGATGTTGAATTACTGAAAAATTTGAGCCAGATAGGGTCCGCGACAATTAACGGATGCCATGAAAGAACAAAGTAAAAGCATTTGTCAAGAACTTCTTAATCAGTATCGACGTGAAGGATATGATTTTCTCATGAACATCACTGCCGGGGACAAATCTTGGGTTCATCATTATGACCCCGAAAGCAAGCGGCAGTCAATGGAATATCGCCGTCCTAATTCTTCGCGTGTACGAAAATTTAAAAGAGTTCCATCAACGCAGAAACCACAGAAATCACACCGAATATCGGCCAAAGGGGTTAACGATTAATTCAATAAGATATATCAAAACTTTACGATCACTAAGGAAACGTATCCACCCAGCAAAGTCGGAAAGAACAATTTTTTCTTGCACCACGACAAGTACAGTCCTGTACAATCTCCGCACAGTCTTAATTTGGCACCTTCAGATTTCTGGTTGTTCCCAAAGTTGAAGAAGTTATTGAAAGGTAAAAATTTTTCATTAAGCACTGAAGTTTGGGCTGGTGTTCGCAATTGGATCAATTGTAAACAAGAAAGTTTCTTCATGAACGGAATGAAGAAATAGATACAACATTTAGAGAAATTTATGCCAGATCGCACTACCCTGTACTAAAGGCTTAGAACATAAAAACAAAGCGGTTGGTAGAGCGATACACAAGTTCGGCGGGAAAGACTGTTGAAGCAAAACAAGACCAAGGGGTAGATCGCAATGATGACCCATACCTTGGGCTTTCCAAAAAAAGATGGAAGTTTTTCACAAACCACAAGGTGTATCTATTACCCCATCATCACCGATGAAGGACCAGAGGACCAGGTAGAAGATGAAGACATTTACAAAGCGCTAGAAAGGATCAAACATCACATGATCCAAAACAACAAAACCAACCTGGCTATGCCCGAATGCAAAGGAATTGTTGGGGCAGTCATTAACCGGATGCTCAGATTTTTATTTAGTAACAAACATACGAGTGAATCTCTATAAAGGGGAAGTTGTCCAGAAGAGAACAGCCAAGCTACCGGTCGATGGAAGACCTAGAGGAAACCCACACGGAGATGGGGAAAAAAGGCGAGACAGACGAAAGGAGATACTGTATTAGTTAAAATGCAGGGCCAATCCTATGCTAATCTGCTGAGAACGATTAAGCAAAAAATTAACCCTAGCGAAATCGGAGTTGATCTTACAAATATCCGACAAACAAGAAAAGGAGAACTGCTTGTTACTGTACAAAACGGAGCCGATAAAGCTGAGACTTTAAAAAGAGAAATAAACAACAAACTTCCGGCAGCCACAACAACTAACCTAGTAGAAAAAAAGGTCCTTCACATCAAAGGCCTCGATGATGTAACGACTGCGGAGGAAGTTGCAAATGCGATCGAAAAGACAATATCAGCCAATACTGACACCTTTGAAGTGAGAGCTCTAAGACCTGCCTTCGGTAGCAAGCAAAATGCCACCGTAATAATATCTGCGGTGAACGCTAAAAAACCAATAGATATGGAAAAGATTAAGATTGGCTGGATGAAATGCAGAATAGTTGAAAGACAGAAGGAGATCAAATGCTACAAGTGCTGGGAGTATGGACACGTCAAAGCCAACTGCGGGGGTCCGGACAGAGAAAAGTTATGCCTGAAGTGTGGCAAAGAAGGGAACAAGGTGATTGAATGCCAAAATAATCCGCATTGTGTACACTGCGGGACCGATGACCATCAATCCGGTAGTACAAAGTGCACCATCAGGAGCAAGAGCAGAAGAACCGACTTGCTGTCTGAGAGAAGAAACTAAGGAGCATGACCAAAGATAGGAGACTAAAGATGAATATATAGACAACGCCAGCAGCGAAGTAATGCGCAAGCGGGTTCCGGTGCGAGGTGTACAAAATGACTGGAGGAGGGGTTTTTAGTCGGTATAACCCGACACTACCCACGATCAACATGTCTTGATTTAAAATTTTCCCCTCCTCGGTAAAATTAAAAAAAAAAAAAGATAATTATCTCTTGACCTTTGTATGTTATAGTAGATTAAATTAGTCGGCGTTTTAAGGTCTGTTTTACTTTGATATGTATATATTTAAAACAATATTACATGTTTCGACACATAGTGCCTTTTTCAAAGAAATGTAAAATGTTAATGATAGTATATGAATGTCAAACTTATATATCTGTAGTTGTCATCGATAAAATTAAAATATTCAAAGATACATTAATAATAATTCATGCCTCAGAACTTTCGACAGCAAGACTACAATTCTGGGGGATTAGCAAACCATGAGTTATTATTATGTCTGCTCCCATGGAGCGACTTAAGATTTTAAGTTGTCGGCATTCGCCTTGAAAGAGAAGGAAAATCACGAAAAGCTACTCAGACAGCCCAGTCAGGGATCTAAACACGGAACTGCCAGCATGATAAGCCAATGTACAGATATTTAAATAACATATGATAGATATTTATATAATAACATATATTCATGATGATAAATTGCAGATCATATTGCATGATATTGAGGCAAGAGTCCCTTGAAGATGATAAACGTCTCAATCGGTCAATTGCAGTGCTAGCGCCATAAAAGTTTCATTTATTGAAGAATTGATATTAGCAGATCGCTGTTTGAAAGTAATGAAATTATGAGCAATCTCTTACATTCTTCAAACAGGTGTTCGCCGAATTCTGCAGTGCCATTTAGGTGCGAATAAGCTTATTGCAAGATCGGTACCAAGAATTGTTTCTGCTCCACAACCTCAACATTGTGTTGAGTGTACGCGCTCGTTTTTAAACATGAAATGAAATAATTGTCCTGTTCTATGATCCTATATCTAAAAAGGAGTTGAAAAAATGGCGCCGACCAAATGAATCTCGTCCCATAAAAGCAGTAGTCTTTTAATTAACGAAAAAGATTATGATCACAATATTTTGGGTAATCGACTTTAAATATAGCAATACTATATATAACACATATTATGCTCGTTGGTTGCCTAAATTGAGACACAATATTCGTAAAAAACGACGATGAAAATTGTCAAATGATGTTCGATTTCAAAGTCACCTATATACGAACAATTTTATAATCATTAGTGTAAGTAGGTAGCTCTTAATTCTCCACCACCTTCATTCAGAAACTGTGAATGGTATCATTAATTTCGAATTTTATAATTAAAGGCTCTTTAGTATTCACCTAATTCCCAATTGATTTCCATTTCTTTCAATAAGCGATTAAATGGAATGTGTTGATGAACTGATTTTTCATGTTTTTATTCTCTCTGTGTTGTAAATTGAATGAGATATACTCAATTGATGAGTTAATGTTACGCTCAGATAGTAAAAAATGCCTTTGTCTGCTTACACTACCGCCTATATTAATTCGGACACTGAACAGGTTTATAAATTAGAAAAGGATATATATTAAATTACATAAAATGTGTTTATTATTAAGACATATATAATAGCCCAAATAAATGTAATTCTAGGAATACATAATGTCAAAATATGGAAGGGTGCAAAAACTGCAAAATAATCTTACTGGTTGACTGAAATCCTGGCGACAGGTTGGAATGAGTGCAAGAAAAATCGGCGATAACAATGATAATTTATTTTTGATCAGCAAATACAATCCTACTAGGACAAAACAATTTTAAACTAACCATAAAAATACATAACCGAATATATGAATTAATTCAAAATACAAGAACATCATTGAGGAGAATAGTCGTATATATGACGAATGAATCAAGAATCCTGCACAATGTATTAGTTTTTGGTATTAAAAACATAAAACTGCGGAAGTGCCTAGGAATAATCTGTGGTAGCAGGAAATTTATTCTAGCTAGTAGTAATCCTGAGTCGAATTTGCTAGTTCAGAGATTCACCACTAGCAATGCACTCTTCCTTTGTCTTCACACTGCCAGTAAGTCCAAATCATACTTTACAGTAAAATCTCGGTAAAGACTGCTTCGTTCTGCATAAACACCGACAGATTTGTAATTTAGGTACTTCGAAAATCTACGCTGCTGGACGCGTTCAATTTGATTTGCAAGTCTCAGATTAGGTACTAAATGGACGACGCGTTTTCCATCTTACTAATGACTTTAAAATCTGTTCATCAGACAGCTACTGCGAATGATATTTAAATTGTTTTGCGAAAGCTCTACATCATTTATTTTCTTAATAGTGTGATATACTTTTATTTTTAGGTCGTCTACATAAGCCAACACATTGCAATCGATAGATGTTATTAGAACATTGATAAATATAATAAACAAAAGCTTTGAGAAATTCCAGAAGTAGATTAAAGAAGTCGATATTTGAAACCATTGCTGGTAACGCAGTTTGTTCTAGTTGTCAAATATAACCTCATAAGTCTCATAACTAAAGGCCGGATTATATGCAGGTTGCATAAATTTGCATATTTGCATAATATATGCATTTTGTATATTATTTGCATATTTTGTTGTAATTTTCAGCATTTATTTGAAATTTTGTAGTAATTCAGCATTTTTGAATATTTTAAGTATGCGAGTTTTATTTATTTACTAAATCAAAATTATTAAACAGCCCTCTTTAAATTAAAAATAGCATTTTATTAAGCCTCTTCCGGTTACTTTTCCGATAAGCGTCTCCAAAAATTTATTAATGCTCTTCCCATACATCCAGGTCGAGACAAAATTCCAGGAAAAGCTAATACCTTAAAACTTCTAAATAAATACAAAAATACATTTTACCAGAAAATTAGGAGTATATATGTTTCTTTGCTATTCGGAGAAATTTATTCCCATATTCGAAAGTAATTTTATTTTAAACGTTATTTTACGTTGGCTTTTCGAAGTGTAAACTTGTGAGTTGTGATATATAATAGCAAAAACGCCGAAAATAGCGACTGTGCCTGGATGGATTGCACCTTAAAAAAGTATTTTGTGTAGCATGCAGCAAGATTGTGAGTAAAATTTTAAGTTTATTTCCTCTTATTAATTAATTAATTAAGTTTTTAATTATTCCTTTATCTTTTACTAACATCTATTTTATAAGAAAACAACCGATGATGTGATTTTTTTTTGCAGATTACAAGTGAGAGAAAGTTTCAAGTCAACCAACATATGAAAACTCCATCTCATGCTGCAAAACTAACAAAGATGAAATTGGCGAAGAAGTGTCAGCAGACATTACCGCAATGTTGTTTGCCATCAACTTCCAAAAAATCGGAACAAGAACAATTTAATGAAAATTTGTGTCAAATATTTGTGTCGGCAGATATTCCACTACATAATTTAAGCAATTTAATGTTAAGTTATTTTTGCAAAAGTACATCAGCAAATATAACATTCCCGACGAGAGCACGTTAAGAAAAAAATATATTCGCTGTATCTATGCAGAAACATTGAATAGCATTAAGAAGGTTGCTACAAACAATTATATTTATATATGCGTAGATGAAACTACTGATAGTGTGGGCCGATACATAGTTCATTTAATGATTGGTATCCTTAACGTATCGGTTCCAGAAAATCTTATTTAAGTTCATTCAAACAGTTGGAAAAGGCAAATAATTTTACAATAGCAAGGTTTATACAGGAAGAACTGGCAACTTTCTTCTTACCGGAATCGATTTCAACAGAGAAAATTCCATTATTTTTGACGGATGCTGCACCATTCATGGTGAAGGCAGCTTTCAACTTGAAAATCTTTTACTCATATTTAATTCACACAACTTGCTTGGCGCACGGACTAAATCGTGTTGCAGAAAAAGTCAGAAACCATTTTCCCTTAGTAATTACTTTAATTAGTAGTGTAAAGAAAGTATTTTTAAAGGCCCCATTACGAGTTCAGTTTTACAAACAGCATCCACCCGGTATTCCGCTTCCTGCTCAACCAGTAATCACACGATGGGGAACGTGGTTGGAGACTGCTATTTTTCATGCAAATTATTATGAAGGAATAAAGACAATTATTATGGATCTTGATAGGGATGCACAATTTGTGATAGACACCCAAAAGGTGTATTCGAGTAAAGAAATACCTCAACAGTTGGCGTTTATTAAAGCCAATTACAGTTTTATTTCCACTTCTATATTGCAGTTGGAAAAACAATTTATGTCGCTAATCGAGAGCGTTGAAATAATAAACAAATTTGAAAAGTTATGTTTTGATGTTAAAGGAGGAGTGGGACAGTCCGTGTATGAAAAATTTTTAAGTATAATAGGAAAAAATTTGGGATTTAAAAAGCTAAAGGATATTGCTAAAATCTTGTGTGGTGATTCATTAGAAAATACTGAGTTGACAATAGATGATATTTCTAATTTGATATATGCTCCTATAACAAGCGTCGACATAGAACGAACCTTTTCAATATATAAATACATGTTTTCAGACAAGCGTCACAATTTTTCTGTTGAAAACTTTGAGAAATATGTGATTGTGAATTGTTTTCATAGGTAATTATGTTGTAAAATGTTCTAAATAAACTTGTAGTGAACGTAATAGAGCGTCGACATAGAACGAACCTTTTCAATATATAAATACATGTTTTCAGACAAGCGTCACAATTTTTCTGTTGAAAACTTTGAGAAATATGTGATTGTTAATTGTTTTCATAGGTAATTATGTTGTAAAATGTTCTAAATAAACTTGTAGTGAACGTAATAGAATATTTTTTCTACAGTATTCCATTTTCTAACATTCTTCGTATTTTTCTACCTATTTTTCATAAGAAAGTGCATATTTATGCGCATATTTTCATTTTTTTTTCATATAATCCGGCCTTTACTCGTAACAAGAGATGACAATTTTTGTAAAAGTAACATGTGCTCGATGCTAACCAATTCGCGAATTGGCTACATCGCCTAAAGCTTTGGCTATATCTTCCGTTATGTAGTACAAGTCTTCTAGAGTTAAGCGATAACATTACCATAGTCCCTTTCCAAATATGTAGGAATAATATCGTCTCCAGCAGTATGCTTGTTTTTCAGTGTCCCAATAGCCTAATTGATATCATATTGTGGAAAAGAAAAATGAATACAAGTGGATACCTACTTTTAATATGATAGAGAAGTGACGTAGTAATACAGAGAAAATTTGTAGGGAGTTAAACTTCATGGAATGTAAATTCGAAAGCGTCTGTGATTCAGAATATTCCTAGTCATTACAATGTGCATTACGAAAAATTCTAGGAATGCTCCACTCATCATCATATATATTCTTTATTCATTAAAAGAACTCCCTTTTTCGTGAAGGATAAAAACTCTATTTGGAATGTTAATTCATTTATGTTGATTTCAAATTTTCTCTGGACACTTCCTATATCTTTCTGCCCATTGCCTTTTGCCTATTATCTTGAAGTAATTAAATAATCTTATTCTCAGAACAGTGCAACCATATAGTAGCACATATACAATTTAAATCTTTTTATTTTTTAAAGCCATTAAAGACAAAGACACTTCTATTTTCTGTATCATGTTACATAGTTCTAAGAGCTATTTATGAAATTTCACTAGTTATCTAAACTAATGGAAGTGGTAGCGTACGCTTTGAAACTAGAAAACTGTAGTTGCGATACGGAAAATTTCATTATCAACTTTGCATCCAACAAAAATGTCACACCCTCATGTATGTCATTAATAGCAGTAAATGCAGTTAGTCAAAGAAGTAAATCAAATTAAACTCAGATTTTCAACGTTATTCAGATGGTCAAGTTCACTAAATGCCAGACAAAGCTAAATACTGTGTAGCCGAATTTAATGTAATAACGAAGTGGCTGGCTCTATAAAGTACTCTCTTAGGAGTAAGATCGAAGGGTTTATTTCGTATATTTCGAAGTTATTTTATTTTAAATATAATTCACAAACATTGTCCTCACTAAATTTACAAATGCTAATACATTTGGAAATCAAGCTATTTCTAAACTGTTCTTAAATTAAAAATTAATCGATGAAATCATGAGTTGGAAATCTAAAGAAGGGATTTGCATGTAAATAATTATATATTAATAGGTAAAGATAATTAATAAAAAATTAAAATAATGCAAGAAACAAATTACAGTTAACAAGCAAATTAAAATTTCGAGAAAAAAATTAATGAAACACTAAAAAGGTAATAGGCTTGTACAACGCGTACCAAAAAGAATTACATCTAGTTAGTTAGTTGTCAATGAGTTTCTTCCATAAATTACGATGTTCTGTATTCTTGAAATGCGGATATAAATTAAATGGCATAAAGGTTACCTACCTGTCACTGTCAAAATATATCATCGATAGATATGGTGATGAAATTAATAACAAGTACAATTTAGTTTCATAATTTATTTAATAAGCAGAGACCGGACACATAGGGTTGAAATGACGTCGTCATTACAACGATATACAACGGACGATATAAATAGTCTACAACATCTGTAAGTACATCACGCAGTTATTGAATGCGCTAGCGCTCTGGCTAGCGCGCACATCTGTTTTCATCGAGAATTGAGACGTTTTTTGTTGGATATTTACAGTTAAATTTCTGCTTTCATGGGCGTAGACAGAAGCGTGTGGAGTTTTAATAATTTAGTCTATTTAGATTATATTTCGTAAGATAAATAAAGTGCTGTGAGTTAGTTTCTTGTTTTCATAGTTTTAACTGTTAACTACATCGTAATTTTTGTGATAGATCCTGTTTAATATCGTTTAATTTAATCTACTTCTCCCAATTATTTCGACGTATGTGTGCATTGAATTTCGTTCAGTTTCAATAACTTACGCATACATTTTTAGTTATCATTTATTTAGATCTAGAGCATTGTTTAAGTTACTTTTTCAGATATGATATGAAAGAACGTCAAGAACGGCTTCGTAAAACAATGGGGAGTTGGATTGACGGTCATACTGATTGTATGTCCACGAAATTAATTGCAAAATCTGTAAAATATCCTTAAAAAATTCCATGACATCGCACGTACAACATCACTTAGCATCGCAAACACATGCACAGAAATTGGAACCGTTGGAATCTGACAATTTTAACGAAGAACTCTGTGAAACTTGTATGCGGCTAATATTCCATTAAATGAACTTAACAATCCCACTTTAAAAATATTACTCCAAAAATATACTGGTCGAAATGTTCCTGATGAATCCACCTTACGCAAATATTATGTTTCTAAGTGCTACACGAAAGCAGTAGAACGCATCAGAAGCCATCCTTCAAATCAGCACCTCTGGATAAGTGCCGACGAAACTGTCGATATATTAGGACGCTGTGTTGTAAATGTTGTAGCTGGTGTACTACATCCAACTATTTCATATAACGCATATGTAATAGCAACAAAAGTTATTAATACAGTTGATGCGGAAGCAGTTGCTAAAACCATTAACGAGAATATTCAAAAAATACTTCATTCGCACGACAAGTACAAAGAAAAAGTACTTTTATTTGTAAGTGACAGTGCTGCATATATGTTAAAAAACAGGTAGACTATTAAAGGAAACATATCCTAATATGCTGCATATTACTTGTGTAGCACATGCTCTCCACAGAATCTGTGAATATATCAGAGACACCTTTCCAGAAGTTGATAGACTTGTCCGATTTTAAAAAAGTTTTCAGAAAAGCACCATTGAAAGTAGCTCTTTATAGGGAAAAACTGCCATCTTTGTCACTGCCTCCTCCTCCAGTAATAACTAGATAGAGGACATGGTTGCATGCTACTAGTTTTTATGCAGAGAATTTCGATAGTTTAAAAATTTTGTTACATGTTTAAATGACGATGCTCGGAGTATTTCTGAGTGAAAGGAACTAACACAAATTCCACATTTAAAAAATCGGTTGTACTTTCTTCAGGAACACTTTGGAAATTTGCCAAAACTAACCACTTATTTTGAAAATCGAAATCTCAAATTAAATTATGTAGATTAGATGTGGCTATTAATAATTTGAAAAGTATTCAAAGTGACTTCGGATGTGGTCTTCGGCAAAAGTTAGACGCAGTGTTTAATTGAAATCCAGATTTAATAACATTGCGGCAATTGTGTATGGGGACAATGCCACAACATCTAACTGCAAAATACGCGGAAATAAAAGAATATGTCCAGTATGCACCTATAACTAGTTGCGATGTAGAAAGGAGTTTTATATTTCGAGGACGTATTTCATTCAAAGAGAACAAATTTTACATAAGAGAACCTTGAGAAAGTATTGCTAGTAAATATTAATACTCCTTTACTCAACTTGAACTACAAAATGAACAAATAAAAATGTATTTCGTATTTTGTAGCCGTATATATACCCGTTTTATTATTATAAGTATAATTATATAAAAAACATTAAAAACTTTAAAAATACAAGTGTTCAATAGTAGGCTCGTGGCGATTAGTCATCACCCTCTCGCGTCTGGTCTCTATTAATAAGAAAACTTTAAAGATGGGATATTAATCCAACAACCAAGGTAAATAACTATTTTGTAGAAATTTTAATTATTATAAATTATTATATTATATATTATATTTAGTGTTCAAATATTTTGCTGTGTACCAAGAATTTCGTCGTTACGTAAATTTTCTTGAAAGAAGTTGCAATAATTAAGCCTACTAGCGTGATCTGCTGGGTAAGATCTGCTGAACAATCGATACTTTGTATGAATCCATATGTAAACGACGCTTCAAGATTCTATGAATGGTATTCGATTCGTTCATTTGAACTGATAAACAACGAACTGATTTATGTAGGGTTTTCTTCAACAAGGTTTTCTACATGTTCAGCAATATTTTGCTGTGTACGTAATCTACCAAAACTTTCGCCTTTTAACACATATCCTGTTGCCCGAAACTTCTCCACGATTAGACGAATGTGGTGAGGTAAAGCGGTATTATTCACAACTCTATTAGGTAATTGCAAGTGAAACTGACCCTTACATTCCGCGTAGGAATATTGCCATTCTCCGTTAGTAAATTGTGCACTTCAGAAATATGTTTCGACGATAAAAATATTTTCTTGCAATGTGTACATTATTTAGTAGTATTGCTTATTAAAAAAAATATTTGTAAGAAAAAATTTTACTGCTAGTCACAAAATGACAAATGTCAAAATGATAGATAAATAGTTAGCTATAAATAAAGGCATGTGGTTTATAATAATTTGCAAGTAATAGTTACTAACTGTCTACTGAGATGAAGTTCTTTTTGAAACACGTTGTATTATAAATAAAATTAATTTCAAGATAAACACTTTATTATATTAAAACAACCCGTATATAAGCACAAAAAGTTTTAAAATAAACACATGCATATACTTTTAAAACTCAGTTCAGTTCCAACTCAATTGTATAATATATGTATATATATATATATATATATATATATCAATGTAAACAGATCTCATTTATAATTAGTTAAGTTGAAAAAGTGAAAATGTATTCAATTACCATATGGGGTATATAATTACTTTATTATTAACTAAAATTTCACAATTACAGAAATTATCTAACCACCTTGTAAATAATAAATATTTTTTCTGACGAAGACAATAAATGCCGAACGTTGAAACGTACTTGAAGTAATTTGCTAGTACTAGTTACTCAATGCCTACTGAGATGTAGTTCTTTTTGAAACACGTTGTATAAAAGAGGAGGAACTGTGAATTGATTTTCTGTTTGGACTATATATATATATATATATATATATATATATATATATATATATATATATATATATATATATGAACTTCATGTGTATGAGAATTAATAATTATTAAATCTCATTTTACATGCGATTGTCGCTATAATTTGTTGCATTAAATTCTACAATTCGGCAAATCACTTTTGCCCTAGATTGTAGACGCAACAAGCCGCGACGTCAACTGTACAAGTTGTCAGTACAAATGAAAAATTTGTGAAAATTTAATGCAACAAATTATAGCGACAATCGCATGTAAAATGAGATTTAATAATTATTAATTCTCATACACATGAAGTTCATTACAGTTCGTATATATACACGTAGTATAGAAGTGAATATCATGTCTGTATTCGGATAAGGTGCACTGATGATCTGTAAAAACAGTGAAATGTCGATATTTGCACATTCCGCGCAGATAAGTTTTTCACAAATTTTTTATATATATATATATATATATATATATATATATATATATATATATATATAATATATATAATTTTAAATTTCAAAATTTTAACTTTAATTGTTAATCTAATTGGTATTTCAGTCTTTAATCTAATTTTAATTTTAATTGTTAATTTAATTGTTAATTCAATCTCACAAAAGCAAACACAGTTCTCATGTTCTCATTGTATTAATTCTTGTTTCTAGATACTTGAAAAAGACTGAAAAATAATAAAAGTCGAAACGTCGTAGAATAAAACATCATAATTCAATAAAAGGTCGCTAAACCAATAAAAAGTCTATTATTTTTAATATTAAGACACGGCCAATAAAATAAATAAGAAAAATAAAATTCTTATAAAGACTATATATATATATATATATATATATATATAACATTTGATAAATTATTGGAGGTTTTCGGCTTTTATATGAAATATTTACAAATATCAAGTTAGTATGTATGTAATTGCAAAGTAAGGGGGGATGTAAACATTGCTGTCTACAAATTACAAAGCAAATCATACGAAATTTCATATGATTTGCTTTGTAATTTGTAGACAGCAATGTTTACTTCCCCCCTTACTTTGCAATTACATACATACTAACTTGATATTTGTAAATATTTCATATAAAAGCCGAAAACCTCCAATAATTTATCAAATGTTATATTTAATGAACGGCTAAGAAATTATCTAATCACTTATATATATATATATATATATATATATATATATAAATATATATATATATATATATATATATATATATATATATATATATATATATGTACATTTAGCTGACGGTATTTTTTCATATACTTTTCCTGTGGCAAGCAATTTTTACATTAAATACACTAAGTTATCCAAACTATATAAAATTTTCAATAACAGAAAGGAATTTTCGGAACATGCAAACACATATTCTTCTGATTAAAAATTTATTCCGTTTCCTAACCGAAACAATTTATGTGGAAATTTTACCTAACGAGTTTTAAAACATTTTAACTGAAAAATTCTATGTTTGTCGAATATTATTTGGTATATTAAATTAACGAAGGGATGTTAAGTTGAGATACAAATTGACAGTTCCACATGGTGATAACAAAATTGGAGCTTTATTTTTAACTGAAAATACTACACACAAAATAATGACAAATGTAAAAAGATATTGTAATAAAAGTTGTAAAGTAACAGAGATATTCACAGTGATGCGAGCAACACAGAAACAAGTTGTGTTTTCATGATGGTGCTCCACCTCATAACAGTTACGAAGTGCGTGAGCATTTAAATAATACGTTTGGTGACCGATGGATAGGTAGAAGTGGGCCTATTGCATCACACGACTTGAACCCCATGAACTTTTATGTATGGGGAGATACGAAAAATTTGTTGTACAATAACGATAATGAAATTTAAAACATTCACTTATTGACCATACGTCTTCAAGATGCTGCAGACACAATAAGTAGGCAAGATATCCGAGTGTGTTATAACTTGTGGATACGGCGGGCACAAGCTTGTATTCAAGCAGGTGTCGATAACTTCGAACATTTTCTTTAGGAAGTGTTCCTGTACTGCTCGTATAAGTGTGAATATCTCTGTTCCTTTACAATTTTTTTTCTTTTCTCATTATTTTGTGTGTACTATTTTCAGTTAAAAATAAAGCTTCAATTTTTTTATCAACCTGTATTTATGACAATATATGCATACTATTGTGTAAATATTTTTATGCAATCTTATCTAAAAATGTGTATGTCTGATGTGAATTTTAAGTAAGTGTACCCCATGTTCTCAGACTGACAAGCTTATACAGGTTCAAACGTACTATGTCATAGTTACACATGCGCCGAGTCTACGCTATAAACAGTAAAGTTCTACGAAGCAATAGGTATCTTATCAATCTTATAATTCTGCAATTGGATAACGTCACTAGTAGATGAAACTATCTCAGTTAACAAAAATTATACAAAGATAATGGGAGAAAAAAGAGGTAGGCCCTATATGATTTGGAATAATAAAATGGCCAAGATATTGAAAAATAAAAGATTAACATGGGAGCAGGCTGAGGTATTAACAAAAGGCAAGCAAGAATGGAGAAAAATAGTTACGAAAGTTTGAAGAAGTGTACAAGTGACAGTCGAAATATTTCGGAAATCTAGGAACGTTGTTTAGTTTGATAAATAATGCATTGGTATATATTGGTATATGCATTGGTATACTGCAATGTGTCAAAAATATGACGTCTTTCTCTGATTGTCAAAAAATCAGTCAGTTTGTGAAGAGTGCAGTTTTCAAGTTTGAAAATGGAGTTAACTTGTAAAAATGTTCGTGCTATGATTTATTATGATTTTTGTAGTGGTTTACCTCAAAACCAGTGCTTAGAACTTCCGCATTTAGTGACGAAGCTCCATCAAAAACAACGGTATATCGCTAATTTCAATACACGTGTTGACATACTAAGGTTCAGGATCAAGCAGGGCAAGGGCGTTCTGCAACATCTGTTGTTGCGGAAAATATCGATGCTGTACGTCGAATGATTGAAGAAGGTACATATTTCTATGACCTCGACAATTTTGCTCATTTGGCCGTAAGGAAATTTTATTCTCGTTGGATACCGCATAATCATTCCGCGAATCAAAAAAGATCGCGCAAAATGGTACAAAGCAATGTTGAAAAAATTCAATCACAGATTTTCTAAGCATGTCTATGGCATCATTACAGTTGACGAATCGTAGATATATTCTTATGAACTGGAAACAAAGTTTGGGTTTTATGCCAGCGAAGCACTTCTAAAGAAATTATTGCGTGTTTCATAGCAAATTCTGGTCATGTTGCTACAATTATTCTGGCGAATTGTCGAACTGTAAATGCGGACTATACAACAATTTTTTTGCGAAGTTATTGATGAATACCGAAAAATCAGACCTGAGCGTGCGATCATCCTTAATCATGATCATGCTACTCCCCATATCACTCGCGCAACAGTCGATTATTTGCGAAGTAAAAGCATCGAATTAATGATTCATCCAACCAATAGTCCTGACTTGTACGTTCTTTGGAAATTTTTGTACGTTTCCAACAATAAAAAAATGCGGGGGCCACGGTTTTTCCCTGTCCAGAAGAGGCCACTGCATCGAAGCCACACATTTTGAGTAGGCCAACTGGCATAAATGTTTCAATGATTGGTTTGAACAGATAAAAAAGTGCATAAAATTTAATAGTGAATATTTCAAAAAACAATAAAGCCATTAAAGGTTTTCTTCATAGCTTTTCCCGCAATTTTCCGACCGTTACTCGCAGATAGATAAAACGTCCTCTACACTTAATACTAAAAGAGGGATAGTTTTATATACATAACAAAAAATGAATACCTCGTGGTCATTAAATTTTTAGTAAAAGAAGGAAATACGCGTACGTTTGGGGCAGGAGTCCCTTGAAGATGATAAACGTTCCGGTCGACCAATTGAAGTGTTAGCGCCACAAACGATGTCATTTATTGAAGAATTGACATTTACAAATCGCTGTTTGAAAGTGAAGGAATTATAAACAATGTCTAGCATTTTTTAAAAAAGTGTTTGCTGAATTCTGTATGACCATTTGTGTGTGAATATGGTTAGTGCAAGATACATACCCCGACTTCTTTCTACTCCTTAACGCCAACGTTGTGTTGAATGTGCGCGCATATGTATGCAGACGACTCGAAGCCGATTTTGAAGTCCATTATCACATGGAATGAAATACTCGGTCTGTACTATATCCCAAATCCAAAAAGGAATTGACGAAATGGCGATAACCAGATAAACCTCGTCCTATCAAGACACAAGTCGTTCGACCAATGAAAAGATTACGATGGTGATCGTCTTTAAAGATATCATTACAACTGTCAACAGCACATATTATGCTTGTTTATTGCGTAAATTAACAGACAATATTAATAAAAAATTGCGAGAAAATTTGTTGAAAGTTGTTCGATTACTGCATGACAATGCATCAGCTTATGCTGCAGTTCCACAAGCTGACAACTCGCGAATGAGGCTTTCAGGAAATTCAACATCCACCGCATAGTCCCGATATGACTCTTGGTGACCATTATTTATTTTTCAATTTAAAAATCATTAAAAAAGGTGGTAGGGGCGTCATTTTTATGATGATATTGAGTTGCAATGACCGAGAACATAAACCGATACGACATGCTGTCATATAGAATAGAAAATTGAATATGTAACTTTTATATTTGTATTTTAATTTATTTTAGAATTTTGATTTGATAACTTTTCCGCATTTTAATTATTAATTTTTTTAATAGTTATACAGCGTGTTCGAGATAAGAATGAACTGTATGGGGATCTCAGGAACGGTAAGAGATGCAAAGTTGTTTACATGGGAAAAAGTTGCGCACTTTAGTGACTTTTTACATGACATTGACTTAATTCAATTATGTTTTTTGTGATATTTAGGACTCTTAAAGCTCTGCAAGATTATGCTATTATATTTTTAGTTTGACGTTTCGGTTTTGAGAAACCAGCATCAATTTTATTTTTTTATATGGACGGAGAAAAAAGTACAACCTGTATCTGATGGTATTTTCATTACGAATTTAAAGATGTATCACACATTGTGTTGTCAAAATAACTTTTTGCTGAAAAAGTAAATTTATTATTTTTTTGGTATTTTTCGTAGTAGTTCTTCCTTAGTGATAATAACGCGTTAAGTTAATTGGACCAAATACAATGTTTTAATGAAAACGATGGAACACAATCTAAAATAGTGTTTCGGGAAATACGTATTTATTGTTTTATAAATTGCATATATGCGAATACAGGTGTACTTTTTTCTCCCCCATATAAAAAAATTAAATTTATAATGGTTTCTCAACACCGAAACGTCGTACTAAAATGTACAGGGTTATTCATTATAAATGTCCCAGCCCTTACCATAGTTATTAATGCATAAAAAAAATTTTTTGAAATAAAAATTGTATGTAATTTTATTATAACGTTAACAAAAGTACAGTGGCGTGCGTAGTTTAGGGGACACAAAAAATAATTTTTTTTTTAATGAGACACCCTGTATATTATTAAATTTTTGAAAAGATCTTTTTCTTCTTATTTCAAAAATATACCATATCATACCCCTGTCTTACACCGTTCTTATGTTATTAAAGGATAAATATAGTAAATTAAACTAGTTACTATAAATATTGAAAAGTTAATATCATCAAAGAAAGCTATGAAAATCACAACTGTCATGTTTATTAAATGTCATTTCTTTATTGAAACATTCAAAATGGTTTACAGTGTAGCAGAAAAAATTCAAATATTTACTTGCTATATAGAAAATAACAAAGATAAACGTGCAGCGCAAAGAGCATACAGGGAGTTGTATCCAAATCGTCCAACACCCGCAGACAATACGTTCAGACGTATTTACCAACAGGTAAATAATACCGGTAGTTTTAATAGAAAAAGGCGAGTAGTTCATGCAAACAACGAAGATCAATTAGATGTACTGCTTTATTTCGACGGTAAGCCCTCTTATAGGTATTCTTGAAAAGTTTTTTTAAACACTATATTATTTTTTAGAAAATTCTGAATGTAGTATAAATAATGCAGCAGCTCATTTAAATATAAGTTACTCTAAAATACAACGTACGTTGAAAACTAGCAACTACAAACCATATAAAATTTTATCCGTACAACTTTGACAGAGGCTCATAAAAGGAAAAGGTTAGAGTTTTGCCGCCAAATGATCCAAAAGTTATATGAAGATCCTGATTATTTGACTAAAATATTATGGACCGATGAATCATGCTTTTCTACGGCTGGAGTTTTTAATAGGAAAAATCGTAGGTCATGGGAAAACAAGGAGAATAGGAAAAGATAAAAAAATCAGGAAGAAAAACTCTTAGTGTATGGTGTGGAATTTTCAGAAACAAAATTGTTGAACCCATATTTTATGATTTCAATTTAACTGGAGTTACCTATCTGGAAATGATTCTTCCTGAAGTTGAAAATATTCTTGTAGAGAATTTTCCGGACGTTCAACTTCAGGATATGATTTGGATGCAGGATGAGGCAACTCCGCATAATGTCCTACCTGTTAAAGAGCATTTGAACAATGTATTTCAAGTGTGGATAGGGAATAATGGAACCATATTATGGCCTCCTAACAGTCCGGATCTATCCCCTATGGACTCATATTTTTGGGGGTTTTTAAAAGACATAATAAATAATAATAATGGCTGTATTCAAGTCATGAAAGACCGAATTCAATTAGAAATAAATAATCTAAATGTAAACAATCAAGCCATTTCTGATGCAATTCAAAATATAATTAGACGTTTAGAATTATGTATTGAAAATAATGGTGGACACTTCGAACAACTTTTATAAGTTATTATTTATTTATAGTTGTAAAGTTATCTTTGTTATATTCGTTTTATAGGTATTATTTGTAATTTTAATTAAATGTTGACCAAAACTCATTTGTAGATACAAAACTTTTATTTAATAACTTAAGAACGGTGTAAGACAGGGGTATGATATGGTATATTTTTGAAATCAGAAGAAAAAGATCTTTACAATAATTTAATAATATACAGGGTGTCTCATTTAAAAAAAAACAATAATTTTTTGTGTCCCCTAAACTACGCACGCCACTGTACTTTTGTTAACGTTATAATAAAATTAGTTTATAACCACACAACTTTTATTTCAAAATTTTTTTTGTTTATGCAATAATAACTATGGTAAGGGCTGGGACATTTATAATGAATAACCCTGTAACAATACCATCTTATAGAGCTTTAAAAGTGAAGTCTTATTTATTTTTCGATAAGTTGTAAAATAAAGTCGGAAAAAAATAAAAACAAAAATACACATTTTCCTAAATATCTTAAAAAACAAAAAATATAATTAATTACGTAAATTCCATGTAAAAGGTCAATAAAGTGTGCAACTTTTTCCCATTTTAAACAACTTTGTATCTCTTACCGTTCCCGAAATCGCCATGCAGTTCATTCTTATCTTGGACATAGTGTATATAATAGTCGATTACGTTCTCAAACTACATATTTTATTAAAAAAATGCACTTCACCCATTCAATAATTCCCTGTTACGTAACACGATTCGGAACTTCCTCTTCCGCACCCGTTCATTGGACCTACCTGTAGGGTGCTTGCTCGGTTTCACTTTTAGCTCGTGTGGTATAGGCGTGGATTCGATTGATGACCTAGGATTAAATATTCTTTTTTAGAAGCTCCACGCTGTCTAATATAAGACCCGCTCAATTGCGAACGCCAGGGATATCAGATTGTTGAAAGACTTGCCACTAGACAAGGTGAATAGAAAGATTCAAAAATCCAGCGAAGAGATTCGTATTTACAAAAAAAATGGAAATAAAAAAGTATTTATAAGCGTTTCATTTGTTAATTACATTGAATAAATTATAATGAAGTATTTAACAAGTTTTAATGTAATAAAAGACAAATTGGGATAAGTATAATCATAAAATAACTTAATTTGAATTATAATTTAATTATGTAACTATGGAATAGTGTATCAGGTATCAGTATATTAATCTTATTAAAGAAACAGGAAGGTAAAATCTATCAGGTTTTTTGATATAGTAGGATTATGTGAAAAACCGATTTCCATTTCTGATGTCAAATAGTTTCAAAGGGTAAAATTTACAGTTGTACAGTTTGTAACGTACTCTTTAGATATAGGTACCTGAGGAAGCCACTGTGCTGGCGAAACAATTGTCGTGTTCCGATTAAAGATTAAAAGTGAAGATTAGAACCGTAATTTTATTTCTATTTTAAAATTTACAGTTAAAAATCGTGCTGTTTTCAGTTTTTGATTAATTTTTAAGAGTTATACATAAAATCTTAAAAAAGGTATATAACCCCTTACCACAATTATTAATCGTATCCTAAATACGTATTTCGACAACTAAGTTGTCATCATCAGTAGGTAAAAACCCACTAATTAAAAAGTCGCACATGGGGTCTCTGGAATAGGTACCGAGGGGTACCTTCCTATTCCAGAGACTATGAAATATTTAGAAAGCTTGCTCCACAAGAATAACATTGAACCTTCAAACCTTCTTTTCATTTGTATTACCATAATTGTGTCATCGTCGTTTTCAAATTGAAGTTATTAGGACATGTTTAGTGCCGTTCCCTTTGGAAAGGAATGTTTGTCGGTCCTTCGGTCGAGATATTTCAACTCGGAGAATAAACAGATGTGAACGCCTTTCCCTAAGAAGTAAGTGTTTTTCGATATTTTCGTAGTTTAGATTCGCATGTTAAATTAGTCTATACGTGGACGCGGTGTAAAGTAGTTGTTGCGTGAGCGGTTTTCTAGCATTACTGTGCCCCATGTGCGACTTTTTAATTGGTGGTTTTTACCTACTGATGATGACAACTTAGTTGTCGAAATACGTATTTAGGATACGATTAATAATTGTGGTAAGGGGTTATATACCTTTTTTAAGTTTTTACTCAACCACAGTTTCCAAAGAAAGAATTATACATAAAATGCTTAAGATACGTTAATGTATAGCAGTTCTAAAAGGCTATCGAAATCTAGGTCAGTAGAATGCTCTCGCTTTTACGCCGTAAAAAATATGTTTCTGTAGAACTATTTAAAAACGGAACACTCATTCTCGCAAGCTAAACAGCAAACAAAGTCTAACTATTTTATAATTTATATTGTAAATAATGCAATGAAATTAAAACAATATCGATTAAAATTGTTTTATAGATGTCTGGCCTAAATAAATAAAGCAATATTTCATCACCACACCTTTACATAGTACGATGGCCAGTCAAATTTGAATGAGACTTGTTTAATAATGCTTTATTAAACTAAAATATAAAGGACAGAATACATATTATATTTACACACTTGATGCTATTAACATCGATTTATTATCTTTTTCATGATATATTGGAGCCATCTAAGTTACGAGTTAGTGGACTACACATTTAAACGCGGATTTTCCCCTTTAGTATTAGCTTGGCTACTCGTGGGAAAGCACTTGCGGGTGTGCCTCTTTTTGCCGTCACATGTCTCGAGACATTTTCTCTTGGCATTTGACGTAGAAGATTGTGTTATTATACTTAGCGGCAGCGATTGCCAATAGGTGCTTCACCACATACACTGACGAGATCTAAGAGGAGATCGAAACACGTGTCTGTACGTTGAAGTAATGATGGCTTAAATATGCGTTGTGTATGTCTATGTACGTATATACAGATCTGTTTTTAGCATTTTTGTATTATTGCACATAATCTATACAGTTTTTATGCCTGTCTTTACATTTACGCCATATAATTGGTAATTTTTGAATACTATTTCGGAAGAAAATTGTTGGACATTCACTTGACATACTTCGTACAAATTGCTCAACATCTTTATCGCTTGTGAAATGTCCTTCAAAGGATTCTTTTACGGTGTAAAAGGTCACTATATAGTATTCAGCAAATCAAAGTAAAGAAGGTGTATCGATTCAAAAAATGTAATTTTCCCATTAGATTTATGATACTGCTTCACAACAATACAGAGCGGTCACATTAGAAAAATTGCATTGAATGTTCGTCCTATAGTCCTGATTTAAGTCCATGTATCATATATTTGATCCATTATAGTATCCAGCCAATTACAATTCTCCGATTATGTAAGAAATCTAGGATAAAACATCTTGATGATCCCAAAAAGTTGAAGAGAAAACTTTCCTAACCGGAAATTTTGTTTTTCCCTAGTTCATCTTTCATTGGCCATTCCTTAATAGTCCGTTTGCTCTTGGTTGTTGTAATTATGTACCCAAGTCTCATCTGCTGTTACTATAAAATCGTCTCCTTCCGTTTCATACCGAGTCACTAACCTTTAACATGTTTCAATACATAGAATCTTCGGTTCGACATTCAACAAGCATGGTGCTCACCTTGTCATAACTTTTCGAAATTTGAATACATTGCGAATAATTGAATGAACACTTCCATGACTTATTCCCACGTTTGCACTTACTTCATCTTTCTTCTTCCTACCTTCATAATTGCTCATGTTTCACTTTTATTCCTCCACTTCCACTGCACCTTTCGGTGCCCGCTATTGTTTAATGTTTATATTAGTGATCTTCTGTCGTTGCTTAGCTGTCGCGTCCTTGCCTATGCGAACGATCTAAAAATCTTCAAGTAAATATTTCCTACCTTTAATTGTGAAGCTCTGCAAAAAAATTTAAACACTACCTACCATCGGTGTAATGAAAACAAGATAAAGATCAGTATAAATAAATGTGCAGTTATCACATACACAACCAAAACGAACTCATTGATATATACCTATTCACTTGATCACTTGAATATCTCATGACAAATCAAAGATCTAGGTATTTTGTTTGATCAACGCTTGCAGTTCACTGACAACATTCTATCTATTTGCATGTCCGCTTCACGCAATCTTAGTTTTGTTATTCAATCCTGCCGTAAATTTGCAAATCTAAATACGGTAGAGACGCTCTATCTTACACTGGTTCGCCCTAAACTAATGTGCCTCAATTATATAGTACACTTATTATGTCTACTAGAATTTACTGATCGAGAGAGTGCAGCGAACAATCTTGAAATATCTAACCTACAAATTATCTGGCAACTACCCTGCTATGAATGTTGACTATCAAGAATTGCTGCTGCGGGTACACAAACTTATCTCACTTTCTGATTCCAGAGAGATAGCGAGTGCTCAATTTATGATTAAGCTAGTCAATAATGGCATCAACCGCACCGAACTTACTCTCTGCTGTCGACATTGTAGTGTCGAAATATGCAACGAGACCAAATGAAACATTCGCCGAAGCCAGGGCAGGAACTAACGTCTTTGCCAAAACACCAATTACGCATATGACTAAGAATGCACAGCATAATTTTCCCCGATCGTTGTTCCTTTCCTCGGCAATTTAACCATGAATAAATTACCCACGCTTGCATCTTCTGACAGTTTAAAAACTCGGTTAATATCTCTTATGATTTTCTGTTGGACAATAAGAACAATTATTATTATTATTATTATTATTATCTACTGTTAGCCGTTTGTCATTCTTGAATGTTTGTTGACATTTTTCTTGTCTTTTGACGACGTCAGTACATTAAGTTTATTATCGGAACTCACATGTGGTTTCTACGGCCTCCAGATCTTCCAAGAATAATTCCTGTGTAATTTTATGCTAATTTTTATACATTGTGACTGCTTAAATTTATAAATCCTTTTTCAATAGATTTCGTTTTCTCTTTTTCTGTTCTTACTTTTTATCGATAAGTAATTACCTACGGCTACGCACTGTTTACAAGTCATATATGCTAGGATGCTTTTTGCCAGATTATCCTGTAATACTTTCGTCAGTTGTTGGATAATAAATAAATATATGACAATTTATTACCAAAAATTTATGTAAATTTACAAATAAAATACTCTTTGCGTGTTTTAAACGTTTCAAATATATGAATACATTTTTGTATCTTCTGTATTTGTAAACGCGAATAAACAGAACAATCAAATATTTTCCAAAAAAAAGGAGATATATATCTAAACATTTAGAAATATTTGTTCTATACGCCAGGGTAATAAAAGTAAGATTTCGATATCAACGCAGTGAATCTTGTCTGAGATATATCATCATTTGTCAAAATGACGAGATACTGTCAATGCGATCAGATAAATAGCATGATGACTTATTGTAAAAAGGATATAAATTTTTTGCCAGCGCTCCCGAATGTTGGCGGTATGGAAATGTTGATTTGTTTTCACCGTTTTATGTCATCGTAATCCACACTCGCGGACCCGTAGTATTGGCGCCTCGCGGTATTTTTGCAATTGCCTATTCTGTCATTAACGGCCTTCGTTCTTCGTTTTTTTATCGAGTTAGTTACGAGCCTTAACGGTTCGGTGCGATCTTTATTTTAGATAGTCATGTGAAATAAACTAAATAACGGGTGTTCAGAAAAATTCGGAGACAAAGTAGCCCTTTAAAATTTGAAGTCTAAAATAGGGTACGGTAGAATAATACATTTAATTAACACAATTTTTAGGTTATTATTAGAGACCGAACGCATCAGGCCGAAATTACGATGGACCATATAAATAGTTTATAGCTTCGCTCAGTACAACACACAGTTATTGAATACCACTATTCATTCGGTTAACCGCACATCTGCTTTTTATCGTTGAGTTGTGACGCAATTACTTCAATATTACACTTAAATTTCTTTCTTCAAGGGCGTAGATAAAAGCGTAAGGAGTTTCTATAATTTATCTTATTTATTAGTTAATATTTCGTAAAATAAATAAAGTACTGTGAGTTAGTTTATTTTTTTTCATTGTTTTAACTGTACCTACGGATAAGTGCCGACGAAACTGTCGATATATTAAGACGCTGTGTGGTAAATGTTGTAGCTGATGTACTACATCCAACTATTCCATATAACGCATATCTAATAGCAACAAAAGTTATAAATACAGTTGATGCGGAAACAGTAGCTAAAACCATTTACGAGAATATGCACCAAATACTTCATTCGGACGACAGGTACAAAGAAAAAATACTTTTATTTGTCAGTGACAGTGCTGCATATATGTTAAAAGCAGACAGACTATTAAAGGAAACATATCCTAATATGCTGCATATTACTTGTGTAGCACATGCTCTCCACAGAATCTGTGAATATATCAGAGACACCTTTCCGGAAGTTGATAGACTTGTATTCGCTTTTAAAAGAGTTTTCAGAAAAGCACCATTGAGAGTAGCTTTTTACAGGGAAAGGCTTCCATCTTTTCCACTGCCTCCCTCTCCAGTAATAACTAGATGGGGAACATTGTTGGAAGCTACTAGTTTTTATGCAGAGAATTTCGATAGTTTACAAAATTTCGTTACATGTTTAAATTCCAAAATTAAAAAATCAGTTGTACTTTCTCCAGGAACACTTTGGAAATTTGCCAAAACTAATCACTTATTTTGAAAATCAAAATCTCAAATTAAATGATAGATTAACCATATTAGTTGTGGATATGTGACTTCGAATGTGGCCTTCAGCAAAAATTAGACGCAGTTTTTAATAGAAATCCAGATTTAATAACATTGCGGCAATTGTGGCTTAAAATAATGTTAAAACAGATTAATTGTTCGTATAGTCCTTTGATTATAACCCTAAAATAAATATCGTAAATTGTGGTTTTATAAATTTTCAACAACAATGGCCATAATAAATGATAAAAGATGTTAAAATTGTGCACCACCTTCTTCCAAGCATTTTACGCACCTCCTCCTAATGCTATCAAATATATTTTATAGTACAAGACTATTTCTAATTTCATTAATTTTATGTATAATTCTGTCTCGCAGATCTATATAATCTTGCACTTATATTGATAAATTGATTTTTTTACAAAAGGCCGTAAAAATAAATCACACCGTATAAGATCACATGATCTTGGAGGAAATTTATTTTCGCTATTCAAACTAATTAAACGATGTCCAAATACTCCTTGTAACATATTCATTGTTTCACTCGCTGTGTGAGCCATTTCAAAATTTTGTTGAAAGTAACCCAAGTTGGTTCATCACGAAGCTGATTAAGGAAAGGCAAAAGTATTTCCTGTCGATATCTTTCTGCAGTTAAGCCACAATTTTAAAAAAATGGACCAATAATCTTTCACACCAAACGCCAACTTTCTGGTCTTTGTATCACTTCACATTCTCGTGTTTTGTGAGTTAACATGAAACCATTCTTCCCCCGAAAAGATATTTTTTTCTAGAAATTCATAATTAAAATTATTTGTAAACCATTCGCAAAAAAACTACTCGTCGCGGATAGTCAATATCGAAGATTTCTTGCAAGCAAGTTATAGAATATGGATATAATTGATAAATCTTGTTTTAAAACTCTATGGCAAGAACCAACTGACAACCCAGTTTGTTGAGCAAGAGTTCGTACTGAAGTTTTCGGAGGTTCAGTAAGCATTATTCGTCTAACATTACCATCGCTTCTTCTGTCCGAACTTTTGGTCGCTCACTACCCTCTGGGCATCCCACACTACTGGTTTGTCGAAAAACTGGAACAATTCTTATCAGTGTACACTGAAAAGTATTATAATCAAAAGCGAGGTCGGAAAATTCATCTTGAAATTCCATCGATCTTTTAACTATTTCGTTTAATTTTCATTCTCAAAATTCAAAAATGTAAATTACTATCTTTAATATTACATTCTGACACTTATTAATAGACAACAGTTGACATTTAATATTTAATACAAATCATAGAGTTAAGTAAGGACATACGATTTTTTGTTCAAAACTTACTCGACTTTGAATTTTTCTGAACATCCGGTATATTGGAAAGATATTTTCATAGTTGTTCTTCGCTAAACTTTATTTCAAAATTGATACAAAGTTAAAGAACATATTTTACTACAGATCTAACACTTGTAATATCGTGAGTTATACACTAGAGGTTGTCGAATTGTTCAATTTGTAGTGTATTCTCGTTTTTGATGGGACATCATTACAGACAAGCACAGATGTGTATAGGGTACGGCTAAAAAACGTTAAGGTACCAGTTTTATATTTACTATACTGTAAAAAACGATGTTATTTTTTCAAAATAAATTTTATTACTTGGCTATACAATACCAAGAGACAAGAGGTCATTTCCGTTTACTTCTAATTTTTCCTTCTTGCTTCAAACTCAAATGTTTGCTTAACCACAGCATATGATTTTCGTTTCCCTCGACATTCTTGCATTATTTTACCCAAAATTTCCTTAAACATTTTAGTAATCTTTGTTTTGGGTATTCTTGCAAAATGTACTAGTTTTTATATTATTGACGACTTGATACCTACTACTATTTGAACTTCGATGCAAGATTGACAGTTCCTGATTAAATCCTCATTGTCATAAATCTCTTCTTTTCTTCATCGATTTCATTTCCTTTACATAGAACCTAGTACTTTACTTTATCCTAATTTATTCCCAATTCTCTTTACTGTACTATTCTTTTGAGTTTACAAAATAACTAGGTTTAGTATGCAGTGGTGTTATTTATTGTATTTCGTCTAGTTATAAAAGAATTAGATGGTATCAAACTTAAGTATTTATATTAAAACCGAAAAAAGAAATGGTATTTACTCTATTCCCTCGTATTTTCCATCAAAATGCTTTTCTGACTTATATACAGCGCCTTCTTAAATTGGATACTTTTCTGTGTTATAAAAACAAGCACAAAAAGATATCCAACATATTGAACTTATTATAGTCTATTATAGTCTGTCAAAATATTAACTGTCAAAATTATATGATTCTCACTAAATGCACGAAGAGGTTGTAAGACTTTTTTTCTATTCGATGTTATCTTAATTATAGATCTACAACAAATTATCTCTGACGAAAAGTCAAACGATTTAGTTAATGCGGGACTCGAGGTGAAAAAAAGTATATTAACGCGAAACTTAAGAAACCGTATATTTTAAGGGGCGAATCGAGCCGAAAGTTGGGCCTCCTATCGTCTTTCGTCTTTTTTTACTATATGTCCGGCACTAAAGATAATCTTATTTAAAAAATGAGATTAATTTCGTGAGGCCGTTACCGCAAAGTTTGGTATTAACACACCGGATATGATTACTCATTGATTACCCTAATCCATCTACATCCTCCGGTCTATTCCATGTGGATGCATTCTGAGTTATGAGGTCGTTTACTTCTAGACATACGTACGAGCATTCCCTTTTAATGGACAGTCCATATACAGCGGGCTCAAAAAGTCTGTGTTTATATAGATTTTATTAATATAATTTATAATATATGTACAATTTTACTTTATATTAATATGTTATATATATATATCAAAATGTCAACTAATATCTCCTTTAGAACAACCAATTTATATATTTATTAAATCAGAAAAACAGTTTAGATGACAGTATAAGAAACTATATTTTTTTTTATTTTTCCGATATATTTACTTTAATTTAAATAATTTTACGTACTATATGGACCATTATTTTCTCAATGATGCCTTATTTTTCGAAATATTTTCAAATTATTACAGGACGGACTCAATGAAGAATTTTTACATCGGTCAAAAACTTTTAGTCTCAAAACCAAAATTTTTAATACAAATATTCATATAATTTTTATGTTTGTTATTACTATAGCATAGCTTCATGTTTAAATAATCGTAGTCAAACTGTAATCGTTTAAAAGAACAGCTTCAGAGCATTTAGGACAATTATTGTTCTACAAGGTGTCTGTAAAAGGTCTTTACAAAAATCTACTACATACTCCTTGCAGCAAAATAAGCCTATTTAAGACAACTTACCTTATTACAAAGTTGCTTAGTTTGGGCGCTATACGAAGCTGAAGTTACACTTCTGAAATAGTTTTTTTATTATGAATATAAAACGGCTGACGCGATTTTGCTGAAATTTGGTACGTTGACATAGTTTTATGAGACAAAAAAGACATATCATTTTGAGTAGTCACTCCATATGCGTAGAACTTGGGTTTTTTAATAATTGCGCATTTCAAATTTCTGCGCCAATGGGAGGGGGGAGGAGTTTAAATATAAAATTTAGATTGTGCAACATATTTACTATAGAAAAGATACTCTTTATAAGACTCGATGACTGTCATGGTTTTTGTGAAATTTGTATTTTAATCATTCAAAGTAACAGTAAACACAAAATCTATGTTACTAAACCATGTAAAAAATTATTAAATATTTCATAAAAATGTTTAAAAATGTCCACCATTTACATGTATACAAAGATGTATACAACGAAGAAAATTACTAATTACCAATGATTTGAGACCTCTAGAAAACTGATGGAATGTGATTCCACTAACTAATCTAATGAAGGAATGAAAAGGGAAATTAAAGAAATGATTAGCATTAAACAGGTAAAAAATTCAATTAACAAGAGAAGTGAGAGTTGTTTAAGGCGAATTCCAACAGCTTAACATCTTAAGCCGCTCCATGGGCGCATACATAATAATAACTTATATTTTAAATTCTTTGAGAAAGGCATCACTTGCCGAAACATGTAACCGTGTTTTAAATATATACATTTTTAAGTGAAACCAGACCTTAAATCGTCAACTAATTGAATCTACCATAACATACAAAGGTCACGAACGAACTATATATATATATATATATATATATATTAAATTATAGCGATAATCGCATGTAAAATGAGATTTAATAATTATTAATTCTCATACACTTGAAGTCCATTATAGTTCGTATTATAGAAGTGAAAGTCGTGTCTGTCCCCGGATAGTGTGCACTGATGATCCGTAAAAACGGTGAAATGTCGATATTTGCATATTCGGATGGATATGTCTTTCACAAGTTTTCATTAGTACTGACAACTTGTACAGTTTACGTCGCGGATTGTTGCGTCTACAATCTAGGACAAAAGTGATTTGCCGGATTGTAGAATTTAATGCAATAAATTATAGCGACAATCGCATGTAAAATGAGATTTAATAATTATTAATTCTCGTACACATGAAGTCCATTATGGTTCGTATATATACACGTATTAAAGAAGTGAAAGTCGTGTCTGTCCCCGGATAGTGTGCACTGATGATCCGTAAAAGCGGTGAAATGTCGATATTTGCATATACCGGGGGGATATGGCTTTCACAGATTTTTAATTTTCATTTGTACTGACAACTTGTACAGTTGACGTCGCGGATTGTTGCGTCTACAATCTAGGGCAACAGCGATTTACCTGATTGTAGAATTTAATGCAACAAATTATAGCGACAATCGCATGTAAAATGAGATTTAATCATTATTAATTCTCATACACATGAAGTCCATTATAGGTCGTATATATACACGTAGTATAGGAGTGAAAGTCGCGTCTGTGCCCGGATAATGTGCACTGATATTTACATATTCCGGGCGGATATGTCTTTTTCAAATTTTTAATTTTTATATATATATATACGTTTTTCTATTTCCAGATACGTTGAATTTCTATCTTCAGTGATATGTATGTATTTTTCAATTTTGTTTGAGTATTTGCTATTAATGTTATTGTCTGCTGGTACAGTTATGTTTATTAAGTATGTGATGTGTTCTACTTTATCTTGAAGTATGATGTCCGGTCTATTTGCTGAAATTTGTGTCTCTGGTTTTCAAGAATTGTTGTAGGTATATACGAGGGTGGATCCCTTTGTTCCACCCCTAACCCATTTTTCCCATTGATGATCTAGCATTTCTAATGCTGCAAAAAATTGTTCAATTGTATTTCAATTGTATTTTGGTCTCTACATCATAATAATGCATCCAGAACTCATCCATTGTCACTAACCCTACAAGTAAATTTTCTTTGTCTTGTCTATACCACGTTAAAAGACGACTGCAAATGTCTTTTCAAGTTTGCTTGTGTGCATTTGTTAACATACATGGTCCCCATCTTACAGACAATTATTTCATGTTCAATTCGGCTGTAATTATATTATATACCACATGGTATGAGAGACCAGTATCTTCAACTCATGGTCTAATAGGCACACGTCGATCTTTCAGCACGAGATCATGGGCCTTTTTAACAGTTTCTTGGGTAGTGACGGTTATGAGCGCTCCACCTGCATGTTCGTCTGTACACGACTGTCTACCACATTTTAACTATGTCATATGCTATTGCAGAGTCCCCTAATGTTGATGAATTTGAGTTGGGGTCATCTCTTTTAAACGTAAGTATTTAATTACCGCCCGCTGCTCGACACGATCCATTTTGATACTGATATGTGACTCTTTCAACCTCGACCGTCTACTATAGGCACGTTTTAGTAGGTTCAGACCTGTAAGTCTCTAGCGTTAGTCTATACATAGCAGGTTACAATGCGACGTGAAGATAAATAATGGTTTTGATTTACGAATGGGTCAGAGACGGAGCAAAGGGATCAGCCCTCGTATTTATAGCAGGCTGTAGATGTGTCATCAGTGAGGTTGTACTTTTATTCTATTGCTTGATGTAGTACCTTGGCTGTACTATTGGCTCTATTACTATATTATGTTTCTACTAGTGTTTTACATCTTGTAGTAGTATGGCCTATGTTTTCAGTACATATATAGACTGCATCTTCTGCAGTTATCCTTTTAAACGTTTGTATTTTCAATGATGTGCTTCCTATAACTTCACGTAATTATTACTTGCACTTGTATTGCTATCAACATTACTTATCCTTTCTTTTGTAATATTACAGCAATTCTTACCATTTCGTCTCTTCTGATTTCTTCTTCTTTATTTGGATGTATGCTAAATCATTATACGAGTCATGTGAATGGTTTTCTGATGCCAGGTTTAATGATGTATAATTTTGGCCTGCTTTTATTATTGTGATGTGTAGATTATCGTGTTTATCGTGAAAGTATTATTGAATGTTATCTATCCGTCCCTCATTGAGTACATGTACATCAAATGTTCTCGGTCCTCCTAGTTTTAGTTTTCTACTTAGCGTTGTTCTTTAAAGGCAGGAGTTTGGATGTAGTTTTTTGTTCTTGTACTATTGTTGCGATCTGTCTATGTCTATCTAATAGTCATGACGTGTAATTGTTGACGATGGAGTATAACTTGAGTAGTTGTTTGGGCTATTTCCATCGTTTGTAGAACATTGATAGTCCGACGTTTCGGCAGTCCGTCTACTGCCGTCATCAGGGTAGTCCTGAGAAGGACTGTTTCTTGCCAATTTTGCAAGAATTTTGCCAATTTGGCAAGAAACAGTCGAAACTGCCGAAACGTCGGACTATCAATGTTCTACAAACGATGGAAATAGTCCAAACAACAACTCAAGTCTATCTAATAGTTCCCAATGACTAAATTGAAATAGATATAGCGAAGATGTCAATCACTCTTGTTAGATTTTTAGAATTGATCATTCCTTCTTAATGTCTGCATGGTTGCATTTTTTATTTTGATGGAAACCAAAGTATTTGTGTCTTGTCGTTTTTTTTCATTTCCTCCTTTCAATGTTTGATAGTTTGCATTCACTCATGTCAAACTTCACCTTAATATCGGATGATTATTATTATTATTATTATCATATTAAAAACATTACATTTTTATTGCAATGTTTTAACGAAAGTCTATGCATTTTGTAATTGTAATTTGTTTCGTTTTTATATTTAAATAGAGCAACTTGAGGAGATAAAAGTTTAGAAACAACGAGACGAATTGACGAATAACAGGCGATCATAATGAAAGTTTTAAATCCACGCGGTTCTTTGCCTCACTTACTTTACTTATTCCAATTTTGGTTTTTTTTTCTTTTTTTAACTTTTTGGGAAGTGGAAACGCGAAACTTTTTACGTACGTGTCATCAAAACTTGGAATATTCACCACTCAGTTTATGCAGAGCTTAAATATTTATGCATTTCGTACTTAGTTGCATTAAAGGTTGCAAGAATGTGCCGCTCTAGAGAGAGAAACAACTAATAAAATGTATTGTACGCTTGGGAAATTAATATCAAGTGTCTTAATCCCAACCTTCTGTACTACAAACGGCCGCATTATTTTTCACAGGCTGTGACCTAACATAATAGTGTAAGTAACAGGCCAAGACGTTGTCTTGTTAAAGCATTGAGGGTATAAAGAAAACCAGCCAACCAAGT
Organism: Melolontha melolontha; assembly: GCA_935421215.2. Classification (NCBI taxonomy): domain Eukaryota; kingdom Metazoa; phylum Arthropoda; class Insecta; order Coleoptera; family Scarabaeidae; genus Melolontha; species Melolontha melolontha. Next base: position 28,727,358 of record OW285244.1, on the reverse strand, counting down.
TCCGCTTCACTATCCCGTTAATTCATTGTTTTCATTTACATATAATTCACCAAATCATTATTACCAAGAATTTCAAACGTTTATATCACTATTTTTTTTTTTCTGTCTGCCGTACATTTTACGTAGCTAGCTAATACGGTAATATTGCACCGATAAATATAACGCAGTACCTCAGGAACGCGGCAATTTAATATTCCTAATTTGTTATAAGACAACTTATTTTTATCTAGTTTCGTTGTTTTTATTTCTAAAATAAAATTCCTCTTGAAAACAAATCTTCAGATAAAATTAAAAATTAAAAAAATGAGGAGGTTGGAAGTTGGAGATTTTTTTTACAATTTCAAACAGAATTATGATGGCATAAGCAGTGCTTGTAAAATGAGTGGTTGGATAGGACCAGATTGATTTGTTCTGTATAGATAACTGATCAGATTATTTCCCTTTACAAGTCTTCAGGAAGTGAACTAAGTCCTCGTATTTCGAAATAAATCAAGTTTTATACAAGGGATAAGCTGAATTTATTGAGAATAAGAAAATCTAGTAGACTGTGTTTATTTAGAGCAACTCTTTATCTGTCATTTGACCTTTTGTTGTTGAAGTTACGTGCGTTATAACTAGAGCAAACCAATTTCCGTGCGCGCCATGTGCGCCGATGTGAGGATGATTGTATTGCAACAGAACTAATAAAAAGCATTCAGTATGTGTTTGGTACTTGCTTAGACTGCATGTAAGTGTAAGAATACGTAATAAAATGTCGTCGACACATAAATCGAGAATACGACCGTTGTCAGACGAAGTGAATAAGTTTATTATGGATTTCCCGGACTTAATATACCATGGCTCAAAAATTAAATATTTAGTGCGCAATACATATCTAATGTGTTAATCAAAAACACATTGTAAAGAACACGTAAGCAGTTCGAAGTACAATAATAACAAAATTAATCGACAACAGTTTATACATGAACTATGTGTAACTATGATTGTGTGTACACCGCCGTTTACCTTGTTAAGTAATGATTCATTTATTTCATTTTGGAATAAATACGCGAATCAAACATTACCGAGCACGACAACGTTACGAAAGAATTTACCATCGGTGCGTAAACAGGTTGAAAATAAAATCAAAGCCGAACTGAAAAATAAAAAACTGTGGTTATGTGTGGACCAAACAACTGACAGCAAAAGACAATCTGTAGTTAATGTGATGGCGCGTAATATGGAACCACATCAACCAACGTCTTCAATTTTATTAACATCCAGACGACTAGAACAATGTAATGCCGAAAAAATTTCAGAGGTGCTATTAGATACTTTGGAAAAATTCAAACTTTCGAAAGACCAAGTATTAATGTTTATGACCGATGGGGCCGCAACCATGTGTTCTGTAGGCCGGTCTCTTAGAAAATATTGTCCTAACTTGTTACATATTACTTGTAAACTCCATGCTCTACACCTTGTGGCAGAACAGGTTCGTAGATGTTATCCAGAGGTAGATGCTTTAATATCGATTACAAAGGCAGTATTCCTGAAATCTCCAAAACGTATTCGAAAATTTCACGAATTGTGTCCCCATACCCCTGAGCCACCACAGCCGATTCTGGCACGCTGAGGTACATGGTTACGGGCGGGGTTTTACTATCATGAACATTTTTAAAAAATTAAGGACGTGGTTTTATCATTCGATCCGAAGGAGAAAGTGCAGCTATCAATACAAGCCAGAAAAGATGCCCAGATTAAAATGGATTTACAAAGTATTCGTGAGAATTACTTGGGACTAGAAGAAGCAATAACAAAATTAGAAAATTCGTCGCTGTCGTTAGAGGAATCACTGCAAATCGTTAAAGATGTTCACGCACAACTGTGTGCTTTAGAAGACAGATGCGTTAAGTTGCTTAAAAAAGTATTTTGATTATGCGAATATAACATCATTAGATGTAGAACGCTCGTTTTCTGAATATAAACATATTTTTTCCTCACGGCGGACATGTTTTTCAGAAATAACCTTAGAAACGCACCTGATGTTGAAAACATAAAATCGAGTTTCTCCAGTTTGTCAATCCTTGGAAGACGCTTAAAACGGTAAGTGTTTTTTTAAATCCTCTGTCGTGTACACAACCACTGATTTCATACATTTTCCATTTTATTTATAGGTACATACAACGCTGGTATAATATGTACTATTCTTATTTTTCGTGTGTTTATGCATATTACTTTAATAGCAGAAAACCAAATGCATATGTAATTATTTCCGATAGAATAAATGTCTCTACTTCTATACTTATATCGGTAACAAGCTCATGTTGCGTCCCTATTCTATCGCATATTCTAATATATTACGAATTACACTCCCATTCCAGCGCTCATGGCGCGCACGGAAATTGGTCTGCTCTAGTTATAACTCAGCTACTTATTTTTTAAAAGTAAAAGAAAATAGAACTAACAAGAGTGCACATTCGAATCATAATTTATTATAACTTTAAAAGAAGTTTAAGTGCTTATGAGTGCGAAAAGAATTTATATTCAGTTTTGAGTGAACAAGCACCTTCCTTGGTTACAATTTACCGATGCTATAAAGAATTTGAACAGGAAAGGAATTCTGTTTGGCATCAAAAAGGAGTAGGGCACCCTCATACGACTGTTACTTACAAAAACATTGGTGCTGTTAAAAATTGAAGATGACAATAAAGCCATTTATACGGTAAAAATAGCGGCAGGTGACAAAACCTATATTCCATTTTTCGACCATCCTACCCACCAAGAGAGTCGTGTATGGATTCACGAAGATGAGGAAATTCCTACGATGACTAAGAACCAGCGAGCTATAAAAAACGTAATGTATGCCGTATTCTTCAGAAGTACGGGCTTGTAAATACAATTAAACTAGATGGATAAAAGACAATGACAGCTAAGTGGTACACTGAAAAATGTTTGCCTGAAATGTTCAGTAGTGTTCCAGACAAGGGAAATATGCTCCACCATGATAATGCATCGTCCTATATGGGAGTTTTAACTCTCCAGTTTTTTACTGGTAAAAATATATAAGTAATAGAACATCCGCCGTACGCATCTGATCTAACCATTTCTAACTTTTCGCTATTTTTTGGAATTAAACGCAATTTGCGGGATAGATGTTTCTCGTCTGAAGAAGAGATTGATACCGCAGTTCACGCTTATTTTAAAGTTATTCTAAAAGAGGATTGGTTGGGAGCTTTTAAACAGTGGAATGAAAGAATGGTCAAGTGTATCATGCTGAAGGGCATTACTTTGAGCATATTTAAAATAAAATCCCAGAAAATATTAACTGTATTTTTGATTCTCAATAATTTCAGCTTGGCCCTCGTTAACTCTGGCATTCTATTCAACAAGGTCCCTGTGTGGAGTCACAAAGGTTACAAGTTTTCACTAGTTTTTATTTTGGAATTATTGTTCATTTCATTAACAAATTAACTTATGTACAAAGCAATACTTTAAGGGTATTGTATTTCCACAATGGGTAATGGAACCTTTGACCTAAACACTAAATGTATAAATTGTAAGAAAACACATCCAGCAGAACTGTTAAATTCTTTTTTATTTTTATATTACACAAACAGATTTAGCATCTCTGTTCTATTAATAAATACCTACTATTTGTTTTATTTCTTATATCCAGTGCTACTGTGTACAACAGTTTGTCCTTTTTTGTTAAAGATTTTGGAATGCTCATCAATAGAGTGGACCAATCCGGAGCGATATTGGTAAATATTTCAAATAAAAGCCGAAAAACTCCAATAATTTATCAATTTATATATATATACAGGGTGTATATAAATTGGCGGACCCACTACACGTGGCAACATTCTTGGTCAAATTTTGAGTTAAAAGTCCTAATCCTAAAACGATGTATCAGGCTTCCTTTGTCTTCAGAATGAATTTGACAGTAGTAATGTATTTGACTAGAACAACATTAGCCTGCCTACTTATTGCTTTACAACGTTGTCAGATGTGTTTTTCGTCAAAATAAGTTAATAAACAAATATTAAAAACAAACTTTAAAATCAAAAAGAAAACTTTAACGAAAGGATAATAACAAAAATTCTTCTTTCTTCTAAATTGTAGCTCTTTCTGTCAACAAATATCGAGTAATAATGCTTATTTCGAGACTGAAAGTCCGAACTTTAGGAACCTCGTGCAAAGATATGGAGCATGGTACAACATTTTCGTATTAGGATTTTGGACTCCGAATTTAACGAAGAACATCGCCGCGTGTAGTAGGTCCGCCAATTTATACACACCTTGTATATATATATATATATATCTATATATATATATATATATATATATATATATATATATATATATAAATTGATATATATTTATATATATAGTAAACCTAATCAGTAGGCGATTAAAGGTCTGTATATTACTTCAAAATATATGTATTTAAAAAACTCTACATGTTTCGGCTGTATACGCCTTTATCAAGAGAATACAAAATATGTATTTTGTATTCTCTTGATAAAGGCGTATACAGCCGAAACATGTAGAGTTTTTTTAAATACATATATTTTGAAGTAATATACAGACCTTTAATCGCCTACTGATTAGGTTTACCATATCATACCAAGGTCACGAAGTTATTATATTTATATATATATATATATATATATATATATATATATATATATAATAACTTCGTGACCTTGGTATGATATGGTAAACCTAATCAGTAGGCGATTAAAGGTCTGTATATTACTTCAAAATATATGTATTTAAAAAACTCTACATGTTTCGGCTGTATACGCCTTTTTCAAGAGAATACAAAATATGAATGACAGGATATAAATGTCAAGTAATTAAGTTGCTATGGTTTAAATTATTCAAAGATACATTCTAGTAATAATAATAAATCATGCCTTAGTATTCCAAAAAATAGATAACAAGGTGTGAAAATATGTGTTGTTCGCTGCTAGCAATTTGTGTCTCCTTCTGGGTATGAACTTGTGTGTTGGTTGCTGCTGGCAGCTTGCGTCTCTCTATGGGTGTGTGGTTTTGTGTGAGAGCGTAAGTGTAGGGTTTTGTATGTCGGTGCGTTCGTGCGTGTGTTTAGTGATCGGTCGCATGAATTTAGAGAGGTCGGATAACCAGCCGTTGCGTAGGGCCGCCAACCCTTTCCCGACAACTTCTTTACAATTCCGTGCAGTACTTCGACGGTCTGACCCCCGCCCCAACGAGGCAAGGCGCAGACAGGCGAAGCGCACCCTGTACGGGGTTGCTCATCGCAACTAAGGGAACACTCTTAGTGGCTACCTCGGTCGACGATGGTCACACTTATGCCATCTTAACGTTTTCCGCCGAAGCGGGGGCATAGCACACACGTCGAACGTGTGTGTGCTGTTAACGGCAACCTAGCCAGGTTGTCGCCCAGGACCGGTCCTAGTGGTGTGTGCATTGCGCGGCGACGAGATAGCGCCGCGTAGCATGGTTCCTCACTCTTGCTGGAAAGGCGGAATGGCACCTGACTGCCCAACGGGCAGACCCCCCTAGAGTTTTGTAGCGCATATGCTAGGCTGCAACCCAGTAGAGGACCACATCAGCAAAAAACAGAAAACAGGGATAGGCAGGGAAAAGCAAGACATGAGTTATTATTACGTATGCGCCCGTGGAGCGACTTAAGATACAAAGTTGTCGGCATTCGCTCAAAACGAGAAGGAAAACCACGAAAACCTGCTCGGACAACTAGACAGGAATCAAAACACAGAACAGTCATCATGATAAGCAAAAGTATATGATATTTAAATGATATTTAAATAACATAAGGTATAAAACAAAAAAAAAAATATAATATGATGGTAAATTGTAGATCGTTACAAAATTAAATTATAGTATATACTACTTAGATTTTTTATATCATTTCTGTTGTTAATTGAATTTTTTTCCTGTTTAATACTGATCATTTCTTTAATTTGTCTTTTCACTGTGTGTTGTTCTTTATCAATTATCTGTGTGTTTTCAAAATCGAAATGGTGATCGCGTTGTAGTTTGTGTGTAGACAATGCAGTTTTGTCTGTTCTAGAGTATTTGTGGGCTTGTATTCTTTTGTATAAATATTGTTTCGTTTGGCCTATGTAGTAACTATCGCAATCGCGACATGGTATTTTATATACGACATGTGTTTCTCGATTTTTTTCTATTTTAGGTTTAAGTTTTGAAAATAAATGTTTATTAGTATTACTAAGTTTATATGTTGTAGCTATATCATATTTTTTTAAAGTGTGTTTAATTTTTTCCGATAGTTGTGGAACATATGGAATTGTGATATATGTTGTGTCATTGTTCAAATTTTTATTGGTGTCTGCAGTGTTGTATATTTGGTGTACTCTTTTTTTAATAGTTTGGTCTATAAGTTGTGGTGGATAATTATTATCAGTTAGGATTGTTTTAATTTTTTTGATGTTATCTTAAAAAAATTAAAACAATCCTAACTGATAATAATTATCCACCACAACTTATAGACCAAACTATTAAAAAAAGAGTACACCAAATATACAACACTGCAGACACCAATAAAAATTTGAACAATGACACAACATATATCACAATTCCATATGTTCCACAACTATCGGAAAAAATTAAACACACTTTAAAAAAATATGATATAGCTACAACATATAAACTTAGTAATACTAATAAACATTTATTTTCAAAACTTAAACCTAAAATAGAAAAAAATCGAGAAACACATGTCGTATATAAAATACCATGTCGCGATTGCGATAGTTACTACATAGGCCAAACGAAACAATATTTATACAAAAGAATACAAGCCCACAAATACTCTAGAACAGACAAAACTGCATTGTCTACACACAAACTACAACGCGATCACCATTTCGATTTTGAAAACACACAGATAATTGATAAAGAACAACACACAGTGAAAAGACAAATTAAAGAAATGATCAGTATTAAACAGGAAAAAAATTCAATTAACAACAGAAATGATATAAAAAATCTAAGTAGTATATACTATAATTTAATTTTGTAACGATCTACAATTTACCATCATATTATATTTTTTTTTTTTGTTTTATACCTTATGTTATTTAAATATCATTTAAATATCATATACTTTTGCTTATCATGATGACTGTTCTGTGTTTTGATTCCTGTCTAGTTGTCCGAGCAGGTTTTCGTGGTTTTCCTTCTCGTTTTGAGCGAATGCCGACAACTTTGTATCTTAAGTCGCTCCACGGGCGCATACGTAATAATAACTCATGTCTTGCTTTTCCCTGCCTATCCCTGTTTTCTGTTTTTTGCTGATGTGGTCCTCTACTGGGTTGCAGCCTAGCATATGCGCTACAAAACTCTAGGGGGGTCTGCCCGTTGGGCAGTCAGGTGCCATTCCGCCTTTCCAGCAAGAGTGAGGAACCATGCTACGCGGCGCTATCTCGTCGCCGCGCAATGCACACACCACTAGGACCGGTCCTGGGCGACAACCTGGCTAGGTTGCCGTTAACAGCACACACACGTTCGACGTGTGTGCTATGCCCCCGCTTCGGCGGAAAACGTTAAGATGGCATAAGTGTGACCATCGTCGACCGAGGTAGCCACTAAGAGTGTTCCCTTAGTTGCGATGAGCAACCCCGTACAGGGTGCGCTTCGCCTGTCTGCGCCTTGCCTCGTTGGGGCGGGGGTCAGACCGTCGAAGTACTGCACGGAATTGTAAAGAAGTTGTCGGGAAAGGGTTGGCGGCCCTACGCAACGGCTGGTTATCCGACCTCTCTAAATTCATGCGACCGATCACTAAACACACGCACGAACGCACCGACATACAAAACCCTACACTTACGCTCTCACACAAAACCACACACCCATAGAGAGACGCAAGCTGCCAGCAGCAACCAACACACAAGTTCATACCCAGAAGGAGACACAAATTGCTAGCAGCGAACAACACATATTTTCACACCTTGTTATCTATTTTTTGGAATACTAAGGCATGATTTATTATTATTACTAGAATGTATCTTTGAATAATTTAAACCATAGCAACTTAATTACTTGACATTTATATCCTGTCATTCATATTTTGTATTCTCTTGAAAAAGGCGTATACAGCCGAAACATGTAGAGTTTTTTAAATACATATATTTTGAAGTAATATACAGACCTTTAATCGCCTACTGATTAGGTTTACCATATATATATATATATATATATATATCTATATATTAATTGATAAATTATTGGAGTTTTTCGGCTTTTATATGAAATATTTACCAATATCAAATTTGTTGAATTGATGAGTTATTAATTCAACAAATTTCTTATATAAATAACTTTTGTTTTTAATCTTTTGAGACTTTAAACTTCATTATACACTCCTCAAAGCTTTATTGAAAAACTGAAATATTGAAATATATGTAAGCATGTTACATAATTTTGATATTACAATAAATACCGGGTGTCAAATAAATAGTGAAATAAAAAGACAACTTATGAAAAATGGAAAGATTAAATTATATATAATGTATATCCAAAATGTGAGATGAACTATATTATCAAAGACGATACCTTGAAGTTGCAAGCCAATAACAAAAAAAATAATTTTGTTGTTGTCGCTTTAAGTTTCGTTCAGTTGTCGATCGTTACGTACGTTTAATACAATTTTTCGATTAAAGACAGAGTTTTATCAAATAGTACGTTAAATGTCCGCAGAGCACACATCTTACAAGTTCCTTAAATATATTATTTTTAAAAATTCACAAGTATAAATTTTTAACTTCTGACTCAGATTATCGAACCCTTAACATAACAAAGCGTTTTTATAAACGTAAACATTGCCGCCTTTAAATTCAATTCAATAATATTCTATTTCTGATTTTTCCCAACAAAAAAAAACATGCTCGTAATACACATGAAAATTATTTTTAGTATGATTTTTAAAATGGGTTTGTAAATTAACGTAACACATCTTAATTTTTAGTAATTCACTTAACATACAGGATGTTATAGTTTTTATGATATCGACCGTTGTTAAGTATGTAAACATACGGTGCGTGTGTGTGTAACTTCATTAAAGGAATATATTTATTATTTATGAATTCCGAATATTTTGAATTCATAGGCGAAATATGATACAATTTTCAGGGTTTTTTTAAATATTGGGGTTCGCGTCGTAATTGACTCTACAATATTTTGGATTCATATTATATATAAATAAATCTTTCCATTTTCCATACGTTGTCTTTTCATTTCAAGAACACTGTATAACTGCTTTGTAAGAAAAAACTAACAATTCTTAGAGGTTTCTATATTTGTTATTACATCCAGGTCCGTAAAATATTTTAAGTAAGAACTATAATCGCTGGCAGTTCGAACATGCTAAAGAAAAAAGATAATGGTGACATTGTTATGTAACTAACGTTAGTACTTTATGAGAAAGAAAAGTGGATAACAGAGGCTCCAATAAATTTTATTTGCAAACGGCAGCATTTATATCTCTTTGTCTCGCAAACTGAGCTTTTATACGGCCCGTGCTGTCGAACATAAATTGTTTTATACGAAAGAATGACCATTAAACTTTTCTTGTAACACTTCTTCAACGGTGCAACATAAGTGCCTAATAATACTTGTATAATATTATGACAGGTAAATTATGTCCAGGCATTTAGAATACTTTTCAGATAAGTTAAGATAAAAATCAAGGTTGATATGGTAACTTAACGGTTTCCCAACAATAGCTTCCGAACCATAAAATAAAAATTGCTACATGGTCGAGACTTTACTAAAAAAAGAGAAAAAATTGCACTATGAAAACCTATAAATTTACCGGATCAGTTTGGTGTCGTTACGTTATTCAACTTTTATGTGAGCGGGGGTTAAATTTTGTGCCACCAGCAGAAAAGTTTTAAACTCTCTGATACAGCATATTCATGAGCTCAACAAGGAAATATGTTTTTGTATTCATATCTTAAATAATATACGGTACATCTTACGAACTTTAACTTTTTAGGATTTGACCGGCGTAATCGCATATTGCATGTCTTTTAAACAATCGTGCAGTACATGTTTTTAATATTTTTTTCGTACAACGTATTGAACTAATTATCAAAAAATAACCAGCTATTTATGCGAGACTTGTACAACACTTTATTAATACCCGAAATAATACAAACCTCTCTAATAAGATGACTATTGGATAAGCGGTTGTTATAAAATTAATTTATTTCTCTATTAAGATAAAATAAAACAAATTTTATGAATTTCACTTTTTAATTATCACTGTAACGAGTCGTTTCGCACCAACCTGGGCTTCGTCAGACATATAACTAACTTATTTACAAAATATTTTTTATATTAAACACAAGTAAACGGTAACAAGCAAAAACACATGTTTTATTTTAAAAAATAGTCAGAGGGATGGGTGCTTTTTATTACGGGATGTCTATACAAAACTTTCGCTACGGTTTATAAAAAAATGTACTGTTCTTAAGTAATAAAAATAAAACTAAAGGTTTACATTATATTACAGGGATAAAGAATTCTATGGAAAAATACAAAAATACTATACAATATGTAACTGTCTGCAAATCAAATAAATAGATTAAGTAAGGGTGAATTATTTGTTTCTAATTGATCATTTAAGATCTTGTCAGTTTTCTCTATTTTATTGATTTCCAGTGACTCTAATAAATTAAGTTTTTTGCCCTTATTTTCTATATGTAATATTTTAAATTCTTTGTTAAAATTGTGGTTCGTTGAATTGATATGAGACGCATATGAAGAGTCACTTTTATTATTTCTAAATGAAGAAAAATGTTCTTTGACGCGTACTTCAAACGATCTGCCTGTCTGTCCGATATAAGTCATAGGGCAACTACCGCAGGTTAACTCATAGACCCCTGACTTTTTATTGTTGTTTGTTAAATCCTTATTGTTTTTTATAAATTTGGATAAATTGTTATTAGTTTTAAACGCTGTATTAATGTCAAACTTTCTTAAATATTTACAAATTTTTGTGCTTGAAGAGCCTATAAACGTGATCATTTTAAATTTTTGGGTGTTATTATTTAATATTGGGTAAACTTGTGATATGGCTTTTGTACGGAGTTTTTTATTTAAAATGTTATCTATTATATTACTTTTATATCCATTGTTGATAGCTATTTGTCTAATTAAATTTAGACAGACAGACAGACAGACAGACAGGCAGATCGTTTGAAGTACGCGTCAAAGAACATTTTTCTTCATTTAGAAATAATAAAAGTGACTCTTCATATGCGTCTCATATCAATTCAACGAACCACAATTTTAACAAAGAATTTAAAATATTACATATAGAAAATAAGGGCAAAAAACTTAATTTATTAGAGTCATTGGAAATCAATAAAATAAAGAAAACTGACAAGATCTTAAATGATCAATTAGAAACAAATAATTCACCCTTACTTAATCTATTTATTTGATTTGCAGACAGTTACATATTGTATAGTATTTTTGTATTTTTCCATAGAATTCTTTATCCCTGTAATATAATGTAAACCTTTAGTTTTATTACTTAAGAACAGTACATTTTTTTATAAACCGTAGCGAAAGTTTTGTATAGACATCCCGTAATAATAAAAAAAAATATTTTGTAAATAAGTTAGTTATATGTCTGACGAAGCCCAGGTTGGTGCGAAACGACTCGTTACAGTGATAATTAAAAAGTGAAATTCATAAAATTTGTTTTATTTTATCTTAATAGTTATAATGGAATTTCATCAAGTAAAGGCCGAAACAATCATATAATTTATTTCTCATTTTACCGATAGTGCTTTCTCTTACAAATTTCGCATATATTAATTTTTTTCTTGTTATTAACTCTCTGCAAATAATATTAATTTTATATTAATTAATTCGTCAGTATACAAAAGTACGCGAGAACTGAGTTACTATAACAAATCATGTATCGGGTAAGTCATAAATAATTTATCGCGTTGGTAATCAGATGTGCAAGGTTAGAGTAACATGGAGGGTGTGCTAAAATAGACCACCCATACCCCAGCGATACTCTTGTGCTATACAGTCTTGCATTTTCATGGAGACGAACAACAGTTTCCCTATTGATGAGTATTGAGGAGTACAGAGGAGTCTTTCAATCAAACTTTCACGAACACGCTGCAATTCATGGACATATAAATCTACGTCAAATGTATCATTGTGGTTTAAAAAGTCGAAATAAGTAATACAACGTCCAATTCTACACTATACACAACAATATTCTGCTTCCATGAAACTCAGCACCGGGTCAGTTTAGATTTATCGCCATGCATTGAATATTGCCTTACGATCTACCACCCATTTTTCATTACCTGTTGTGATATGTTTAAGGAGCGGGTCATTTCTCTGCTATGAATGAAGACTGGTATCGTTTATTTGTTGACTTTCCCTATCTTTTCAAAATTAAAACGAATAATGAACTGTGATGTGTTTAGTGTCTTTGATAATTTCTAAATACTTTGCAGTGGATTACATTCACATTTTGAAACTTCATCATCAAAGTCTGGTGGGTTCTCTGGTTTGCGTCTTCGAATGACGTATCTCCATAATAAAATTCAGAAAATTAATTACAACGGTCAATTGTCCTCCTTCACCATAAAGGCTACAATTTTTGGTACACCTCTGTAACTTTTTCATAACTGAGTAATCTATTATTTAATTCCGATGTGTACGTTGTTGCTACTGTCGTGTACTTATTTTCTTTTAATAAGTTCAGATCTTTTAACTATTTATTCTCAGAAACTATAATTATTTATGAATTACTTAATGCAAGGGATAAATAGCAATGGATCTAAATTGGAACTTTGTAGACCTTTAAATTAAAGATAACGAGGAATGATTAAAGGCCTGTGGAGATGAAAGGCAATGAGATTCTCAGAAGAACCTCATAGAATCAGAAGCTGTATGTGGAATATTCAGGAATTTCGCTAGAAGGGAGATCTAGTTATGGCTAAGGTAATTCGTTGTAATAAAAAAAATTAAAACTATTACCGGCTCAATAACCGGACATTGTCCTTTAGGGAAGCATCTGTACAGCATGAGCTTGGTTAGCGAACTTTGGTGTACAACCACGGTTAAATTATGAAATATATATACATGTTAGAATAATTTAATACCACGATGACTAATACTGGAAACCTGGATCAGCGTAAACTCTATTTGCATTAGCCATCATGTGATACAAAAAGAATTTTTTAGGACAGTGAATATTATTATCGAGGGAATTCAGCAAAAATTTGACACTCGCGACATCCAATATTCTTTTTAGAGGCTCAAAAAATATTCTCCAAGAACTTCGCAATTCGCATTCTGTGGTTTATAAAATGAACTTGACTTGTAGGTGAGGTGTTTCAAGAAACGCTTCCGTACTCGCTCAAAGCTTAACTACTGGTATAAATAAAAAGTGTACCAAATAACAGAGCCAATTCCACTTTAATTCTAACAAGGTCGTAGTATCAGTTTAAAGTAGTTATTAGATTGCCAATCATTAAATGATATTAATACGCTTTCTTAGCTACAGAGAAGAATCATACAGAAGTTCTAGTTACTGTGTTGTGGGCTTTCTAGATATTGACCCATCATTTAGTGAGATAAAGTGTTGTCCTTTGGGCAACTCATTTTAAAGATTTCCATGCAGTTGACGATAATCCGAAGAATTAACTTATGTGAAGGTCTTTAAGCCATGCAAGGTCATTAAAATATATATACGAAGAACATCTGAAATTACTGGGGCGAGTGGACTGATTTTAAAAGCCGTCAGAAATGCTTTCCTTTCACTGGTAAGGAGGGACTACAGCAGGAAATTTCATCCACCAGTTCTCCTCTTGATATATTCTCTCTTATATTTGATGATCAGGAAAGTCATCAATCTTATAGTAACCGAAACAAATAAATAGATTCGCAGAACATTGTAGTGTGATTCGTCCCCAAACAAATCATGCTCCTCGTATCAATAAATGGATACCGACAGATGCCAACGAAGTAAAAGAATTCCTTGGCTTAATGCTATGGATGGGGCTAATACCACTTGGCAGTTGCACAAATAAATTTTGTGCAACGAGATTATATTGTTTTGGTTTAAGATTTCACTCTTGTTCTTCTCAGTGTTTTTTTTATTAGAAAATAAGATATTTACCTGTTTTTTCTGTTGTACGAAAAGTGTTTTACCTTTGCTTTTATTAATGATATGGTTTAGGACCAAAACTTTTGGTATTTTTTTTAAATAAGTAGCTATTTTATTACAAATATGCTTGTTTTTATTTGAAGTCTGATATTAGTATTTAAATATGTTTCTTTTTTGTAAGAATTGACAAAATAAAAGTGGTTTGAAGTAGATGTTTTTCTGTTTATAATTTAGCAGCTTTAAACCACTGTAAAAACAGTACCTGTGGGAATCTGGCGAAACCACGTACATCAGTGTGTTCTTCACAGGCCACACTATAACACTCTATAGTTATTAGCCGTTAACGTCGTTCATATGTCAATGCCGTGGCATCTACTCATAAATACTCCGTTATTCATATATGTATGACGGGACCCAAACGGACACGGTACTGTAATTCATGTACGAATGACATGGCAGTCAACGTGTTAAATCGCAATGGCGCCCTCTTAGCTATAATCAGGTTAAAAACGTTTCGTCAAGAACCCTACGTCGTCTTCACTAGAGTTAGATCCGTGGTACTGGCTGACTGACTTGTAGGTTTAAGAGCAACCTACCCACGAAAGGTAAATCTGAGGAAGGCTATTGGATTTCGTAGTTTATCAAAGGCAGTTTTTGCGAATTTTATTGTTGCACCTTGTATGGGCAGCAATCGTATGCATTTGATTATAGTACGAAAATATAATTGAAACAAACTTATACTTTTTTATGGATCGGATATTCCAAAAAAGTTGGTTAACAATTTTAAAATCTATTACGAATAATTGGAGAATTATTTACTGAATTATGTGGTAAATAATTATATATTACACAATTACTGTTGTGAAAATTATTCAAACATAATGTTTATCTTAAAATATAAATCAAAGTCAATGTGCAATTTGAAATACAATATATATTGATGGGTTTACAAATAACATCACCGGCGGAATTACTATCATTTTGAATTAATTATAATGATTATGGATAAATAAATATATGCGGCGCTTATGAAACGTACTATTTAAATGATTTGAATTTTTATAAATTATAAAAGTATCTTGCCAGAAACGCGTAATACCATATAATATTAGACGTAATATTTCGAGGTTATTAATTACAATATTTACTTCATTTAATGCGTAAGATTATTTTGTAATAGAGTTAGATAAATTAAGGGTAAAGTTTCTGATAATTGCTGTAACACATTTCTGCGGGTAAACTTCGTCGGACATCAACATATTCTATTCAAGCACAAGTACACACTCAAATGAATTTAGACGCACACACATACACGACGACAGTATGTTTGATATCAGTTTTAATGAAATGATTGATTAGCCGGGTATATTTCTACCGATTTTGGGGGCGAATTAAAGATAATTAAATGTATTTCATTAAAAGTATATTAAATTGACGTGTAAACCATTTCTATAATTCAATAGGAGTTTTAGAAATATAGACTATAAACACATACATGCTGTATATTCATTGTATTTAATTAAGGAGTCTTTCAATTTGATCGTAAAATGAATATATATAATTTAAACGAAATTATCGACCGTAATATAACGGGTGTTCAGAAACATTCGAAGTCAAAGTAGTCCTTGAAAATATGAAGTCATGTCTGAGATAGATTGATTTTTGACAGACAACAGTTGATATTTAATAATTATTACAAATCAGATACTTAAGTAAAGATATACGATTTTTTGTTCAGAGCCCACTTGACTTCGAGTGTTTCTGAACACCCGTTATATTGATAAAATACATTAAAATCGGGCAAGCGGTCTGTATATTCATTGTATTTAATTAAGGACCGCTTGCCCGATTTTAATTTATTTTATCAATATATATATATATATATATATATATATATATATATTAAATACAAGTAATTTTTTTGGTTTTAGCGACCTTTAATGAAATAAAACACAGTTTAGTTGTACAAAAAAAATTTCATACAAAATATTATTAAAAACAATTTCTTGTTCGTTTATAGTTTATATATACACACTTTACAAAGACTGAAAATTAATAAAAGTCGAAACGTCGTATTCATAAATAATAGATTTGTCAAAAGGGTGTCCTCAAGGAGGCGTATTGTCACCGCTACTATGGAGTCTAGTAGTGGATAATCTCCTCAGGACATTAAATGACCAAGGAATATGGACGCAGGAGTTCACCGATGACATTGTCATAGTGTCGCAGGGGAAATTCCTGGGGACACTGGCGAGCATCATGCGAAATGCTCTGCGAATTGTGGAAAGATGATGCCTTGAGGAGAGATTAACAGTCAATCCTCAAAAATCCAAGTTGGTAGCCTTTACCAACATGAGAAAACTAAATGATCTGGGCAGCGTAAGGCTGTTTGGAAAAGAGTTAGAACTAACTAATGAAGTGAAGTATCTAGGCATAACACTTGATGCGAAACAGAAATGAAGCACACACCTAGTCAAATTGGCAGACAGGGTGACGCGGCTCTTCTCTGTTGGCAAGACCTGGGGACTAAAACCAAATGTGGTACACTGGTTGTACACAGCAGTAGTAAAACCAACGATTACCTATGGAGCAGTTGTCTGGTGTAGGAGGACGCAGCGACATCGTCGGTGGGGCTCCTCACGACTCTCCAGCGACAGGCTCTGTTGGGAATCACGGGAGCTATAAACAGCACGGGAACCGCCTCCATGGAGGCCATCGTGGGTCTCCCTCCGCTGGAACTATTTGTAAAGGCGGAGGTATTGGCTGCGATCCAGAGGCTGAAGGCCAATGACGTATGGTGTCCTAATAAGGAGCCTTACAGATGTCACAGGAACTATACTGAAGGAGCCGATATTTCAAATGCCGGCGGACAGTATGGCACCTGAGATTATGTTTACAGCTAAGCTGAACATATTTATACCGACCAGGGAACAGGCAAAAAGTCGCTCCAGCGATTGTGGTTCCGGCACCTGGTACACTGATGGATCACAATCTAGTCAGGGGGCAGGTGCACGCATATGCGGAATGTGCCCTAGAAGGAAGATATCGATATGTCTGGGGAAACATACTACGGCTTTCCAGGCCGAATTGTTTGCAGTCGCAGCCTGCGCCGAGGAAATTATGGAAGCCGGCTGCGCAAACAAAAAAAATCAACATAATGACTGTCAGGCGGCTATTAAAGCCATTATGAACCCATCTACCATCCGCTAAAAGGGAGATCTGGTTATGGCTAGAAAAATAACATAAAATAAATGGAGGTTAACGGAAGGTCAACTCCATACCAAAACACTACTAAGGGAGCTGGCGGAAAGTTTTCAGCCAACCTAATTCGTAGTAACAAAAAATAAATTAAAATAATTACCGGGTTAATAACCGGACTTTGTCCTTTAAGGAAGCATCTGTACAGCAGGGGCTTGGTTAGCGAGCCCTGGTATAGGAGATGTGAAAAACAGGAGGAAACTAGCCTTCAAGTAATATGCACGTGTGAGGAACTGAAGGAACTCAGACAGAAATATTTCGGGAGAGATCTATTGGATCCTTCGAATGTACTCAAACTTCCCCTGAGAAGGATAGTGGCTTTTATCGAGGACACAAGACTAACAGAGTGGAATTGAGAAATCTATTGGGGACGTTCGGGCGTCCAACCCAAAACAGAAGAAGAAGAAGAAGAAGAAGAATAAATAGATTTGTTCTATTTCATTGATGGTCGCGAAAACCATTAAAATTACTTGTATTTAGTATGATTATACGGCCAATAAAATAAATAAGAAACCTTAAATTCTTATTAACATCGAATCTATGTATATATATATATATATATATATATATATATATATATATATATATATATATATATTTGTGTGTATATATAAAGTTTTATTGATGGAGAGAATTGAAAAAATTTTAAACTGAGGTACGAGCTCATAATTGTTTATCCGCCCTTATGTTTATATACACATCTCGACAGTAGGATATGAAGTGAAGTTCCGAAATACATATTACAGTCTCTCATAAACTTACTGAAACTGATCAAGTTCATGTACTAATAAATTCGAGAAAGGCTACTGTAAAGGTCCTATGCCCTAGGTATGCAGAATCGCCATGTAAGGTGGGTAGGATGGATCGTCCATGTAAGGTCCTATGTGCCTGGAGGATCGGCATGTAATGTGGGCCGTTTGGGCGGCCACATTGTGTTGCAGGTTCGAGGCGGAATAAAGAACTAAATGATACACACTCGAAGTTCGGGTAACATTCTATTATTAACTCAATGCTTACAAACTTAATAACAATATTATTTACAAGATGTACATATTATACTTGGTTCAACTCAGACAGGGCAGAAAGTGGTTATTAAGATGTAACCCAGTTCGTACCACTGACTGGTTGTAACTCTCCCTATGACTTAAACTATCGTCTATATATACTAGAGAAGATCCTTGTCTTACTTATAATTTGTTTCTAGAACAAATGTATAACCCTGATGCATAGTCTTGTGTATGCAACAAATACGGAGTAAGGTCGTGTTTAGATAACACGTTAATGTTTTGTATTAAAAGCGAGGCTGTCGCCTTGCAAAGTGTTACGCATACACATGACCGTATATCGAGTTATTACACTACATTATTAGGGAAGTTGAAGTGCAAATGGCATTAAATAAAACCATCGAACTGAAGGTCAAGGAAAGATGGAGAAAGCATAGAACTGTACGTAGAAAAGGAGGTAATTGAGTTTAATTCAACTTCTATAAAAGAACAAGATCGTAATATAGCTCAATAGCTGAGAGAAAATCCTCTCGATTCTCCAACAAATCTATTGGGGGACTATTTTCCTGCTTCACATAGAACTATAAGCAGGAAAATACGATAAAGCGAGATAAAGTCACATGTTGTAGCCAAAAAAATTACCTGAATGAAGAGGGTTAAATACGTTAAATCAGTAAACAATAGACCTGAGTTTTGGGAAAATCTAGTTTCCGCTCATGATTTTCCACAATTGAAGTTTGCCGAACTCTGGACATTCTGAAATCTAGAAAATAGAAAAACTGACGAAGTATCCTTAGAATTTATCCAGAATTGTTAAGTATACCACATTTTAGGATAATTAAATAAAACCGCAATGCTGAAGAAAAGCAAAAAGGCAAACGAAAAAGTATAAGTAGGAAACGAGTTAATAAGATCTCGACTGAACAATTATAATTTGATTCAACACCTGCGAGAAAAATCTTTTGATTCTGACAAAAAAGCTATTCTAGAGACCAGCAAAAAAGCTATTCTAGAGTATATCAATACGTTAAGCACGTATTACGCATTTGTTACAAATGAAACAGACATGCAATATACATAGCTGTAACTGTACACATGGACAATACACCTCGTATTTTACAGCACTTACTTCTGATTAAGACACGTGTTTTTGCCATCTATAGGCGTCATTAGTGAAGCTAGTGAAGCAATGTAATACAAAATAATACAAATCTATTTAAAAAACAGATTTGTATCTGTATATACATTTAAGCTTAAATCGCCCCCAAGACATAGCAAATTTCGTCCTATCAGGTAGCACCTACATAATAAGTGTCATCTGACGGACGAAAGAGACTATGCCGAAAAAGGCAACCCTAAGCAGAAGTAAGTGCTGTAAAATACGAGGTGTATTGTCCATGTGTACAGTTACAGATATGTATATTGCATGTCTGTTTCATTTGTAACAAATGCGTAATACGTGCTTAACGTATTGATATACTTAAACTTTTTTGTATATTTGCTGCCATCTGGCATCGTGTTAATGGCCTACACCTAGATACGTATTTTCTTCCCTTCTGTACCGACTTAATCGGTCAAGGGAAGGGTTGCCTTTTTCGGCAAGTCTCTTTCGTCCGTCAGATGACACTTATTATGTAGGTGCTACCTGATAGGACGAAATTTGCTATGTCTTGTGGGCGATTTAAGCTTAAATGTATATACAGATACAAATCTGTTTTTTAAATAGATTTGTATTATTTTGTATTACATTGCTTCACTAGCTTCACTGATGACGCCTATAGATGTCAGAAACACGTGTCTTAAGCAGAAGTAAGTGCTGTAAAATACGAGGTGTATTGTCCATGTGTACAGTTACAGATATGTATATTGCATGTCTGTTTCATTTGTAACAGGATACGAGATTAAATAAGCTGAGTGAAGAGGAGAAAAAAGCAAAACTTTTATTTACGTTAAATCCTGAAAACAATTGACGTCGGTTTTGGGCAAATGTAGTTTTCACTCCTGATTTTCGCAACTGAAGTTTGCCGAGCTCTGAACATTCTGAAATCTAGTGAGGTAAAGAAACTGAAAAGGTATGCTTGGAATTTATCCGGAATTGTAAATTATATGACATTTTAGAATAATTAAATTAAACCACAGTGCTGTAAAAAAAGAAGGCAAACGAAAAATTATAAGTAGAAAGTGAGGTAATGGGACTTAATAGAAGTTCGACTAAACAACAAGATCATAATTTAGTTCAACACCTACGAAAAAATCCTTTCGAATATGACAAAAAGCTGTTACAAAAACCATTTTGCCTGCTTCACGTAGAACTACAAACAAGTTCCCAGATACGAGATAAAATCATCTTAGTGAAAAAGGGAAGCAAGTGAAGCTTATATTTGCGTTAAATCATGTAAACCATGGGAAAATGTAGTTTCCACGGATGAGAAAATATTTCAATCTACAAGTAATGGATGTGTTCGGGTCTACAGATATGCCTTCAGAAGATACAATGAGCGATATATAATATATAAATACATATTTGGGTATGTAAATTGCCATGATGCTGAAATGTGTTTTATGTAGATTCAATGGGAAAATTAATTCGCAAAATTACGTCATGTCATCAGGATGACAATTGCTCAGTTCATACTCCAAATATAGTAACACAATGGTTCCAAGACCACAATACTGAAAGTTTTACACTGCCAGGATTAATGTAAGATTATTTTTGTGTACATTACATTAACGAAATTTTATCTAAATTGGGCAAGGTGCATAAAATACAGAGTTCAAGTTTTTATTTTGTAGATTCCCTCAAGTGGGCAAATATTTATGACCGGAAGTGTATATATAGTTTAACCTAAAAGGAGACATTTCTGTTGTAAAAATATAAAAATATCAATGATGTTCAATTATAATTTATTGTCATGTCCTCGAATGTAAGAACTTTAACATTATCCGATCGCATGATAGGACATACTTTGCGAGCGACATGACACTAAAAACTAAGTCGATACATTTGACGTTACGTTGTTTAGTATATAATTAATAACCATCTCTTCAAAATTTGATGACAACCTGTATTAAACGTAAATTTACTACAAAATCAATAAATATGTCGTATCTCACATAAAAATAACTTTTATAAAAACTAAATTCCGTTTTTATTATTTAAAATACGACATTTAGAAAATTGGTATTGAAAAATAGATTGATTCGTTTATATACTTTGAAACGTAGATAAAAAATGAAAATAGTTAAACGAGGGATTTTCTGCAAATTAAGTTTCCAAAGCTCTAAAAATTCTGAAATTTGGTATGGTAGAAAAACTGAAAATCATAAGCTTTATCTGAAAATGTAAGAATAAATTACATTTTAGAATCAAATTGGCTTCAGAGACATACGAAAAAACGAAAATAGTAATGAATGACGTAGATTATAGACTCAACATTCTGTTCTATTCTGGTCTATTAGAAAGAAATCAAATACAATACTAGGTCGAAGCTGTATCTCCTACTTTCCATGTTTAAATAGTGTTTGTTTTTGTTGATTTGAGCATAATTCCGCAATAACTGCATGACAGAAAAAGAAAACGTAATGAAATTAATATTTATGAACTCCATATAACATATATATATATATATATATATATATATATATATATATATATACATATATATATAATATTTTCGTGACCTTGGTATGATATGGAACTTACTGCAAGTGAGAATTAATGAATATTAAATCACATTCTTACATGTAAATGTCGACTTATGTGATGCGTTCATAACTACAATCCGACAAGTTGTACCAGTATGCAGAACACACCCTTTCGCGATTTTTCAGTATTTCTTAATTCTTGGTATGATATGGTAAATTCAATCAGTCGGCGATTAAAGGTCTGGTTTACTTCAAAGTATATATATTTAAAACAACCCTACATGTTTCGGCAATGATGCCTTTATCAAGGATATAAAATATAAATGACAGAATACAAATGTCAAATAATTGAGTTACTGTGGGTTAAATTATTCAAAGATACATTCCAATTGAATAATAATAAATTGTTTGTGTGTTTAGTGACCGGTCGCGCAACGGCTGTTTATCCGATCTCTCTAATTTACGCGACCGGTCACCAAACACACGCACGAGCGCGCTAACATACAAAACCCTACACTTACGCTCTCACACAAACACAAAACCACACACCCAAAGAGAGACGCAACCAACACACAAGTTCATACCCAGAAAGAGACACAAGCTGCTAGCAGCGAACAACACATATGCTCGCACCTTGCTATCTGTTTTTGGAATACTAAGGCATAATTTATTATTATTCAATTGGAATGTATCTTTGAATAATTTAAACCATAGCAACTCAATTATTTGACATTTGTATTCTGTCATTTATATTTTATATCCTTGATAAAGGCATCATTGCCGAAACATGTAGGGTTGTTTTAAATATATATACTTTCAAGTAAACCAGACCTTTAATCGCCGACTGATTGAATTTACTATATATATATATATATATATATATATCTATATATATATATATATATATATATATATATATATTAAAAATGATGATTTTTTATTGGTTTTAGCGACCTTTATTGAATTTTGATGTTTTTACGACGTTTCGACTTTTATTAATTCAGTCTTTTTCAAGTAACTGGAAACAAGAATATTACAATGAAAACATGAGAACTGTGTTGGTTTCGTGTGATGGACATAACAATTAAATTAACAATTTTAAATTTAAAATTAGGTTAAAAAATGAATTTCAAATTAAGTTAACATTTAACGTTGAAAATTAAATTAAAATTAAATTAAAATAGCTTGAATGAATAGGTAGGGAGACATTAAAGTGATTAACATCTGTATGAATAAATTGGAAATTTGAATTACACTACAAATATAGTAAAGAGAACAAAGAAATGACAAATAAACTCACTGTTGTTGTTTGTTGGTTTTCAAGGGTAGGCATTTTGTGCACACATGTGTTTTTTTAATGGACATCCGAGACCCTATTATCTTAAGGAACGACCGTACTTGTGCAGATATTGTAAGTGACTACGTCTTTAGTTTGAGGGGTTTAATTTCTTTTCTTTGGAATAGCAAAGTGGTCAGGACAGTATTTAGGGGTATATAGGTAAAGTTGGGTAAATACGGTCCTGACCACTTTGCTATTCCAAAGAAAAGAAATTAAACCCCTCAAACTAAAGACTTAGTC
Organism: Melolontha melolontha; assembly: GCA_935421215.2. NCBI lineage: Eukaryota > Metazoa > Arthropoda > Insecta > Coleoptera > Scarabaeidae > Melolontha > Melolontha melolontha. The sequence continues at coordinate 28,703,720 of OW285244.1, read as the reverse complement.
ACTTACAATATCTGCACAAGTACGGTCATTCCTTAAGATAATAGGGTCTCGGATGTCCATAAAAAAAAACACATGTGTGCACAAAATGCCTACCCTTGAAAACCAACAAACAACAACAGTGAGTTTATTTGTCATTTCTTTGTTCTCTTTACTATATTTGTAGTGTAATTCAAATTTCCAATTTATTCATACAGATGTTAATCACTTTAATGTCTCCCTACCTATTCATTCAAGCTATTTTAATTTAATTTTAATTTAATTTTCAACGTTAAATGTTAACTTAATTTGTAATTCATTTTTTAACCTAATTTTAAATTTAAAATTGTTAATTTAATTGTTATGTCCATCACACGAAACCAACACAGTTCTCATGTTTTCATTGTAATATTCTTGTTTCCAGTTACCTGAAAAAGACTGAATTAATAAAAGTCGAAACGTCGTAAAAACATCAAAATTCAATAAAGGTCGCTAAAACCAATAAAAAAAATTATTATTTTTAATATTAAGACACGGCCAATAAAAAAAATAAGAAAAATAAAATTCTTATAAACACTAAATATATATATATATATATATATATATATATATATATATATATATATATATGTATATATATATATAAGGTAAACATAAGGTAAACTTAATAAGTCGGCGATTAAAGGTCTGGTTCATTACTTCAAAGTAATGAACCAGAATATAAATGACAATTTATATTCTGTCATTTATATTTTTTATTCCCTTGACAAAGGTATTGAACGATTTACGCTGGATTTTTCACTTTTTTGTTTTTGTTGAAAATAATACTCGCATGTAAATAGGTATACGGATTTATTTATTACGAGATTAATACACTTGATACATAACAATTGCTAAGTTAATTTCTCGTTTTTTGCGTTAAAGACCAAGACATGTTATGTCTTGCCCTGGTGAACTTCTCGAATACACTCCTTTTTCTTACCTTACTTTGTCTGGGCGAAAAAATGGTCCCCACCCTTATCAAAGGGGGTTGGTGTAAGTAACGTTCATAGTAGATATTGCAACAATATCTCTCAGATGAATTGACTACGTATTTTTTGGCATTTCCAAACTTTAAACCGAGAACAAATAATTATTGCAATATCTTTACAAGGCATAATAAAATGACCGTAATAAAAATGTATCGATACAACAATTTCTCTTATGACCCATGGCTATAAACGGATCGGACCTTTCAAAGAAAGCTACACAAATTCCCATCTGCTAAACTTAGGGGATAATTACCTTCGAAGGCCTTGCAGTATAAAGGCTGTAATACAAATGTTAACGAGATTTGCATATCTTATTCTAAAATAATTCTAGTTAAAAACCTTTGTGCACATTATATGGATATGTATGCGAATATACAGGTGCGTCCAAAAACAAACATACATTAAATCACATGATATTAATAAGGAAACTAAAGGTAAAAAATAAGATTATATAAGATTATTATAAATATTTCCGGGAAACCGGAACATGCCGGCCCCCTTGAAAGGTATTGAATACATTTCAAAGTTCAAAATGTAATAGAGTTCAATCTCATGCATTGGGTAGAGGCAAAATGCACAGTTGTTTGATGGCACGTTTAGTTACACAATCCGCTGTTTTGACGGTCACAACTCTCACTATACCGTCCTGTCCTGGATGAAGTTCTTGCACTCGGCCAAGCTTCCATCGCAAAGGGGGCTGATTAGTTTCACGAAGCAATACTAAACTTCCATTATGAATAACTTCCGTGGAATGCTTAGACCACCTAGATCTTGTTTGTAGTTCCGTTACATATTCTTTGCTCCAACGGGCCCAAAAATGTTGAGACATCCGTTGCAGATGTTGATAATGTGATAGACGATTCTCGCTGGCTTCTAATAAATTTGTCTCCGGAATACAAGTTATAGGTCTACCAATCAGAAAGTGAGCGGGAGTGAGAGGATTTAAATCAGTAGGGTCATCAGATGAAGGTGATAAGGGTCGAGAGTTTAGGATGGCCTCTATTTGTGTTAATAATGTGCAAAAATCTTCATAATGAAGAGAATTATTGCCAACGACTCGCTTTAAATGTGATTTCACAGACTTAATTCCGGCCTCCCATAATCCTCCAAAATGAGGTGAGCGCGGAGGAATGAAATGCCACGTTATACCCTCCTCAGACGTCGAATTAACAATACATTGCCGGGTATCCTTATTATTTAAAAATTTATAAATTTCTTTCAATTCGCCCATTGCGCCAATGAAATTAGTAGCATTATCGGAGTATAAATTTCCCGGCTTGCCGCGTCGGGATATGAAGCGTCTTAGTGTAGACAAGAAGGCCTGGGTTGTCAAGTCGCTTACTAGTTCTAGGTGTATTGCCTTTGTAGCTAAACAAATAAATAAACATACGTACCCCTTGATAAATTTAGTATTGCGATACTTCTTTTCCTTTAATAGAAAAGGCCCGGCATAATCTATGCCACAGTTAAAAAATACAGGTTGTGGCGAAACGCGGTAACTTGGTAAATTTCCCATTATGTGTTGCGGTTGCTGAGGATTAGTTTTAAAACAAGTAATGCAGCGTCGTACTATTTTTTTTGTTAAGCAAGTACCTGAAATAGGCCAGTATCGCTGCCGAAGTGAATACAAAACCCCTCGCGGTCCGCAATGTAGAAGTCTCAAATGCTCATTAGTTATTATTAATTCGGTTAGCATGTGATTTTTAGGCAATATAATGGGATGTTTTTTGTCAAAGTTGAACTCCGATTGTTTAATTCGGCCACCGACACGCATTATGTTGTCGCTATCTAAGAAGGGATTAAGTGTTAATAGATTTCCCTTAAATGTATGATAGCTTCGCTCTTTAAGTGCTCTTATTTCGAGAGAAAAACACTCCTTCTGAGCAATTTTTATTAAACAGATTATGGCTAATTGTAATTCCCTTACGGTCAATGGGCCATAATTTCGACTTGCGACATTTGTTTGACAATTAGATTGAAAACGCAGACACCAAGCTATTACCCTTTGAAGTTTATTCAAAGAAGAAAATTTGTAAAATATATCGTTTTCAACTAATTGCGCTGATACGGTTACTTGTTTTCGAGCTTCAGGAAGTTTTGCATCATTTGTTAATGAATATTGATTGGGATAAATGAAGTCCTTGCTAGATAGCCAATTAGGACCGTGCCACCAAAGTGACGACTTCGCTAAACTCGCGGGTTCAGTGCCACGGGATACCAAATCCGCGGGGTTGTCAGGTGAATTAACACGAAACCACTCCTTCGGATCGGTATAACTTTGAATTTCAGCAACACGGTTAGCTACAAATGTTTGCCAGCGCGAAGGATGAGAATTGATCCAATGGAGTACGATTGTAGAATCCGACCAAAAACAACGAGAATTAAAATGAATACTTGATACTTCGTTAACCCTTCTAAACAGTCTGACAAGCAAAACCGCGGCACAAAGTTCTAGTCGCGGAAGGGTTATTTGCCGCAAAGGAGCAACCCGAGACTTAGCACAAAGTAAATTGACAGTGACATCACCTGATGCATTTGTAGACCGTACGTAAATACAAGCTCCGTAAGCCCTTTCGGATGCATCAGCGAAACCGTGGCATTGTATGATATGTATGTTCAATTGTAGTACGTAACGAGGTATACTAATGTTTACCAAGCTAGGCAATTGATTCAAGTATTTAGCCCATTGATGGTGTACATTCTGCGGTACTGCCTCATCCCACGACAATCGGCACTGCCATACTTGCTGAATAATTAGTTTAGCTACTACGATTATTGGGCCTAATAACCCTAAAGGATCAAATAGTTTTGCCGTAATGGAAAGTATGTTTCTTTTTGAGACGTGTTTTTGCTCTTTTAAATTCATTATTTCGTATTTAAAAACATCTAAAACAGGAGACCACGAGATGCCTAATGTTTTCGTTTCTGAATCTTCCCCCAAGTTTACTAACCTTAGATTGTCAGAATTTCCCGAACTGTCCTGAAAATTGCAAACCCATTTTCGTAAATTAAAACCCGCAGAGCTTAGAATTAAAGTGAGTTTGTTTTTTAATTCATTAATTTCACGAAGGGACTCAGCGCCGGTTAATAAGTCGTCAACATAAAAATCATTGTTAATAATCTCGCAAACGTTAGGGTATTGAGAGGCAAATTCGATTGCTAATTGTTTGAGACATCTGGTTGCTAAAAAGGACGCCGATGCTGTGCCGTACGTGACTGTTTGCAATTCGTAACATTTTAAGTGATCGGAAGGTTTTGCTCTCCAGAGAATCCTGTGATATTTGTGATCAGGTTCGCTTATTAAAACCTGCCGATACATTTTTTCTACGTCCGCGGTTATTGCGTAAGAGTGTCGCCTAAAGCGTAAAACTATAGTAAACAGATCGTTTTGAATTACCGGGCCGACCATTTGTACGTCATTAAGTGAAAGACCTGTTGTTGTTGGCGCGGAACCATCGAGTACTATCCGCGTTTTTGTGGTGGTGCTAGATGCCTTAATTACGGGGTGATGTGGAAAATAATAGGCTGACTGATCCAGTGAGGTTTCTCTTACTAGCGTCATATGGCCCAATGATTCGTATTCGTTCATAAATTTAATGTATTCAGATCGCAGATCGGTATCACGATTTAAACGCCTTTCCATTGAATAAAAACGTTTCACGGCTAGTTATCGAGAACTACCCAAGTTACGCTTATCCGGTGTAAATGGAATACTTACAACAAATTTACCTGAAATATTGTCGCGCCTGAAAGTGTTAATAAAATGTGTTTCACAATTGCCGTCTTTGGCATAAGAATTACTGCTTGTTTGATCGCAATTTTCTAATAACCAAAATTTTTCTACTTGTTTCTCTAAATTGACACTCAGATTGCAAGTGAAGTTGTTATTGCGGTTTAACGGAAGCGGTAGCGGTCCCGATATTACCCAACCCAACTTGGTCTTGTGTAAAATAGGCTGATTTGTGCCAAGTTTGATTTGACCTACACATAATAAATTCCAAAATACACCCACGCCAAGTAATATATCGATGTTACCCTCTTGATTGAATGTAGGATCGGCTAATTTAATGTTACTCGGAATATTTAATATAGAAATATCGAACGAACAGTTGGGCAGATTTTCAGTGATTTTCGAAATTACTAAACAATCTAGTTCAATCTCAAATGCATTATCTAATGATCGTACAAGTAAATCTGTTTTTTGCGTTAAATTTATAGCTGCTTGATTGATGCCTAATACTGTTGACTGTATACGTGTACATGACAGTTTAAGCTTGTTGCATAAGTCACTAGTAATGAAATTAGATTGCGATCCGCTATCTAACAAGGCTCTACATTTTATCCATGAACCATTTAATTCTTTAATAAAAACACATGCAGTTGATAATAATATTTGCGATGACCGCCTTGATACTGAGTGGTTGACTATACTTATTTCGGCTGTATTTTGATTGGAAGAAGTTGGTTCAGGATTAGCATTTTGCTGCCGTTCGATATGGATAAGTGTATGATGCCTTTTATTGCATTGTTTACAAGACGACTTAGATTTACAGTTGTTCATTAGGTGCCCCTTTTTAAGGCAATTTAAACATAGTTGTTTTCTCTTTACCTCAGAAATTCTTTCATTAACAGAAAGCTTCATGATAGCATTGCATGCAGTAATAAAGTGATCGGAATTACAAAATGAACATTTAACTATACGTTCGATCAGTGTAAGGCTATTTGTCTTGTTTGCTTGAGCCTTCACAGCTTGATTGTAATTATTTGGCCGTATTGTCTCAAGCAAATTACATCGGTTAGTTAAAAAATTCACAAAGTCTTCTAAAGAGGGCGTTTCGTTAGTCTTGTTAGCTACTGAAGCTTCCCATTCGCGTTTGGATTGTAAATCTAATTTGCTTGACATTAGATAAATGATTAAGGCATCCTATGATTTTACCGGTTGATCTAGATTTTCTAAAGCTCGCAAATGCTTTAACATATCGTCTAATAATTCACGAAGGGATGTATATGATTCGCGACTAATAACCCTTAAGTTGAATAACGCATGAATATGATTGTAGATTATTAATCGTTTGTTTTCAAACCTTTTGTTTAATAAGTCCCAAGCAATGTTATAATTGTTTTCTGACGTCTCTAAGGATTGTATAACGTGTGCGGCGTCACCCTTTAAAGACATGCGTAAGTAATGAAATTTTTGTATGTTGTTTATAGATTTATTCGTATGTATTAAGCTTTTAAAGGTATCGCGGAAGTTATACCATTTTTCATATGTACCATCAAATTGAGGGAGGTTGATTGACGGCAATATTACATTTTTCGTGGCGTTATTTGAAGGTTGTGATTGTTGAATATCATATTGTTTTAGTAGAGCGCGAGCAGAACCTAAAATCTGATAATATTGTGTTTCGAACTCCTCGCGTTCATTCTCTTGAGTAGAGACATTTTCTACCAACCCATCGATTTCATCTTGAATATTATTGAATGCATCCCAAAGTTTTGAAAAGTTTTCAATGCGAGCTTCTAATTCTGAATAAGTATTGATAGTTAGTGTTAGTGTGTTTATATTCGCTAAATTATTTGAAAAACGTGAAATTTGGCTCTTTACGCCGCCACGTTTTCGCACTAAATTCTCGTAATTTGCCATGTTTGTAGCAAATAGAAGGCCAATAAAAGGATATAGTATGGATAATATGAGTGGACTTACTGATTGTTTGTTGTTAGCGATGACACGATTGGATCCAATCTGATGCTGCCCGGTGTCCTAAGAAGATGCGTACTTCTAATGTCTCGATTGATTGATGCTGACACCTTTGGATCGATTGTGATGCTGCCCCGTGTCGTATGTGGTTGTCTTTTGTTGTTTTTATAAAAATAAAAACATTCGGCTCTTGAAGGACCATGAACGATTTACGCTGGATTTTTCACTTTTTTGTTTTTGTTGAAAATAATACTCGCATGTAGATAGGTATACGGATTTATTTATTACGAGATTAATACACTTGATACATAACAATTGCTAAGTTAATTTCTCGTTTTTTGCGTTAAAGACCAAGACATGTTATGTCTTGCCCTGGTGAACTTCTCGAATACACTCCTTTTTCTTACCTTACTTTGTCTGGGCGAAAAAATGGTCCCCACCCTTATCAAAGGGGGTTGGTGTAAGTAACGTTCATAGTAGATATTGCAACAATATCTCTCAGATGAATTGACTACGTATTTTTTGGCATTTCCAAACTTTAAACCGAGAACAAATAATTATTGCAATATCTTTACAAGGCATAATAAAATGACCGTAATAAAAATGTATCGATACAACAATTTCTCTTATGACCCATGGCTATAAACGGATCGGACCTTTCAAAGAAAGCTACACAAATTCCCATCTGCTAAACTTAGGGGATAATTACCTTCGAAGGCCTTGCAGTATAAAGGCTGTAATACAAATGTTAACGAGATTTGCATATCTTATTCTAAAATAATTCTAGTTAAAAACCTTTGTGCACATTATATGGATATGTATGCGAATATACAGGTGCGTCCAAAAACAAACATACATTAAATCACATGATATTAATAAGGAAACTAAAGGTAAAAAATAAGATTATATAAGATTATTATAAATATTTCCGGGAAACCGGAACAGGTATCATTGCCGAAACATGTAGGGTTGCCACGATAGACCTTGGTTCAAGCTATTTAGAAATGCATTATAAAGTAACAGTGTAAATGATTCAGATGTCAGTTATTGAATGTTATTGAACTGTCAGGTTTGAATGCAGAAGTCAGTTTTGAATGCACACGTCAATTTTGAAAGCAGATGTCAGTTATTGAAAGCAAATGTCAGTTATTGAAAGCGATGTCTGTTTTTGAAAGTAGATCTGTTATGAAAGCAAATGTCAGTTTTAAAAGCAAATGTCTGATTTGAAAGCTGATGTCAGTTATTGAAAGCAGATGTCAGTATTTAAAGTTTGAAATTGCTATTTATTACTCCTTATAACTGGTTATATATTTATTAACTAATAGAAAATTGCTTATTTTTCAAGTAACGGACAGATTATGAAATATTAGAGGACAAGAGAAAAATTCCAATTCCATTTCAAGAATGTCCAAAATTAAGTTTCGTTGCAAGAATTACAAAAAGTAAAATAAAAATAAAATGGTTTTAGATTTTAAAATTTTGGACATCTCGTATGTAACAGAATATTATAAAATGTTCTTGATAGAAAATGCAATTTGTCAAAATACATAGTTTAGTAAAATCTATAATTTTAAAAAAACACCATTTGAAACATTTTGACATATGTTTGTAGGCTGAAAAATGTGTAACTTTAGATATAAAATTTAACTTTTTTTTTCAACCGACAGAATAATGTGCATTAGAGAAAGCATTAGACTGAGATTTTACTGGGTCTAGTGGGGGTTAGAGCGGCAATATAGTATTCCACCCCGCTTTCTCTACACATGTTCTTCTAGTCCTGACTTCACATACATGTGAAGTTATATTGAAATACATTGTTATGGCAGCGTTGGGAGCATGCAACATATTTAACATGAGAGTCTTATTTCATATGCAAACTACATCCTAGATCTAACTGAGGCGTCACGAATCGTTGCATCTTTTACATTACGTTATTTTGTTTTGTTCTGCCGACATTCCTACGCTACTTAATTATGAAGAAAGGAGGAATATGTACAACGTGGTTTTAGCAGAATCATAAAGCAAGCTACTTGTTTAAAATTTACCGGCGTCTTCTACCAACTTCCGAAATGTATTCCTAAATTCGTTCATTTGAGTAATAATATTTATTTAGAATTTTCAGAACTTGGAATATCCTAATCTTATTGAAAAACTCTCGGCTTTCGCAATTAGAAAAAATCAACAGAAAAAATATAAACATGTTAGGACTTTGAAATAATATGACTTGAAAATTAAGAAACAACAGCTGCAGATAGAAAAGAGGTAGGAATTTCAATAACTAAAGAATCAAGAGAGGGCTTAATAAACAAGTCAAGCGTCTCATAAAGAATTATCACAGCTAAATTTCGAAATAAAGTAGAAAACTTAACATTAGTTTAATGTTACACTCGAAAAAACCGACGAACTTGACAAGAAATAAAATTACAACCAACAGTTACGATAAATGATGATATAAAACACATAATGGGCAAACCAGGGTGGGAGAGAAAAAATGGAAACATGACAAAGACCAAGACTAAGAAATGGCAGCGAAATATATCCAAATAAAACTACATATACGGATATCAACTGACCAGAATATCAATAATAAATACAACCAAATACAAAATGAAACAAAGAAAATACAAGGAAACGGCATCAATTTCAAAAAGCATTTAACAATTCAGCCAAAAAGATATTAAGAACAACGGAGAATGCTAAAATCATGTAAATATCCGATGAAGCATAAACATATATAGTTAGAACCGAACAGATAAGCATTAGGAATACCAAATGGTGAAAAAACAGAGACAGCTAATCATATTAACAAAATAATCAAATGTCTTGCTAGAAGAGTTAAAAGGCAACGGATCGATAAAGTTTAGGAAGTGTGAACGGTAGAAATAATATCAACTGAACGGAACCAAGGGCTAATCTGCAACTACTGAAAATATAAAATCGAACCAAGTGGTCTCAGGTACAATTAACGAAAAAATAAGTGAGCACATCGAACTTCTACCATTGCAGCAACAAAACTGATTTAAACCCAACACGTAATCATATAAATACGCTAAGAATAATTATCGACAAGGCTCCACTCTATAGAGAGATACAATTAGAATTAGAGTATAGAAACTTCTGTATCTGACCGTACTTTCAAAAGCGAATTTTACTCAAAATTTTGTAAATAAGAATAATCCCAATGAAAATAACCCTTGTACTTTACTAACTAACCATTTACAAAGGAAAACAAAGCCACCACATACCAATTCAGTCTGGAGTGAAACAATATAATTCTTGGACAAGCAGGCATTAGGCGGGAACCACAAAATCAACTGCGCAACCTTTATTGCAGAAATAATCGCGAAATCGGAACATTACTACACACGCATAATACGAGAAGCAATGGAAATATAAAAACGACCAGGTAATTTAAACAGAAGAGATGACAGACAAAGATTGCCAAATACATAGAAAACAGCTGTCATGATCACACAAGCACCAATGGCCAATACAGCGGACATACTTCATACGAACCGAGACCTAAACACGACACAGCCAGAACAAGTACACACGAGCGACCCCACCACACGAGCGATGTCGCACAGATGCCAACAAGTATAAATACAGCCAACAAACGAGCTCCCTTCATTCCACATCAAGTAGCGCTCCTAGAACTACCTCCCGAAGATGGCAGCAGCGAATCTGCCGAAAGCTCGAGAAGAAATTAGTCCGTTCAGGGACTTCTCAACGCGGGTCAGTTCCAGAAATTCAGACAACGCAAATTATTGCAGCGAAAACCTCCGAATGAACATGTATATATATATATATATATATATATATATATATATATGTATAATAATATAATAACTTCGCCTACTGATTAGGTTTACTATATATATATATATATATATATATATATATATATATATATATATATATATATATATATATATATATATATATATATATATATATATCGACGAGGTATGTAAATTAAATAATGACACTGATTTTTAAACTTTGTTGAGTTAGATTACAATTCAATCACTAAAATAACTTCTGTAGGAAGCCATACGGTGCTGGAGGTGATTCTTCCAATCCTCATAGCAGTACTGGACCTAGGATACTGGAATAGCCTTCAGCTGGTCGGTTACAGCTGTTTGAATGTTTACTACTACGGAGCCACAGAAATATTTTTACTGCCCGAAAATTTGTTTATTGAAAGTGCGGTGTAACGAGGCGCATTGTCGCGATGCAAAACCCAGTTGTTGTTGAAATTTAATCTCACTGCATGATCGTTTTTCGAAGTTTTTCCAGAACCTTTCGGTAAAAGTGTTGATCAACTATTTGGCCTTGAGCCACAAGCTTTTTGTGGACGATTCCCTGGCCAACGAAAAAGCAAATCAACATGCATTTGATCTTCGACTTGCTTTTTTTAGGCCTCGCAAAAGTTTAAGTGCTCCATTCCATGCTCTAGCGCTTGGCTCCCTGGTCACACTCAAACATCCAAGACTGGTCGCCGGTAATGACACGTTCCAGAAAATGCGGATCGTTTTCAATATTTTAGTCCTGCGAAAAATTTTTTGGTACCATTTTTGCGCAGATTTTTCTCATCCCCAATTCATTGGTCAAAATCTAATGAACAGTGGTGCGAATCAAATTCAACTCTCACAATCATGGCTGTCAACCGACGATCTGAACACACAAGATCCCGGATTCCGTCGACAATTTCATCGGTTGTTGAAGATGTAGACCTTCATCTGCATGGTTTATCTTCAATCGACTCTCTTTCTTCTGAAAATACCATAAACCACCGAAAAACTTAGAGCCTTGGCTACTAAAGCCTACTAAAGTTTCCCAAAAGTTTCCGTTGCACTGCAGCCAAGTCCGAAGCAAAACCTGACAGTACGCCGTTGCTCGAAATTGATGCCACTCATTTCTAGAATAAACTGTTTCGCTGCGCCTTGCCTCGTTGGGGCGGGGGTCGGGCCGTCGAAGTACTGCACGGAAAAGTAAAGAAGTTGTCGGGAAAGGGTTGGCGGCCCTACGCACCGGCTGGTTATCCGATCTCTCTAATTTACGTGACCGGTCACTTAACACACGCACGAGCGCACCATCATACAAAACCCTATACTTACGCTCTTACACAAACACAAAATCACACACCCAATGACACGCAAGCTGCCAGCAGCAACCAACACACAAATTCATACCCAGAAAAAGACACAAGCTGCTAGCAGCGAACAACACATCTGTTCTCACCTTGCTATCTATTTTTTGGAATACTAAGGCATGATTTATTATTACTATTTGAATGTATCTTTGAATAATTTAAACCATAGCAACTCAATTACTTAACATTTATATTCTGTCATTTATATTTTTTATATCCTTGACAAAGGCATCATTGCCGAAACGTGTAGGATTATTTTAAATATATACACTTTGAAGTAATAACCAGACCTTTAATCGCCGACTAATTAAGTTTACCTTATATATATATATATATATATATATATATATACATAATATTTTCGTGACCTTGGTATGATATGGTAAATTTAATAAGTTGGCGATTAAAGGTCTGGCTTTACTTTAAAGTATATATATTTAAATCAACCCTACGTGTTTCGGCAATGATGCCTTTATCAAGGATATAAAATATAAATGACAGTATACAAATGTCATATAATTGAGTTGCTATAAATAAAATTATTATTATTGGAATGTATCTTTGAATAATTTTATCCATAGCAACTCAATTATATGACATTTGTATACTGTCATTTATATTTTATATCCTTGATAAAGGCATCATTGCCGAAACATGTAGGGTTGATTTAAATATATATACTTTAAAGTAAAGCCACACCTTTATTCGCCAACTGATTGAATTTACTATATATATATATATATATATATATATATATATATAACGCATAGGGACGTAACGAGGCAAAATAAACACAATAAGCTTACCGAAGAGCTCTATATGTAGGAGTAGGGATTAACATCAACAATACTGACAAAATGACAATGCACTATTAATCTTCGCGGAATAAACGAGCAAAAAATACCAATAACGAAGGAATTCTGCTACCTCGGCAGAATTACAGCAGACAACAGGAGCACCAAACAGGATGTATTAGAGCGAATAGGAAAAGTATGTTAGGAAAAGTATAGACAAACAAACAATTGCTACAGATGATCAAACTAGAAATCTTTAATGTAACGCAATAATGTTTGAATGTGAAATGTGGAACCATCCAGTTTAAATAAGAAGATTAAAAATATTTGTCAGTAAATGCATACAAACAATAATATGAAAATTTGATGAACTTCTTTTCTATTAAAATTTTGTCTTAAAAGTGTAAAGAAGGAGACCCATTGGTGGAGTTACGCTACAAAGAAAAAGAACTTGATTGGACATCTATTACGCCGAGAAAAGAACATCGACATAAATGTGTTAGTCTGGAACCCACGAAGAAGTAGAAAGCAGGGCAGACCAAGGCAAACACGGTGAAGGACTGCTCTCCAGGAAATCCTGTATATATTTGTTGTCACGATTTAAACTTCTACTGTCAACCTCTGAATGTGCCAATTGAATTATTTTGTTATATAAACTATTGCTTTAGAAATTACTATTTATCAGATTTAAAGGAAATAAGAAAATGACTTACGTTGTCCATTTCATTTCACATAAGTACATCGCATACCATGTATAAACAGGTCAACAATGGGAAAATTTGCAAGGGATCACGATAAGGGCGCTTCTGCCATAACCCCACTCCACAAACTGTTGTTCTAACTAATTACAAGGATAACCATTTCAAAGAAATTGTATTTGTCTATACGAAAGTTTGAAATAATAATAAAGTTTTACGATGGTAAATGTTTGCCTACAGATGCCAAAATTTTGTTGTTGTAGTTTTGTGGTTTATAACAAAGATATATGTTAATATTTTTAATTACTCATTTAAACATTTTGTATTTAAGGTGATAATGGTATTTATCTACTCAATATTTAATAATTGAAAACTCTTTATTTTACCCTCATTTTTAGTTCCCGTTATTACGAAACATAAATTACTTATACTGACACGAATATAATTTATTGGATTTTATATAAGATTTATCTTTTACGATATTTCGTTTGTTTCAATTAGCCTGAGATACTATCCGATATAAATAATGATCAATACATTGTTACTCGTGATTTTATGGCTTCCGAGATAAGTATCGTTGTCATGAAGTAATAATCCCAGAGAAACTTGATCATCGTAATTCGATCATATTAAAAGGATTTTAAAATTTTTCTGAATTATATTTTAATAATTATTAGATTTTTTGAGTAGCGTAGAAATATATTCCTTGTTTTTTTTATAAATTTTTATCAATATTTTCTTTTAATTAATGTAGTTTAATCATTGTTTACAATCCTTTTCTAGCGATCTAAAATAAAATTAAAATTTATTAAATAAAATTGCATGCCATCCATGCAGATAATACGACAATATATACGGTAATATTTGACAACAACTGGTAAGGTTCATCTTTAATTCTAACATTAAGGTTGAAATCGAGAACAGTGTTCACATTAGCACCTAAAAGCAATTAACTACAAATTTTAATAGAAAAGTTAATACCTAGTAGGCAAAAGCCATCCAACCAATCTCATTCAGTGAATAAATTTGATACAAGATCTCATCTGAAAATATCTTAATAGAATGTGCACAGATAATGTTACTATGAGATATGAGACAGTGGAGGTGTCCATGTTAAGTAATCTTACGTCAGGCATAATTCAATATACGTTTTTTGGCATGCAAGTAGTTAATTTTAGCGAAACCAACCTTCACCCGAACTGATTCTAAATTCAAAAATTGGTAAAGATTTAATTAAAGTGATATAAATACGGCAATATGCGTTAGAATTAGTACACTTACAAAATACATTAAAAATTTGAAATGAAAGAACTTTAGTCAATGATTTTCACTTCTGAATTTCGTGTAACAGTTCATACAAGGTGTCCCGGATCTTCAAATTTTAGGAGTGTAAAGAAAACTTCATTTCAAGTAACAAAAACGCAAAACTTGTATATCCATTTTTATTTGTTTCAAAGATCTATGAATGTTATTGTCTGATCATGAAAAAAATGTAATCCTAAAGTCAATAAAAACTGATTTTATTTAAAAATTTTGTATTAATAATATTTTCGAAATGTCCACCTCCTTGTTGAATGCAGGCTTGTGTCCGTAAGCCAACAGAAGAAGTACTTATCCGAATTTCATACTTGTTTTGTCGGATTTGCTCGGCAGCCAGGTGAATACGATCCAACAACTCTTGTGTTCGAAACTTGCGCATAGAGTAAATTTTTCATGTACCCCCATAAATAAAAGTCAAAGGGATCAAGATCGGGTGATCTGGGTGGCCATGCAACAGGACCACCTCGACCAATCCATCTTGGATAATTGACGTTCACCCAATTTCGGACAGCAATTCCGAAATGTGGTGGTGCCCCATCCATGTGATACCACATGTCTCGTCGAAAATTCAGTGGGACATCCTCTAAAAGACCTGGCAGTTCGTCAACAAGAAATTGAAGATAATTGACAGCATTTAACCTCCCAGGAAGAACGACAGGGCCAATTAACAAGTTATCGATTAGGGCCGCCTAAACGTTAATAGAAAATTCATGTTGAAATTTAGATGGCGTATAGCTTTGGGATTTTCTGATGACCACCTGTGCAGGTTTCTCAGATTTGTAACACCACTTCTCGCGAACGTAGATTAATCTGTCCAGAGAACTGTTCTGCAGAAATTAAAATGAAGCCGTGACTGTCTTAATATCCAGGTAGAATAAACTAGACGAGCATAGTAGTCTGCCTCAAGCAAACCGTGTCCCCTGCGATAGTAATATGGATATAAGCCCTCACGTTTTACAATTCGCCAAACTGTCGTTCGTGGCACTCCTAGTTGTCTAGCGATTCGACGTAAACTGAGAGTTGGATCCCTTGCAACAATAGCTACTGCTTCTTCCTCTAAGATAATCACGCAGTCCGCATTCCCGAAATTGTCTGTGTACTTCCAGAAACGTTCTGTAATGAGGAATGCACTAATCGGGAAACCGATGTCGGTATTCAATAACTGCTTGACGTGCACTGCCGTTACAGTAGCCATACAGAAAATGCATGTCCGCATGCTCTTGAGAAGAAAATCGGTAAGGCATTTTGAATAAAGAAAACATGTCCACTCACTAATAAGCTGAAACGTAATGTAATCCTTTATTAAAAAATGCAACGTTCACAGTCATCTGAACATGTGTTTATTGTATGATATTCATGGTTCAGCACTTACAAAATAAGTAAGAACCTTCTTTGTCATAAATCAATTTCCAGTACTCTTTTTTGTAGATCTCCAAGAAATTACTGTATGCACTACGACACGTGTTTATTTATTTAGGATCACATTTTATTATGCGACGTTAACAATCACAGGCCTGTTATTGAATCGTATAACTTTTTAAATAAAATAAGTTTGTATTGACTCTAGGATTATATCTTTTTTTCATGATCTGACAATCACATTCATAGATCTGTAATTTTGAAACAAATAAAACTGGATATACAAGTTCTGCGTTTTTGTTACTTGAAATGATGTCTACTTTACACTCCTAAAATTTGAACATAACGATACGGGACCCTTGTGTACATTCATCTTTTTATGCATGCATGCCAAAACAATTGCTTTTTTTCAATGATTCCTATTAGTGGTGGTAATTATGTTAATGAGCCAATTGTAAAACCCTAATTTAGAATAATCTTGCACAATGTATTAGAACCAAAACTGATTATACGAGTACATATATATATAATGATATAATATATAAATATATTACTAATCCATTATTTCCTAATTCAACAAATTAGGAGATGAGCACAATTTACCATAAGGCTTACAAGTTTTCTCTCCATTAATTTAATAAACTTTAAAGATAGACCTCTATATTACTCACCTTTAATAGACCCCAGTTATTCAAATTTAAAGGTACTATAAGCAATTACTTAACTAAATAGCAACTTGTTTATATAATGATACTTATCGTTAGTGAACGAGTATAAAGACGCTAATAATAAATAAATACTCAGCGTTATACTTTACAAGAATTAGTAACAAAGGATACTCAGGCATCTTTAATTTACCTGAGAACTGGTAAACACTCAGACCTAGTCCCACGATATATTATTTAAAATAAACGTTGTTAATCGACTGAGGGATATGTTGTCTTCTAAGGGTATTAGAGTCACTGAAATACATTCACACAACACGCACACAAAGACACTTGTGGCAGGGTAAAATTGAACAGTGCTAAATTATTCATTTTCTTACTAATGAAGAGCTGGCAATTACTCTTTTTAAATTATGACACCTACTAAATCAATACTTTATGTTTCTAATACAGAAGAGACAGTAATTTATCATTTAGGTTATAATTAAACGCCGGATTATATGCAAAAAGAAAAACTAAAAATATGCGCATAAATATGCAGATCTTTTAGCCTAAATATGCACTTCCTTATGAAAAATATGCAGGTAAAAAAATACGAGGAATGTTGGAAAATGGAATACTGTAGAAAAAAATATTCTATTATGTTTACTACAAGTTTATTTAGAACATTTTACAACATAATTAACTATGAAAACAATATACAATCACATACTTCTCAAAGTTTTCAACAGAAAAATTGTGACGCTTGTCTGAAAACATGTATTTACTCGTATATATTAGAAGAGATTCGCTCTATGTCGACGCTTGTTATAGGAGCATATTTCAAATTAGAAATATCATCTATTGTCAACTCAATATTTTCTACTGAATCACCACACAATATTTTAGCAATGCCCTTTAGCTTTTTAAACCATAATGGGGTCTTTAAAAGTACTTTCTTAAGACTACTAATTAAAGTATTTACTAAGGGAAAATTGTTTCTCACTTCTTCAGCAACACGATTTAGTCCGTGCGCCAAGCAAGTTGTTTGAATTAAATTTGAGTAAAAGATTTTCAAGTTGAAAGCTGCCTTCACCATGAATGGTGCAGCATCCGTCAAAAACAATAGAATTTTCTCTGTTGAAATCGATTCCGGTAAGAAGAAAGTTGGCAGTTCTTCCTGTATAAACCTTGTTATAGTCAAATTATTTGCCTTTTACAACTGTTTGGATGAACTTAAATAATATTTTCTGGAACCGATACGTTAAGGATACCAATCATTAAATGAACTATGTATTGGTCCACACTATCAGTAGTTTCATCTACGCATATATAAAGATAATTGTTTGCAACAACCTTCTTAATGCTATTCAATGTTTCAGCATAGATACAGCGAATATAGTTTTTCTTAGCGTGCTCTCGTCGGGAATGTTATATTTGCTGACGTACTTTTGCAAAAATAACTTGACATTTAAATTATTTCATTTATGTAGTGGAATATCTGCCGACACAAATATTTGACACAAGTCTTCATTAAATTGTTCTTGTTCCGATTTTTTGGAAGTTGATGGCAAGCATTGCGGTAATGTTGGCTGACTCTTCTTCGCCAATTTCATCTTTGTTACTTTTGCAGCATGAGATGAAGTTTTCACATGTTTGTCGACTTGGAACTTTCTCTCACTTGTAATCTGCAAAAAGATATCACATCATCGGTTGTTTTCTTATAAAATAAATGTTAGTAAAAGATAAAGAAATAATTAAAAACTTAATTAAATAATTAATTAATAAGAGGAAATAAACTTAAAATTTTACTCACAATCTTGCAGCATACTATGCAAAACACTTTTTCTCCATCCATACGTAATTCTGAATAAGGTGCATCCAGGCACAGTCGCTATTTTCGGCTTTTTTGCTATTATATATCACAACCCGCAACTCACAAGTTTACACTTCGAAAAGCCAACGTAAAATGACGTTTAAAATGAAATTATATTCGAATATGGGAATAAATTTCTCCGAATAGCAAAGAAACACATATACCCCTAATTTTTCTGGTAAAATATATTTTTGTATTTATTTAGAAGTTTTAAGGTATTAGCTTTTCCTGGAATTTTGTCTCGGCGTGGATATATGGGAAGAGCATTAATAAATTCTTGGAGACGCTTATCGGAAAAGTAACGGGAAGAGGCTTAATAGAATGCTATTTTTAATTTAAAGAGGGCTGTTTAATTTTTGTTTGTTTGTGACATCCACGACATATTTTTAGTAATGCCTATAATAAATTTGATATAGTAAATAAATAAAAATCGGATACTTAAAATATGCAAAATTGGTGAATTACTACAAAATACGCAAATAATATACAAAATGCTTATGTCCTGCAAATATGCAAATTTATGCAAAATGCATATAAGCCGGCCTTTAGTTATAACAATATAAAGTCTGTTGTGTTGATAAGGTTAAATATCAAATATGACGATTTTTTTAGGCAACAAAATAATTATTTTAGTTCATTGTATCACCTAACAATACAACAGGAAGTATGACTTCATTATAAGTTCTGTATTTAGTTATGAAGTACTACATAATCGAAATGTTTTATATTTAAGAAGCCGCGACATTTTTTCTTCAAAAAATTTACTTTAGTATGAAAAATAAACCTGTCCATTTATGTATTCTACTGATTTCATCACGTTTACAATAACAAAATTTGGATTATCTAAAACTACTTTCGAAAAGAAGAAAAAGAAGAAGACCTGAAAATAGCAGAAAAAAAATAATGAGGACTCTACCGAGCCCAAGAATAACTGCAAGGAATAGAACAAGGAGACTCAAAACCAATAGGACGAATTAACAGATATACGACATTCAATACAACACGTGAGAACACAACGTCTAAAATGTGCAGGACATGTAAGAAGAAGCTCCACGGATATGATGAAAAAAATAATTTAATAGACCCCACTATGGAGAAGAAAGGGAAGACCGAGAAAAAGATGACGAGACAAAATAGAAGAGGACGCAAGAATCTTGGGTATAGGAAATTGGAAATTGCTGCAAAATTTTGAAGATAAGAAGGAATAATCCACCTCGTTAAATAAAACGCCATGGCGTTAATCTTAAGCTTACACGGTTTAATGATGATGACTTTCGAAATAGTAGAGAACTATAGACATGCTCTCAGTCATGTATGGAAGAATTTCAATCAGAATTTCCAAATTTTGCAAAACGTATGTAGGTTTAGGCCAAACGATTCTACAATCTATTGAGAAATTTGGTGAAACAGGATCTCTCATGTCAAAACCAACTAGTGACTGACCAACAAAACCGACAGCAAATAACTCAATCGCCTAAGAAATCTATTCGAAAGCTTTCACAACAAGCTCAACTTTAATGTGGGGCATTTTTAAAATGGATCATACATTTCCATACAAGTTTCATTGCATGCAAGTACTCAAATTATCCATCAAACCCGACTTAATTATTGTCAATACTTTCTGTATCAGATAAATAATGATGACGTCCTTCTTCTCGTCATTTATAAGAATATATGAATAAACAATGAAACAAGGGTCATTTTATCTAGTGAAAATCGAAACGAATTTATCGAAACGTCCCTGCATTCATTAAAAAAAAAAGGTGGTTTCGCTGGCTGTTTCATAGACGAGTTATTAATCAAATATTCTTTAATGATTAAATGCAGAAAGATATCGAAATAATTTATTACAACCATTTTTAAATGACGATGAATTCCGCGACGAATATTTCTAACAGGATAATGCAACAGGTCATAAGACAAGGAAAACAATGGAATTATTGCATAAATTCTTTGATAATCCCATATTAGATTTTCCGCTACGCTCTCCAAAATTTTCAATCTTAGATTATTTCATTTACCCATATCTAAAAAAATATGATATTACATGCAATAGAAGAACTCACCCAAGCTATCCGAAATGTCTGTGGGACAATTATACCACAAATTTAAGGAATACGTACAATAACATGAAAATAAAGGAACTCACTTTGAACATTTATTGTAGCTGTTTTTTTTTTATTATTAAACATTTTATTCTTTCAAGTGAAACGTCAGTATGTAGTTATTTGTGACATCATTTGTCAAAAGTATAAAAAATTTCGATCACATGATATTTTCTGTAAATTTTTTGGGCAATACACCTGATTTAAACTATTTCATCAATATCCAGTTTTTATATTTTGTAGGGTTTCTAATTATAATATACACTAAGCTTCAAATTGTAAGTTCTGACTTATTCAGTTTTTCACGTAATATTTTTACATACTACTGTATGTACTTTTTAATGGTTATACATCGCCAGCATACGTAGGTTCTTTAGAAATTATTCGAGGTTTAAATTTAGGCCCGCACATATTTATTTAGTAGTTAGTAAGTTAGTATCTGCCAACAATTTAAAATTTAGTACTATATTAATGAAATCAATAATCCTTCCCGTCTTCTACGCTGAAGTTAGTTCGACTGCTTCTTGAGGTGTTGAAAATCGCTGTCCACGCATTTTTTGTGTCATAGTTGGGAAATTATTCGGCGACAAGTCAGGACAATGAGACATTATTTCAACACTTTTCTCCTTCAAATAGTCAACTGTTAGACGTGCTGTATGGGAACTCGCATTGTCGTGTTGAAGAATAATGCGAAGTTTTCGGTTTTTCTTCCTGATTTCGTCTATAACTTTTGGCAAATAAATGACTGTATACCATTCAACGTTAACAGTTTTTCGATCCTCTAAAGGAATTGTTGCGATGTGTCCTGTACAGCCAAAGAAACAAGCGATAATTTTCTTGGAAGTGCTCCCAGCACGAACAACTTTTATGGGGTTCGGTTCGTCTTGGAACACCCATACAGTAGATTGTTGCTTGGTTTCCGGCTTATACGCATATATCCATGTTCCATCACCTGTGACGATGTTGTGTACGGATTTTGCAGGTCCTACGTCGAATTTTTTGCGCATCTCTTTACACTAATTGACACAAGCTGTTTTTTGTGTTTTGGTGAAGTTATGTGGAATCCATTTGGAATGTATTTTTGTTACAAATAAATGTTTATGTAAAATCGAATGAATTGCATATGCGATATACCAAGACATGTCTCTACCTCGCTGTAAGTTACATGTCGATCGTATTCTATCATTTTCCGCGCAGCATCGATGTTTTTTGGAATCACAACAGCTTTTGGCCGATCTTTACGTGATTCATCACTCACTGAGGCACGACCATGACAAAATTCTGCAAACCAATTGTAAGCTATCTTCTCTTATGGTGTTTCATTACCAAAACTTGACCGAAGCGATATAATGCATTCTTGTCAAACTTTAAGAATATAGTGATTACATATGTCAAAAGCACCATCTACTGGTCGATTGTAAAAATATAAAAGGTGTCCCTCGTATCTTGAATCCAAGCAAGAGCAAAGCTATCAACTTTGATGTCATACCTTTGTAATACCAATAAGATAAAGAATGAAGTTAGCACCTACTAGGAATAATAGCATTAACGAAACCGATTAACATTTAAAAACTATATCGAAAGTTTTGCAATAAAAAAATATCATATATTGGACAAGTATCACATCTAAAAGAAGCAAAAGTTTGTGTTTTAGTCGATTTAAGCAAAGCGTTTAATTTTATAAAGTTGAGAATTTCTTAGTAACTTAATTTTATGCAGCGACAGCTTATTCAAACAAAGTAAGTTATGGAAAATATTCAACAAGTAGGTTGTGGTTAACCCAGATTTTGAAAAAATCCTATATTTCTTGAAATAAAAGATCAGTAAATTATAATTACATATATTTTATTAACGCGAAAATACAAAATTTTTCCTGTACTATATATAGTACATTAGGCAGATACACCAAATTAAGTAATTATGTGATATTGCATAAAATATTTTGTATGTAGTCCTGTATTACACTTAGAACAACTGGTCGTTGTTCTCTCGTCACAATGTCCGCAGCGCGTTTGCTTTTCCTGAGGAATCACCAGATGGTCTAACCGATCATAGCGCAAATCAGTGTCATTATGGATGAATTGCTTACAGCCATGGTGTCCAAAATATGGTATCACAGTTTCATCTAGGGAATATATTTCGCTAACTGAAGCAAATTTAATGAATTTCTTGTTTGCATGATCAAACAATGATCTGACTATAGCGAATTTATCGCTTTGATCCAAATTCGTATTATCTGCTAGGTGGATGTTGGTGAGTATGTACTCAAATCTGTCCCTACTAATAAATGCAGCAACTAATTTATTATAAGTGTCTTGATCTGCTTCCCACAGCATTTTGTTTATTGGAACTCGAACATACCCACTAAAAAGTAGTACTTCAATAAAACTTTTAACTTTAACTAAGTTTTCGATATTAGTTTTCCTATTTCTTTGTGGAGCATATTTGTTGCTTTCAGTGATAATAATTTTATTTCATCAAATCTTCATCGAAAAAGTTTCTAAAATTTACAGTGGGCTCTCTTGGGTTTCAGACACCTCATAATCGTCGAAATGAACAGTTACAGACTGTAAATCCTCTCTAATCCATTGATAAATTTTCCTCCTCTTTTTTTCGAGAGTACCTCTTGACTTATTGATTATTAAAGTTTTCTGAATTTCTGATAAAGGTAGATAATCTTCAGAGGAAGAATCCTCGTCAAAATCGTTTTCAGAAACTACTTCAATTGGAACTTTAGCTGTGATACTGCTAAATTATTTATGCTCATAATATCTTCATGGCCCAAATCTTCATCTGTTAGCTCGGTAGTTGTATTATTACGAAAAAAATTTGTAATTTCTTAGAAATTTTCCGCTTCGATTTCATTATCTTCTAACATAACAAGCGCGCCTTCAAGTGAAGGACCTTTAAAGTTAGAAAACGTTCATGGATATAGATTTGCTTAATGTACTATACAGTGTTATTCACGATATACGGCACGGAATATTGTGGCCAAAATACTTCACTGGGATATATGGGGGTCTATTATGGTTACTCTTTAAAATTATTTTCATATTATACAGGATGTTCCAAAAGCCCGAAAAGTATCAAGGTTTGTGTTTTTTTAAATGGAACATCCTGTATATTCTTGCATTTTTGGATTCTCCGATCAAAATAAGTGCCTATTTTAATTAACTTTATAATACCTAAACCATAAAGTTTTTTAAATAATTTGAATTTTGTCAAAATCTAACCTAATTTTCATGTTTGAAATAATTAAGAAGTATTTAAGTTATGTTAGCGAAATTTACAGTAAAGTGTAACAATAGATCATATTTTATATCCAAATTATGATAAATTTGCCGTCTTATACAGGGTGCAAGAAATTAAAACTAATCAACTAAGAACTTTAGGTGGCTATAACTTGATTAATTTAAATAGAACGCCATATTTGTAATTTACCAACAAATGTACTTTTTAATTACCTATGGAATGGTATTTCTATGTCAAGCTTTAATTCTTCGCGTTTTTTACAGAATACGCCTAGTAATCGTTTTTCGCACGATTTGGTGTTTTTTAAATAAAAATTCTAATGTATTTTGTTGCCTATTGTATTAAGAAATGTCAGATAATTAATTTATTCTAACATTTTAGTCTGTTTTTTGATATAGTGGTATTATTTTTTGTAATTGTGGAAGTTTAAATCGTTATTATTTGAATATTTTTGTTGTATCGCTTGGTCAAAATGAAGATTTACACAAAAGAAAAGCGTATTGATATGATTCTTATGCTTGGAGAATGTCATCAAATTTTTTTATTAGCTTCTCGGGTTTATGGTATCCCGCAAGAAATCACCCTAGGCCAGCCATTTTGAGAGGCTATTAAACCAGTTTAAGGTACGTGGAAGTGTCAATTATAAAAAAACCATTACAAGAAAATTTGTCACTGAAGATGAAGAAAACGTTGTTACTGTAGTTGGTTCAGTTATCGAAAATCCCAATATTAGTCAAAATCGGATATCCAAAAATATTAACATTAGTCAAGCAAGTATTTCAAGAATTCTTAAAAAAACACAGATTTCATCCTTATAAAATCCAGCTCTGTCAAGAACTTTATGGAAATGATTTTGACAATCGAATTAAATTTTGTATGTGGATGTTAGATAAGGTGGCAAAAAATGAAAACTTTTTTGAAAATGTACTATTTAGTGATGAATGTAATTTTCATAATAATGGTGTCGTGAATAAACACAACTTCCATTACTATTCCGATTCGAATACGCATGAATACAGAGTCATGAGGAATCAGAATAGGTGGCCCAGTAATGTGTGGGATGGAATACTGGGCACATATTTAATTGGATCCTATTTTTTTATGGACCTTTGAATGGTATGATGTTTCTCGAATTTCTTTTACATCAGCTTCCAGAATTATTAGAAAAAGTCCCTTTAAACATCAGAACAAACATCAATTGGATGGAGCTCCGCCCCATTATCATCGTGAGGTTCAGCAATTTTTAAATACCAACATTCAAAACAAGTGGTTTTGAAGAAATGAATTTCAAAATTCCCCCCCCCCCCCCCCGATCCCCAGACTTAACTCCACCATATTTCTTTTTATGGGGATACATAAAAGAAATTGTCTACAATACGTCTCGGACAACACCACACGATATGAAAAATACGCATAAGACACGCTTTTAACACTGTAACCCCGCAAATGTTGTCCAAAGTTAGCAGTGGTTTTCAAAAAAGAATATATAAGTGTCTGGAAATGAACGGTCGAAATTTCGAACATCTGTTCTGAATATCTTGCTTCTGCTTTGTGATAATAATAACAATTGTAAATTATCTGACATTTCTAAATACAATAGGCAACTAGATACATTAGAATTTTTATTTAGGCGTATTCTGTAAAAGCGCGAACAATTAAAGCTTTACATATAAATACCATTCAATAGGTAATTAAAAAGTGCATTTGTTAGTAAATTAAAAAATATGGCGTTCTATTTAAATTAATCAAGTTATAGCCACTTAAAGTTCTTATTTGATTAGTTTTAATTTTTCTACAACCTGTATAAGATGGCAAGTTTATTATAATTTTGATATAAAATGATCTATTGTTACACTTCACTGTAAATTTCGCTTACATAACTTAAATACTTCTTAGTTATTTGAAACATGGAAATTAGGATAGATTTTGACAAAATTCAAATTATTTAAAAAACCTTAAGATTTAGGTATTATAAAGCTAATTGAAATAGACACTTATTTTGATTGGAGAATCCAAAAATGTAAGAATATACAGAATGTTCCATTTCAAAAAAACACAACTTTGATACTTTTCTGGATTTTGGAACAGCCTGTATAATATGAAAATAATTTTAAAAAGTAACAATAATAGATCTCCATATATCCAAGAAGGGAAACTTTTTGAAAGTCAAGTATTTTGACCACAATATTCCGTGCCGTATAGCGTAAATAACCCTGTAAACCCTTATAAAAGCACAAAAAATAACATCCTAAAACTCAAATTTGAGATCTTTGTTTGTAGGTATATACAGTCTGGTCATAAAGTTTAGAACCAAGCTTATAACAGCATTATTTTACATTTTTAGGAAAAACGCCCTGACAGGTAAATTTTCTTTTTTAAAACGCCATCTTTTGACATACAATTTTTTTCTATGACGTCATTGGTTTTCGAGTGATGACGTTATCAACACTTTCTTTAAATGGCAACCATATTATTTTTTTCTCGTTTTTGGTAGATCTTTATATCCACCAAATAGTGATATAAAACAATTGGTATGTTGCATCACAATTTTTTTGGAAAAAATTATATAAATTTAGAAAAAAAAACGAAAATTTTATTTTTGTACAAAATTAAAATTAAATTAAAAAAAATATATCTGAACTTAAATTTATTGTAACAGTTAACGTAAATTTTCAAAATGGACCCCACCAACCAACTGACACTGTCCCAGCCGAGTGTAAACACTTCGTATACTCGCCTCAATTATGTCTGGGGATATTTGTGTAAGTTCTACGCGAATTCGTTCTTTTAAATCTTCTAAATTGTTCGGTTTGTTAAAATACACTTTCGATTTCAAATAACCCCACAAAAAAAGTCTAACGAAGTCAGGTCAGGAGAACTAGGTGGCCATTCTATGGCGCCTCTCCGTCCAATCCATTTATAGGGAAATATTTCGTCAAGATAGTGGCGAACCTCTACACCATAATGGGGAGGCGCCCCATCTTGTTGAAACCAAATATTTGGATGGGGTACATCACCATCCTCGTGATTTGGAAAAATAACAGCGAGCGCTGGAACCAGTTCAAATCTTAAAAATTCTAAATATTGCACAGCAGTCAAATTTCCTTCAAAAAAATATGGTCCTAAAATGCGTCGTCCAATCATTCCAATCCATACGTTAACTTTTCCTCTGCGCTGAGTATGACACGCTTGAGTCCAATGCGGATTGTTCTGCGACCAATATCTGCAATTATGGCGGTGAGCAGATCCATTTAGGCAGAACGGTAGCTTCATCTGAGAAGACGATGTTTTCCAAGAAATTTGGATTTTGGTCACAACGTAACATTACGTCTTCACAGAACTGCAGTCGACGATCTTCGTCATCCTCATGTAATTCCTGTACAAGTTGAACTTTGTAAGGACGATAGTGTTCTTTTTTAAATAAGTTGACGACAAATGAGTGAGCCACCTGATTGGCTAACGCAAGTTGTCTGGTGAAAACATGATGCCTTTCTTCTGCTTCTAGAAGCACATTTAATTTCACATCTTCTCCTACTTGAGGTCTACCTTGCCGTGGTCGATCTTTTACGGATACAGTTTCGGTAAACTTTGCAACTAGTTTTGTCACCGTAGACCTGGTAATTGGAGGTCTATCAGGGTGTTCATGGTTAAACAAATCGCATGCTTCTGCATGCGTTCTTTGTCTGTCCCCATACCCAACCATAATTAAAATTTCGATTCCTTCTCGCTCAGATAAATGTGCCATTCTTTATATTAGCGAAAATGAACAATTTTTACGCAATATCTCAAAAATTTAACGTCAAAAATAGAAGTAAATAATTCAACAATGTTGTCGCCATAGAAACAATTTCAAACTAAAATTTTTGTACATAAATTGTATAAAAAGAAGCAAGAATGTCATAAAGAAATATCTTGCAAAAAAGTGCGTGTTTTTGTTTTTGTAAATTTTTTGCATAGTAACATGAGTACATGTGCTTTTGACGATCCGGTTTGTTGAAGAAGAATATGTAAGTCCTCACACAAGACAGAAGTGTGAAAAAAACTTACTTACATATTTCAGTAAATTTTGTAAGCTTAATTAGTTTTTGAAATCTTCAATTTTTGGGCGATAATTTTAATTAAGAAATGGTCTGCCACATCATGTCAATTTTTTAAATAAATTAAACTTCTTTGGCCCTTTTTTGCGAAACTATTTAATGTTAAATAAGATTTTTTAATAAGTAATTGGCCGATTGGGAAGACGAATTTCTTTTGACCTGGAGCGAATAACGCAGATTACTATTGATCGCAAAGCATTTACTCTCGGCTGGGACAGTGTCAGTTGGTTGGTGGGGTCCATTTTGAAAATTTACGTTAACTGTTACAATAAATTTAAGTTCAGATGTATTTTTTTTTATTTAATTTTAATTTTGTACAAAAATAAAATTTTCGTTTTTTTTTCTAAATTTATATCATTTTTTCAAAAAAATTGTGATGCAACATACCAATTGTTTTATATCACTATTTGGTGGATATAAAGATCTACCAAAAACGAGAAAAAAATAATATGGTTGATAACGTCATCACTCGAAAACCAATGACGTCATAGAAAAAAATTATATGTCAAAAGATGGCGTTTTAAAAAAGAAAATTTACCTGTCCGAGCGTTTTTCCTAAAAATGTAAAATAATGCGGTTATAAGCTTGGTTCCAAACTTTATGACCACGCTGTATATATTATATACTTCTTACGCAAGACATTTTACATAAATTATAAATACTTTCCTTTCAAATCGAATATCATACTTAAACATATTCTTTTTAAAACACTTATATAACGTACTTTTATAGAACAATACACCTTCTAGAACAATAAAATATTACAAGCTACAAAAAAACAAATTACTCTATTAAGGTGACTTACAAAGATTACTAACTCAATAAAGTACGAATTAAATACAGTATATAAACGACAGCAAAATAAGAAAGAGGCTGAAGATAAATTACATACATACTTAGATTTATTTTTCTTTAAAGTATTTTAAA
Organism: Melolontha melolontha; assembly: GCA_935421215.2. Taxonomy (NCBI): domain Eukaryota; kingdom Metazoa; phylum Arthropoda; class Insecta; order Coleoptera; family Scarabaeidae; genus Melolontha; species Melolontha melolontha. Next base: position 28,674,788 of record OW285244.1, on the reverse strand, counting down.
TATAATTAAAAATATTCCATTAATTTCGGTTATGTATCATCTAAAATATGTGGAAAATCTATTAAGCAATTCATACCCCTGTTAAGGTTTTAATAAAATTGATTAAACACTTCATATTTTGTAAGGTGTGAAACATTCTAGGGTCGGGATCTTTTAATTTTAATTAAACTATTTCGCAATGGGAGGCAGAACTTAGAAACATAACAACAACATAAATTAAATAGTTATTATCCTTAAAATTAACTTTGAGTGTAATTCTTGGAGGGGGAGGAGCGTACGACGGAGCGTTTTGGAAATATCTAACCTACCCGATGTGGAAAGACCATCTCGCAGTTTAAGCTTTACAAGAAATATATCTGCACTTAAAACGTTGGGCGGACTGTTCATTTAATTTATTCTCTTATATGAGCAGGGTCTAGGTGCAACTTGTTTAATTCCGGTATTATCCTTGCTTATCCTCGCTATGTTTTAGAAAACCGTTAAGAAGAAGCTTTATGTATATCCCCTGTACTTTTCTATAAAATTTATTGTTATACATAACCTATATTTTTTTTCTTGACAGACATTTTTCATTAAAAAAAAACTAGAGTAAATTAACAGTATATTCTATAATTTAGTATGTATGTTGCGAGCACATGAACGTAATTGTGAAAATTATATTTCAAATTTTTTTAAGTATTTTGTCTTTGTCGTTAGAATTCTATTTGGAGAACAATTTCTCTTATTATAGAGTAAATTTTTAAATAAAACAAATAAGGATTAGAATTTATAATTGAATTGATTCGGCTGATTTTACTTGATGAAGATAACTAATTTAAAATAGAAATAAAACTAATGGTTAAAATCTTCACTTGTTTAATACGCAATCGTAAAACGACGACAATTTTTCGCCAACACAGTGACTTCATCAGGTACTTACAGCTAAAGAGCACGTTAGAAATTAGAAATATAAAATAAACAAGGTTAGTATTATTTTACAACGTTTTTAAAAAAATCTAAGAATTTACACAAATATTGTAGGTAATGAGAAAATTTTGTCCATCTGGTCGGCCCTAACTGTTATACTATAGGGTACTTAATAAAAAAAAAATTTGTAAATATTTAAGAAAGTTTGACATTAATACAGCGTTTAAAACTAATAACAGTTTATCAAAATTTATAAAAAACAATAAGGATTTAACAAACAACAATAAAAAGTCAGGGGTCAATGAGCTAACCTGCGGTAGTTGCCCTATGACTTATATCGGACAGACAGGCAGATCGTTTGAAGTACGCGTCAAAGAACATTTTTCTTCATTTAGAAATAATAAAAGTGACTCTTCATATGCGTCTCATATCAATTCAAGGAACCACAATTTTAACAAAGAATTTAAAATATTACATATAGAAAATAAGGGCAAGAAACTTAATTTATTAGAGTCACTGGAAATCAATAAAATAAAGAAAACTGACAAGATCTTAAATGATCAATTAGAAACAAATAATTCACCCTTACTTAATCTATTTATTTGATTTGCAGACAGTTACATATTGTATAGTATTAGTATTTTTGTATTTTTCCATAGAATTCTTTATCCCTGTAATATAATGTAAACCTTTAGTTTTATTACTTAAGAACAGTACATTTTTTTATAAACCGTAGCGAAAGTTTTGTATAGACATCCCGTAATAAAAAGCACCCATCCCTCTGACTATTTTTTAAAATAAAACATGTGTTTTTGCTTGTTACCGCTTACTTGTGTTTAATATAAAAAATATTTTGTAAATAAGTTAGTTATATGTCTGACGAAGCCCAGGTTGGTGCGAAACGACTCGTTACAGTGATAATTAAAAAGTGAAATTCATAAAATTTGTTTTATTTTATCTTAATAGTTATAATGAAATTTCATCAAGTAAAGGCCGAAACAATCATATATTAATAAAATTTGTTTTAATAAACTAAATGTACATTTATATTATCGTCTAAACTGTTTTTAAATGAATAAATTTAAGAAAGGCGAGTTATTTAAATCTAATTGATCATTAAGGGAATATTTGTGATTGTCTTAATATTGATTTCTAAACTTTCTAGTAAATTGAATTTATTTTCTAAATGTAGAATTTGAAAATCCGTATTGAAAATGTGGTTTTCTTCTAATAAACGATTAGCAAAAGTGGAATCTTGTTTTTTATTTCTAAGCGAAGAACAATGTTTAGCAGTGCGTTTTTCAAACGATCTTCCTGTTTGACCAACATAAGTGACCGAATAAAAAATGTGTGAGATATCTAATGCCGTAAACATCTCAACCGAACGGGTACACAATATTTCGCATCAACATTTAAATATAAAAAAGCTAAGCGTAAGATTGGTTTGTTTACTGTTGAGCAAATAGGAACTGGTGCTGGGAATTGGATATGCCAAGATAAGTATATACATCATTATACTCCAGAGACATATAGTCAAAATAATGAATTTCTTATGATGAACGTGCTCCGAAGAAGCCCATACGATTATGGCAACGATTTTTTGGAATTCCAAAGGCCTAACTTTTATTGACTATCAACAGAAGAGAAGGACAATAACTGATCAATATTATGTTGATTGACATGTTCCAATGCCGAACTGATAAAAGGAGTGGCCGCATTTATTCAAAAAAAAACGTTTTGTTCTATCACGATTATGCATCCTCTCATTTATTCGCTATAGCAACCGCTTAATTTGTCGATTCAGGATACAAATTACTGTCTTATCCACTATATTACCAGATCTAGCGCCGAGTAACTTTTACTTGTTCCCTACCTTTGTCTTGGTATATATGTATAAAGTGTTTACAGGCCTCTCAAGCCCATTGCTTGGTAACGTTATTCCATTTTTCCTATCCCTTGCAAACAATCTCCAATTCCTAAGACCCTTCCTTTCCACATCCTCTATAATCGCATCCCTCCATTTTCTCCTCGGTCTACCCTGCCTTCTCTTTCCATCCTATATCTTTGATTACCCTCTCTTCCCCTAATCTTTCATAATGGCCGAGCGACTGGAATCGCCACATTTTTATAAAGTGTGTTACGAGAGCTTCTCCATACAAATTGTGAATTTCTTCGTTCGTCCGCCTCTCCCATCCTCTTCCGTTCCCTTCCCTCCGAAAATCCTCCTGAATATCCTTATCTCCCAGACCTCTAGTCACTATCCATAATTCTCAGTCGTACGTCAGAGTTGGTCTCAATACCAATTGACATAATCCTATCTTAGTCTTTTTAAGACCTCTTTTGATTTAAGCATTTTATTCAACCTCCTTCACATCTATTACTCTTAGCCAGTCTTAAGTCTATCTCTGTGACCTCTTATTTATTGTCTATCAAAACTCCTAAGTACATAAAATTTTCTACCACTTCAAAGATCAAGACCTCTCTGTCATTGTTCTGCACCTTGAATGTGTCTTTTAACGTACCCTTCAGACCGCCTTTAATCTCCATATATCTGCATTTCATCCTATTTATCTGAAGGACTATATTGCTTATTGCGTGTATAAACGACTGCCTCGTGGACTGTAGCTCTTTATTACTTGTTGAAAATATATTTTTTACTCAAATATAAGTATCTTATTGAATACCAAATCACTCTCGTACGATGAGTTCTAACTCACTTAGGTAATATATATTTGGGAGTAAAAAATAACAAAATTATGGGATACATCGAAATTGCATTGAAAATTATTTATGTTATAGATTGAAATAATCTGCAAGTCAATTTTAATATCAAGAGAGAAATAAATTACTAATAAATAAAACAATTATGAGAGTCAAATTTTGACTCCTGCGGGGCCCCAGAAGTAAGGATAAAGTTGTAGAAATAGTAGGGGCATGTTATTTTTATGTATTATAACAACTAAATGCTTTATGTAAATGTATTAAACATTTATAAAGAATAAAACAGTGTGAGTTTTACAAGATGATAATATTAATCCTGCTATCAATGTTTTATAATTTACTTACAGAAACTCTTTCGAAACCATTTATCGGAGTTAATTCTTAGTCTTTATCTTTCCTATTATCGTTACCGAAATTATGTTATTAACGAATATAAGAATGGAATAACGCGCGTAAGAACTGGACAACATAAATAGGTTATAGATATTAAAGCTATATAATAAAACGTAGGGGCAGGAAAGTAACAAGTTTAGTTTCCTACGAGAAAAATAGAAACTACTAACATTAGAAAAGTGAATTGGAAAAAGGAAAAGCAATTTGTAGCACGTTGAGCAGATGTATTGGCACATTATATGATATTTGTATCAACCTAAATTGGCCATTTCAGCGTTATTTCAAATTTATCTGAACAAAATGAAGATATTAATTAGATATATAGCGATTGTGCCATTGTTAAAATATTAACTGGAAATGCTCTTTAGCGTACGTAGCACGTTTTTTTTTTTGGAGGTATTCGCGCGCGATATCGTTTAATTGTTACAGGTGTGTCAGTCGATTTTTTTTCTCTGACATTTCCGACCAAATTTAAAAGTACAATTTTGTATTATTAGTTTTTCAAATTGAAACATCTGCGGAAGTCGTTTTACAAGTTGTCATGTTGCAAAAGTAAATATATAGAGTAAAAAAATAAATAAATTTCCATCACAATTTTAGTACTTATAATTGGGCACTAAACAATTATAGTCTAAATGACAAGAAAAAACTCTTTTTAAGAACCATAGTATAGCATAAGATTAACACTGAAGTAACACTAATATTTTTCTCTTTGTTAATACTAAATTTTAACTTTAAACAATGCTACCAATAATCGTAACAATAAATGACTAACACGAAACTGGCTCTTAAATTTTTCAAAACTTAGTAGCGCTCCGGGGACATACCTTAGTGAGCGAGATGTTGTAGCCAAATACAGAATCAACGAGCCAGACCCAGGTTAGCGTCGAGTAAAGACGGTTGTGCGGTTCCTTTCGAAACGTTGTCAAAAATTATCCAGCCCAAAAATGAGAAAAAGGGGGCCACCGTGTACTTTATAACTTTGTTGTTTTGTAGGCAGTGTTCTACGTCAGGCGGAGATCGTAGAAAATATTAGAAACCCACCAGGTGTTAATAAGAGAATGTTGATTTGAAAAGGAAGCTACTAAATTGATTATGGTTGCTTATAAGAACAAGAATAACAAGGATAACAAATAACTAAGTCAATTAAGTCAATACTAAATTAAAACCAATTTAATATTCAAAACACAATTGTAACAGTGTAAAACACAAAGCATTCCTTAAAACTAACATACCACCCCCCATTAAATAAATTTAGCTAATTGGCACCAACTAAAAACATACTGTGTAGCAAAATTCAGTGATTAACAAGTCATCGAAATTATCGTATTGCAAAACAAAAGTTATAGTAGAATTTAAATATTATAAACAAGCTAATTTATCACACAGACTAACCAAAATTTAAATATTATAAGCGGAAACAAATGCTACAAATAAAAGTGTCATTCGCTATACATAAATTAATTACGTAAAACCAAATTAAAAAAAAACAGTAATAATAACTTTAGCGCGAAGCAGTATAACTAATTAATTATTAAATCATTAAAAGGGTAATTAACAAAATAAAATAGTTCTACTTACGCCAACGATAAATGAAAATTTGGAAGAAAAATTAATAAATCTAATTTAACATTTACACAGAGGAAAACGTAATATTACACAAAGTTGCCTACATAAGAATTCTTTGAGATTCTTGAAATGGCAATTATAAGTCTTAGATTAATGAATTTCGATATTTTTCGGATCACAAAATTATAGAGATTACACTTATCTTTTACCAAAGAAATGCAGACCACTTTGAACATGTGGCGACTACCTCAAATTTACGGTCTCGAACACGTGGTTAAAATGTCGGAAGATTAATCTGCTCTCATCGTGGTGTCTCAAAGTTTTGTACCCTAATTAGCTACGAATATCCTTGGCATTTTAAAGAAAAAGATACCACAAGTCTTAGCGATAAAAAATCTAACCAACGGGATCAACAGCAATAAAAAAGCGTAACTTACCAAGAGAGTTTTCTTGAGTCCTAAAAACGAGCGCAGTGAAATTAACCAATTTCAGTTGATATATTACTTAGATGATTAGTACGAAGTTGTATTCACTACTAGGGTGCTTAATTATCAATAATTAACGGCAAACGAGACAATCAAATTCACACTCAAAACTTCGTCTAATCGAACACGAGCAACTTGTTAAAAATATATTATAAAAGTGAAGGCGAATACGCGCAACCTTTAACTCCCTACTAACCAAAATTCCAATACTCAAGATGTGATTAAAAATCGCAAACGAGTATACGGGGACTGATCAACAAAATATTGTAACACGATTAAAAATCAAAATAAATTTATCGCTGTTATGTTATAGTAATACGAGATTATTGTTGATAAGTACTACGGAGTATATTCTGGTAAGCTTGCGTATATTGAATCCAGTTCTCTATAATAAAATTGCACCAAACCTTTATTTCGCAACTTTAATGTTTTAAAACAAATTTTACGAACAGGAATCGGTTAACTACTAATTTGATCTTTTAAGATAACAGAATAATATTTGCAATGAACACACTTGTAGTCTGATCGCACCTTAGAAAACAGTATAGGCTCTTATGGTAGTATCCCTTTCTCATTATAGAATTAACGTATATAATTCTCTCATGTGCTTGTGTGTAATATTGTCGGATTCTGTTAAACAATTTGAATAGAATGAAATTAGCTGCATCATTTACTATCTTGTTCTTTGGTATCAAAAGTTATTATTTATTGTGTTTATCTGTTCAATTTCGACCTCTGTATTTTATTAATAGTATTAATAATACAACTATTCCGAGACTATACAGCTTATCTTTTTTAAATGTATTAGCCTTCAATGAATATTTCAATTGAAGAATAAATATTAGAGATAGAGGAAATTGAAGATAATATACAGGAATTAATCATATCTATAAATGATAATACAGATAGCACAGTGTAATGACTCCGAATTAACTGACTTGCCAGATCAAAACAAACGATAATTAAAAAAATTAAGAATCTCACTACTTCAGATTCTAATTCCGTGAACCTAGAATAGCAGTGATACTTGAAAACTTATATTTAGTAACAATATGTATTTTTCTATAAAATGTATTGTTATACTGCTACGTGTCAAAAGTAAATAATAAATATCGTAAAACTGGCTTACGAGAATTTAGGCTAGAATGCGGCACCACTACAGTGATCCAACGACTTACCTCTGTGGGATGGTTGATTGAGAAGATACTAGTCAGCCAGTCCCCAGGCTAAGGTCTCATTGAAGACAGCGGGGTTCTTTCGAAACGTTGTTGCAAAACTGACCAAGACATAATATTATAACAGTATTTATTGTGATTGTTTTTCTTTTGCCCCAAAATTATTTACCAAGTTCTTGTACATAAATCTACGAACAGACCTGTATATATCTATAAAGAATTAAATTAATAATTTGGTAATCTTTTACATATCTGAGAGGCGAGTGGTGAAGGCCAGAGATATCCTCGTTCGTACAATCAAGAATATACAAAAGCAAATAATAATTGCGAAGCATAGACTAATTAATAATTAACGAAGATATTGTTATAAACAAAATTGAATTAGAAATGATAGGATTATATGTTCAATATCTAACGTAAAAGGTGTAATATGTAATATTAACTACAACGCATTCAAATCAATTATCGATTATCAAATTTGAAGGTTGTAATATGCCATATTGGTCGCCAACTGCATTCAAAACTTACCACGCCATATGACAGAAGTCATTAGACTTCGTGAAGGTAGTACGCACTATTAATCCCTTAAATTGTGTGAAAACGTAGATGTAAAAACCTAGCCGATAACACCAATGAATTTGTTAATTTTGCACAATTTATACAAATCACTTTCGTGACTATTTCTTATTGAATAAAATGTTAAGTATCTTTTTTTATTCCTAATTCTTACTTTGTAGATAATGTTTCAGGTCTTGTTAAAAAAGAAAAAGAAAACGAAAAAAATTAATTTTTCTTGTACTAACAGACATTTTCTTCGGTGTCTGGAATTTTTTGTCCACGAGTGTAGTAAATAATTCAAGTACTAACTAAAAAAAATTCATCAGAAATGTAACTTACATACATAGATTGAATTAGTATTGAAAAGTTTTTAGCATGAATATTCTTTGTATGGACTATATATTTAACAAACACGTGTTTGTCTTTTTATTATTATTCCTGATTTCTTAAGTAAAATTACAAGTTTAGGTAAATGTCGCACCACTTATTTCAGTATCTCTAAAATTATACCTACACTACTAAAAAGTAAATACTATTTTTATTCTTTTAAAGATACACTAGGAGCTTAGTTATAAAATGCGAGGTATTGTGTGTATTCAAAGCCTTGGTCACTAGATTATATTTCGAGTCCTATAATTAACAAATTAATTAATTAATTAAATAAGAAGTACAATCGTGTAGAAGAAAATCTGTCTGCAAGTTTCTGATACAAACAATTTTATCATGCAACGTCCAAACATAAATTAACATTACTTCATGTACTGTTATTCCTAAATTTTTAAGCACATTATTTGAAAACTGGTTCTTCTAAAGAACCTACCTGTTCTTCAAAATAATTAATTGATAAAATGTCACCGCAAAATTTATTACTAGCTAAAATGGCATGTGTTTCGAGCGTTAACATTAATTATAAATTATCAAATGTAAAGGTTGTAATATACCATATTGTCCACAAAGCGCTAAAATTAATTATTAATTATACTTGAAACAATTGCATTATACAATATTGATCACTTTGTGTTAAGATTAATTATCAAACAGAAAAGAAAACAAACTGCAGGCTGCAAACAGGAAGTGAAAGATGGCAACCGAAGTTAAATGTGCCTCCAAGATTTGAAACAACAATTGACGATAAACCTAATTAAATGCAAGTCACTGGAACAATAATGTTTAAAACTTTTCTTTGAAGGGATGAGTTCGGCTTCTTACCTCAGCATACGACAATTCTCCAGTTAAAAATCAAATCACGTGAGCGATTCCCTTGCTGCGTAATTCCGGTAGGAATTGTAATCTGCGCACATCCAGACAGACTTATAATTTGTTGTAGCCCCAGACTAGTTCCCGAATAGATTGAGCCGGAATTATATCGAAGTCGGTGTAAAACAACTAAAAGTTGTTGCCAAAAGGACTCGGCATCAGATTTAACTAAACTAAACACTATACAATCTGCCAAAGTGGCCTTAAATTCGGTACAACAACAGCCTCTTCGAAATCTCAATCAGAAGTGAGTGAAGTAAAACGGTTGCTATCTCTTTCACCCCACACACCAAAAATCCCAACACGCACGCTCATCACGCTAAGCGTATTCACATCCCCTACTAGTCGAATATGACATCAAGGTAATGTGCTACTAGGCGTACAAGGGTAGCTGACATAATAATCATAACAATACATAACCTGTATTTTTTCTTGACAGACATTTTCATTAAAAAAATTAATAGTGTACTAAATTAGTAGCATAATCTATAATTTAGTATGTATGTTACGAGCATATGAACGTAATTATGGAAATTATAGTTCACATTTTTCGGAGTATTTTATTTTTGTCGTAGGATTCTATTTGAAGAACTATTTCTCTTATTATGGAGTAAATTTTAAGATAAGACAAATAAGGATTATGCGGTATACGCAGGTAATTTAACAGGAGACTGCCTAAAAAGTTGGCAACACTTTCACCAAATGAGTATACTACTGACTTCAGTCATATCTTAGAAGCCTACTGTCAAAATTTCGTCCAAATCTGTCAGATAGATAAGTGTTTATAATCGTTTGAACCAAACTATTTCTTGTTTTCATGTTAATATTTAAATGAATTATGAAGTAATGTATCTCATATGTTCTTATTGAATATATGTTTCTTATATGGTAACGTAATACAGTTAATTATTTTTTATACATAACTGCTTTCTTTACTTAATTACGAATGAGTCTTTGAAACTCGGTTAAACATTAAATAAAACTCCAGTGTGTAGTTAACTTTTATACATTCCTATATAAACACGGGTATATTAGAATTTGATAACCAGTTAGCTCTTTTAGAAAGATATCCATCTTCATTATTATTATGTACCATAGCAGCTTATAACTCAAAGGTACATATTGACAATTTCGTAACTTAGGTTTTGGTTATGTATAGAGCTGAGGATGTTTGCGGTACGGCAGGACCGTATGTAGTGCATCCCCACATTTAACTATTTATCTAAATATTCTCTGAAATGATTTGCCGGATCTCATAAATTAATAGAGTGATATTTTAGTATGCACTGGATATTGTTATTATACAAAATCATAATAGCCATTTGTATTTATGGATCATAGATAATAATACGCATGTATTTGTATTTGGTTGTGAATTCAATTTAAACTTAAAACGAATCGTAATATTTTAACGACAAGCCGTCCTTACAATACATGCATTCGAGACAAAGTGTGCAACTCTACGAATAACTTCCATAATTGATCGAAAATTGACATTTTGGAGCTGAAGTAAAGCCCCTATTCTTAGAAAATTTTATTACTGTCGTTAAGAACTATTATTATAAATAAAGACGGCAGACTATGTGCCCGAACACTAAGTAAACTAACTGCCTCGGTATATGTATTTATAAGATCGTCTCTTTGTTCTTTTCTGCGTTTTTTTTTATATTTAACAATCAATAAAAACATCCATACATATATGTGTGTTGATTTAGGTTGTCTAACGTAAACGAATTTCAAACGCATATTGTTATTGTTATATATATGTATGCATTAATAAATGCTTTATATTTTCAAAATATTGTATTTATAAAATTGTATTTATTAAAATGTTTTGAATTTTTTATTGGCGTTGGCAAAATAAAAAAAAAGCGCAGAAAAGAACAAAGAGACGATCATATAAATACGTATACCGAGGCACTTAGTTTACTTAGTGTTCGGGCACATAGTCTGCCGTCTTTAATTATAAACAACAAAGGCTTTTATTAGTGTTGAAGTTTTAGTTTCATTGAATTTCCATGTTGTAAGTAGTCAATTGTAAAGTGTTCATTCACAATATTCTAAAACAAGGTGTAAATTTAACTAAAATCCAGAAAAACACATTCTGATAATATATTACTAGATTAGAAGCTGTGTTTATTACTATTTATTATATTATTTTTATAACCAAATGCAATAAAAGCTACGAAAACAAAAGAAACCTCGATTTATTAAAATCTTGTCACACAGCCTTTCAAAGCCTGGCAGCACATATTTTGCATATATTTTATATATACTACCTACTTGAACTAGGGGAATGAAGTTAGAAGTTATAACTTATAACTTCTAACTTCATTCACCTAGTTCAAGTAGGTAGTATATATAAAATATATGCAAAATATGTGCTGCCAGGCTTTGAAAGGCTGTGTGACAAGATTTTAATAAATCGAGGTTTCTTTTGTTTTCGTAGCTTTTATTGCATTTGGTTATAAAAATAATATAATAAATAGTAATAAACACAGCTTCTAATCTAGTAATATATTATCAGAATGTGTTTTTCTGGATTTTAGTTAAATTTACACCTTGTTTTAGAATATTGTGAATGAACACTTTACAATTGACTACTTCCAACATGGAAATTCAATGAAACTAAAACTTCAACACTAATAAAAGGCCCTTGTTGTTTATAATAATAGTTCTTAACGACAGTAATAAAATTTTCTAAGAATAGGGGCTTTACTTCAGCTCCAAAATGTCCATTTTCGATCAATTATGGAAGTTATTCATAGAGTTGCACACTTTGTCTCGAATGCATGTATTGTAAGGACGGCTTGTCGTTAAAATATTACGATTCGTTTTAAGTTTAAATTGAATTCACAACCAAATACAAATACATGCGTATTATTATTTATGATCCATAAATACAAATGGCTATTATGATTTTGTATAATAACAATATCCAGTGCATACTAAAATATCACTCTATTAATTTATGAGATCCGGCAAATCATATCAGAGAATATTTAGATAAATAGTTAAATGTGGGGATGCACTACATACGGTCCTGCCGTACCGCAAAGATCCTCAGCTCTAGTTATGTATCATTGTGCATTTAACAAACAATAACGTATACCGCCTGTCAATATTGCATAAGCTTGCCAGTCAAATGCCAATCATTAACATAAAAGTACGGAAATTCCCAGTGATAATCCTTTTTTAATAAGTTATTATATTAAAATCTCTAATTTAAATTAATGTTTCAAATGTGTTGGTATTAATTTAGATTTTGCAAGCTTATTGTATTGCACTTGCGTTAATATTTGTCACGATAAGACGCAGCAACTCTGAACAGTATTCCCATAAGCGCTGTACTATTTTCTAAGGTTCGAACGAACTATACGTTGTTGCGTTTACTCTTCAATCAACTCGTGTAGTAATTTTAACCCATTGTGAAAGTACAATCTCTTGCGACAATTGCCACTTGTTGGTGGCCAGATTTACGTTGAACACTTTCAAAATAGACCTTCTGATTAACAGTTGAAAATGTTAACGCTTTTTCGCTGAAATTTCCAATCATGGCGCAATATTACTAAAATCTCTGTATCTTCTTAGATTCAAACAAAATACGAGTATAGTATAAACTACATTTCATAAAATACTGATACAACACAAAAGATGTTCAAGACATTATTATCAATTTGTTAATATGTTAAAAAGGAAAAACTTTGGAGCATTCTAATATTTAGAAAAATGCAATGTATTTTTTAATAAATTTATATTGATAATTTAATATTTATTAATACTAGTGTTTCTTAATATTAAATTTTCGAATAAGATTTGAACGAAAAGTGTTCGAGTAATTAAGCAATTGGACATCTTCAACACTTGCACTATCCAAGTTTATAAAAAATTCATGTTAATTCTCTAAAATACGTAAAACATTGTTTTCCGCTAAGATATAATTTTTTTGTATTTCAAACTGATCCAGCATCATCATAATTTTTCTTTTTTATCGTATTAATATTAAAACCGGCTTGCCGATAGATGCCACAAACATGAAAGAAAAACCATCATCATAAAATATATTAGTTGACTAGGGTATTACCACAACTTCTTACCTTGCTGTTATTTCAAATCGTTCATTTCGGGTAGAGTGAATTGTTACGGCACTAAAGTATTTTCCCTTTCACTGGAAGATGTAGACTTCAAAGTTTCTGATGGAAGTTTTACAGACAGATCATGTCCATGCGGAACTGGCCTTATGGCTAACGGTAGATTGAGATATTTAATATCTTTTTTTATTTTTAGAATTGTAACCTTTATCGTCACATACACAAAACTAACATTAAGCATGGGTTATTGGTTCGCGCCATACCATAGGAATAGCAAATGGCAAGTATTCAATTTGTCTTTGACTCCATTTTCTAAGGTATTTTACACATGTATGGCATACTTTATGCTCATGATACGATGAAGCATAATACGATTTTCTTACAAAATCGGTAGTATTTTGCCTCTGCTTAGCAGGAACAAAACAACAACATACACAATAAAATATGTCCGGACTGTTTATACACTTTCTGCTTGCCACAGTAAGAGAAAACTAACACACAATAAGAGCTCACGGCGGTGTTTGTACGAGTACTGTGACCACACAAGGAATGAACCTTATATACTCTGTGTTTGAGTGAATTCTACAAACAAGTCAGCGTATGCTCAGGCAAGTTTAAACATGCACAAGCTGCTGTACTTGGGACAAATATTTAATACGATTGCGAATGCAGAGGTATAAAGCTTGTAAACCGTGGCTGAAACTATAGTTATGTACAGATTTGCGCATACCTTGGTATTACTTTGTGTAATAGAAACAAAAGGACTTCGGTTTAGTGATTAGTAAGCATGTATAAAACACTGGCCCATGCTTCTATTTAAACCCTAGATACACTGTAAGGCTGCATAATTTTTAACATAAATGAATCGTGATTTTCCTTATAAATCTCACAAAAAAATGAACGTGAAATAGCTAGAATTGTAAGCCGCCCAAAGGAAATCGCCCTAAACGCCCTATGTACACAAAAGTCACCCTTCAATTAAACCAAAAAATTGTTTTTCCACATCCGCTTTAAATAATTGAACAATGTAAAGACAGTCAGAAACCGTTTTAGGGAAATAATTTAAATGTAGAGCGACTAGGAAAGTTCAATTTTTACGACCTACAAATGTAAATATTAGTCCTAAACTGGCAGCTAACCATATTGATTGAAACAGGCCAGAAGATTTCAAAATGTAGAAGTATTTAGTAAACTAATAAAGCAAAAACATTATTAAAGAATACTTACTGAAATACATTAAACCTAATATAAAACTTAAAAACTACGGACAGTTTTAAACGGTATTATTCAAGAAGAACAGGGATTAACATATTAATATCTTTCAACACATAATTTTACTATTCGCCGAAGAACAACATGCTCAGAAGTTGGGCGTTTCAAAAAGACAATGATCCAAAGTACAAGTCTGGGATACCTAAATAATCCTGTGGCTCGCCCCTTCGGTTCCCGATTTAAATATAAAGACTATTCAAAAAATTCAACTGTAAAGATTTAAGGGATGCAGTTGGAAACCATAAAACTAAAAACGAGGCTATCTATACCTATTGATCGATGGCAGCCTTTAGTTCAATGCCAAAACGCTACCAAGCTATAATAAAAAAAACTTGATGACAAATATTAACAAATAAGAAAAATGAGAATTTCAAATTATTTAACTGACACACAATGGCACCAAATTATTTTGTTAATTATTTTTTAATGTAATTTTTATATAAATGTTATTATCTCTCTTTTTAAATATAATAAAATTTATTAAATGTCTTCCTTTTAACATAAAATTTTAATATTTCCCTAGTTCTATTTTCATAATCATGGCAATATATTTTTAAACTATATTTTATCCCTTTAATTTAATGATATTATAAAACATTTATTATATATAGGTATTCCACATCATTATTATATAATAAAATTTTATTCCGTGTAATAGGGCCTCTGCTAATGGCTGGCGTGCCATGAGTAAACATTGAACGCGCGAATGCTTGGACTGGTAGGTTCTCTGTAGACCTAACGTGGTCAGCATAGCAGCGGTTTATGAGCTCCTGCCTTGTGTTTGCCGTATTAGCTAACTACAGCGAACATCTGCTTAGTACATTTTGAACAAACACGGCACGCGCACTATACATATGTACAACCTAAAATAGCTTATATAAACTTTATCCAACGTATATATATATATATATATATATATATATATATATATATATTCAAGGCGGCCGGAAAAATATGGATAAGCGTCAGGTAGAATGATTCTATGGCTAATTTCGAGTTAACAATCCTAATTCAAAAAAAGTTCTGCGAGACCATCAAATTAGAAAATGAGCAACTAGAAATTGTGTAAAATTGCATTGGTGTAGCTAATCTATTAATATCAAGTTCTTCACGTTTTTAACATTTCCTCATTAGCGTTTTTTAAATTAAAGTACTTATGGCAACCTAGTACAATAAGGTTGCTTGTTTGAAATAACAAATTAGTTGTCAAATTTTGAGGTTTTTCAGATTAAGGCTTTGTTTGTTCAAATAAGTGCACAAATTGTGCCGTCAGCAACCCTAACGTTACTGTGGAATTTCTTTCTATATACATTTCATTTTAAATTGTTTTAATTGAATTACATACATGTTCCTTTATATGTTGTGTTTCATATCATTAGAAAGCTTATTTTAGAGAAGGGTTATATTAATAGGGTTGTTTTAATAATATTTATGCCATTGACAGAACATCTCTTCAGGTCGCGCTTCTTATTAATTATTATTCAAGATATCGACCCTCTCTTCGACTCAGGTCATAAAACAGACCGTTTTCAAATACCAGTGTTCTATCGACACAAAAGCTATAAGCTATCTTCTCGTTAGAACCCTCGAAAGTGCAACATCGCCCGCCGTACTGGTCAAGTACCGGTGGCATGAACCACGTGCCCCTGCATCTCAGCGCAATTAAAAGGTAAGTTTGTACTGTTCAATATATATTATTCTTTTAAGCGAATCCATATCAATTTAACTAATTGATTTCTTGTTCCTCCGGCCAAACATCGCTCTGCATATCTGTCCAGGTATATGACGCACCACGTGGCCGCCCATCGCCGCAAATCAAAGGTAACTCTGTATTGTTCGATACAGAGACTATTTTATATTAACCGTAATTAAGTAACATTCAATTATTTTATATTAACCGTAATTAAGTAACATTCAATTTACTTACTACTCAATTTAACGTTCGTTTCAGTGTACTTTGTGTTAATTTTCAATTACTTATTTGCCGCTCCTCGTGTATATATTACTTTTGTTAATTACTTTTAAATATATCAATTTCAATTTCTTCTTATGTAAATATAAATACAAACTTTAAGGACAACGCTGCTGTGTTTTATTTAGTAACTATGTTGTTGTATATTTATTTAAATTAACCAATATCACGCACGTCCTGACACTTTGATGAAACTTCACCAGCACCACTAATTATTTTATCTTAGAATAATTTCATTATTATTAGCACGGCACATCCACATCCCGATATCCAACAAAGCCGCCGTTTGTAATAACGCTTATATGTATATAGTATTCAACATATAGTTGCAACAGAAATGCGAACGTAGCAAAAGAGAAATGTATAGCACAGTATCCACATCGGCAACACCCATCTATCAACACATTGCATAGACTAGATCAACGACATCGAGAATTTGCCATTTTATACACGATTATCGCAACAGCGATAGGTCTAGAGAGCATAGTACACTTTGAGACTTGAAGAACAAATTTTGGATTCTGTTCATAAAGATCTGACATCCAAATCTAGACAAATGTCCCAGGAACATAATTTTCCGAGTAAAACAACAAAAAGTGCATCCAACACCAGCTCGGAATCTTTAGCGGCCGTTTTATGTAAGAATTCTTCAACCATTGTTCACGAATAATATCGTGCACAGAACACTACAATATTAAACAGAATTCAAGAAGAGCCGAACTTTTGATTTCGTGTTTTGTTGAAGCGATAAAATTGGATATCAGGGAGGGTTTTCTGTAATGTCTGGCTAAGGCTTTTGAACCTTCAAGTTGTTGGCCCGACATTTCTACACAATCGTCTAAATGGAATTGAATACATCAACATAACATTTCTACTAATTTGTGTGTTTAACCAATTTATAATTCATATCGTGTGATTGCCGATAACTATTATACTACTTCTAGCAACAGTGTATATATAGAAACAAGTGTGTATATATATATATATATATATATATATATATATATATATATATACATTTATATTTTGTATTCCTTGAGAAAGGCATTATTAGCCGAAACATGTACATGTAGGATTGTTTTAAATATAGGTATAGCTTTTGAAGTAAAACCAGACCTTAAATCGCCTACAATTTGAATTTACCATAACACACTAAGGTCACGAAATAATTATCTATCTATATATATAAGGTAAACCTTACCTTAAGGTTTACCTTATCATACCAAGGTCACGAAAATATTATATATATATATATATATATATATATATATATAATAACTTCGTGACCTTGGTATGATATGGTAAACCTAATCAGTAGGCGATTAAAGGTCTGTATATTACTTCAAAATATATGTATTTAAAAAACTCTACATGTTTCGGCTGTATACGCCTTTTTCAAGAGAATACAAAATATTTTGTATTCTCCTGAAAAAGGCGTATACAGCCGAAACATGTAGAGTTTTTTAAATACATATATTTTGAAGTAATATACAGACCTTTAATCGCCTACTGATTAGGTTTACTATATATATATATATATATATATATATATATATAACAATTGATAAATTATAATTATTGGAGTTTTTCGGCTTTTATATGAAATATTTACAAATATCAAGTTAGTATGTATGTAATTGCAAAGTAAGGGGGGATGTAAACATTGCTGTTTACAAATTACAAAGCAAATCATACGAAAATTTATCTAAACACTTATATATATATATATATATATATATGTATATATATATATGTATATATATATATATAATAACTTCGTGACCTTGGTATGATATGGTAAACCTAATCAGTAGGCGATTAAAGGTCTGTATATTACTTCAAAATATATGTATTTAAAAAACTCTACATGTTTCGGCAGTACGCCTTTATCAAGAGAATACAAAATTTAAATGAGAGGATATAAAATTTATTTTATATCCTGTCATTTATATTTTGTATTTATTTATTTATATATATATATATATATATATATATATATATATGGAAAGGATAATTGTGTGTTGGGGGAATCCATCAAAATGAAACTCTATTACTTAAGTCAGTTCTTTATTTTTTTATTCCAATATTTCGCATCAAATTCGTATGCTTCCTCAGGGGGTCACTTTAAGAGCAGATGGAAATAAATTAAGTACTTATTAACAAAAGAAAGTCGTTAATACTTACAAATATGAACTGTTTTTTTATGGAGATATTACCTGTCTCAATATTCATAATGTTTGCAATATTCTAAATTAATACAACTAATAACAACGGCATACACATAGTTTACTCCGAAATTACATTTTAAGAGCCAGCACAAATACATTTAAAAAAGAGCCACACGTGCAGTTTTGACGAACAAAAGCAGTACTCACATAAACACATGTTATATGTCACAAAGTTAATACTCGCCTACGAGAAAACCTTTGAAGTGCCGTCAAGCTTTTCTTGAGAGAAAAGCCATGGCCACTGTGGTTTGAGACAAGATAGGCGTCCTTTTTGTATACTTTATGGAAAGACGGACCACAATAACAGTGTTACAACATGACTTAATTCACAGGCGGCAGAGTTCTATGAAGAGGGCATTAAAAGGGTGGCTCATCGCTATGACAAATATTTCAGTCTGAATGGCAACTATGTAGAAAAATAGCTGAAAGTAGTAGCGTGTAAAGTGTAGTGGTGGTTTTTTAATAACCAAACGGAACTTACTTCCCCCTCGTATCATGTATATTTCTTTAAATTTGCTTCTTATTGTTGTACCATCTACCACATAATGTTAGATTAAGTATGATTAGGGATTCCCAAACATAATGAAATCTCTCTCAATCTATAAAATTATTGATAATCACCTTTTAACTTCATTTCAGTGTGCTTTTATTTGGAAGGACTGTAAATGGGCAAGTATTTGATTTATACAAGCAGTCTGTTATTTAAAGTAAATAGAAACTGTTTAACATAAGTGCCAAAAGAAATTTAAAAAAGGTATATAACCCCTTACCACAATTATTAGTCGTATCCTAAATACGTATTTCGACAACTAAGTTGTCATTATCAGTAGGTAAAAACTACTAATTAAAAGTCGCACATGGGGCACAGTAAAGTAAGAAAAACGCTTCCGCACAACTACTATACACTGCATCCCCGTAAAGACTAAATTTAACATGCCAATTTAAAACTACGAGACAAACACTTGCCTCTTAAGGAAAAGGTCTAAACATGTGTTAAATTGTCGAACAACTACTGATGTGTGCAATGCACATGAAATATACATATAGTTAAATATACTATTGTTTTGTGAAAATATAAGGTGTTTCATTTAAGTTTAATAGTGGGTCATCGTAGTTTTTAAAAATCGAATTTAGTGGCGCCTCCCTTAGAGATGAATGTCTGCCGTTCCTTTGTTCGACAATTTAACACATGTTTAGACCTTTTCCTTAAGAGGCAAGTGTTTGTCTCGTATTTTAAATTGGCATGTTAAATTTAGTCTTTACGGGGATGCGGTGTATAGTAGTAGTTGTGCGGAAGCGTTTTTCTTACTTTACTGTGCCCCATGTGCGACTTTTAATTAGTAGTTTTTACCTACTGATGATGACAACTTAGTTGTCGAAATACGTATTTAGGATACGACTAATAATTGTGGTAAGGGGCTATATACCTTTTTTAAATTTTTATTTAACCACAGTCTCCATTGAAAGAATTTCCAAAAGAAATTGTTTAACTTTTGCCAGAGAAATAAAAATCTTCAGCACGACTAAACATGATGTTGAAAAAGGTCACCGGGATTAAATTAAGTATACTTTCTAGTAGCCTTTCAACAATTTAAAAAACAAAACTTTCTTCTTTCAAGTACTTATAAATTGGCTGAAAGTGATTCGTAATAAAAACTTATCCATATTGGGTTCAATAATTAAAGAAAAAGCTAAAAACATACTAATACTTTAGGGCACTCAAGTTGGGCAATTTCAAAAAACGTAACGGCATAGTGCGAAAGGTTATTTCGGAAGAAAGCGCAAATGAAATTGATTGCGATGGATGAAAAATAACGGTTTTAAAAGGCGTTTTGCAAAATTGTCAACCTAAAGACATTTTTAATACTGAGGAAACCGAACTCTTTAAGTACTTTAAGTATTTGCCGGACATAGCATTAACTTTTAAAGATGATACATGTTTTAATACCAAGCACAAGTTGTTGAACAAGCAAAATAGAAAAATTATTCTGGTAGTTGACAATTATCCCGAATATGCCCAGGATCTGCAAACTAAATTGAAGGCTACAGACTTATATTTTTTCCGCTGAAGTACCTAATTTGACTTCAAAGTTTCATGAGAATAATTAAAAATGTTAAAATACTCTATCGCAAATGTATGTTTTTTGTTTATTTTTCTTCTATATATATTTATAGAAATTTATACTTACATGAAAACTCAATTTTAGGTATTGTTGCGGTATAGAACTAAAACTAAATAAATTTCCACAATATAGTCGAAAAAAATTAACTAATCAATTCTCAATTACGCTGACAAAGTAGATTTTGACACATGTTATGTAGTAGTACACTATAGACGGCAAGTATATTGCGTTTGCATATGATAACTACACTAAACCAGTGATTTGCATTTATGTAACTGACAACCGTCTTTAATATTAAATCTATTGTCACAAAATAATCGCGATATTCGCACAATCCCTTCACTTAATTCTGAAATTATTATTATTAAGGATAATCACGTTTTCCATCATGAACTTCCGCTGTTAATTGAACCATCATTAACAAGCATCGATGTCTTTTAATTTCATAGAGTTATTTCTATCAGAAAAAAAATGTTCGTCAGTATTTCTTTAAGTGTTAAAATATTATATTGAACGTGATTATCAAAACTAAATTACAAATTTCGTTTTAAGGAATTATCGGTTTTAACAACGTTAATGTAACCAAAGCGGAATAACCAAATTAAACACTAGAAATTAAGTCTTGCTAAAATTTATGTATATTTGCTTTCGGTTTATTCATGGACTATCGAGATTAGTAAACTTTACACAAATATAATCAATAGAGTTCTAGATATATATCCTACTCCTGACATTACATCCTTAAACTCTTCAATAACAGAGAACAAACAGATTTACTTTATATTTTAAACCACTTAAAAACAGGAATGCTGGAATTAAAAACAAAACTAGCATTAATATTCTTATGGATACAAAAGGAAAAGAATATTTATACAAAAATAATTTTCTAATGTTATATATTTGGATCGATTTAGTCAAGTGTTTTTAAATATTGACGAATTTCCTGCTCTTCTTGATCTGGCATTGTTCTAGGAGTTAGGGAATGGTTGAAACACTTCATACAGATGATTTGCAAATGTCCATGCCTTTTCTTTACTTGCTCCAGCCCAACTGCCATCTGATGACATTATTGGTAGAATAAATGTCTACTTGACTTACTTCGTTGCTTTTCAGAAGAAGTAATAAGTAGCCGTTACAAATATCTTTATACGGCTTCATTCTATTATTTTCTTTTTCAGTTTTTTATCTCTTTCATAACCTTGTTAAGTTTTGCCTTACCATGTGGTGACTGAGTGAATTGCCATTGTTACCTACTTTTTCTTTTTGTTAATGATTATCTTCACATTCCTTGAGTAGCCCTTAATTCATTATCTTGAATTGTCTGCCACATTGCTATGTGCATTTAATAGCTTAAGTCAATGGTTTCTAAGGCATGTCTTGCATTGCGATTAATATTTTCAATTTGTTCTTTCGTTGTGAAATAAAAATGTTTTGTTTTTTTTATATTTGCATGTTTAGTGTAACTATTATTATTGGTGGGTGGTGGGATGATAAATTCATAACTTTCTAATGCATGTTAAAGTGGACAGTAAATGACTGCTATTGTAATTTATCCAAGCTAATCTTCAACGGTGATGCTGGTTGCTTCTATCCAGTCTTTCTCATAAGTTTTGTTTGCGTGATATTTTATTGCTGTTTTAATTATTCCCTGAGCCGTTCTGTCAGAATATTGGATGTCATATATAGAATATTTTGCAAAGATGAAGTAATCCTTTTTATAAAGTGCATCCCAGAAATTATGTCTATGTTATGATTAATTAAGAATGCTTCTTGGCTTCTCTGCGATAAGCCATAGAATCTATTCTTTCCATTAAAGTGACTACTATATATATATTGCATTATTCAAAAATAATAATTGATTAATCTAATTTTTATCCATGACAACTTCACATATTAACTTCATATTAACTTCAAAGTTGACGAATTTTAACATGTTTAGTGCCGTTATTTGCTAAATTTTAACTCTGAATTACACTCCTGATGAAGTAACCAATGCGTTATGAAATATAGAGTGGAATAAAGGAGTTTTATTTTTACTTGACAGACCGCTCACCCGTTAATGAAATTTTTACTTATACAGTACGGTCGATAATACTTTATAGTCTATATATATATATATATATATATATATATATATATATATATATATATATATATATATATAGATAGATAATTATTCCGTGACCTTTGTATGTTATGGTAGATTTAATTAGTTGGCAATTAATTGGCAGTTTTACATTTCGGCAAGTGATGCCTTTCTCAAAGAATTTAAAATATAAAATATATATATATATATATATATATATATACAAGTGTCCCATATCGTTATCTTCAAATTTTAAGAGTATAAAGTAGACTTCATTTCAAGTAATAAAAACGCAAAACTTGTATATCCATTTTTATTTGTTTCAAAATTACAGATCTATGAATGTGATTGTCAGATCATGAAAGAAAATGTAATCCTAAAGTCAATACAAACTGATTTAATTTAAAAAAAGTTATACGATTCAATAACAGGCCTGTGATTATTAACGTCGCATAATAGAATGTTATCCTAAAATAAAGTAGTGTATACAGTAATTTTTTGGAGATCTACAAAAAAGAGTACTGGATATTTATTTATGATAAAGAAGATCCTTACTTATTTCGTAAGTGCTGAACCATGAATATCATACAATAAACAAATGTTCAGATGACTGTTGACGTTGCATTTTTTAATAAAGGATTACATTACGTTTCAGTTCATACAACAGCTTATTAGTGAGTGGACACGTTTTCTTTATTCAAAATACCTTACCGATTTTCTTCTCAAGAGTATGCGAACATGCATTTTGTGTATGGCTACTGTAACGGCAGTGCACGTCAAGCAGTTATTGAATACCGACATCGGTTTCCCGATAGGCGCATTCCTCATTACAGAACGTTTCTGAAAGTACACAGACAATTTCGGGAATGCGGACTGCGTGATTATCTTTTCGAGCGAGGAGTAAATTTGCCAGCAGACTTAGAGGAAGAAGCAGTAGCTATTGTTACAAGGGATCCAACTCTCAGTGTACGTCGAATCGCTAGACAACTAGGAGTGCCACGAACGACAGTTTAGCGAATTTTAAAATGTAAGGGCTTATATTCATATCACTATCGCAGGGGCCACGGTTTGCTTGAGGCAGACCACTATGCTCGTCTAGTTTATTCTACCTGGATATTAAGACAGTCAAAGCTTCATTTTAATTTCTGCAGAACAGTCCTCTGGACAGATAAATCTACGTTCTCAAGAAGTGATGTTACATATCTGAGAAACCTATACAGGTGGGCATCAGAAAATCTCAAAGCTATACGCCCATCTAAATTTCAACATGAATTTTCTATTAACGTTTGGGCGGCCCTAATCGATGACTTGTTGTTTGGTCCAGTCGTTCTTCCTGGGAGGTTAAATAAGGACAATTACCTTATTTCTTATTGACGAATTGCCAGGTCTTTTAGAGGATGTCCCACTGAATGTTCGACGAGGCATGTGGTTTCACATGGATGGGGCACCACCACATTTCGGAATTGCTGTCCGAAATTGGGTTAACGTCAATTATCCAAGATGGATTGGTCGAGGTGGTCCTGTTGCATGGTCATCCAGATCACCTGATCTTAATCCCCTTGACTTTTACTTATGGGAGTACATGAAAATTTAGTCTACGCGCAAGTTTCGAACACAAGAGAAGAGTTGTTGGTTCGTATTCACCTGGCTGCCGAGCAAATCCGACAAAACAAGTGTGAAATTCGGATAAGTACTTCTTCTGTTGGCTTGTGGGCACAAGCTTGCATTCAACAAGGAGGTGGACATTTCGAAAATATTATTAATTGAACTTTTTTTAATAAAATCAGTTTTTATTGACTAGGATTACATTTTTTTTCATGATCTATCACATTCATAGATCTGTAACTTTGAAACAAATAAAAATGGATATACAAGTTTTGCGTTTTTGTTACTTCAAATGAAGTCTACTTTACACTCCCAAAATTTTAACATAATGATACGGGACACTTGTATATATATTTTAAATTCTTTGGGAAAGGCATCACTTTCCGAAACATGTAAGATTGTTTTTTACGTAAAACCAGCTCTTAAATCGCCAACTTATTAAATCTACCATATATATATATATATATATATATATATATATATATATACGATAAACGTAATGCTAATGAGAACTCATAATTATTGAACTCTCACATACATGCCATTGCCGCTATAATTCGTTGCATCAATTTCTACACATGACAAAATCACCTTTGTCTAAGAATGTAGCTGCAACGTGTCACGGCGTCAACCGTCCAGGTTGTCCGGGAAAATGAAAAAAATGTGTGAAAGTCGTATACATCCGGGATGTGCAGACAATTGACAATTAGTAATAACTATGAAACGTCGACGTCTGCACATCCCGAATGGATACGGCTTTCACACATTTTTTCATTTTCCCGGACAACCTGGACGGTTGACGCCGTGACACATTGCAGCTACATTCTTAGACAAAGGTGATTTTGTCATGTGTAGAAATTGATGCAACGAATTAGAGCGGCAATGGCATGTATGTGAGAATTCAATAATTATGAGTTCTCATTAACATTACGTTTATCATCATTAGTATATGTACACGAAGCATAGAAATGAAAGTCGTATCTATTTCTGGGTAAGATGTATTGACAATTAGTAATAACTATGAAACGTCGACGTCTGCACATCCCGGCTGAATACGGCTTTCACACATTTTTTCATTTTCCCGGACAACCTGGACGGTTGACGCCGTGACACGTTGCAGCTACATTCTTAGACAAAGGTGATTTTGTCATGTGTAGAAATTGATGCAACGAATTACAGCGGCAATGGCATGTATGTGAGAATTCAATAATTATGAGGTCTCATTAGCATTACGTTTATCATCATTAGTATATATACACGCAGTATAGAAATGAAAGTCGTATCTATTTCTGGGTAAGGTGTATTGACAATTAATAATAACTATGAAACATCGACGTCTGCACATCCCGGATGGATACGGCTTTTACACATTTTTTCATATATATATATATATATATATATATATATATATATATATATATATACTCAAATTCACCAAATATGATCCCTGCGTCACTAACGTGTAATTCTATCAACGACAATCAAAGAATAATCTCCACATCCAAATAACTAACAGTACCTACTTGTATGACAAGGATAGCTTCAACGAAAGTATGTATTTTGAAACTTCGCCTAGCACAAACATACGGCTCATGTAATTTACTTGAGTAAGACAAAGACGGGATTATTACCTACTCCGTGATAAATACACACATTTCCACTTAGTAGTCGTCACTCGTTGATATTTGACAGTACATTTTCGTTGATGTTTGATTGAATTGTTATTTTCTTTTTATAAAAACATATTTTTTGAAATTTATTTTTTTTAAACTATAATGGTAGTACATTACATTCACAGACGCAACACTTGTTCTAAATTTGTTGCAATATTTTGAACGAGAGAAAAATCATGGTGGTGTTTTAATACCTATTACATGTGTACAAGAGGTAGATAATGAATATGAATAATCATTTCACAGCTTATTCGACCGTATAATTGATGGGTTAAAATGTATTGTAGAACCAGCTCTTAAATATTTAAAATTGTATTGAAATATATTTGATATAACTAAATCGTTTATTCTTTTTGCACAAAAATTATACGACATTTTTTATAAAATAATGTTTATGAAACTGTCATAACACTCATAACAGTGAATATGTAATTATAGTTATACAAAGTAGATATTCGGGTCTATTGTATGGTTTCACTTCCAATAATAATGCTCTTACAACTAACTTGTAGCTGTTTGTTTTTGCCATTTATTAATTCACTATGATAAATTATTAAAGAATTTCATAATCTTATATGTTGACATAAATGTAAATTCTTGATACTTCATTTTATTTTTCATGTGGTGTTATAGTTTAATTTTATTTACTGTTTACACAGCTTTGTTCAATTTTTAGTAATTTCAAAGTAATATAGCTAAGATGTAATTCGATTATATATGTTCACATAACCTACAAATTCAACTGACTACCAACAAACTTATTTGGCCCGGAAATGAAGTCATAGTTTCCATGTCCATTATGCAATTTACAGTATTTAATATGACCTCGAAGTATTAATTTGAATCATACAATGTTATATTGATAACGCAGGGATCATCTTTCCTAACTATACTCGGTTTGACGGTTAGTTGACCATCTTAAAATTGTTTTGTTATTTGGTCCATATATTGTTTTAACTTTTACATATACATGTTTTTTAAAGGTTTTAAAGGCTTGTTTCTATAGTTACTTTAAGTTTTAAATCTAATCATTTTTATTTTTTATTGTACGTCAATTTTATTATTTTTCAATTCTACATTTTGTAAGTATTTTTACTACTGCTTTATACTCTTATTTATTTTATGTTGTTTTTCTCATTAATCTTGTAGTATCCCTAGAAGAAGCAACAAATTTGTTGCGAAATATAGGGTTATTTAATAAAGGAGTTTTTTAATTGACAGGCCGCTTACTCGATTTTAATTTATTTTATCAATATATTACGGTCGATAATTTCGTTTAAATTATATAAATATATATTGCAAGTAAGTATTCAAAATTATATCGAAAAATTAGATCTAAAAAATATAGTAGCCTTGTACTTAACATAATATTTTTATTTCAAAAAGGTATCCTATTTTCCTTTTCCGCCGTAAATTTAATAGTCGGAAATTTTGAATTTAACTATTTTACGAACACGTCCAATTCACAGTCACGTGTATCAAAAATCTATACTCTTGGAGAACATTGAGCGTTAATTTTAAATTCGACTTCAAATTGGCTCATAAAACGATTGGCTATGGATGGCTTGTTTCTGTTTGTAAAATTTGACATGTAAATCTGAAGTATGACCATTAAAAGTCAACCACAATTACTGCTTGACTTTTAATAGTTCGATGTTCTTATATGTATACTTCTCTTATTACTAAATATTTTAAAGTTTCTGGAATAGATACCGAAGGAAACAATGACGTTACATCGAATGAAACTACAATATCTCCGTCCTTCAGTACACACCCTTGAATTGCTTGAACAAATTCTAAACAATTTTCAGTCGACAAACTTTCTAGTTTTAATTTATTCACTAACGATTTAGAAATCAAGTGGGTGAGTGAGTTAAGACCTGAAGCAATTGGTCTCATTGAATTATCTGATTTATATATTTAAGATAAACAGTACATTCTCAGAACCAACGGATTTCTCATATTTCTGGGTAGAAATGATTATATCTTGAACATTTCTTCAACGCGTCCTTAGTGACTGTTCATTTTTCGTAACGCATTTTTCTTAAATTCGTAAATACATACCGTCCGAAATTAAATTTTTAACCCTTTGAAAGTAATCGATTTTGTCCATAATTACTAACTTGTACCCTTTACCTGCTTTTAAATAAAAATAGTTCTTTGATTTAAGAATTTTCATAGGATTGCACTCATTATTGACTAACTTTTGTTTATGCTGCTGTAAATTCTTATTGATTTGGGTTTTACAAGCTTCTATAATGAAGCCTTTTGATCCTTCTTTAAAATTCTTAATACTTGCAATCACCTTGTCTGTAGGAATCTTCTCTTTCTTCATGACCAAAATTCTCAAATGACTGATTGTCT
The DNA here is from genome assembly GCA_935421215.2 of Melolontha melolontha. Classification (NCBI taxonomy): domain Eukaryota; kingdom Metazoa; phylum Arthropoda; class Insecta; order Coleoptera; family Scarabaeidae; genus Melolontha; species Melolontha melolontha. The sequence continues at coordinate 28,646,310 of OW285244.1, read as the reverse complement.
CTTTTACAGGAATTACAATAATCTTCTATTCTAATGGCGGATATAGCTTTATAAATTTGTTATTTAATTTTAAACATTTAATTTTAAATCTATGGTCTTTGATTTCCACTATCTTCATATAGCAATTACACCACTCTTCAAGGTCAATGTTATTCACGTTTTTTGGTTTATTTTAAATGTAACTTATAGAGTTATAGTTCTAATATACTTCTGTTAGTGTGATGAACATCATTTTTAGGTATAACCATTTCATTTGCGCATTTGAAACGACTTTATTTTTAATTCTACAGTTTGGTATTACAATTACATTAATAAATTTAAGAAAATATGGTTACTTTTACCGTTTTAAAAAATTAATATCTGGCCTTAAGAGGTTAATTTTATTATATAACTTATAAAATCTATTAATCTCCTTTGACCGAAAAGCATTGGAGACTGTGGTTAAATAAAAACATTAAAAAAAATTTAAAACACCTTACCACATTAATATCCTATAAATGTGTTTACATGAGAAAGTTGTCATCTTCAGTTGAATACTTTAACAGTTTTATGTTGGAGCATTTTCATAATCCAAATACCTATGCTTTTCAAAATGTTAAATTTTATATCGACATTTTGAAAGAAAATAACTGACTAATAAAAGGAAGTTATATTAAAATTATTGATATATGATATGATTTTTTAATGCGAAGTTATTTAGTACCTACAAAAATTACAATTTTACAACTTCTAACCAATTTACTCTTTCCGATTGTTGTAAATTTCCTCCCATAGTTTTCACACGTTTCAATAAATATAAAATGGGCCGATTTATATCGAATTAAGTGTGTGTAAATATTTATTTCCCTGACATTTTTATTGATTCTAACAGTACAATTTAGTTTCCGGAGTTTGATAGTAAACATAATGTGTCGGAGAATATTGTTAAGTTGTGCCGTTTAGGTGGGTTTATTTGAAATAAGTGCTGACTGCAGAGTGCGATAACAATGTTCTTGCTTACATTTATCACGCTAAATGTAGTAACAAAGTTAATAATGTTATAACCGTATGAGAGAACTACACAGAATTCGCGGTCAAAGTTTAATAAAAGGCAATAATGCCCTACGCTATTTAATTCTGTGTATATTATAAATTTAGTTAATTTGTTTTAATTAAAATTTTATATTTAAAAGATTTTTTTAATTTTCGGGTCGTATTTTTTATCAGAATAATTGACACATACATGAGTAGGTAAACCCCACCAGTTTTGTATAATACAAAGGTATTTTTAATAATATAAAATATTATTAAAAATCTGGTGTGAAGAACACAAATACAGGTTCAATATTAATATTTTTGTGAACGTGTCCGAACATATCCCTCCCCAGAGGCGTAGATACGTATTTCGCCTTTCAACAGGCTCATCGGTACGCCCCTGCTGCAGAAAGGATATCTTCAGACACATTCACAAAAAAGAACCACATCGCCACAACACAGAAACTATCCAGACCGAGCGTAGAAGTAAATTCAGCGCTGTCTGTTGTCAGACAGCCGAAGTACCTCGCCCCGTCCACATAACCAATGTGAAGTAACGACGCCCTTCCAAAGGTGGCACAGCCATCTCTCTAGAAACTGCATTTTGTTTGTGTCTTCACTCATACTACGGACTAACCGCATGTGTAATGTATCAGAATAATTGAAACATACATGAGTAAGTATACCCCACCAGTTTTGTATAATACAAAGGTATTTTTAATAATATAAAATATTATTAAAAATCTGGTGTGAAGAACACAAATACAGGTTCACTATTAATATTTTTGTGAACGTATCCGAACATATCCCTCCCCAGAGACGTAGATACGTATTTCGCCTTTCTACAGGCTCATCGGTACGCCCCTGCTGGAGAAAGGAAGGGCTTCGTTACTTCACATTGGTTATCTGGACGGGGCGAGGTACTTCGGCTGTCTGACAACAGACAGCGCTGAATTTACTTCTACGCTCGGTCTGGATAATTTCTGTGATGTGGCGATGTGGTTCTTTTTTGTGAATGTGTCTGAAGATATCCTTTCTCCAGCAGGGGCGTACCGATGAGCATCTAGAAAGGTGAAATACGTATCTACGTCTCTGGGGAGGGATATGTTCGGACACGTTCACAAAAATATTAATAGTGAACCTGTATTTGTGTTCTTCACACCAGATTTTTAATAATATTTTATATTATTAAAAATACCTTCGTATTTTTTTAGTTTAATTATTCTATTGCCCGACTAAAGCAATAAAATAAATAGCTATTTTGTTGACTTTTGCTAGCAGTGTGAAAAACTAAATATTTTAACTGATATGATGTGATGATATCATTGTGATTAAACACATTACCTAAAAAAATTACTGTCTTCAACAACAAGATGTATATAGGCGCTATAGACTTAAAGAACCCATTCGATTGCCTAAAACGAGAAGAGATATCGAAAGTCTAAGAAAAGACGGGTAAAATCATGTCCCCTCTTCAAATTTAGTAAAGTACTCACTTTTCATAATATAAAACTTCATATAAAAACGGTGAATGGTTTTGACGTGACAAAATAAAATTGCAAAAAGCAATTGGAGCCCACCTTCCATATCTCAATATTTTGGAACAAACATCGTAACCAAACTTCTTCTTCTTGGAAAATATATACAAAAACATCAACAAAATAAGTTTCCAATATCGTTTGCTTAAAGAGAAATGAGGATTTACTATTACAAAAGATAGCACCAGCATGATATTTAGAATTATGTGACAAACATGAGCTTTGAAAGCAAATATTTTCAGATGAACTAAGAGCAATAAAAGTTGTACAGATGTGCAAAAATGTCAGTAGAATATATTCAGTAAATTTGTTGTCAATATTGCTACTCATAATAAAGTTGAAAATAACTGGAAAAGAAGATTAATAAGCTTATTACTTTGATGCAAATACCTACTATTGCCAATATATACGCGAAAAGAATAAAAAAATGATAAAGGTTATCAAGGATCAGTGTTAGAGCTAACACTCTTGCTTGTATACCGCATGTGTCAAATATCATTAGGCATAGGGAATACGTATGAGTACATACGATGTATATGTATATGGAAAAGGCGATCCAATGCCGGCGAAGACCGCGACGGCCGGCAACGATTGTCTCCGATTGTTTCGCAAATACAAGTTAGCAGTAATCATTTGACCATCGACAAAGGTACTTGTAATGCGTTCTAAAATAACATTTACGAATTGCGAGGGATATGCTTTTCTTATTTCTTTCAGTAGATGCAGGAAATTTTTAAGCTGCAGTGCGTCGCATAAACAAAAGCGTAATTCTAATAAAATTAAAGAAGAATCCTAATAAAATAAATGAAAAAGGATTCTAGAAATTATAATAAATTATACAAGAGGTTCAAAAATTCCTCCTTGCACAGCAAGATATTGTCCTAGGCGGTCGTAGAAATTAGCTCTTACATTTGCTAACACGTCGGCAGTTAATGAATTCGCAGCCTCAGTTATCTTTTCTCTCAAGGCAACTAGATTTTCTGCTCTACCAGCTTCATGAGTATAAACAATATTTTTTAGATATCCCCACAAAAAGAAATCATTTGGAGATAGATCAGGAGATCGCGGGGGCAATTTAATGTTTCCTGTTCCAGTAATAAGACGATCAGGAAAAGTGTTTCCTAGAAATTCCTTTACCCTCACTGCATTATGTGCTGGACAGCCATCATGTTGAAACCAAACGATTTCCTGATTTATTTCAATGTTTTGAATGGCGGGAAGTATTTGATTTTTCAGTAATTCGAGATACTTGTCGGAATTTAATATACCATCAATAAACTAGGGGCCTATAGAATGGTCACTTAAAATACCTGCCCAAACGTTTAGTTTTTGAGGATACTGAGTGCGATTTGCAAAATGACGGTGTTGATTTTCCGAAGCCCAATATCGAAGAACAGAGGGATTGTGCTTTCCGTGTAATGGAAAAGTTGATTCATCGGTGAAGAGAATATTTTTAAGGAAATTTTCATCTCGATGTATCTTTTCCATAGCGTCTTGACATAACTCCATTCTCCGGAAATTGTCCTCGGAAAATATTTCTTGAGTTTTCGAATATTTGAAACATTTTAAACCATTACGTTTCCAAATACGTGAAATAGTTGTATTACTTGTACCCAATTCCTCGGCATCACTTCTAGTAGATCTCGTGTTATCAATTTCCACAATACTACAAATTAATACATCCCCCCGTTCTCTTTCCTCAATTTTTTGTGGTGATACGTCTCTTGCTTTGTATTTCGTACAGTTATTGAGACAGAAACAAGTTTCAAATTTATTTATAATATTATAAATTGTTTGTTTGCAAGGTACAGAACGGTCTGCAAAAGTCAGGGCAAACAAATTCATTCACTCCATTGCAGATTTGCCAGCATAAAACCATTTTACTAACTGAAGCTTTTCAGTGGGTGTATAAAGAGCCATTATACATTAATTTTATTGTACGCTTTCAAACTGTAACGGCCGCAGCTAGACTGAATGCAAAATTTCCAGTCAATCGATATCGGAGACAATCGTCAGTCGTCGCGGTCTTCGCTGGCACTGGACTGGCTTTCTCATGTACGTATACATTGTATGTACTCATACGTTGATTGTCTATGCCTAATGATATTTAACACATACGGTATGTACTATCGGGAGCGATTGAAAGGGGCACATTTTATGTTGGTATGTCGGAATTTCAAATAATTAACGATATGAACTGTACTTTTGAATTGTTAATGTTAACGTATGTGTACTAAAAATGCCGGTTTAATAAATTTTATTGAGCAAATCGTTAAAACTGAATACAAAAAGTTTAATTAAATTAATAAATACTGGTTATAGCAAATTCCATAAACTAAATTAATATTTTGTCCATGATCCATTGTTTGCAATTACCATTTGAAGACGATTTCTCATCAATATTTCCATCAAATAGTATGAGAGATGCTGTATCGTAATCAGATAGATATAATGCAAACCTCATTTAAGAATTCTTTTACATGCTGTCCACTGGGAACTAGGAAAACCAGTTTCCTCGTTTGCTCTCGCAGCAGTGTGAGAATGTTTAGTAAGATACTGCACAAGAGCATTATGTTGATCTTGATTTGATATTTTTTGTTTACCACCACATGTTTGCCAGTCACATTTCCTTCTTCATGCCATAATTTCAAAATTTTATGAATGCAGATTTTACTAACATTTAATTCCGCTGCCGTTCGTCCTAAAGACCAACCGTTCTGCACATTGGTGAATGCTCGCGTTCTCTCTGCTTTCGTTAAATGTCTTGGCATTTTCAATAATTCAAATAAATAATTAAAAATAAACACAAAAATTCGAGAAATAATTTATGTAAATTGGTTTGACTGGAATATTTGACAATTTTGACAATACGACATGATAACTAAATAAATGAAATCTCAATAGCCCAATTCGAATAAAGTCTGTATTAAAGTGGAAAAATGAAGTGTCCGCTTTCATTTGCTCCCGATAGTACATACAGATTATTCACCGTTTAATATACAAAAAGCCAAATTTAATTTAAATACAAATACAAAATTATTTTATTGAAAAATAAACTAGCCGAACTAAATTTTTAAAATCGAAATAACGGGATTAAAAATAAACATGGAAAAATATCAAAAATAAAAGTTAGTATAGAAAAATATACGCGAAACACATTAGATTTATTAACTGAGACAGAGAAGAAGGGGAAATGAGATAAGATTACTATAAAATACAGAGTGCCCCAGGGAACAGTGTTAGGTCCACTATTGTTTATTCTGTACATTAATGATAAAGTCAAAGCGGTTGATAGTTGCGAAATATGTATGTTTGCTAATGATACTATTATCTATATAGTTGGGGAGAAGTAAAACTAAGTTCATGATAATTGGTACTAAATATAAGATTTCTAAATTGAATTTTAATAATATAGATTTATATATCGACTCTAAGACAGAGTTGAGAATATGAAGTATTTGGGGGTAATATTGAATATTAATTTTGATTTCAAAACTCACGTTCAATACTTATCAAATAAAATTTCTAAAAAGATATTTTCCTTAAATAGATTAAGTCATAATTTGTCACTGTATGCCAGACCCTTGTTTTTTGAGTCCTTAATAGCACCACATTTTGATTTTTGCTCTGCCATTTTATTTAGTATAAATGGTAATGAGATGCATCAACTCCAAAAACTTCAGAATAAGTATTAAAATGTAATAGATGTACCCCAATTAATCTAATGCTAGAAACTTTAAGTTTATCAAGTGTAAACTAATACATAGTATATAAGACAATAGTTTTCATCAATAAAACTAAAATTGGAATAATGCCTCCTTACTTAACTGGTAAATTAACAACGGTCGATCAAATTCGCAACTACGAAACCAGAAATACCAACGATTTCTATATTTAAAACTATAATAGGGTGCAAACAACCAAGAATGTGTTTGTGAACGGACTGAAACTGTTTAATAGTTTACCTATGCACATGAAATCCAGTGATAGTTTTAATAGATTTAAGATCCTTGTAATTGAATTTGTTAGGGAAAACTGTTAGTTTAAGTCTTCTGTTATTGTTCTAACTTTCATGATTTATATTTTCAACATTTTTTGTGCATGTATATAGCGGTTGCTATTAAAGTTATTATTATTATATTAGTAAATGGAAGAAGTTAAGGATAGAGAATTCATGACGGAGACAACAACAGAAGGGAAAGAAATTATTAAAAAGGGCAGAAATACAAAAGTATCAGGACAACAGAACCTTTAAATTAACAAAAAATATGAAATAGAAGAATGGGGAAAATTTACCAGCTAATAAAAATCAAAGGATAACTAACAAATAGCGAAGGAAGGGAGGATGTATCAATTTTTAATGATACATTAGAAGTTGGAATAATAAATATATAAAAGTACAGAGAAATTACATTAGGTACTGATTAATAAATACAAACGAAGAAAAACAAGAGAGTACCAAAGTAGGTTCGTTTTACGAAAATCACCTATGGATGTCATACATACATTAAAATCAAATGCTAATAAATATGAAATCGAAATTGCAATGTTGTTCATAGATTTTCAATGGCACTCTATTCAATGAAAAGGTAAGAACTCTTGAATGGATGAGATTAATAAAAATGCTAAGTGCTAAGTAGATGAAATAAAATATCCAGAGCAGCAAATAGAATATTTCACCCAAACAAAAAAAAATTCAAACACAAATGTAAATTCCTTTATTGTAAATACCACTACAATATTGTTTCGCCATACAATGGCTTCATCAGGTGGATGAAATACTGAATATATACAATACAAGTTTGAATATTTATGTGAAAATTATTGGGGAAATGGTGGTGGAAAAATTTTTACAATCTTAAATTTAGTAGAGGGGAGTTGTTTAAATCTAGTTGGTCATTTAAAACTATTGTATCTATTAATTTCTAAGTTTTCTAACAGGTTAAGTTTTTTACTTTTTTCTTGAATGTGTAAAATTTTGAAATCTATATTAAATCTATGATTGATATCTATACAATGACTTGCGAAAGTTGAATATGTTTTCTTTTCTTTATGGCTTCTCTCGTGTTCTTTCATCCTAATTTTGAATATCCTCCCCGTTTGTCCTATGTATACCTTATTACAATCTTCGCATGTTAACTTATATACACCAGAGTTTGATTCTTTGTCTACTTTATCTTTGTTGTTTTAATAATGTTCTGTATAGTATTGTCTGTTTTAAATGATATATGTTCGTTATTAAGTTTTTTAATGAAAGTACGAATTTTTTCCGAAATTTTACCTAAGTAAGTGATTGAATTATAGGAATTAATTATCTTGTATTTTAATTTTGGATAAACTAAGGAAAGGGCTTTAGATTTTTGTTGGCTATTTAGGATGTTATTGACAATATTTATAGAGTAACCATTGTTTAATGCTATTGTATATATTCTATTTAGTTCAAGGTCAAAATTACTTTTGCTCATAGGTACATGAATTAATCTATATACCATTGATTGGTATGCTGATAATTTGTGTGTTATAGGATGAAAAGAATTAGCGTGTATTGCGGTATCTGTATGTGTTGGTTTATGGTATATAGCGAACTCGTGTTTATTAGTTTTGTGTGATATGATTAAATCTGGAAAATGAATGCTTTTATTTATTTATGTTTCTATAGTAAAATTTATTTTGGGGTGAATAGTGTTGATATAATTATGTAAAGTTTTTAATTGTCTATCTGAACCGTTAAAGCAAATTAATATGTCATCAACATACCTAAACCAATATACACAATTACCAAACAAGGGATGTGTACTAATTATAGTTTCTAAATTATTCATGAAAATTTCCGCTAATAAGGGACTTAGTGTGTTTCCCATTGCTACAATACAAGATAATTAATTCCTATAATTCAATCACTTACTTAGGTAAAATTTCGGAAAAAATTCGTACTTTCATTAAAAAACTTAATAACGAACATATATCATTTAAAACAGACAATACTATACAGAACATTATTAAAAACAACAAAGATAAAATAGACAAAGAATCAAACTCTGGTGTATATAAGTTAACATGCGAAGATTGTAAGAAGGTATACATAGGACAAACGGGGAGGACATTCAAAATTAGGATGAAAGAACACGAGAGAAGCCATAAAGAAAAGAAAACAGATTCAACTTTCGCAAGTCATTGTATAGATATCAATCATAGATTTAATATAGATTTCAAAATTTTACACATTCAAGAAAAAAGTAAAAAACTTAACCTGTTAGAAAACTTAGAAATTAATAGATACAATAATTTAGGATTAGCTTTATATGACCAACTAGATTTAAACAACTCCCCACTACTAAATTTAAGATTGTAAAAATTTTTCCACCACCATTTCCCCAATAATTTTCACATAAATATTCAAACTTGTATTGTATATATTCAGTATTTCATCCACCTGATGAAGCCATTGTATGGCGAAACAATATTGTAGTGGTATTTACAATAAAAGAATTTTTGAAACTAGAAGTTTAATTACTTATTTCTTAGCGTTATAATGAAGTTTCAACAAGTATCTCCTTCGTCAATTAACTATTCAAATGTAAATTGATTAAACAATGAGAAAGAAATAGTAGGAGAATTTAAAATTACAAAAGGGAAACAAAGTTTTCCATCAGGACCAAAAAAATCAGAAAGAGAATCTAGAATAAAAACTAATGATGAACTGAGTAGTAAAATTGAAAGAAACACGGTGAATGAAAAACAAAATGGCTCGCCCTCGTGTGTATAACTGTATTTTAAGCTGTTAACAAATAAAATAAACGAAATAAATGCAAAAGTTAATAGCAATATCTGCCAGCACCTGTACGCAATCTATTATAGATTTGCAGACAAACGACTTTTCTTTAGAACTTGTGTCCATATTCAGTCGACGTATCTTCACAAGGTACACACCTCTGCATTGATTATTGGGAAATTATTAGGCGATATCTAGGGACATTCAGAAGAAACCGGAATTATCCTTCGGCACTGAGTGAATTGTAGTCGCCAGTGCTCCAAATTTTTGAAGAAACAATTTAAACTTAAATTAATACGAAATGTTACAAAAAAATAACTTTTAACGTTGTATTTCATATTTTAACGTCTTTTTTAAAATTTTCTGTTATCTAAACCTTTTAAATTTCTTGAAGAATCAATCATATATTTCATCATCTTATTTAATGCAAAACAAATATACAAACACGATATTGATTTTTAATAAGGAATCCCATTGCTTGCATGTTTCTCTAAGATTGATTTTAAGAGTTAGCAAAATCTATATACCACACACATAGAGAGAAAGAGAGAGAGATATGTATATATAGAGAGACCTAATTTGCATCGAATTTATTATTAACGTAACGATCTCCCATAATAGATATTTCTGATACAATTATTCTGTACCATCGTGTACTAAACGGGAACGCAATAATTTTAAAGACGTTCATGTTTATCTAACGTAAAACAAAATTCGAGCAGATATAAATTTCATATAAATAAAATTAATTCATTCCCAACCCTTCCATTATAGAAGAAGAAAATCATGAGTATTAGCAGTGGTAGTGGTAGTATATTTGGCAATCAATTTAAAAAATAATCGAATGTCAAGCAAAGCTGTAATAAAAATCGTGTAAACTGCCTAGAATATCTTTCACTTTGTTATTGTTTAATTGTCCGAATTACGCAAGGGTGGGAAAGTCACTTGGAATACTTTTCAAATTATTAATAGCCACATCTAATGTCGTTAAACCGTAATTTAATTTGAGATTTAGATTTTCGAAGTAAGTGATTAGTTTTGGCAAATTTCCAAAGTGTTCCTGAAGAAAGTACAATTGATTTTTTAAATGTGGAATTTGTGTTAGTTCCTTGCACTCAGAAATACTCGTCAATTAAACATGCAACGAAATTTTGTAAACTATCGAAATTCTCTGCATAAAAACTAGTAGCTTCCAACCATGTCCCCCATCTAGTTATTACTGGAAAGGGCGGCAGTGACAACGATAGCAGTTTTTCCCTGTAAAAAGCTACTCTCAATGGTACTTTTCTGAAAACTTTTTTAAAAGCGGATACAACTCTATCAACTTCTGTAAAGGTGTCTCTGATATATTCACAGATTCTGTGGAGAACATGTGCTGCACAAGTAATATGCAACATATTAGAATATGTTTCCTTTAATAGTCTACCAGTTTTTAATATATATGCAGCACTGTTACTGACAAATAAAAGTATTTCTTCTTTGTACCTGTCGTCCGAATGAAATATTTGGTGCATATTCTCGTAAATGGTTTAAGTTTAGCTACTGTTTCCGCATCAACTGTATTAATAACTTTTGTTGCTATTACATATGAGTTATATGGAATAGTTGGATGTAGTACACCAGCTATAATATTTACCACCACACAGTGTCCTAATATATCGACAGTTTCATCGGGACTTATCCATAGGTAGTGATTTGATAGATGGCTTCTAATGCGTTCTACTGCTTTCGTGGAGTACTTAGAAACATAATATTTGCGTAAGGTGGATTCATCAGGAACATTTCGACCAGTATATTTTTGGAGAAATATTTTAAAGTGGGATTGTTAAGTTTATTTAATGGAATATTAGCCGCCATAAAAGATTCACAGAGTTCTTCGTTAAAATTGTCAGATTCCAACAGTTCCAATTTCTGTGCATGTGTTTGCGATACTAAGTGACGTTGTACATGCGATTTCATGGAATTTTTTAAGGATATTTTACAGATTTTGCAATTAATTTCGGAATCACTGACAATGGACATACAATCAATATGACCGTCAATCCAACTTGCCATTGTTTTATCTGTCATTATTATTGTCATATCTGAAAAAGTAACTTAAACAATGCTCTAGATCTAAATAAATGAGAACTAAAAATGTATGTGTAAGTTATTGGAACTGAACGAAATTCATAGCACACCTACGTCGAAATAATTGGGAGAAGTAGATTCAATCAAACGATATTAAACAGGATCTGTCACAAAAATTACGATGTAATTAACAGTTAAAACTATGAAAACAAGAAACTAACTCACAGCACTTTATTTATCTTACGAAATATAATCTAAGACTAATATAGACTAAATTATTAAAACTCCACACGCTTCTGTCTACGCCCATGAAAACAGAAATTTAAGTGTAAATATCCAACAAAAAAACATGGCAATTCTCAATGAAAACAGATGTGCGCGCTAGCCAGATCAATTGTGCATTCAATAACTGCGTGATATACTTACAGACATTGTAGACTATTTATCGTCCGTCGTAATGGTGACGTCATTTCAACCCGATGTGTCCGGTCTCTAATCATAACATTGTAAACGTATTGTCTGGGTTACGTGTTATGTCAGTATTTGTTGGTAGCCGCTCAATGAACACCATGTATGCTACGGAATGGTCCGAATACCATAAATCCACCGCTTTTAGCTCATCTTTCGCGCCCTAATATTAAAGAAAGCTTTGTATATTGTAACATCACTCGTTTTCGACACATGATGTCATTCGCGTTCTACAAATACTTCAACTTGTGGCAGCTGTTCATGCAAGAATCGGTCAAAATCCACTGCGGAAGCAAACAATCTTGTCCCGTGAATCGAAAATCTTACCCACACATCATTGAAAAAGATTTAGTCATGAATGCTCACTAAAGAAGCAAGCACCATTTTCAACATCAGCCCTGAAAATCATAAAAACGGGTTAAAGAGAAGCGTCGTTACGGCAAAAGAGGTTGTCGCAATATCTTATTCTTGGACGAACACTATTAAGGAAAAACTTAACCGACGGAAAGATAGGGTGTATGCTTGAAGTAACCTAGACGCCCTGAAGATATCGGTTCAACGTAGTCACGATGCCGCATCAGTAATAATCTGATGGAATATCTCTTACAAAGGTGTTTGTCCTGTTTATTTAATATTCTGCATTGATTGTGAACCTTTAATAATTATTCTATTGCAAACTTAAAACGCAATACTTATTACCCCCTACCAACAGATGAACTGAACGTGTTTTAAGTGAAGGCCCTTCTGATTTGCACCACTCCTTAATTTCCAGGTTAAAGTAGGAGATCTATTTATCATTATTTCGTTATCAAAATAAGTCGCCAAACCGACCTAGCAGCTCTTGAAGGTGACGACAAGTGTCAGACCTATAAAACATCTGCTTTGGTCCCAACAATCAAAGCACCCAACGAGTTGATACCTTGTTCACATTCAAATGAATGTCTAGAATATGATGAACTTGCCGTGTACCATTACCACCATACTCGAACTAGCCTCACGAGTAATTACGGTCGTTTTTTATCAGGTTCTTCACCGCAGTATTGTTAGTCTTCCGTACCTTAGCCTAACAAAAAAATCGTGTTATTCTTCAACAATCTGCTTCAGGCGTCGCAGTGTAGTTTTGTGCTAGCTATGACGGACCTTCGTAAAAAAATTCCTCTAAATGTTTCATTATTTAGATAATATCTCTAATGACCCTGCGATGACAATTCTTCATAGTATTTAATTCGCCAACGTCTCCAAATCCACTTTGTATGCGCCTCTGTGTATATATTATACAACCGCCAATTTTTTTTCTCTTGAGGGTCACTGTCATGTTCCTTTAATTTTACTAAGATAGCAGAGAAATAACAGATAAGACAGTTGCATTGAAATTTATTCATAGTTCGAGAATAATTAATAATTTTAATGACAATATGGTCAAGAATGTGTAAGCAAAAACACCAAAATACTTTTTGCTTAGCTTCTAATTCTAAAAAAATTAAAGAAACAGTATTGATTTTCCCAAGTCGAAGGGCTGTACAAAAAGTAATTAAGAACTATAAATTGTTGAAACGACAGCGAAAATAACTTTGATCTAGAAAACATGGTGAATTTTGAAAAAAAGCACATGCCATGAAGAAAATAATTTATTTATATTAAAAAAAGGTTTAATTTTGACTTATGTTTTAGCAAGCTAAAAATAATTTATCAGAATAATTGAAACATACATGAGTAGTTAAACCCCACCAGTTTTGTCTGACAACAGGCAGCGCTGAATTTACTTCTAGGCTCGGTCTGGATAATTTCTGTGATATAGCGATGTGGTTCTTTTTTGTGAATGTGTCTGAATATATTCTTTCTCCAGCGGGGCGTACCGATGAGCCTGCAGAAAGGCGAAATACGTATCTACGTCTCTGAGGGATATGTTCGGACCAGTTCACAAAAAAAATATTAATAGTGAACCTGTATTTGTGTTCTTCACACCAGATTTTTAATAATATTTTATATTATTAAAAATACCTTTGTATTACTTAAAATAATTTCTTTACAAATACGCCAACTTGGAGAATTTCACACATGTATAGCTATTGAAAACTATCGTGCCTCTTTAGTCTGTGCAAAATCTTATTTTGGACGTTAGTTAAACAAGATTGAGAACTTACGAAATGATTTCTTAATTTACTTTTCTATGGATACATCTAGATTTATACTCACATTGTAAAGTCAAAAACTATTACGTTTAGCATACTACTTTAAAATTCATCTCGAAAATCTTTGCCTTCTCTCGTCCCATATTATAAGAGCGAAGAACAGAACTTTTTTAATAATAACATTCTTTTAAAACTATGTAACGTGTATAGAAATAAGTCATTGAACTTTTCAAAGTTTACAAAATATTATAATAAATAATCAAACTCGAAAGATAGAGGACAGGTATCCGAAAGGAAAATATTTACGGAATTACTCGCTTAAGCTCATTCCTCTTGTTTGCTTTTGTAGTTTTTCTGTTTCTCAAATACTGAATAGTTCTTGATTTTATTATTATTATCCTTTTTTTCTACTAGCGAATTTGTGCGAGTTCCTAAAGAACGAATATTAACCGTTTTACACCTCTAATAAAAACTTAGGTTACAATAACGGTAAAAATACGGTAAGTATGCTGACTAAGATAGGTGTTTAAAATACGCATACATTGTTTAGATTTAGGGTCACATAGTTTCATAGTTTACTATGGAAAAACCAAATGAGTGCTTTTACTTTTTTATTCACACTTTACTTGTTATTTTTTAGTCAATTTAACATCCCATTGTAAAATGTCTTTCGTTGGACTGTGGTTAAGTAAAAACTTAAAAAAGGTATATAACCCCTACCACAATTATTAATCGCATCCCAAATACGTGTTTCAACAACTAAGTTGTCATCATCAGTAGGTAAAACCACTAATCAAGGTGTCGCACATGGGGCATCGTAAAGCTAGAACACCGCTTACGCAACAACTACTTTACACGGCGTCCACGTATAGACTAATTTAAAAAAAAAAAAAAAATCCCATTGTAAGTTATCTATAAAATAAATTCAAGATTTTCTATCGTGAAACGGTTTCTCGGTTTATGGATATGGGATTGCAAGCAGTTTAATCTCAATTACATTTTTTAGTACGTTAGAAAATGAAAACAAGGCAATGTAAACTGGTATCAGAATTTACCTTTGAATTTCTTGTGTGCTTTACCTCCATTTTCCTGGTGTCTGCCTGTTCCTGTTTATTTATTAATCACAAGTACGAAAATTTGTGCTCCATGTAACCCGCAATTTTTTAGGATGGCTTAATGCCTTCGAGAAAGATATAATAAATAACCGATGAACATATTCCAATGCGAATAATAATAACAGTACTAGGAGTTTTAGACTAAAACACGAATTAACGTTCGGGTAAACAAGCACATTCAAGGAAACGGGCATTGGCCTCAACAACTTGTGTACACGTAAATTTTGATGTCCTGTTATTATTAGAGACCGGACGCATCAGCCCGAAATTACGATGTACCATATAAATAGTATAGTCTATAACATCGCGCAGTTATTAAATAGCACTATTCATTCGGTTAACCGCATATGTGTTTGTTGTTGAATTGCGACGCATTTACTTCAATATTCCAGTTAAATTTCTTTCTTCATGGGAGTAGATAGAAGGGTGGCGAGTTTTTATAATTTATTTTATTTATTAGTTTATATTTCGTAAGATAAATAAAGTACAGTGAGTTAGTTTCTTTTTTTCCATTGTTTTAACTGTTAATTACATATATACGTAAGTGTCCAGTGAATTTCGTTTGGTTTCAATAACTTAGGCATATATTTTTAATTTTCATTTATTTAGATCTAGAACATTGTTTAAGTTACTTTTGATATGTTTTATGATATGGGACAACATCGAGAATCGCATCGTGAAACAATGGCGAGTTGAATTAAGGATCAAACTGTTTGCATGTCGTATGTAGCAGTATGTAGCTGGTGTAGTACATCCAACTATTCCATATAACGCATATGTTATAGTAACAAAAGTTATAAATACAGAAACAGTAGCTAAATCCATTTACGAGAATATGCACCAAATGTTTCATTGGACGACAAGTACAAAGAAAAAATACTTTTATTTGTCAGTGACAATGCTGCATATATATTAAGAACCGACAGACTATTAAAGGAAACATATCCTAATATGCTGCATATTACTTGTGTAGCACATGTTCTCCACAGAATCTGTGAATATATCAGAGACACCTTTCCGGAAATTGATAGACTTGTATCCGCTTTTAAAAAACTTTTCAGAAAAGCACCAATAAAGTAGCTCTTTACAGGGGAAAACTTCTTTGTCAGTGCCTCCCCCTCCAGTAATAACTAGATGGGGAACATTGGTTGGAAGCTACTAGTTTTTATGCAGAAAATTTCGATAGTTACATGTTTAAATGACGATGCTCGAAGTATTTCTGAGTGTAAAGAACTAATACAAATTCCAAATTAAAAAAATCAGTTGCACTTTCTTCAGGAACACTTTGAACATTTGACAAAACTATTCAATTATTTTGAAAATCAAAATCTCAAATTAAATCATGGATTAACCATATTAGATGTGGCTATTAATAATTTGAAAAATATTCCAAGCGACTTCGGGTGTGGCCTTCGGCAAAAGTTAGACGTAGTTTTTAATAGAAATACATATTTAATAACATTGCGGCAATTGTGTATGGGGACAATGCTTCAAAATATATCTGCTAAATACGCTTAAATAAAAGAATATTTTCAGTATGCATCTATAACCAGTTGCAATGTAGAAAGGACGTTTTCTATCTACAAGGATGTATTCCATTCAAAAAGAACAAATTTTACAGAAGAGAACCTTGAGAAAGTATTGGTAGTTAATATTAATACTTCTTTACTCAACTTGAACTACAAAATGAACAAATAAAAATGTATTTCGTATTTTATAGACCACCACCCGCTTGTTTTCCAATTATTTAAATAAAATTAAAAACTAAATTAAAAATACAATATTTTCAATAGTACGCCCGTGGGCGATGTGTCATGTGCCTCTCGTGCCCGGTCTCTAGTTATGATAGTTAGAATTTTTGTCTATGTTGAAGCCTATGCTGTTTTTCTAGAATTTGCCTGTTTATCTTAACATATTAATAATTCTATCGACACTGAATGCAATTATTTGTTATTTATCTACCCAGCAATTTTTTGTAATGCGATTTAAAACTTCCAGAAAGGCAAAGCTGAGTGACTAATAGTAACAGAATGTTGTATGAGTGAAAACTTATTAATTTTTCTACCAATTTCAGATATTTTCTGAATTTCGTTAATAATCTTGTCCAGTTCGGTACTTACCTAATAAAAAATATTTTTTCTATTTTGCGTTCGAAATGAACTCATTATGAAACCCAAAACAGTATCGAAATGAGCTTCATTTCGATACGCTTTTTTTCATTTTTCAATGTTGGCGAATACAGAAATAAATATCATTGCTGTCATTTGATTTTAAGAATTTATGTACATTTGACAGATATGATATATGTCCGTATTTTACACAAACAACGTATGTTGTATACAATTGACAACAACATATATATGTTTCTATGTCATTCATGTTTATATTTTTAAATGAAGTATCAAGTAATGTTAACGAAAATTAATAAATAATATGTAATATAATATACTTCGCGGATAGTAAGATTTAAATTTGAAAATGTCAAGTGTAAATGTGACCAACTGCATGCTTTATATAAAAATTAAACTCTGACCTTTCAAATTAAATAATTCCAATTTAAGCAATTTATTAATGTAAAAAACGCAAAATAGAAAAAATAGTATAAAAAACTCGTTTCATAAGGCCTTTTACCGCACTCGCTCTTTAGAAAACTCGCCGCTATCGCGGCTCGTTTTCTAAACTGACCTCGTGCGGCAAAATGGTGCCTTATGAAACTTGTTTTTTAATATACTATTTCCGTATGATCTTTAAAAGTAATGATTTAATTCTATTATTATTAAACAAGGACATATTATTGTCTCCGAATTTATATTTAATATTTATCCATAGTGCAATTATGTAATTA